>CM024541.1:8666444-9866444 GCA_014182365.1 Eucalyptus tenuipes | reverse complement strand
AGGTGAGGCTTGATAAACGAACTGAGGGGTTTTCTGATGGAGTGCCATCAAGCCGGTCTCATCCAAACGTATCTCCTCAAGCGCAACATATATCTTCATACCCACCAAACCATCCAGTCAACTATTATACGAACAGTTACGGTGGCCCTGTATACTACGCTGGCCCTGGTACTCATCCTCTATCTGGTACCCAGATGACCCCCACCTCTCAGGCACCAAGATTTAATCCTTCCGTCAACCAAGGGGCTCAAAGGATGACATTAATGAATTCCCAAGATAATTCGCAGCTTCCTGAGAGGACTGGCATCTCTATCCGAGCAGCTGTCGAGCCACCCAAGCAGGATCAAATGCAAAATTCCCATGCTCCTCCTTCAGCTCTTGCACAGGGGACATCTAAGCCCAAAATTGGTTCTGATGGTGAAAATATTACTGGTTTATCTTCTGCAAATCTCTTACCTGCTTTTGATAAGGTTGAATCACCTAAAGCTGTCAACGTTTCTGCGAATTCAGCATCTAGAAATTCTGAGGTTCCGAGAGGCCCATTGTCGAAAGAACCTGGAAGTCAATTAGGAGCATTGCCAGGGCCTAACAAACAATATGTAGGGTCGACTGGTGCTTCCAGGGAACATCCTGTAACCAGCTCTTCAACTGGCAATCGCTCTTCCACTGAAGCAGCTTTGACTAATGTCGCTGGAAGTCAATTAGGAGCATTGCCAGGGCCTAACAAACAACATGTAGGGTCGACTGGTGCTTCTGGGGAACAGTCTGTAACCAGCTCTTCAACTGCCAATCACTCTTCCACTGAAGCAGCTTTGACTAATGTTGCTGGAAGGAGAATGGAAAACCTTAGCAGGTCCAATTCTATTAAGAATCACGAGCAAGGAAAGAAAGGAGATGACCCACATCCAATCAAGGTATGATGTACCAATGATTCTCAGACTAGTTCTTGTGCAACAATAACCATAACTGCATTTAAAATTCTTCTAGGTCCATATCGTTTTGTACTCATTAATTGCAGATTAGCATGTAACATTTTTTAGCATTCCTGAACAGGTTGATGAAGAAGGAAACTCAATCTCAGCTGTAGCTTTACAGGAATCCTCTCATAGTGGGGTGCTTGAGAATTTGGAAGCTAAGACAACTGACACCTGCCCATCAGGAATTTGTGAAGATGTTCCAGAGTCTGTAAGCGAATTGCTTTCGACGACTGATGCTCTCTCTCCTGATATTTTGGAACTTAAGTGCAATGGTGTTGGGGAAGGCATTGTCTCTGTGGCATCTGAAATTTCTGCTGGTGTACCGGTTCTTGATAATTCACAGAGTTCTCAACAATCAATTCAAGATGACTGTGCCGAGAAAAATGAAATTTTGGATAATACGGATGCTGACAGGGGTGAACTAGAAAGTACAGGGCCTGTTGTTGAACAGCCGAAAGAGTCTGATAGTTCTGTGGTTTCTTCTGTCTCAGTCTCTTTAGAACATTCTGATATCATCAGGGAGGGTGACCAGGATTCTGCCCCATTGGTCGAAGCTTCTGGGAAGGAGGTTCCAACTAGCACAACTGAAAGGACCGGCCTGGACGAAGAGAGATATGATCGAGGTATTGATAAGGCGAATTTGGAGATGCCTACATCCTCATCTGTGGATTTTAAAACCGGAGAAGCTACCCCTTGTGATGCTGTTCCTCTAGCCAGTGTTCATGGTGACAATTCTTATGCAGATGCCTCTTTAAATGGGAGGGATGAGGTGATCGACTCTTCTTCTGTTTCAATGTCCGAGTCTTTGAAAGCAGGTGCTGGGGATGATGGTGATGTTACGGAAAGTCTTGAAGGCAGCTTGAAATCAGTTCAGACAGCAGTTCCCAAAGATAAGCCTGCTCCAGAAATAAGTAGGGCTTCAAGTAATTTAGCTAGAGGAAAGAAGAAGAGGAAAGAATTTCTCCAGAAAGCTGATGCTGCTGGGCCAACTCTCGATCTATATCTGGCTTACAAAGGTTCAGAGGAAAAGAAAGAAGCATTTAAGTCCTCCAAAGGCACAGAGATTCCTTCTGAGGACATTCATGACAACCAAGCAGCAGCTGAGACATCTCCAAAAGAAGCTGTGGTGAGCGATGATGTTGAGCAAATTAAAGCTGAGATAGATGACTGGGAAGATGCTGCTGATGTCTCTTCACCAGCATTGGAACCTTCAACTAGCGGGCAACAGGTTGATGTTTTTGTGCCTAGCAGGGAAAATAGAAATGGGTTTGTTGGAAGAAAATATTCTAGAGATTTTCTTCTGAAATTTGCAGAGAGATGTACTAATCTCCCCGAGAATTTTGAAGTGACACATGACATAGCCGAGGCATTCAATCCTTCTGTTAATGTTTCGCGTTTTGCTGACCGTGATTCTCACCCCAGTCCTGGGAGAACGATAGACAGGCAAAGTGGGGGCGCTCGGCTAGATCGCCGTGGAAGTGGTTTGGTTGATGATGACAGGTGGAATAAACTGCCTGGTGCTGGTCCTTTTGGAGGTCCAGGGCGCGATCTGCGTCTTGATGTGGGCCTTGGGCCTAACCCAGGTTTGCGATCTGGCCAAGGAGGTAATTACGGTGTTTTGAGGAATCCTCGTGCACAGACTCCTGTCCAATATGCAGGAGGGATACTATCTGGCCCAATGCAGTCCCCTGGATTTCAGGGGGGAATGCAGAGAAATAACTCTGATGCTGACAGGTGGCAGCGTGGTACTGGCTTCCAGCAGAGGGGTCTGATGCCTTCACCTCAGACTCCATTACAGGTGATGCACAGGGCTGAGAATAAGTATGAAGTGGGTAAAGTTCAGGATGGGGAAGAGGGTAAGAAGCAGAGACAGTTGAAAGCTATCCTAAACAAGTTGACTCCTCAGAATTTTCAGAAATTGTTTGAGCAAGTGAAAGCAGTTAACATTGACAACGCAACCACTCTTAGAGGTCTTATCTCTCAGATATTTGATAAGGCTTTGATGGAACCCACATTTTGTGAGATGTATGCCGACTTGTGTTCCCATCTTGCTCAAGAGTTGCCTGATTTCATTGAAGATGAAAATAGGATTACTTTTAAGAGGGTGCTTTTGAACAAGTGCCAGGAAGAATTTGAGAGGGGGGAAAGAGAGGAAGAGGAAGCCAATAAAGCTGAAGAGGAGGGCGAGATCAAACAGTCTGAAGAGGAAAGAGAGGAGAAGAGAATTAAGGCCCGAAGAAGAATGTTGGGAAACATCAGATTAATTGGGGAGTTGTACAAGAAGAAAATGTTAACTGAGAAAATAATGCATGAATGCATAAAGAAACTGTTGGGGGGTCAACAGGAGACTCCTGATGAGGAGGACCTTGAGGCATTATGCAAATTATTGCATACTATTGGGGCGATGATTGACCATGCAAAAGCAAAGGACCACATGGATGCATATTTTGACAGGATGGGGACTTTGTCAAACAACATGAATCTCTCTTTAAGGGTTAGGTTCATGTTAAAAGATTTGATTGATCGAAGGAAAAATAAATGGCAGCAAAGGAGGAAGGTTGAAGGGCCAAAGAAGATTGATGAAGTTCATAGAGATGCTGCTCAAGAACGACATTCCCAGGTTAACAGAAATTCTCGTGGGTCAGGGATCAATCCTTCAAGAAGAGGACAACCAGTGGACTCCTCTTTAAGGGGCTCTAGTATGTTGTCCTCTCCAAATCCCCAGGTTAGTGGTTTCCGTGGGTTGCAGTCACAGGTCCGTGGGCAGGGCAGTCAGGATGTTCGGTTTGAAGAAAGACAGCCCCATGAGCCCAGGCCATTGGCAGTTCCTTTGTCTCAAAGGTTAGGTGATGATTCTCATTCAATCACCCTAGGACCTCAGGGTGGGCTTGGCAGGGGCATGTCTTACAGAGGGTCGTCATCAATGTCAAGCGCTTCAGTAGCTGATATTTCCTCCAGCTTGATGGACTCTCGAAGAATAGCAGATGGTTCAAATGGATTTAGCTCTGTAGAGAAGACAAGCCATGGCTCAAGAGAAACTGGGACAAGTTCTATGGCAGATAGGCTTTCAGGCTCTGGTGCTTATGACCACACCGGTGTGCATCGTAATAGGCCTGGCAGCCGAGAAGGTTTTGATAGATCTGGTGGAAATTCTCCTTCACTACGAGTACAGGGAACGAGTTTCTCTCAGGATATTTCTTCGGAGAAAGTATGGCCTGAAGAGAGGCTGAGAGATATGTCCATTACAGCAATTAAAGAATTCTATAGGTACATATTAGTTGCTTCTCTTTTGTATATTATTGTCAGGATTTATCATTTTGGGAGGTTCAACCGTCGCTGGGATGTCCATTTAACGACTATATTTTGAGACTTCTTATATTAGGCCTTAATAAGCAGCTAAGAGAGGAGGAGAGAGAGAAGAAAAGAGGAGGGGAAGGGGGTCGTTGAATTGGGAAATGTTTTTCAACACTTAAATCATTTCCTTCCCTCTTGATGCTTGTGTACTCTTATATTGGCAATTTTGACTGCTCGGTGCTGAGTTCAAAATCTTCGATCTGTGGGCAGTGGTCTCTGGTTTGGTTATACGTGGTTTGCTGGCTTAGTTTAGTATGATCTAAGAAGAATTTACGTGATCTTGTTACCATAGCATGTTAAGTCAGGTCTTTAATGCATAGTTTCTTGCCCTTTTTTGGTGGATTAACTTAACTGAAAATGGACGAGGTGCACTTGCCCTTTGAGTATGACTGTTTATCCCTGTTTTCATCCTAGCACTGGGAAATGTTTTCCAACACTATGTTAATCATTTCCTTCCCTCTTGATGCTTGTAGACTCTTGTATTGGCAATTTGGGTTGCTCAGTGCTGATGTTTGAAATCTTGGATCTGTGGGCAGTGGTCTCTACTTTGGTCATCTGTGGTTTGCTGCCTTAATTTAGTGTGATCTAAGAAGAAATTATGTGATCTTGTTATAGTAGTATGTTAAGTCAAGTTTTTAATGCATAGTTTCTTCTTGTTTCTTGTAAATTAGCTTAACTGAAAATGGACAAGGTGTACTTGCCCTTTGAGTATGACTGCATCTACCCCTGCTTTCATCCTACACTTATACCTCCAGTATCCAGGCATGACAAGCTTCTGCTTTTGGTTAGGTCAAGCCACTCACCACACTGTCCATGCAACAATATCATGGTTTAGGTTGCCCAGTGGTTCTTATTTGCTGTGTCGTTGCTACCCCTTGGCTTGTTCTGACCTTCTTGGACACAAAATACTTTTATGCTCCAGCAGATTTGCGGCAACTTCAGTTATATTGTTATTTTAAGTAGGCAATTGTTCATATTCACTGAAGCTGGTAGCTTTTTAGATCATTTCTGAAAACAGTTGGGGGAAAAAGAGGAGAGAAGAATCCCTAATAAAAGTTGTGCTTCATGTAATTTTGTTATGCAAGCTGCATTGGGTACCTCTTTATAGTGATCAAGTGTTACTTCAAATTGGACAGTTTATAGTGCTCAAGTGTTACTTTAAATCGGACATTACTTTCTTGCGTAAGCACATATTGCATTTGTAAGCTGATAAAGATATCTGTTGCAATTCCTTTTTAGGTTGTTTAAGACCACATGCTAATATTGTTGTGTCTACTTTCAGTGCCAAAGATGAGAAGGAAATTAGTTTATGCATCAAGGACTTGAATTCTCCAAGCTTCTATCCTTCCATGATCTCTCTGTGGGTTACAGACTCCTTTGAAAGGAAGGACTCGGAAAGGGATCTTCTGGCCAAGCTTCTAATCAGCCTTACTAGGTCTCAAGAGTGCATGTTAAGACCAGTCGACCTTATCAAAGGGTACGATGTTATGTTTAAGTTTTTCATTTTGAAGATTAATGGATGAAATACACATATAGTCATTGCACTCTGCCTTTAAAACTGTACCAGGTTCGAGTCTGTGCTCACTACTTTGGAGGATTCAGTCAACGATGCCCCAAAAGCAGCCGAATATGTAGGCCTTATTTTTGGCAAAGTTATTGCTGAAGACGTGATTCCATTGGAGGAGATTGGGCGCTTGATACAGGAAGGCGGAGAGGAACCCGGACAGCTTCTAAAAGTCGGGCTCGCGGCGGATGTCCTTGGAAGCACTCTGGAGGTGATCAAATCCGAGAGAGATGAGACTGCTTTCAATGAGATTCTATCAAGCTCCAACTTGCGGTTGGAGGATTTTCGGCTGCCGGGTACCAGAAGCTCGAGGATTTTAGACAAGTTCATTTAGATGATTAAGATGGTGCTCGTTGTATCTCTCGTAATTGCTATTTAATATAGAAAGTTTTTTCTAATAGTTGCGCGATAATCTGTTTTGGTTGTCCTTGTGCGCGCCATTGAATAGTTTTATTCTTTGAAAAATCAAATGCAATTTCCAGAGGTTCAATGGAGCATTAAACCTCGAGCTAAGTATTTGTTTTCATATAGTTAATTAGCAATCTGATATCGTATCTGTTGAGGTTTGTCTTTTTAATTATATAATTGTCATGGAAAGATTAGGGCTCGGATTGAATGCTTTTTCGAGTTTTCTTGTGGGATGGTTGTGAGTTGTGATCGCTTGGAGTCCAAGGAAACTGTTACTTGAGGATTTTGCCTTTCTGTAGTTACGATGTTGCTTTAGAAGGAGAAAGTGCTTTTGAGGTTGGACTGTCTATTCTTCTTCCAGAACCTATAGGATTCTTGGTCCAGATTAAGTAGGGAACACTAGTTAATCGTCTCCTAGCCACTCTTTTATATATATTCAAGATATTGATAATTGCTGAGGACATGCTTCTCTTCTCATGAAAAATCTGATGAATCTTTGGATCCGGGGGGTGGTGTTGGAGTTCCGAGAGTTACGACAGTTGTCGACTGGACTGTCGGATCTAAGCATATGTTATGTACAATCCGAAGGCATGACCTCGGAGCTCAAGTCGCGCGGGGAGGTTTTGTAGAATACCCTGTGGGCCTCATGAATTGGTTAAGATCAGGATTTTCAGCTTGCGTTATTTGACCTTGTTTGGTCCACAGGTTTAAGTTTCCATCTAATTTCTTGTTGCGTGCCGCTGGACATGATGGAACTTGTGAGGGATTTTGAGTAGACAGGCGTGTTAAAACGACCAAAAGCCATCCCAGTCGCATCGCATGTCGGCATTTCCCTGGCCGAAATCTGAAATCTCGAAGCTGGGCTTTGCTTGGACTGTTCGTTCTTAAATACCCATCTTCGCTTTCGTCTCCTTGTGTAGTAGTTTTCCTTGGATGTTCGACCGTCTTGTCTAATAACAGTTAGTTTAGATCATGCCGCAAACTTAATAAAGTGTGTTTCGGGGAAAAACATTTTCCATATTTTTTGATTCTAAGCTCACTTAGAAAAACGATTTAAAGGAAAATACGTTTCTAGTCAATTTTCTATCAAAATTTAAATCCAAGAAGATGATTTTCCTTTCGAAAGAATCGGAGATTGTTTTCCAAATATTTTTCTAGTTTTGGATTCTTGGTTCATGAAACTTTTATTCTAAGAAAAATATTTTTTTTTTTTAAAAATCAATTTTTTATTTTTTTTTTATTTTAGAAAAAAATTATTTTATTATTTATTTTTTCTTCCTTTTTCTTTTCTCTTTTCTTTCTTTTCCTTCTGCTGCTTCCTCATCGGCTGGCCACATGCCTTGGTGATGGCCAGTGGCTCAACGATTGGCCATGACAACAATCGACAAGCTCGAGGCTCAACTGATCCAAGAGAGCTTAAGTTGGCTAACGCAACCGAGCTCAGGGCTCGCCAAATCCAGGCTAGCTCACAGCTCAACTGAAGCAAGTAAGCTTGGGACTCGCTAGATCCCAACAAGCTTGCAACTCACCCAATGCTAGTGAGCTCGAGGCCAGCAAGCTCAAGCCCGCCTATGGCCATTGCTAGCCGATTGTAGCAAAGGAAGTTGGAAAAAAAAATGAAAGAAAGAAAAAGGAAAAAGGAAAAAAGAAAAAAATAATAAAAAATTCGATTTCTTTTCCTGAGATTCAAATTATTTTCCAATTAAGTCCTTTTTTTTTTTTTTTCCAATGAAGTCTAAACATCCAAAAATGTGTTCAAATCATATATCACCAAATACCAAGGAGCCCAGCAAAAGCCGAGCCAACCCTTAGGAGACACTTCGGGCCATCATGTCCAAGACCAACTTCTGGCCATCGTCATCAGACAAATCAATCATTACGTGTTCTACTCTCGAGCGTAGGCAAGCCTTACTCAAGGCTAGACATAAGATTATCCCTTCGGCACGACACAAGTCATCAGAAGGACTCACTAAAGCACGAAAGCTAGGATCTTTCAGGATGTGAATTCATCTTCGGCTAGGTCGTGCTTTTCAATTTTGAGACACGATCTCCCAGCCCACCCATTCGCACTTCAGGCCCGGACCGGCCTAGCGGCTGCCAAGGCCTTGAACAGGCGTGTACTCCCATACTCCATGGTAGTCCTTGCACTCAGGCCGAGCTTTTCAATATGTTAGTTCAAATCATGTTCTATGGAAGGCAAGCTCACCCTTCACATGTGATCAACGCAATTATTATACCAAGGGCAACACATATTGCTCCAGCAATATAATCAATCAATCAATCAATCAATCAATCCGGCAAGTACGCAAGAAATAACATTTCACAAATAGAAACTCACGCCCTCCTAGTCCCTCTGTATTGTACTTAACTGTGCTCTTAACTGTACTGAACCTATATGGCAACGAAAATACAAAGACGGCAATCAATGTACTTGCTGACTTCATAGGGAGAAAGGTTTTGTGTACACGTCAAACGTCTGCCAGGCCGTTAATTGTGGCTCCTGTGGAAAGAAGAACATTCAGAAATCAGTCCAGAAATCTAAAATCAGTAGGTGGTTTCTTATTAAGTCCCGTGCAATGTTCCAAATATTCATTCCCCTGCCACTTTCTTTGACGATGCTAACCTGAATTACCCATCTCACACCTTTTCATGCTGGGTATCACCGCTAAAAGAGTGAATCTATCATTTATGTGACGCCAAAAATTCTATGGAACTAAAACTAGAGTGAGACTATACAATATCATTTTTAACTACCCAAGAGAAATAAAACACAGTTCTAAGAACACATGCGTTCAGTACCATCATATCTTGCGAAGGTCGTTGACTAGGTAGTGTGCCTTTAGTTTCTCTATCTGAAAGAAATATATACCAAAAGGGCACTGTTTCCTTGAGAAAAGGAAGGACACTATGAGGAGCCATGACTGTCTCTAGTACTGACTATTATTAAAATGTGGATCATGCAGTAGTCAACACAACCATAAGGAAGCACCTGTCTCAGCCCGCCGCCAATAGCACTACCACCAGTCACAAGCATGGTAATCAAAGATGTCACAACACCACCTCCAGCAAGACCAAGACCACCATCATTTCCTGTATCTCGTATAGTGGTGCGCATGGAATTGAGTATGCTACCATAAGTAGATCCATGTCCACGCTCAATCGCTTGGATGAAGCAGAAGGTCATAGCTCCGGTTGATGTAATCCGTGACAAAGCCTGTATGGAAAGACACATGAAGTTAAACAAATTCCTTTATTGCATTCTGAAGCTGGATACTGCAATTATGATGCTCGTAGATATTGTGCATACTCTCTTGTAAATACTTACAGATGTGTCCGCCGAAGTTTGGTCATCATCGCAGCCACTGAATGAAATGACTTCTCCACCATTTGTTCCCTTGTAAATACCAGATCGAGGGCGATGATCCTCCCATATGTAATGGCCAGCCCTTTAACCATGAAAGAAAATCGTATTAAGGATGTAGATAAGAACTGGCATCACAGCTTAACATTGTAGCCAGAACTCGCATGTTGGATGTGGAACAGAATTAATATTGACGGTCCAAAAATGATCCATAATTTATGTGGAGAAATCAACATGCTTTCGGTCTGGCAATGTCAAAACCAGAATCATTCTTTTTTTCGGATAGAAAGATGTCATAATCTCAGTAATACCTAGTAAATAGTAATAGTGAATAGAAAAACTGACCTGTCCATTCGGCAAAGGAACAGTAAATCAAGTACAGTGCCGCTATGGCAGGCATCTATTATCGCATGAAGCTTAACACCATGAGGAAGAGGTCTCACGATCGTTGCATTAATCTCATCATCGACAATCATACCCTGGGTTTCAAAGTCAAGGGGACACAATGTTTCATCATAACCATCAGCTTCATCACCATTATAGTTTCTTTGCCGTGAACCATGACCTGAGTAATGGAATACAAGGGAATCTCCAGGTTGAAGGCCTTGGACAAGCCAACACAATGCCATCCTCATGTTATGTTTCGTTGGAATTCTGTAAGGGTCGGTTTCTTCTTCTGCAACACAAGTATAAAAGGACAACTTCCCTTTTTAAAAGGTGCATGCAGTGATGAAAAAACTTGCAAGCTGACACAGCCAGAGGTGGGTTCCTCATAGAACTAGAGTCCAGATTACAGCATGTTCAAGAAAATGGCACAAATTCTAAACCACAGTGGAAGAGTGTCCCAACGTTCTGGGAGGCAAAGTTTGTAATTTCGCTACAGTTGGTTGGTTACTACTGGCTTTTGCAGCATGATGCTTTCCAGAGAAGACTTTCCATTGAGATGATCGGTGGATGGTCACGAAAACAAAGCTCGGTTAATTTCCACAGAACATGATCAATGCCTACCCACTTTTTGAAGCCACGCAAAGCAGTATTACTCAGGAAAAAGCCAGACTCATCTATGACTGGCGAGCATCAAAGTATCCGCTCAATAATGTCATAAATTCTACAATAAAATCAGAATTTTTTTATTTTAGGGTCGAACTGCAAAATCAGAATAGTAGCTAGCGAATCCAACATCACCAAACGATTTCCTTTTTGGCCTAGTAAAGGTGAACGCGTTCGAAACGAACTATCGCATAATAATCAATGACTCAAAGACCGAATCTCCAAAGCGAGCAAAAGCAGCGAATCCAACCCTAGCGTCAGGCGACCTACGCTTCTAGACAGATGGATGGAGATACCACGAAAAATTCTGACGCGCGGAGGATTTGATCGAAGCTCGATCGCAGCAGTACCTGTAAGCATCAGAATGGACTCTTGCGGGAAATGGAACTTGTTGATGAGAAGGTACCGCATGCACTTGGCGTCGTTGAGGCACCCCTTGAGCTCGTGCCTCGAGTACTTGTACGATATCCCGCAGATCACCGCCCTCTTCCGCCCGTGGGGGCTCGGCGGGGCCCCGGCGGCGCGTGGCCGTAGGGCGATGGCGGCGCGTGGGCGGCGTGCGGAGCCGGGGCCGCGAGGGGAGGGGCCGCGCGGTGCTCGGCGATGTGCGTGACGGCCTGGCAGATGGCGCAGCGGATGGATCGGGCTCCGGGGGAAGCTGCAGCGGGGTGCTGCAGCCGGAGCAGTTCACCAGCATCACCGGCGGCGGCGGCGGATACATGTCCCCTCACTGCACCTCGCCCGAGGACCGCGGGCGCGAAGGTTCCAGCGGTGGTCGCCGCCCGGGGGCGGGGGGAGGGAGAAGGATCCGGCGAGCCGGCGGTGATCCGAGGGGCTTTTCTGGACGCGTCTTGAAGAGGAGGAGGAAGAAGGAAGGGAGGAGGAGGATGAGGAGGGGCCTGGCCTGGATATTTACGAGGAAATCGTCTAAATGACGTTGACATTTCGCATTGGGCACGCTGTTGTCGTTGACCAGTACGATCGGAAGGGATGGGCGGGCGGGGCGCTGTGCCGACACAAGGATCCGACCCGACCCAATCGCGTTCGAGGCATGACGACGCCAATATCAGCCATGGTCGGAATGGGCAGTTCCCATCTTAGAAGCGAGATCTGCCCCGTTGGTTCCATAAATCCACTTAAGAATCAAACCGCACCGCCGGTCCCACTAAACTTCACGCATTTAGTGCGAATATTCTTAGTTGTAATATCGATAAAAAGATTGAACTCATAAGCCGTGAGTAAGAGATGGTGAGACAAATAAGACGAGGTAAGAGTGAGACCAGACGAGTACTCAATTAATAGATGTTGAGCTCCAAATTCAGGATTTTAGGGTTTTCTTTTTTTTTTTTTTAATTATTTTTTGGTCGGAAACTTTTCTAAAAAATAATATATATTACCCATTTGGATGGGTAGGTAAGCGGTTCCACACCACACAAGAACAAAGAACCAGATCGGTACCTACTAATTCTAATAAATTAGAATTGAGAACTGGACCAGCTCTTTTAGGAACCACTAATTATGACACGATTCGATTTGGTTTTGGACTGTTTCCAATTCTTTTGTACAATCCTACTAGCCAATGGCACTTTTTATTTATTTATTTATAAAAGTAATATTGTTTAAAAAAAATGGCCCCAAACTTGGCAAGGGCTGTTAATTATGCCTAGAAAATATGCTGCTCTTAAAAATGTGTTTTTTTCTTTTCAAGTTTCGGAGTAGGTGGATAATGCGTTTTCTTTTAAACTTCTTTTCTTGATTTTCTTAAAATAAAAGTAAATGCGAGAGTTCTAAAGCCTGTGATCAGTGTAATTGGGCCGGAATTCATTGTTTCACTATAGTCATGATGACAAGTACTTTCTTAAGCATGGTTAATTTCGAATTATCACACATGACATGAGGAGATTGTTTGAATTAATTACTCTAATAAGTAACTATTAAGGTGCTTTTCGACAAAGCGCTTGTTAGATAAAGAGGCCATCTCGAGGCGGTCCGAGAATATTATCTCCCTAGAGACTCTCGTTCAAGATCACACTTTCCAAAATTTTTATTTATCGAGTTCAGGGACCGCCGTCAACACTATTATTGTAGTACATCTTGAATGGAATATCCCAAGCGTTGGAAAGGGCACTTTGGATAAAGCCAGTAGACGTGACCCTTTTCTCAAAGCATGACGCGTTTTTTTATTCAAGATTAAAATTATATTCCGAATAGAATAACCCAAAAGAGGGTCTTGGAAAGGGACTTTGGATAGAGGCAGCGGGCACGACCTCTTTTCTCGATGGACTTTAAAAAACACAAAAAGGGAAAGTTCCATCGTGGTCCAAAGTTAGGGTTGACGATGGACTTTCCCCAACTTCCCATCCTTGCAATGACGTCCGATGGTCTACCGCATCAATCTTTAAGGCAACGCTAAAGAATTGCTTGTCCGAGATCATACGCTTTCAAGAGGGAAATTACACAATCAATCCTCAATCTGTACAGAAATTAATTCAATCTTAATTTTTTAAATTTTTTTTAATGTAGCCCTCATTATTTGCGCGAAATTTTAATGAAGCCGTTCGACCAATTGCCCTTTGTCAATGTGCCAAGTTGGACATTGCATTAACAATTTCCAGAGGCAATTGGCCAAAAATATGGCAATTGACACTGGCACAAAGGTTTAGAACTATAATGATAAAATTGAAAAATTTAAGACTGAATATACATCCTCATGATAGATTTTGAACTGATTGGGTCATTGTCCTATGTTGTGAAGTTCCGTAGCTAGAAAGCAAAGTGGAGGATAACAAAGAAGCAACTGGGCTTTTAAAATGGATCCCATTCCCGTCTTAAGATCCTTACAATCTAACTGTGCTCCGAGGGCGAGATATTTTTCTTCCATGGGGCACCGGAAATTTGTACGCTGCACGATTCCGGACAGTTCCCGTAACGGTCTAAAATTTCCACAACCCGCAGAATATCACACGGAGTCAGGGGGAAGGTAACAAGCAATGCTAGGCAGGGCGGGTATCAGCGTTATCACAACGACGGTCGACCACCGTGATGACAGATAAGACTGCATTGCTATGGTCACCGTTGATAACGGACAACAACAAAAGCGGACGCAGTTGACAGGAGAAACGACGGTCACTCAATTCGGCCAGAGATCCCGATCGAGAGGCCGATGTCAATCTACTCTCCTCAACTTCCTTTTGAGGAGGTGGCCCCTCCCAAACGACAACGTCCACCACGACAACAAGATCATTGTCTTGTCAACGGATAAAATTTTTCTTAGTATCTCTAACTTCTCATGTTACACCGGAGGACTTTGCGACAATTACAACGATTGTTGTTGCATGCTCGATATTGAGGCTTATCATACATTCATTACGCCATAACCTTTTTCTTTTTTAATAAAAGAATACTATAGCAAAACGCTCATCGGATTGAAAGAAAATCTGAGAGTTATCACGACAGGTTTAGGACAAGGTTTGATTATCCATACCTGTCCCATTTCCTAACGGCCTAAGGCCAGGACATCAATGACTCGCATCAGAAGATTCTCTCAAGAGGAGAAAACCTTGCCAGAATTTCCGTCGCAATCCCTGTTTACTTGCATGTTACAGAAGGAAAACAACAAAAGGAACAAACTGAACTCTAACGTTGAGACCAGCAAGAAGCCCCCAGGGCTCCAAGATCGTCACCACCGTGCCCAATGTTAGAACTTCATTTCTTCACCAAAACAAATGAATAGATTTGTTACTTCACAGACAGACAAAATCCTAGCCAGCACACATGTATGTTGGAGTGGTGACCGGATCAAGCATGACATCAAGAGCACCAACCAAGCGAATCATGATCAAATCATGAAGCCTACGACTGCTCTAGTATGAAAGAACACACACCTGTAAGACTGTTTAGCCCGAGCCATAGTTCAATCAGCCATCAATATAAACGAAATCTATTCCAGTTGCTGTGCCCATCAAGGTTTGGCAAGTGTGCTAGCCTATGGCCATGCCCGTGGATCTGCAAAGATTCAGAGACTTTTACAAGCATCGGTACCCGAATTATTAAAACTCCACGGGATGGTGCCTTCACTTCACACGTTAAGACTTGTGAATCTTGAAGCCGAAAACTCTTGGAACATAATTCTGTGTTGCCTTTTGAGGCTTTAGGTGCCCATACGTCATCAAAAATAGATGAGGAAATGTTGTTCCAAAATATGCTCCATCGATGTCTTGTTCAAGTTAAGAAATTTCTCAGATGAAAAAATATAGGACACGACAAACTTGTCAAGTATTGTAGGCAAATATGGTGCATAAGACCAAACTAAATAAACAAAAGACAGACTAAGCATCAAACTTACAGATAAAAAAAAAAAAATCCAATCTGCCATATTGGCTCCTAATTATGGGGAAACTACAACTGACTATCTGCCCTATAATCATAAAGCAGCCATTTATACCAGCCATAGGCAATGGCGGGCAATGGCGGCTATCTCCTCTGACAACTCTTTTAACACTAGCAAATTACTTGCAACATGTTCTAGCAGGAAATTTCTCATGCATTTTTTTTTTTTATATAATAAGATTCTCCTCAAGTAATCCCACGGAACTCTACTATACATCCGGGACTTGCTAGCAAGTATAACCTAGAAGTTGGCTACAAGATAAATCGAAATCGACAGAGCATTCACCATCCAAAACATGAAAATCATGCCCAAATGCATGAACATATAGTGAGCCTCAACCAAAACTTAGTGTAGCATCTAGCTCTTAAACAGCTAAAATTTCAATGGTCCAGTATGCTAAGATCAATATGAAACAATCCATCCAGTTTTGGGGTTCTGTATCTTTAGTGAGTAACTTTACTGAGAGTGATGAAAAACGTTTCTGGACAAGCACGTCCACAAATTGGTTGGAAGCAAAACAGAGTAGCCTAGGAAAAAAAAAATGGCATTAAAAAAAAAAAAGGAGAGAGACCGGTTTCATTTATATGCTTAACAGGCCTATCCCATCAAAGATCAACAGTAGTCAGGAGAAAGAGATATACAGCCAGAGTCCAACTTTAAAACAATCAATCAGCTTCACAAGAAAATGTCAGGGTGGCCAGTCTGCAGTTGCACAGTCTAAGAACTACTGCTTCCATTGCCTGGCTTTTTTCATCCTCTACATGCAAGGCTTTTTTATTTCAGCAACCTTATTTATGTAAAGCACCTACCAAGTGTTCAAGCTTGACAACTATGTAATCGACCGACACTAGCATTATGACTGAGCTTTTTGGTTCTCTAGACCCCTACACCTCTGATAGAATTATGACTTTTCCCCTATAATTCAAAAAGAAAGGACATCACAGATTCACAAATAATATAATCTTGCGAGAAGAAATTCATAAAAAATTCTCACGTGAAAATAAGGATACTGCCTTGGTACTTGGACCGTGGATAATAAATATCTTCACATTTGGGACAGTAGATCTTCACAGTGCTTGATCGAGGAATGTCCGATTGACCAACCGGAAGGCATGGTTGACCACAACAGTAAACTCTAGGACATCTGCTAAAATCACAATTCCTGTACTTCTCTAACTGCATCAGATGCAATTGCAACATTAAAGAACAATAAATGCATGAAGAATTGATATTTCTTTGACAGATGAAGAAAGTACACTCTGGTCTTACCATTGCAGCCATTCCCTTGCTGGTCAAAATGTACCTAACATGAATTAGACCATATAGCATCTCCGCTGCTGATTCAACTAATTCGTTTTGTTCTTCAGTGAACATATCACCTGAGCATACATTTATAAGAGAAGTTACAGACAATACCACCCATATCTATAATCAACAATTCACCAGATGTTAGTCAACCTCTCAGTTACTGAAAAGGTTGGTTATAACAGAAGTCATTTGTTCATTAATATTTAATTAGAACTTCATCATTAAACTTAGATAATTACTTTGAAACTATAAACCAACTACATATTGAAGTCAAAAGTGAGAATACACTTATACCAAAAGTCACAAACCATACCACCCATTTCTATCAGGTGACTGACAATTCAGCAGATGTCAATCAGCCTTTCAAATACTGAAAATTTTGATTACCTCACTAAAAACTATAATACAACTAGAAGCCATTCAAGCATTAATATTCAATTTGAACTTCATCATTATTTAATTTGAACTTCAACACTGAACTTAGATATTTTCTTTAAACCTATAAACCACATAAATATTTAAGTCAAAATTGACAAGATGCCACTGGACTAATAGAACAACCTTCCACATGGTATAAAACAGACAAGCAACCCAATTAAGTATGGCTTTCTCCAGCGCCCTCCGAATTTAGGGGTGAACTAACATCTTCAATCCACCGCGTAGGAAGATCACTCAATTATACTAGAGAGATCTAATGGTTAAGAAAGAAGCAACTTTTTCTCCATGAAATATTTACAATAATTTCCTGATGCTGAAGTACAAATAGAAGAGTAGTTATCCTGTAGGCTGTAACTGAGTCAGAAGCAAAGGATTTGTCTATTCCTTCGGAAAATGATGGAATGGCATCTCAAGAGGTGTTGCAGATGTCAATTGAACCCCCTAAATAGAGAATATTCAATCCTTCTCCACCATTCAAATAACTTTGAATCTACATTATCTGAGTCTATAGTCCATTCCACAGATAAAACCACCTTCAAGCATAAATATGTTCTCAATCTCAATTCATAAAGGTGAATCCTTAAATTAACTAAATTTTGACCTGAAATAATAGAAAACGCAGTCCTTAGTTGTTTTAAAAAATCTTTAATTGACAAGTGTTCTACCAAAAAAGGTCACTTACAAATGGGTAAAGAGCAATCCCTGCATCAAGATAAGCAAGATCTACACGTTGGTACACTATACATTCACAAAGCCAATGTAAAATGGCATTCAAAAGCCTATTTAAATGCATTGAATGAATAAACTGAACTCTTGGCCATATTCAACAGAGTACTACTTTGTTTGCATATACACTTGATTGCTATACTAAAAAGAGCTTTCTCCCGATCTACTGTATATGAAAGTGGTCCTTTCTAGCAAATCCAAGGGTAACTTCATTGTTCTTGTAAAAGAATGTTGAAAACGTAACTATCCATTTTGCAGCCTCTAGCAAATTCAACATGGAAGAGATGTCCAAATGGTAGCAACTACCGCAGTGATTGAATGTAGCATATATCCTTAGAATTTAAGCACTGAAAATGGAGGAAGATTCAAAACAGACGAGGAGATCAATGTCAAGATAAAGGTCAGGATGAACTTACTATGAGAGGATTCAACATCCAAGATTAGATCAAGTGCATAGTCATAGTATGGAACTTGACTACTCAACCCACAAAGGTTAAAGTCATCTTGGATGTATTCGTCGTCAACTTCACAAAAAAATTCATTCCCTCTCAAGTTGCAGAACCATGAAATCCATGATGTATCATCTCCATCAGAACCACTGACATCGGACCCTTCACTGTCTGTTTCGTGTTCCTCTGTTCCAAAAGGACACGCTGGTTAGTAATAACCAAACAAAACAATAGGAGGAGCTCTCTCCCCTCCCTAAGAAAATCGTACAATACAACCAAAGTTCTTTCTTCATTCTGTTACTTCACACTACTTAATATGAACTTCAGAAAGCTCAATAAAAAGCATGATGTCGGCATCAATCATTATTTGGCAAAAAACAAAAATGAAAAAATGAATCACCATAAGCATGATCCATAAGGGATATAATTCACTCTGAAGAAATACTTTAGGGGTCATATAAATGAAATTGAAAATTAGACAGTAAGATTCAGAATCACATATGCACCATAATGTCCCATAGGAGGAAGCTAAAGGAACCAAATGGATAAGAAAGGCCTCCGTTAGAAGTTAGAAAGCACAAGGTCTCAAACAAGAGGAAAATTTTGCATAGATAACATATATTAACTACACAGAAAATTGACAGCAGATTCACATTTAAGGGGGGAAAAACAAAAGGCTAAAAAATGCAGGACAGGAATTGTTTGTAGAAAGAACAAAAGGTTGAACGAAAGAGCAGTCCAAATCTTTTAAACTAATTCGACACAATAAAGAATACGCCAATGAGTACAACAACCATATCTGAAACAAGGCAATCATGAACCTTGTATCTACCAGCATTGAAGTACAATCTCCCAGTCATGCAGCGGATTTCTTAAGAGGCGGCATTCCTAAATGTCGACTAGCTCAAAAACCTCCACATTATAAAACTGAAAAGGGGCTAACCAGTAAGGAACTACGAGAATGAGACCAAAAGGTTCTTTACCACCGGCCACCATACACAAGTAGAAGAAAAGAATAGGATCAAAAAGGGAACTTTCCTACCATACGAGTGAACACGCGAGCTCTGATTGATCTTTGATCACGGCAGTTCACTCCATATAATCGACCAAAATATTTATCGAACAACAACTGACACCAACTTAGATACATGAATGAACTACGAAAGAGCTTCAGAACAACTGAGCGTGCTCCACATTGCAAGCTAAGACATAAAAAATTCAAATCTAAAGCATCTGGCAAACGGCATCGATCGCAATGCGCATCGAAATGTCAGGGAATAGCCAAACGGAAGCTGGAAATGGCATTAAACCCAACAGATCCAGGGCTCGAAGCACGAAAATTGGCCCCACGAGAACCACCGCAGACCTCACGCGCCGGCGCAAAATCCGCCGCTCGCGAATAACAAAACCAACAGACACGACGAGCACAGCAAGACAGAAAAAAGCAGAAAAGAGACGAAGCGAAACTGACCATCGGAGCACTTGCTCTTGGACAGGGAAGTGGCCGGGCGAGAGTCGCGGTGATCGAGGTGGGAGGACTTGCCGGCGGAAGTGGAAGGGACGGGGATCCTCTCCTTGTCCTTGGATCTCGAGGTGGAAGGGGAGGACTTCTCGAGCTGCTTGTCCAGGGCGTCGTTGATGATCCTCCTCCGATCGACCACCTCCGTCTTCGACGAGCCGCCGCCGCCGCCGCCGCCTCGGTCCCTGTACATGTCGATCCCCACCGCCGGGCCGCCGCCGCCGTTCCTGACGATCGCGACGGTGTGAGCAGCTACGAAGTCGGTCGCCGCGTCGAGACGGCGTGCGAAGGGTATACGATGCTCTTGCGCATCGGGAGGAGATGCTCCGGGGCTCTGAGCTGGACGTGGAGATGGCGAAGGAAGAGGCGAAGTATCAGAGGAGAGAGAGAGGGAGGGACGGAGGAAACTAGGGTTTCTAGGGGAGGGAGAGAGAGAGAGGGAGGGAGGGCTGGATCACCCCACCAGCTTACCCGAAGAGAAAGTACAGGGAAATTACCTCTTTGTCCAATTGCTTTCGGACATTTTCGATGTTGTTTCCGAAAAGCAATCATTTGAAAAAGAAATATTTTCCAAATAAATCGATTCTGAGATGGTGCGTTATATTATTGTGAGATGAGATGTCACAATTTCTTTTTGTACTTAATCACGTTAAGGAAAAATTTAAAATAAAGACGTAAAGTTATCTCATTTTCTCAAATTAAGGACCTGAAGTGCCGTGTTAGTCTTCAATAAGGATTTAAAGTGGTCAGACAGTTTTAAATAAAAACCCGACATCACCAATCACTGGTCACTAGATTTTCCAACCAATTAAGGAGCTTTTTTTTTCAAAATGTAATTTTAATTTTACAATATATATTCTTTTCTTTTGTTTTACTTTTCAACTAGGATTCCCCTCGCCCAAGGTGAGGATTGGCTTGCCGAGACAAGGCGATCCCTCCCCCAATCAAGACCATCTCTCGCTATGGCTAGGGAGGGTGGCTCTCACCCAGTCCTCTTTGGTGGCTGGATATCATTTAAGACCAGCCACAGGCGAGGAAGACGACCAAAAAAAAGAAAAATTAAAAGAAAAAAGGAAAAAAAATCAATAAAAATAAAGAAAAATCTAATAAAAGGTTAAACGATGAAAATGCCATTGAAAATTGGGAAGTTAGGTGACCAATTGGGAAGTTAGGTGACCAATTGGGAAGTTAGGTCCTTATTTGAAACTGAATAGCCACTTTGGACCCTTATTTAAAATAAAACTCCACTTCACATCATGATTTGATAAAATGATAGCATTTCAAGTCATTATTTGAAATAATGTACATTTTAGACCTTAATTTAAGAAAATGGTGATATTTCAAGCTCTTATCTAGAATTTTCCCTGTATATAAGCCATTTTGAGATAGTGGCAAGTTGCCCTTAACCTTTCGATTTTGCAATTTACCCGCTAATTCAATGAATTTATTCAAATGTACCCCTCAATGTCGGCTTCAAGGGCACTTTGGTCACAGCTCAAATATGTGACAGGATATGGAAGGTATATCAATCGTAAAAATATATATACATAAAAAATAGGGAATAATGAACATTCAAATAAATAATCAATAAACATTAGGAAAGAAAATTGAAAAAAAAGAAGAAGAGGAAGATGGATGAGCAGCTGCGAAAACTACCATTGCTGTGGCCGGCGCGACATAGTTCCGCCATCACCACCGGCCGCACCACGGCTGTGTAGCCCTGCATGTGCTCGTGAGAAAATGAGAGAAACATATAAAGAGACAAGAGTCGCTACCAAGGCAAGGACGACTTCCCCAAGATTGGAATTGCCCTTGTTGGGCTCGTGCAACCCCAAGCAACTGGATCGCCACATGAGGACCAAGGCGAGGGCGTCCTTGCCCTCACTTGCTCGTGATCTCACTCTTGGAAACTTGCAAATAGAGGGCGACGACGAAATGTTGTTGGCCGCAATGATGGAGCCAGTGCCGCCGGCAAATTCGCCGTGGTATCGGCGGCCTTGATACGAGGTTTTCAATGGCCATGGCCAAATCCCACCGTTGGGCCAAACGCGTCGCCCGGCAAGGGAGAGCTTGGGACAATGACGGGCAATTATGTTATGTCGTGAAGGAGAGACAAGATGTGACATAGAACAATCGGATCTAGAATCTATGGCGGTAGGGGTATTTTAGAAAAGAAAATTACAAAACTTTGTAAGGAGCAATTGTGGATTAAAATTGTTGGTTTTAAACATCGAAGATGCAAATTACGATAGAAGTGAAAGCAGGATTGATAGAATCCAATCAGAAAATCAAATTGAATTTTCGTATATTTTTCGATTAAGTTCAGTTCTGATAATAAAATAAAATAAGCATTTTTATTCTAGTTCAAATAGTTTTAGTTCCATTTGATGACAAATCGAACTAAAAATCGTCTCTCTTCTTGATATTATAATTCACACAAATTTTCCTTTTCTACTAATTTTCTTTCTGTTATTTCAAAAGAGAAAATCAAAAAATCAAACCAAGTCTTTAGTTCAAATTATATTCGATTCGGGGCGTGATTCAATTCAAGTTTAATACACACCCCGACCGTGGAAACCCTAGTGAAAGTTACAAAGGATCTTTGAAATGTTCCCTGTAAACAAACCAAGCGCTTGAGCACGCGCTATGCACGTGCAGTTGCTTTTCACGCTCTTTTGAATTGGTTGATAAGGGCGCGTTTGGTAATGATTCTATTAGGGAATAAATTCGATCGAAATTATTATTTTTTATTCTTTCCCGAGAACCGATTCGAATAAAAGAACGCGTTTGGTAACTTTACAAAATTTCGATTCTGGAATAGAATTGCGTGTGCAGACGTGTTCATTGATTACTGTTCCAAATCAATTTATTTTAATTTTTAAATAATTTTTATAATTTTTTCTTTTCTTTTATAATTTTTTCCTTTCCTTTTCTTTTTTTCCTTTTTTTCTTTTTCTTTTTTTCTTTTTTCTTTTCTTTCTCTTTTTATTCTTTTTATTCTTTTTCTCTTCTTCCTCTTTTTTTCTTTTTTTTTTCCTTTTCTTTTCTTTTTTTCCTTTTTTATTCTTTTTTATTCTTTTTCTTCTTCTTCTCCTATTCTTCTTCTTCTTCTTCTTCTTTTCTTTTTTCTTTTTTTTTTTTTTTTTCTCCTTTTTTTTTAGGCCAAACAAGAGCCTCCGGCGAGCTCGCCGGACCGCTTGCCAACGATCGGCGGCGGCGACCGGCGAACAGCGACAGGCGGCGGCGGATGACGGCGGGCGGCGGTCGCGGAATGGCGGTCGATGAAGAAGAAGAAAAGAAAAGAAGAAGAGTTTTGATTTTCAATTTTGTTCCCTAACAAAAATCAACTTTTTTTTAATTCTTGATTCTCTTCCCAATCTGTTCCCGGAACAAATTTGGTCTCGGGAACAAAAATTTTACCAAACGCGATTCTTGTCCCAAACTGATTCTGGGAACAAGAAATCAGAATCAGGCACTGTTTGGATGGTTACCAAACAGTGCCTAAGATGAGTAAAAAATCATGATTGGTTCCTGATCTTTGGAACTAGTGGACAAGTAAGCATGCATTTCGCTTGCTGCTCTAATTTTTTGTCCTTTTTTTTTTTCGCAAGTGATGACGGTTTAATTTATAATATTGGATTCCAACGAAATAATAAAAGGATAGAAAGATTAAGGACATTTTTTTTTTTGTGAATTTCGGAGTGAGCACTAAAATCAAAGTTGGCTTTATTTGTGATACAGATAAACTTTTAGGAACTCGTATCATATTGAATTTTGTAACGTATGAATCACATTGAAAATGGCAAAATTGTCTAAAAAGATCTTAACTTACTATACTTTTCTCAATTTAGTCATAAATCTTTTTAATTGTGTCAATTGATTCTTAAATATTTTCGCGTTTTACCAAATAAGTCCATCCGGTGAATCTTGATTGAAAACCTTTGGCGTGGATGCTAGCCATCTAACATGACGCGATCAATGCTCACGTGGATAATTTTTTAAAATTTTTAATAGTTTTTTTGAATTATTTATTTCTTCTTCTCTTTTCCTTTTTTTTTCATTTTTTTTTTCTTGTGGCTGACAAGGGTTGCTCGGGCCTCGCCCAAATCTAAACAAGGCACTGCCATCGAGTAAGGATGTGCATCATTTCAAGGTGGAATCAAAAACTAACAACTTCCAATGTGCTCCAATCCAATTTTTTATTCTAATTTTTAGGAACGGTAAACTAAACCGGGGGAACCGAGAATTCGAGTAGTAATATATCACCGGAACATGGCACACTACTTTAGGAATGCCTTGAGGAATGACTAGACGTATCGCAACAATCACAAATAGTCAATGACTCGTCAACGCATCTTTCCTTGAGGAATGCCTTCCAAGTAACACTAAAGAAATGCTCGAGTGGTTGTAAAACTATGCATTCCCAGCAGGATGCAAGCCAATGGACAATGCAGCACGATGCAACCAGTATTTCCAGGAATCTGCCAAGAACAACATAAGGCAGAAGTAAGAAACAGAGGAGCACAGTTATGCAAGAAAATAAGGCTTCAATGTGTTAACTCGCGATTTGACCCAAAAAAAAAAAGAGTATTGACATGCAAAAGGGAAACAAGCTACTGTCTGAATTACTAGTCAATGGTGCCATCCATCAGTCCATCCATCAGTCTATACCCCAAATGCAATCCTCCTTAATCAAACTAGCTCAAACATTGTAGGTACAAAAATCTAATAGACAAATAAGGGATAAGAACGGCAGGAGTGCCATAAAGCGTGTACTTAAGTGTTATAATTTTTTTCGCTCACTTAACTGTAACAAATTTAAAAAATCGATCATTTGAGTATTATCGAAGATTTGTCTCATCGGAAAATTTGATGTGGATGCGAGTCATCCTACATGATTTCACCGACACTAACGTGAATTTTTTTAATATTTATTTCTTTTTTAAATATTTTGAATTTTTTTATTTCTTATTTTCCCTTCTTTTTTAGGGCCAAGAGGGGTCATTGGCCACCCTCGCCGACCATGATACCCTCGCCCTCGACTGCGAAGCCCCTATCAAACATGGGCAGCCTCGCCTAGGGCCTTTGTGGTCGAGGACGGGGTGGCCCTCGCCCAATCTGGGGGAGGGTTTTGCAGCTAGCAAGGATTGTCGGTGATCCTTGTCGGCCCTAAGAAAAAGTTAAAAAAATAAAAATTCAAAAGAAAATTTAAAAAAAAAACATGTAGGATGATTTGCTTGAATTGTCATTTTAGTGATCGATTTCACTCCGACACAACACTTAAATAAAAAAATAAAAAATTATGGTATTCAAGTGAGCACTGTATGAAAGTTATGACAACCTTTACCATTTAATGAGACTTAGCATTGGGTAATAGAGATTGCGACAATTAGAGCTGAGCAAGCAAATGCAACGTTTTCAACACAGGTGGCCTATTTTAGAATACTACCCAAGGTGACACTAAAACGACTTGAAGAAACTTATATGGTGAAGGACCCTGCAGTGGCTTTCCCATTCACGAGCGATTGTGAATCCCCTTCCTTGTCCCCGGGGAATGTTCTTTCTTTCTTTTTTTTTTCTTTTTTTTTTTTTTTGGTCGGTCATATTCTACTCCTATTCTAACTCCCACTCTAAGATTTTTGTCATGCCTCCTTGCAGGGCGTTGGAGTCGAAACCCACGCTTGAAACTAAATCATCCCCACCCTTACCTCTTGAGAAGGTGGGGATTCGAACCCCCCACCTCCCCCTTCCATGTTGGAAGAGTGGCCACTGGGATAAACCCCAATGTTTGGGGAATGTTCTTTCCAAGTCCTGAATAATCGACATTGCCGTATTTCAGCTTTTGAACTAAACTGGTTTCACATGATGTTCTACTTTGGCATTATCGTTGTATTTGTTGACGTCAAATATGCATATCGTGCTAACATTGGTGTCTTGTTATAATTTATATCATTCTATATCGTTGATAGATTGAGATAAATTAACCTACGATAAGTTATCTGGTGAAAATATGCAGTGGGAAATTTTCATTTTTCTTATTGCATTCAATTTCATTGTACTTAACTAAAAATGAAACCAAACAAGGAACCCGTTAGACCATGGAACCTGTAACATGATAGATTCTAGGATATGAAGGATAGATTATATATTCTAAGAAATCTGTTTCAAAGGGTAGATTTTAGATTTTCAGGTGATACTTGTAAGGAACTTAAAATTGTTCATCCCCTATCATCAAGGTTGTGGGTGAAGCAACCTTGTCCAGATCCAAGCGAGACTAGCCTTGCTTGTGGTTGGCGAGGCCCTAGCCCGTAGGCGGCAAGGGCCTAGTGACTCTCACCAACCACAATAAGAAAAAGAGTAAAGAAGGAAAATAGGAACAATAGAAAAGAATATAAATAAATTAAATAAAAAATATCAAAATATTATTAAAAAGTATGCATGTCAGTGTTGGTCATGTTACGTGGGATGATCTATATTCACGTTAATAATTTCTAATCAAAATTGACCGAGTTGACTAAATTGGCAAAACTTGAAAAATTCTATGACTAAGTTGATCAAATTGACTAAATTGCTTGCTTGATTTATTCGTTCCAATACTTTGTGATTATTTGCCTCATAGTTATCTTTTGTTACAACCCTACTCTTAGCCAATCATGTCTAGGGAAAACTACCTTTTCTTATATGCCTAGGAAAATGAATTCAGATATATAAAATTTGAAATGTGCATCTTAAATCAATAGCTTGGAAAATAAAAAATAAAAAAGGACGCCAATCTCATTTATCTAATAATCTTTATTATAGCGATCAGATTTTGCTCGGACTCGCTTTCACGCAGCCGGATTAGTCCACCCTCTTGGTTGCACTCTTCCATTGGGATCAGTGCACTGAGAATTGACCCTTATGGTACTTCCACGGGATGGACTCAAGTTCACAATAAGAGGAGAAAACCTTTTGCTTTTTAGGCCAACACCCTGTGGGTAACCAACTAATAATTGAAGTCCTCTGTATGATCGTTCCAAAGAGGCAACTAACAGCAATATGCACGTGCAAACGGTGAGGGATCTATAATTCTAGTCCCCCTTGGTATTGAAAAAAATTATGTACTTTACGATGTTGAGTTGGACAAAAGAAAATCTCTTGAAATAATTAAGCCTTGGACCGAAACTTGTCAAATGGGTAGATCGGGTCGAAAATGGTTAGATTCAAACTGACTAACTTTCATTTTTATGTAATACAAGTCTAGCAATCTATACCCGACTTGACTTGTATTGTTAAAGCACTTTGCGAGTGAGTGCGATATCGAATGGGTGTATGATCAATTTTGAGAAGTCCACTCGAACCTAAGAGTCTTGTTTATACTTATAATTCTAGAAATTCATTTCGGACAATTGAACCTTCTCAAACTGTTTCTTCTTAAGAACCAAAAATATTTGTGCCAAAATAACAGATGCCAAGAAGAATAAAAGGCCTTGGACACGGAATGGATCTTGAAGTACTATTTCCGCATCTCCTTGACCAAATCCACCCACATTAGGATTACTCGTTAATGGCTGATCAAGTTTGATAGATTCGCCTTCGGAAACAAGAAGTTCGGCCCTTTCCAAATCCTGCTGTAGCTACACAAGCCCTTCATGTGTGCCATAAATGACCTACGTATAGAAAGAATCGTAGAACAAAATGAGAGGTAGCTAACCAACTTCTAGGAGAGACATAATTAACTGCATTAATCTCGGTAGTGACACCACCCACATAATTTAAAGAACCTAAAGAAGCATGAGTCATATATTCTGTGGAACGAAAAAATGCAAACCTATAGCTACAGAAGTAGGAATAATGGCACCAGAAATAATATTGTTTCCATAAAGTAGAGATCCAGAAACAGGTTCACAAATACCATCAATATCTACTGGAGGAGCAACAATGAAGGTAATAATAAATACAGAAGTTGCGGTCAATAAGGTAGGGATCATCAAAACACCAAACCATCCCCTTTGACATATCTTCAATGCTTCTTTCGAATAAGCCAATTCATTTGAGACCTTGCAGATCCACTCTTATTCCTATTCAAATATCAGCCATTTGTCTCTGTGTTTTCACATCGAGAATTCTTTGCAGATGAAGAGATGTCAAAGGGGCTTTGGATTGGGCATTTAGTACATGTCGCTATTCCTGGATCCAGGGGGAATACATTCGATGGAATAATTTTTTAGATGTATTACCACATCTCGAAGGGTTAGGACTACTTTTTACAGGTCAGTGGAATCTTTATGCCCGAAACCATGGCTAAAATAATTTATTTTGGCTTTTCGACCCCATATTGTAGGGTGGATCTCGAAAGATATGAAAGAAAGATCTCCCTCCAAATCGTACATACGACTTTCATCGAATACGGCTTTCCACAGAATTCGCTATGTATCTATGAGATCGAGTATGGAATTCTGTTTACTCACTTGAAATTGAGTATTCTCTTGTGTCAATTAGTAATGTCCAATTACACGATATACATCTTGACACATTGGGTCATGAGATGAAGTACCTAATAAGGAATCCATTGAGAGAATAGTGAAGACCGTATTTGTTGATTGAACCAAAACTTTTAACCAGTCAAATTAGAAAAAAAATGTTTTTTAAATTATTTCACGTTTCAAAGTAATATATAATCCACCTAAAAACTTATGACCAACATAGAATTATTTAATAGCCCATCTTGATGAATTTATGTGAAATACTAGTCCACACGGCACCGAGTGAGGGGGGAGTTGTATGGACATGTCGCTATTAGGAAACACCAATACTCTCCGAAAGCCTCAAGTCGTGTCGAACATTCTGACACGTGTCCGACACTTTTTGATACTATTGGACACTCTCTAATACTCGATCAACACGTGTATCGACACCTAGTCAACTTTCCAACACTTTTCGATACTCGAGTTGGAATTCTAACATGCCAGTTTTCCACACGTGAAGTCAATTTTGAAAATTTTCAATAAATGATGGATCAAAATGTATGTATGTGAAATAAATAAATAAATAAATAGGGAAAGAAGAAAAATCTAGTCTTTTCTTCTCTTTTGATTTTCACTTCCCATGATACACAATTTACTCCTTTTTTTTTTCTCTTCTCTTACAAGACTTTTGACATGCGAGTCTAGGAGATGAATTACTTGTGTTTTTTCCTCCAAGTTTTATGAATTATAGGAATTGAGTTAAATTTGTCAAATTGAAACAATAAGTGATATTAATAATTCATCTCCAATTTTTTTCTCTTCTCTTCCAACACTTTTGACATGCGAGTCTAGAATATGAATTTTTTTCCTCAAAATTTTATGGATTATTGGAATAGAGTTGAATTTGTCAAATTGAAATAATGAATGATATTAATAAATGGTAGATTAATGTTATTAGTGTAAATTCATTTTAAGCTTTTTATTATTATTTATTTATATGTGAATTCAAATCAAATTAAGTTGATTGAAATAATCATTAAAATGATAATTTATTATGCATAAATAAAAATGTACATTTAACATACAACATGTCCAAATGTGTCGAAATTCTCTATTTTTAAAAAAACGACGTGTCAGTGTATCATGTCGTGTCACGTGTCGCGTGACGGTATTGATGCTACTTAGCCTGCCAGTGATGACCACAAGTGAGCTCGTCGGCCCATGTCATGGGCCCATGGCCGGTTGGTGGGCTTTCAACCGTTGCCAAGGCACATTGCTGGTAGAAGTATAAGAAAGGAAAAAAAGAGAAAAGAAGAAAAATAAAACAAAGAAGAATAATGAAAAGAAAAATAACAATAAAAAATACTATTTTTTAAAAAAATAAATAATAGTTAAAAAACGAATTATAAGAATAGAAGTTTTATTAACCAAGGACCATAAGATTAGGAAAATTTTTGGGAAAATGTTTTCCGATTCTTTCAAAGGGGCAATTATTTATCTTAAATTAAGATTTGATAGGAAAACATTTTATGTTGATTAGGAACACATTTTCCGTTGACTCATTCTCCGAAGCGATTCAAACGTTGGAAAATAAGGAAATGTTTTTCTTGGAAAATGTTTTCCGCGAAACAAACAGATCCAAAGATTCGAGTGGAATTACAATTTATTAAGGGTATATAATTGTATATTGTCAAGGTAAATCGAGACTTATCTTACCAAAAAATTAGATATCCTAAAAGGTCCCATGCTACATTTTTATTATCTCGGAATCTAGAGTAAATTGTTGCTCTAATTCTTAAATACGTGAACTCATCATACTAATTAAACGTCACTAAATTGATACTTAATATATCAATTAAAAAAAGGAATATCATCACATAAGATCTCAAGTTTGTACACTTATAAAACATCTCAACTTTGTACACACCTGACACATTTTCTTGAAACTAATTTATATGTCATAAAAAATTACAAACTGATACATTCGTGACAAATCTACTTTTCGTTAACTTCTGTTTAATATCCTTGTTAAGCTGCTGACAGGGCAATGCCTGATGTGGATCTAACATGGAAATTCAACATAAATGGCTTTTTAAATGATGTCGTTGTGAGAAAGCTGAATTTAAACAAAAATGAATTGAGATTCGAAAAGGGCAAAAATGAATATGCTCCTCCTATCTCTCCCAAATCACCAAAATTAGGATGAAATTGTGGCAAAATTAGAGATTTCAGCAAATTTCTAAAACGCAAGGGAGCCCTTATCTGGAAGGGAAGCTATTGGAGATGGCAAGAATAGAGAGGAGTTGCTAATGCTGTTTGCAACACTTCAGTACGAAGAAAGTTACGACTCTACTAGTTTGGGATTTTTTTTAACCAAAAAATTAGTCCGAGATAAATTGTATGCTGAGTTGGAATTTTTTGTGTAACAGAAAATTAGCTCAGGTATAAATGTGTCAAAGACGTATTGATTTGAATTTTTTTTTATATTATTATCTAATTAAGGAAAAACAAAGACGTCAGCAACACAATCGTTAAATGCTTGTCATGCCAATCCTACTCAAAGAAACATGTTCCCTTTATAGGATTATTTTATGACTTGAAACTCAGGAGCCGAGTTAAATTAATTCGAGTCAGCATTAACTTGGCAAATCATCTCATCAGCTAAAATGCCTGCCTGGTGCAAAGAGTTTCATCATTGTGAAATTGAAGGCAAAGGAGAGTTCAATTCACTGTTTCAAAATGCGAAGTGACAATGCATGCATTTGGGAAAATACCTAATCGGTCTTAAACGTATTGTACGGATATTAATTTATTTCAGTTTTAAAATTTTTAATTTAATCTGAAATATTTGCGCTAAGTTCCAATATAATTCTTTCGTTCAATTTTAGTCGGAAATCACTAACATGATAGTCCAATCATTATTGGCTATCCTACATAATACCCTGCTAGGTCAATGATTTTCAATAAAAATTGGTTCGAAGAATTACATTAAAATTTCACGTCAAATTTTATCACTAAGTTGACAAAATTGGAAAGTTTATTAATGAATTAACATTCGTACAATAGGTTTGAACTAATTGAATAATATTTGAAATTGTCTCTCGATACAGATTATGATACAATACAAACTTTTGAAACCGATTTGAGCATTTGCAGGAGAGTTTTGGGGGATTTTGCATTTGTGAAATCTCATGAGAGAGCTCTACCATATGCATTTGCAATTCTTATAAAGAAAAACACGTGGCGAAATTCTGGGATCATAATTTCAATCTGTAGGTGCACGTGGGAAATGTAAATGTACTAAGTATGACACGGCACGTATGTGCATATTTTTCTTTCAATTACATGTAAAGCATATGCTTTCTAACTCCCACGACGTCTATGACAAATTCAAATCCCTCTAAAACCTTTTTCAAACCCATGAAAAAATAAATCAAATTTCTATGCCGTTACCTACCAGTCAAATCTTAAGAATGTCACCTAGCAAATGAGTATAGTTTTGTCATTTCGTCGAAAATGTTGGTGACAAAGGCCACAATCAATAGGACTAAAAACACTACAGATAAATCAATCAATTATAGTAATCGGTAATCAAGCAAATAATAATTTTGAGAAGGGTCATCCCTAAAAAGAGCAAATTGAATTAAAATAAAGATAGATTAGAAGCTCTAGGATCACTGACTAGGTACGAGCATAGAAATGAGGGAATTGTCGCGAGCCAAGTGGCGCGAGAAGGCCGGAAGTTGTCGCTTGATCGAGCCTAAGGTGGCACGAGGAAGGAGACGGAAGGTGGGAGCGGTTAGTGGTTAGGCATTAGCTCCAACCGAAACATGCCTAATCCCACCCAAACATCTCCTAATTTTTACTTGCCCTCGAGAGTTTCGAATCGAATCGAATCCTTCTAGTAGAAGCTGCTATGTTCGACAACGCATCGTTCGCGACATCGATACGAGATTCTTTTGCCTGGATCCCGATCGACTGGGCCAGGCGCCTCGCGCTTTCGTGGGTGGCTTCAAAAGACGTGCAAGTGTGAGGATTTGAACCGTATATTGAGCGAGAAATATGAGAGTTACCATGTATCGATCCGGTTGAATTGAGCCGTGCTGTACTTTTAAGTTATAAGTAGTGCTCGGGGGTGCAAAATGGTTTTGTATACACCGGCGGGCGAAAATACGACACCACTATGTGTTGTTCATTATTTGTAAGCTACATGATTTTATAACTTTCAACTATGATATATCTTATATGGCCGGAGCTTATTATCGTGTCATAGAAGCTTTTATGATCATTTACTTATCTAGCAATTCTCGTTTTAATAACTTGACGATACGTGACATGATATTTATGTGGAGAAAGCTAAATTATTTCCCTATTCCACCACTAGTAAGTAGATAGTGCCCATCTAATTCTTTGCTTTCTCCACATTAGACTAATTTTATCGAGTCGTGAGAATCTCGGTCCCTATATTATAACTTATTTAGCACAACCATAGTAAATAGTAATTTTTGAAAGCACAATATTGAGCGATGTCTGTTGAGTTTCCGAGAAATTGCTGAACATGTTTGAAAGGAAGGAAAGTGTTTGGTGCTTGTGGCGAATTAATTTTGGAATAGAAAGAGAGTTTGCCATTGAGGCATTAAAGAATGTTGCACTAGTTACCACAAAGAATTGGATAAAGCACTCACTTAAGAGAAATTCTCAAATAATATTAACTCAAATCTGTATGCTTCCAATTGACAATGCACCTTATATATATTGACAAATTAAGACTAGGAAACACCAAATTAAAAAATCACTTGCATTAAGAGACCAACTTGAACTTAAATACATATTCAGAACAAGAAATTTCTCCAAATATGACCCGTAAAATTTATTTCTTACTTTCTTTGTTTTTCCTTGCTCTCCCGATTTAGATTTAGATCTAGGAGCTTTGCTCTCCCCATCTTAGACTTGTGAGCCATTCTCTCCAATCTAATTCTAGATCTATGAATTTTAATAAATAAGTACTCCACCTCCAATTTCAATGGTGGTCATAGCAGTTTCAATGTTGAATCTATGCTCGTTTAACATGTTATTGTTAAAAGTCTTGGTGCCTCACGCTTGTTGAATGTCTCATTCTTGCAGGTGTCAAATCAAGGCCTGTTTAAGATTTATGTTGTCTTTGTACAATGATGATATTGTGGACACCAAATTTAGGTGCATATGTCTAAAAGGTAGAGCCGTAATTGAGATTCTAGCATATATTTATTACTGAGGATGTATGATTCGGTAATTGACCGCTGATCCTTTTGCCTGGATATAATCGCAGATTTGTTCTTGATAAATGAACATGCGATTATCTCTACTAACCATGTTATGATGATATATCTTTGGTTTGTTTTAGATGTCTAAGGGCTTGTTTCGTAATGGTAATCTTTGAGGTTTTCAATGAATCCTTTCATATACCATTTGAGCAATGAATTGAACTTTCTTTTGACCAACAAAAATTAAGAAACTTCGTTCAACAAGGAAATCCACAAGGCTTTAATTAGGAAACAAACTCAAACTTGCAAAGTTACTCATTTAAAAGGATCAACTTATAATTAGAGAATCTACTCATATTAGAAAAAAAAAAAAGACACTAGTTAATTAGCCTACTAAAAAAATATGAATCGACCTAAATCTGAAAACAACTCTTCAGCCTAGACGTAGCCGAGGTTCTCCAATTTCTAAAAACTCCATCTCGGACGCCTTCTTTTCTTCATTGGACCCCTTCTAGATAGTGATGTGGCCGAAATCTCCCTTCATTTGGCACAAAATGTCAATTGCCCTAATGATAATTATTAGGTGGAGTCGTGAGTTGATCTTCAATGGATTCAAAACTGAAATCCCTCTGAAGGTATAAAGGTCACGTCTCCTCAGTTTTTCATGGGCAATTTTCAGATCAATTAGCGTCTCTCTCTCTCTCCCTCTCTCCCTCCCTCCCTCCCTCCCTCTCTCTCTCTCTCCCCCCATGTTCGTGACCAAACTGCACATCAACCGACTCTGCTTCCGGAAATCTTACAGGAATCGAGTCCAAAGCTACAGACCCACCAAGAAAAATTTCACCTTTCGCGCACTCGCACTCGCGCTCGCATGGATCATTCCAAGAACTCCGTCTTGAACCTCACCGTCCTCTCCCTCCTCTCCTCCGCCGTCATCCTCCTCTGCTTCCTCTCCGCAACTCGCTTCCCCCGCCCCTGCCCCGCCCCGAACCCGGTAAGTCGCTCGACCCATCAAAGCTCTCTAAAATGTCTTCCGGCGTCGCTCACTCTGATCGTCTTTCAGGCCTCGGTGCACGCATCGGCGGACATCCTGGGGTCCGCGCTGGCCCGGGCGGCAATGCCGGACAAGACCCTGATCATCGCCGTCGTGAACAGGGCATACGCAGAGCAGGGCGTGGAGTCGGACAAGACCATGCTGGGCCTCTTCCTCGAGAGCTTCTGGCTTGGGGAGGGCACGCGGGGGCTGCTCGACCACGTCCTGGTGGTCGCCGTCGACGAGACCGCGCACCGGCGGTGCCTGTTCCAGCGGCTCCACTGCTACCGGCTGGAGACGGAGGGCGTCGACTTCGGGGGAGAGGCGGTCTACATGTCGAAGGGCTTCGTGAGGATGATGTGGGCGCGGACGCTGTTCCTGACGGAGGTACTCCGGCGAGGGTACAGCTTCATCTTCACGGTACGCACGGCCGCGGCCATTGATTGCGTCATTCATTTCTCGATCTTCGGTTTCGAATTTGAAGAGATTAGGAGGAAGATCGATCGCGATCCGTTTCTGCTTGGCGAATATATTTCACTAGTTTTGACGGCAATAAATAAGACTGGAAATGGAATTAAAGCTGAGATCATACATCGAACCAAATTTTCGTAAAAATTCATTAAAGAAGGAAAATGTTAGGATATATTAGGTTTCTAAATGAATTAATAACGTGGTATATAAAGAGATGTATTACGGTTCTTGAATCATTTTTTATGAAATATCACATGTATTTTGGCTTTAGTATTGCGACATTAGTTTAACTAGTTGTTGAACGTGCGCGCAAGGTGCATGCGTGATGATTTTTGGCGACGGATTGAAATCATAGATAATTGCTTTGAGTGTTTCTGGCTATCTATTTTAGTAGCACTAATTACTATCGAAAGAACTACATTGCTCAATGCAATGTTTATTTTTATGGGCGATCGATTTTAAATTAGGAATGTTTGGAATGACTAAATTGATTCCAAGTTTCTGGAATCGAAGAAGTCAAATTTCGAAACTGACCCTTTGTTTCTTTTTGTTTCATTGTTGTTAAAAAATCATATTTATTTTTATTATTTGAAATGTATGAATATCCCATAAAAAACAAACATGATCAAATAAAATACTTCAACGTAAGAAAGTAGAAAGTGTTTTAGATCATTTAGGTTTGATTTTAAACCGATCCTCATGTATAACTTATAGTACTTGACAATGGAAACCAAACAGTCTAGGTCTAGTCCCAAATTTTATACTAGAATACTGCTTTGCGTGAATTGGCTAGGAACCGGTCGTACGAAACCTGTTCGATTAGGTTCGTGGGTTGAACCGGCCTGATTACTCAGCTTAGTGGATTTTAATAATTTTTAACTTTATTTTGTTGGAATCTGAAAAAAAAAAGAAAAGAAGAAGAAGAAAAGAAGAAGAAGCTATAAATATCATATTTTAGATAGTTTGAGGTGGATGGCAATCTCCAAATCCCTCCTTTCCCTTTTATTGATGGCATAAATGAGTTATGTATCTAGCAAATCTTTCCAAGGGATTCTCCACGTCGGTTCAGATCAGCAACCCAAAATGTCAAATTTCACCTAAATTAAACTAATAAATGACAATTAGGTAAACTGGATGCACCAAACCGCTAATTCAATATTATTCGCTTAACCATATACCTTCACGCTTCAAACCAGTCTTAATTAAAGTCAATTTCGGAATTTTCATTCATCTCTTTTTCTTAATTTCTCCATATTAATCCAATATTTTTTTTTTCTATAATAGGTTCAAGTTTCACATGATCATATGCATACGTTGTTATGTCAATATGCAGAGCATTTTATCATCAACGTTTCCCTTTTCGCAGGACACCGACGTAATGTGGCTGAGGAACCCGTTCGCGAGGCTGAGCCGCAACCAGAGCGTAGACCTCCAGATCAGCACCGACCTGTTCAACGGCGACCCGAGGCCGGAAAGAACCTCATCAACACCGGCTTCTACTTCGTGAGGTCGAACAACAAGACGGTTGCGCTGTTTGAGACGTGGTACGCCCAGAAGGACAACGCCACCGGGAAGAAAGAGCAGGACGTCTTGCAGGACCTTGCGCGGGAGGGCGCGTTCGGGGAGCTCGGGCTCAACGTGCGGTTCCTGGACACGCGCTACTTCAGCGGGTTCTGCCAGGACAGCAAGGACATAAGGGCCGTGTGCACCGTGCACGCCAACTGTTGCCGGAGCATAGGCGCCAAGACCTTTGACCTCACGGCGGTCCTCCAAGACTGGAAGCGGTTCCGACAGTCTGACAAGGAGGAGAACGCTGCCGTCGGTGGTGCCAATGAAACCACGGCGCCGTACAGATGGTCGGACCACGTCGGCTGTTGGAGGTCATGGAAGAGGGTAGGGAACAGGACCCTGATTTCATAAGAACAGAGAGGGGTCCGATTCGTTTGATAGCGCAAAAAATTAAGAGGATAAACGTTTCTCATGGTGATTATCTTCGTTTGTGTATATATCTATCCATACTGGCGCATTCAATCATGCAATGCGTTAGGATACTCAACTGTCAGAATTCAATCCATCGCTCATCAATCACAAAACATGCAAATTCAGGCGACATTTCACCGCGCAACAATTTCATTGGGGACCCTTTTGCATTTGGATCTCGGAGACAGCCTTTTGATTATCGCAAAAACCAAAACAGAACAGACATTTCACCAAGATTTTGAACAGTACCGAGCTTGTCATATGACCCAGCATTTCATTGCTGATGCAGCAGTTAAAAAAGGTGTAGTCGCCTAGATGGCGAGTTAATTTTTCCACGGGCTTACACTAAGTAATCAATATACAAGTCCCACAGACAATTTTGTCAGTCAGGACCGTGTGTAGACAGCAGGAAATGGAACCGTCTTGGAAGGATTAGAATCCACATCCAAGATCTTTGGCTCATCCACATCTAAAGTAAAAGTCAAAGGGAAACATGGGAGGCAGACGGCACCCAGATCAAAACTACAAAAAGACTACAAGATCAATGTGCATAAAACCCTGGCATGTATCTTCAAGACTGATGTGCAAAGACTCCCTCCCGGCATCAGACCCACATCAATTGGAACATCTGGAGGTCCATAAAAGCAAAGCTCAAAAGGACTTTGCCAAAGCGTGAATGGGACACTGAGCTGACATGGAAACCAGATAACAAGCTTCCCAAGCAGATCAGACAGGGCCAGGGAGAGAGAGAGAGAGACCAAAAGATGAAGTGTGTCAAGATAAGCTTAAATTATCCAACAAAGGTATTACCTTATGCATATTCCAGTCCCCCTATCACTAAAGACATCAAACAAAAAGAGAAAAAAAGAAAAAAATCCCACTGCAAAATAGATCTATCTTAGCTCTCCTAACAATCAAATCCTACATAAAAACCAAAGCTTTTGCTCTTGCTCAGCTTTGTCCAACTCCAATCACTAACCCCTGATCTACAATCTTCCCTTAACCCTCTTGATGAGCGACCATCATCATCATCATCGTTAGCCAACAGAAGCGGCAAGAAGCAACAGCAAAGTTCAGAAATTTTTCATCTTCCCTGCCGGTCGCCAATTTCGAATTCAAGCTTCCGGAGTAGGCATCCTCTTGGCCTTCTTTTTCCGCTCCGCGACAGCCTTGGCGAAGGCCTCGACGATCCGCTGCTGCGACTCGAGGATCATCTCCGTCCGCTTCATCTCCATATCCATCCGCATGCTCTCGATCTCCCGGGCCATCTCCATCTTCATCTGCTCCATCCTCACGAACCCATCCCCCAAGACCTTGATGGCCCCTACCATCTCCTCCAATGGGTCCTTCTCTCTCCCCCTCTTCCCCATCCCGCTCATTTCCCTCGCGACCCTAGCTCCGTATCCGCCCGCGCCGCTGCCGCCACCACTTCCTCCGAAATTAGGGCCGAAATTGGGGCTAAAATTAGGGTTCGCATCAGTCGCGGCAGGACCCATGTTGAATTTCTTGTCGAACTTCCGGTAATTCACTCCGGGCTGAGCTATGCTCACTCCGGTGGGGATCTTGATACGGAACCCGCCTGCCGATTTGCTCCCGCTGGCGTGCTCGGTCCCGATCCCGTTGTGGTACAAGCCATGGAGGTTTCTCGAATTCGCGGAGGAGCCGTTGTTCTTGAACTTGTGATCGAACTGGGCGCTGCCCAGGAACTCGCTTTCTTCGTCCTCCTCCTCGTCGTTGAAGTTGTCGTCGTCGCTGTCGGCCTTCTCGGCCTTGGCCAACGTGGCGGAGCCCGGGTTCAAGGAGTTGGAGCCCTTCTCCATGGAGTCCATGCGCTTGAAGTGGACCCAGGAGGAGATGAACCGGGAGACGGGGATCGAGCGGGCGCGCTGGAGCTCGGTGCGGTACCGCTTCCGGAGCTTCTCCATCTTGTGCCGGCACTGCACGGCCGTCTTGGCCGGGGACGCCGAGGGGCAGCTGGAGGACACCGCGTCGGCGACGTCCTGCCAGTGGTTGGCCTTGAGGTTCCCGCGGCGGAGGGAGTACCACTTGTCGCGGTACGCGTCGATGAGGGCCACCGTCTCGTCGTGGGACCAGCACGGCGGCGGGAGCCGCCGCGGGTTGGTGATGGCCGGCTGGGCCAGGGTGATGGTGTGCTGCCCCATGGGCGGCGAGGCCGGGATGGCCGCCGACGTGGGGAGGGGAGGCGAGGACGCGGGCGGCGGCGAGGGGGAGGGCGAGGGGAGGGGGCCGGGAGGGCGAGCGGCTCCGGCTCGTCCTCGTGGGGCTGGGGGAGCCGAGGGGCTGGACGGGCTCGGGAGGAGGGGAGTCGGTGGCGTCGGCTGCGGCCGTGGCCATGGTCGGCGGCGGGGGCGGCGGCGGCGGCGGCGGGGGGAGGGGTTCAGATCTGAGCAGATCTGGGGATCGGAGGAGGAGAGGGGGCGGCGGAGGGGCGGGGGGCGGCGGCGGGGGAGGAGGAGGAGGAGGGAGAAGGAGGCGGCGGCGCAGGATAGCGAGGGGAGGAGGAGGAGGGGGGGAGGGGGAGGAGGTGGGTGGTGGAGAAAAAGAAAGGCATGGTGGTGGAGGAGGGCGGAGGAGGATAAGGTTAAAAGAGGGGGAGGGGGAGGGGTGGGCGTTGGGTGGGTGGGGGTAGGGAGGCGTGTGCGGCTGATCTTGAGATCTAGAGAGAGAGAGAGAGAGAGCCACCGCTGAGGTGGTGGTGGTGGTGGGGGTGGGGGGTAGAGGCTAAAGTGCGCGGGGTTGGGCCGTGTGCACCGCCACGGGCAGGGCAGCAGGCGGGGGGCGGGCGGGGGAGGGGTCCACCACCCTCCTGGCCACCCTCTCCGTGAAGATATGCATTGATGACGTCGGCGGCCACGTCCGCCGCCCGCGGCTGTGGATGGTGACGTGGTCGGCATTTTCAATGCGGTTGTGGGTGCGGTGGTGGTGGCGGTGGTGGTGGCCTGGTCTGGTGGCGAGGCGAGAGAGAATGCTGAGGGGGAGGGATGATGGGTTTTTGGAATGAGGTACACTAATTTCGATCGTGGGGTTTCCGTGAAAAGAGCTCCTCCTCCTCCTCCTCTTTGTTTTTTTGTTTTTGTTTTTGGTCGATGGAGGAGGATGATGATGATGGTTCCTGCGATTTTATAACGGCATTTTGATCTGGAGTTGGATTTTGCCAAAGGAAAAAAAAGAAAAAGAAAAATCCGGAGTTGGATATGTTGGCCATTGGAGCGTCCAAATGACGGGAAAGCCCAGAATGAAAAAAATAATGACGCCCCTTTAGTTCGAAAGGACACGTTTGCCCTTCCGATTCGGCGAGGTTTTGCGCTTGATTTTCGAATTGTGGGGGGCTTTTTACGGGTGCTCGATTTCGCACGTCCGCTAGTGAACACTGCGAATCCTGACCCTCCATCGCCTGCGACCCCCAACAACCCCCGCCCCCTCCCCGGGGCGGCCGCCGCTGTCCTCGTGGCGGGGCCCGCCGCCGTTGACGAAGGGACCATCCCACCATTCTCTCTCTCTCTCTCTCTCTCTCTATCTCTCTATCGGGCGGCGAATAATGGCCCAATGCCCATTGGCCAAATTTTGTATGTCTAGGAAAGGATTTTGAGCAACCGCCTCGAAGGAGGCCGAAAGTGTTCGTCTTTCTCGTCATTCAAGTTCAGCAATTTTTTTTTCCAAAATGACCCTCGCTAAGTTTTTGATTTTACCCAATTTATAACTGTTCATCATCTTCCCTTCATGAAGTCGACCGGTGAGGCTAGATCTAGTTGTGAGTAGTTGGTGAGGTTGCGCAAACTAAGGGATTATCACCTGGGGTTGCATGACCTTAGATAGCTCTCGTGTTGTACGACCTTAGACAATCCTTGTTGGGGGTTGCTAGGGGCCACTTGAAGTCATTCGATTTTAGACAATAGCCGTCGATACCAAAACCAGCTTTATTAGAGGGTTTGGGTTTTTTTTTCTCTAATAGAAGAAAGAAAAGTCAATTGCAAGAATGTTTTTTCCAAATACTATTTAATCCAAAGTAACTTTATAATGGATTTTTAAATTATAATTTACATTTAAGAAAAAAACTATTTTAATTTAGACTTCGTTTTTTACAAAAAAAATGAATAATTTGAAAATTATTTTCTAAAAACGATTATTTGTATCATTTACGAAGTAAGAAAATTTTTACATATGAATTGTTACTAATAATAAAAATATTATCAATTAACTAATTATTTTAAGTAATGAAAGCATTAATTTGCAATTTTTTTATAAATAATTTATTTTTTTATGAAATAAATGTAGTCATAAAATCCTTCATGGTTTTCTTTAAACTTTTCTCCAAAGTCCCAACAAATGCAATCTCCAGGCGGTGCGACCTCCATCCAAAGTCATGAAATCTTGGGAAGTAGATTTTATCCCTTTTACTCCGACAGGAAACAAAGAAGAAGAAAAACTCCTATCTCTTTCAAGCTTGTCCTTTCCTTCTTTCTTCTTGCCTGCACATTACCAAAATTTTCCCAAACGAACAAACCGAAGCAGAGCAAGCCAGGATCCAAAAATCCGCGAAATACCGAAGTTCATCGTTGGAATCTTTTCAATTGAAAACAAAGAAATACCGAAGTTCAATGTTGGAATCATTTCAATTAGAGTCGTGTCATTTCAGGGCCTGTTGGCGCCAAATCTTAGTGGCCGGCTTTATTAGAGAGTTTGGGTTTTTTTTTTTTCCTTTTTAAGAGAAAAAAGAGAAGTCCTTTGGAATCTTTTCAATTGAAAACAAAAAATTTAACTCCTTGCGAAATCCTTGGAAATGAATAAGAACCATCTCTCTCTCTGAGCTTCTGCAATGGAGAAGTAGAAGAGCCCGAAGTCATTGCTCCTTCGTTTGTCCCCGACCGACCGGTCATCCATCCACAACCTTTCCTTCCGTCGCCGCTGAGGATGATTTGCTCACCATCAGCACCAGCATCGGCACCGGCACCAGCACCAGTCATGGGAGTGCGACTTGATCGAGGAATAGAAGTCGAGGAGGCGGCTAATGGCGGAGACCGTCGGCGAAGACCCAGGTGCAGTGACCTAGCATTTCAGCAGTCATAGAAGATGAGCAGTGGCCAAGTGAGAGTAGGAACAGAATTTGATTAAAAAAAAAAAAAAGAATAGTGGGAGCAAAATAGGGAGAACAGAAAAGTTTTGGAAATTGCATTTCTAGAATGTTGAAAGTCAAGACAAGGAATTTGACTTTGCCAAAACCAATTTTTCTTCAAAATGGTTAAAAAAAAAAATAGGTTGTTTTTCGGAAGCTTTACTACCCAAGAAAGTTAAGCACACTGAGGCCTATTTAATTTTAGGTAGACCCTCTACTAAAGTCAATAGGCTAAATAAGGAGTTTGTAATTTATTGGAATAGTTGATAATTTCCAAACACTTAGAATAAACGCTAGCGAGTTAATAATTCACTAGACCAACACCAATCGCTTTTTTTACCAGCATTATGTAAAATTTACTGATCTAAATAGAAATTTACCAACATAATTTTTTTTTTTTGAATTTTTCCCCTATTGACCTATAGAATTCTGTGGGCATGTATTGAACAAAGACAAGGGTTTGTCCGATACTCAACAGGACGACCCTAATTTTCTGATCCTTTATATAGGTAAAGTTGTTTCCAAGGTGATTCGACTTCTTCGTTGAAGTCAAAAAGTCAAAAGAAAAAACTCGAGGGCCTAGGTAAAATGAAAAGTTGAAAATCGTCAAAAGTAGCAACTGCTCTGGATAAGGAAAAGAAATCAAAGATAGTTCTCGAAGAAGGAAGCAAGTGGAAATGGAAGTAAAATATTGTGAGGAAAAGAAATAAGAGGAAGGGCAAAAAAAAAGTTTTATTGTAATATCTGCTCTGGATAAGGAAGAAAAGAAGAAAGAGAGGAAGAAGGAAGAAGGGAAATGGAAGAGGGTGAGGAAGAAATAAGAGAAAGGGCAAAAAAAAGGGATTTTATTGTAATATTAGAGTGCAAGATTCTTGCAAATTAAATCAATATGATATTATCAAAAGAAATAAAAAAATAATAAAGATATTGAAAATTTATATGATTTGATTAATAATTTACTATTATTGAAGAATTATAACTGTTTGCATATTTGAATTTTTTCCATATTTAGGTTTGAGTTCGAACTAAAAATATTTATAAATAAATAACTCTGGCTTTATAGGCGCTCACTTTCTCACGCTCACTTTCTCAAGGAACCTACCGGCTTCTTGTTGTGCGGCGTTGTTCACTGAGCAAGGCCCTCATTTTATTTATTTTATTTTTTCTTCTTTTGTGCAGTTTCGAGGAGTCAAACGAATTGCCCTTTGTTGACCGACCAATCGCAGAGCACAGAGGAGACGTTCATTGTACGGAGCTAAAGAGGATTTCTTTTGAGCGCAGTCTTCAATATTTTCTTCAATAGAAAAAAATAATATCTTCGTGATCAAATACAAAAACTCTAAGCGCGTCGTATTTCCTAAATGGCTCAAATTGGAGGCATGCTCTAATAGGTTTTGTGCCACAGACATCTTGATGAGCTGGATTTACTACATATCGCAACTCGGTAAGTGATATCGCTCTTGGTTCATGTAATCAAAGTAATATTTGGGGCTAGGGAATATGAGGTTCGTTTAAAGATGCATTAGCTATAAATATAGATAGCAATGATAGTTTATGATATTATGAAATTATAGTTTAAAATTCTATGAAATTCAATTTAAAAATTATGATGTGCTTAGAATAAAATTTTGAAATTTGGTTGCAAGTCATGAACAATGCATGACTAGCGCCTTTCTGACTCAATTTTGTTGGTTTTCAGCTTGATTTTGGCTATATTGAGTTGTGGGTTTTCTAGTGCTACGGAAGATCTTTTTTTTTTTTTAAATTGTAAAGTTATGGCGTGACCAAGTTTTGCATTCAAGCTTCGTGTTGCAGATTATTTTGAATATCCGCTTCTGTTGAAAGTTTAGTTAGCAAGTATGGGTTGTTTTGTTAGCGTTTAAAATTAATATAGTTGTTTCGTATTTGTTGTAGTATTTTATTTAATTTTGATGTTGATCTCATTTAATTGATAAGATTACAAGATCGTTGACTCATATAGTTGTGCATTTTTGTTTTTGGCATTCTATGATGAGTGGTAGTATCTCTTTTTTGAGTTTGTAAATCCATATTTCAAAAACAAAATGGATTACTTATGTTATGAGTTAAGAATGAACATATTTCTTGCAAAAATTGAATTGGCAATCTATTACCATTTGCGTATTAAATAAGAAAATGTCATCTTTGTATTCTAGTCTAAATTGATTGCTTGCAAATGGGCTCATGAAACCTTTTGGGAAAGATTCATGAGAAGTCCTTGACTTTAATATGGTTTATGAATGATTGCATATATTGGCTTTTGGGCTAGTTTATAAAATGGAGTTTGAAATAGTTTGGAAAACGTATCATGATATATGAAATGGTTTCTAGATTTGACTTTGTGAATTTTAGAGGATGTTGTGGATTTGTGTTGATACTCAATATTACTGTGAGCCTAATGAGATGCTTGTAGATATACATACTAATTTTGGATATTCTTGTAAGTCAAGCCACCGACAATATAGGTGGAAACCATGTTAAATGAAGAACTTGGTTCCCTTGTCACGGGGCACTATATTTGAGCTCGAGATTGGTCATTGGAATAGACTATTCACATGTGTGATATGATTGATTAGTGGATTGGACTATTGATTTTTGTTTTGATGTTATTGAATTAAATGAATACGTTATTTTGATCTTAAGATTTGTTGTAGTCCGGATTTGGTGTAAATGAGTTATGTGTGTGTTTTAAATGTGCACATTGATTGCTTGATCTATTTCAAAGAGATGTATTACTTATTGAGTTGTGGTTGTTCCTTTCATTTGTCTTTTGTGTTTTTAGGTTCTTCGATCAATGACAAGTAAGGCGAGAGTATTGGTGGAACACTTTTGAGAGTTGTATTTTGGATATGGCTTAAGGGAGTTGTATATATAATTGTTAATAGTTTGTTGGGTTGTTTAAGTTCTAAGTTGTACATATTCTTTTTTATGTATTATAGAAACTTTGATATTGTAACTACTTATTTTATTTGATATATATATATATATATATATATATATATATATATATATATGAATGATTGGAAGTATATATGTTGATAGTAAGTTGTTTGTTGTTTTTGAGGTTGCTTCTTTCGAGGGGAAGGACAGCCATGTCATCTCCTACTCTTGTTAGTCTTGGCTTTGACACTTGCAAACCCATTTAGAAGTTGAATCATGAACAAGGATTACAAGGTGACACATGTAGCACCCAGCTTGTCGTGGCAGAGCTCATACCCATGGGGAGCTAGCAAGCCGTGCTTCAACCCCTTGGTGGCTTGGGGCAGGATGATTCAAGAACAAGGTTACACGCATTAACAGTATTGATATGACGAGTTTTAAGAATTTATTGCACAAAACGGGCCGGCCTATGCTTGGAGTGATTCTGAGTACCACATATGACTCTAGATGCATGGCCTTGTTTGGCCACTGCTTGGCCCTTGCATGGACTGCCTTGGCCTATGCTTGGAGCTATACAAACAATTCAAACTCTTGTTTACTACTTCAACCACTTGGACACTGAGTTCAATCACAAAATGTAGAAGTTCCTCCATTAGGCCTAACGCAGTTTATGGGCCGGATCTCAAACACCTCTTTTGACAGCTCTAACAACACTCCTAATACCACCATCTAAACTTGCAGACCCCCAACCATTCATTCTCCACCTAGACAGACAGCAACGTTGGCATTGTGTGATCACAAATGCAAAGATCCTAAACTCCAAACCACCTACAAATCCATTGCTCATCCTGAACGTAACCCATGCTAATCAACCGAGGTAACGGCAGCATTGGGAACCCAGACACAGTAAATCACAAGCCATGAAATCAGGCCCCCGAGTAACAGCTTCTCTCTCCTTCGGCTTTGTTGAAGGTCAGCTTCCACTATCGTCGTCATTCACAAGAGCAAACAGACAATGCGCCAGGAGCATCCATTAACAAATGGATCATCAACCTACATGAAGAAGTCAGAGTTACCACGTTGCAAGCACATAATACATGTTAGCTTCAAACCTGCATAAACCCTTTGTTAAAACCCTAAATTTCCAAAAAAATGTACAAATTTCACTTTCCCCATGCTTTTCACATGCAAGAAATCATCTCCCTGGGTTCGACTCATTCCATGATGTCCTCAATCGACCCTTTCTTTCAGATCTGCAGTTTGGATTCTCCATTTCTGACCGTAGAAACCCTAGCAGTCTTCTTTCCCAGTTTGGGGAAATAATTTTTCAGATCAAAGTACCCCAATTCAACGGTAACAAATGAGCATGTGGCCATCACATGGTCGCCGGGAGGTGCTTTTTATTGTTGGTAACGAGGGGGGTCATTTGAAACTCAGTCGTCTGATCTCGGGCTCATTTGAGAAAAGACTTTTTTGCGAAAATGCATCTAATAGAGGTGTAATTTGGAATGTTCCCATAAGAAAAAAAGAGGTTTCCAGAACAAAACTCGAATCTTTTTCTTTTCTCTTCTCTTCTCTCTCCACTCTGTCCTCTCTCTTCGATTCCCAAAGCCATGATTGTCCAGCAATACCACGGTCCAGTCTCACCGCCAAAATGCAACTTCGCCGGTTGCAACCACAATCCTGCTTTGCTGCACTCGACCCAGTCTCCGAACCCCTCCTATAGTTGACGGCGGATGGGCATGGTGCGCGCCATGGCCATGGAGGCCGACCATTGATTTGAGAGAGACTAATGGACGAACAAGAAGAAGGGGCGAGGAAAAAAGGGAAAAGCAGATGAGGAACGGCATGAGAAGATGTAATAACAACCAAATTTGAAACCTAAATCTTGATTATTAGTTGGAGGAAAGACAACATTTTAGCAGCACAGAATGTTTCCACTCTCGATAACTTCAGAACTTTTTGCAAAACGACCGTTTGTTGCTAGCTTCAATTCAACAAATTGGTGGGGAGAACGTACGTAGGATTGAATCTTGAGAACTCTACGTGCAGCGAATGAATATGAGGAATGGAGAATGAATGCAACGATCATCGAAAGAATAGACGTTCTCTAAAATCGTGCATTAATTTGAGGTTAGATTTGCAAGCTTTTGTGGGACACACAAGATTATCTGAAAAGTCGAACTTAAGTGATACTAGAGGACCTTGAGGAACAATTCGAACTCGATTGATATACAATTTTGAGAACTTCAGATCGAGGTTAGCCATTGCTCACCAAATTCTATATCTATTATTCATACTATATGTTGGAAAAATGAATTAAGTGTGAAAAATATTTGAATAATATCTTTGATTTGGCTCCGATAATCTATTTTGAATTTTAACTTTTAGACATAAGAACTCGAGGCATTATAAAATTCATTGTTGGAAAGACCAATTTTACATGCATTTCATTCTTTTGAGAAGATTATAATTTGCTACGACACTTATAAACAAGTCATCATTATCATATATGCGACGACTAATGAGACATGTTCTATTTGACATTAAGGGCTTTTTGGAGTTTTTTTTCCTTACTGAGTACCCTACAAGTAGATATTGATGGTCAAATCACCCAGCGCTCGTTGATTCATCCCGATGCTGCGTTGGAGTATAAGTTACACTAAAGGGAGGAGGAAACTTTCTGAAGTCGAAATTCAATTATTTACATGTCATGGCAATATCGATGGTTTGAGAAATAAGTTAAATGCAGCACCTCAGTTCAATTGAAATTGGCGTTTTCCATGCTACTTCGTTGAGGTCGGACTCTAGTTAATTTTATAAAGCAAGATTATGGCATTCTTTTGAAACATTCTTTTTGTTGTATCACTCCTTCCCGTGATTTCACATTGCCTAAGTGGCAAAGCACCTTTTGACTTTCACAACTGCAATGGAATGAGGAAATAAATATAGAGGTGGTGTAATTGAACCATACTAAAACTTGTTTTCATCGACTTATACGTTTATGCATTGTTATTGAGGTATCCATATGATATTGTCAGAGCAACTTGTAAAATGCTATATGCACATCCGTATTCACATAAGTTTACCCCTAAAATTTAAATTTTCTATACTCGAAATTATTTAGACGTGTTGGCATTATGCTTATTGTGCACATACTTGATGATAGGACGTACGCCACATAAATTACTCCATCATTTAGTACACACTTTTTAGTACGTGGAGTATTGCTTCGTCGATATATAGGTGCTTATTTTTCTGTATGAATATTACTAGCATGGAGAAGCTAATTAGGGGTGAGCACGGTTCCCGTAGAGCGGGAACCGGAGAACCGGACCGGAGGTTCCAGTTCGGTTCCCGGTTCTAAAGGGACCAGTTCCGGTTCCCGGTTCCCTTTTTCCGGGAACCGGCGGTTCCGGTTCCCATGATGGGAACCGGAACCGGAACCGGAACCGGTTAGGGTTCAAAAGAACTCCAAATAGAAAATACCCCTTACCCTTTCACACTTTCACACTCAGATCCCTTCTCTCGCGTTCTCTGCCTCGACGCCGCTCGCCCTCGACGATGCCACCGCCGCCACCGCCGCTTGCCCTCGACGCCGCCGCAGGACGCCGCTCGCCCTCGACAACGCCGCCGAACGCCCTGACCCTCGACGCCGTTGCCGGACGCCAGTTACCCCGCGCTCGTCTCGCCCTTGCCTCCTGCTCCCTTGACGCAGTCACTCCTTGCTTGCCTCGCCGCTCGCCGGCCCTTGACGCTGCTCGCCAGTCGACGATGTTCGCTGCTCGCCAGCCGACGACGCTCGCCGCTCGCCCAGGACGGAAAGTATGAGAAGTTGGGCCGGACCACGTCATGTGGTGTGTAGTCCGCTGATCACCACCGCCGCCGTCACCTCCGACTCCGAATCTGCCGTCGTTTCACTCTCCCTTCCACACCTGCAAACCATAAATACAAGAAGGAGCAGCGGAGGGAGACTTCTCTACTTTAGGGTTGGAAATCTCTGGTGTTTTTGGTTTGATTGGGGGGGAATGCCAGGGCTGATCTGCAACGCCTGCAACAAGGAATTCGAAGACGATGCCGAGCAGAAGCTCCATTACAAGTCCAAGTGGCATCGCTACAACCTCAAACGCAAGGTCTTTCTCCCTCTCTATCCATCTTCAATCTCGCCATCCTCACGTTGTTGTTGTTGTTGTTGTCGTCGTCGACCATGGGCAATGTCTTCTTGGTTTCAGCTAAGGCAGCGTGCTTTAGCCTCGATGAAAGTCTTCGTCGTCTGTCTTGACGGCTTCTTTGTTCGACAGAAAGGCTCCCCGTACCTGATGATTCCCTTTTGGGTGTCTTCGGGTTTGAGTTCTTCTCGATATGTTAATTTGTGTTGTTCGGAGCTCATTTTTTTTGGTTTGGGTGGGAGGGCATCCGTTGTTTTTTTTAGGAGTTTGGTTTGATTAAAATTCGTGCTCAAGCAGTATCCTTTTATCGGATTTCCATGTTGATAGCCACAAGGGGAGTTGGGTCGGTGATCCCTTCCTGTTCGTTAGCTGAAATTTTGTTTTTGTGTGAAGAACGATGACATCTAGCGTGGTGATCCAAACAGAGAAAGCTGTTGCTTCATTGGAAGCTTCGAGTCGATGCTTCCTTAATGTATGTGATGTCCAATTTATCACAGATCTCTTGATGTTTGTGATTCTGTACCATCTTTTCTATATTAGCAGTTTGATCGAAAAGTCATGTAATAGGCTATTCCTGCCAGCATGAATAGCTTTGAATTGAACACGACCTGATGTGTTGAATTTGTCAGGTTGCTGGGGATCCAGGAGTGACAGAGGCTTTATTTTTGGCTAGGCAAGCTGCATTGGCACAAGAAAAAAATAAGTCCAGTCAGACTCCAATGCTCTATAGCTGTGGCATTTGTGGTGAAGGATATAGAAGTGATAAAGCACATGCTCAACATCTCCAGTCCATAAACCATATCCTGAGGGCTTCGCAAGGGGTGAACCTTGAAGATGGGGAGAAGACAATTATTAGACCACTAGCATCATGTGTTCAGAGCAGGCCTGCTCCACAAAAGGAGTTAGGTATGGCAGAAAGCGAAGATAGTGAAGATGAGTGGGAAGAAGTGGATTCAGAGGATGACTTGGTTGGGGAAGTTGCAAACTCTTTGAGTGAAATGAATGTAAATGAGCTGTCCACCGACCATCATATGGAAGATGGTTCTGATGGCGATGATTTCTGTGAAGTGGATCCATCATGCTGCTTTATCTGTGGTCGTGAGCATGATAGCATAGAATTGTGTATGGTTCACATGCACAAGCAACACGGTTTCTTCATCCCTGATGTTGAGTATTTGAAGGATCTAGGACTTCTTACATACCTCGGCCTTAAGGTATGATCTGCAAAAACTGTGAAAAGCATGCTGCTGCAAGTAGTTCTGTTTCTTGATTTTTTTATTTTTTATTCTTTAAAAAAATTGGGCTCATTTTTTATCATTCTTTGCCCTCATACAGGTGAAAAGGGATTTAATGTGTTTGTACTGTAATGAGAGGTGTCATCCCTTTAGCAGCTTAGAGGCAGTTAGGAAACACATGACAGCAAAAAGTCATTGCAAAGTTCACTTTGGAGATGGCGATGATGATGAGGAAGCTAAGTTAGAAGAGTTCTACGATTATATTAGCAGGTTTTTATTTCCACCATCAATCTCTACTTCTAAGTCATCTGTTGACAGTCAATCACCTAAGTCATATATTTGTTGGCATTGTTGTTGGTACTTTTAGTTTGGATTTCGGAGTACTTGATATTTGACTTATCTTGTCCTATTATGATTTGGAAAGCTTCAAGTCTTAGTCTTTGGTTTGTCTCTTTCCTTCTTCGTTATTTTCAAATCAGAAAATGAAAAAAAAAAAAAAAAAAGAACCTGTTGGAACACTGGAACCGACCTTGGGGCCGTGACGGGGTAGGTTCCTGGTTCTTTGCCTGACGACAGTGGGATTAGGGTTTCAAAAATGAGGAACCATGTACCCGGGTAGGTTCAGGGTTCCAGACGGAACCGAATCGGAACCGGGAACCGCTCACCCCTAAAGCTAATGGGCCCAAGAGGCTGAAAGTTGCATGCCCTACTAGTTGGACCTAAATACAAAATGCTCTGTCTTTTGTATGTTATTCGTTTTATAGATTGTGCGTATTTGGTACCAATGCCACTAAAAGATAAGCTTGTACATGGAATCCAATTGAAATGTATAATGATTCAAAATCTAAGATTTTCCTCTTCTTAAAACTCAAAAAGACATCCCTTCCACTTGAGAATTCCCCAAAAATATTCCCTTTTTAGTTATGTTTTAGGATGAGTTTCATATTCATGTGTACATAAGCCTTCGATTACTATCCTAAAATGTACGAGATCAAAACAAAAGATTATTCTTCCGGCTCCAGGCTCACGGCTTGTCTCGCATCCATCTCCTTCTTGAACAAGGAGAGAGAGAGAGAGAGAGAGAGAGAGAGAGAGAGAGAGAGAAGTGAGGAAGATGACGACTTCCTATCCATCTCCGCAGTCCAAGATCGAGTGACTTTATCCGTCCCGAACTGAAAGGTCTCTCCTTTACTCTCATCTCTTTCTCTCTCACTCTGTCTTTTTCATTTTGTCGGCGCATTATTTGAGGATGTTTGAAAATATAAACTTTAAATTTCGGAACTGATGTTTGTTTGCTTGGCTAAAGGAATTAGGACCTTAATTCAAACGGATTGAATGTATGCAGGTGCTGTGATTTAGATCAACGGTGGAAAGTGCGGTTCAAGATACGGCGTCAAAGAAACCATGGAAATTGCAGAGTTAATTTACTTGAATGTTCGCAGGTTGTCACAGTTTCCTTCGAGAAGGAGTGTTAGTTGTTGATGGGGGTAAGTACACTATTAGTGTCAAAACTTGTGTATGGCACTCACTTTGGTGCCAAAAGTTTCCATCGGATCATTTAAATGCTAAATCGGAGAAAAAACGATCACTTTGGTGCCATCGGCGAGAGATTTCGGCCAGATTAATTACGTGACTTTTATATTTAAAAAAAAAAAAGTTGCGGTGGCTTTAAAACAACGTCGTTTTCCATCCTCCTCAAGAAACGACGTTGCCATTATACGTGGACATCCTCACAAAAACGATGCCGTATAGCTCATATGGGGATTGAAATTAAGGTTTCCGTAGCTCGGCCACCATCGTTCGCCCGCCATCGCTCGGCCACCATCGTTCGGCCACCATTGTAGTTGCTCGACCGGGTGAGTGAGGAGAGATTGAGATTGTTGCTCAAGTAAGAAGTGACAGGGGAAGAATAGGAGGCGAGGGTGGAGGAGGAGGAGGAAGAAGAGGGGTCGAAGTGCCGTTGGTGCGCTGCTACTTTGCTATTGCTTTGGTGCCGCTGCTGGTGTGCTACTAGCGTTGCTTTGTTGGTGCCATGCTTTGGTGTCGTTCTTTGGTGTCTTTGCTTGGTCTTCTTTGTTGGTGCCGTCTTTGGTCTTTGCTGGTGGTGTTGGTCTTTGAGGAAGAAGAAGACGACATGCCTTCTCTCTCTCTCTCTCTCTCTCTCTCTCTCTCTCAATTTGGGGATCTAGGATTTCTAAGTTGGGGGAAAGATGTCACGCCCCGAACCTCGAGACACGTGAACAACCCGCCATGGTCATGCAAATGCGACATTCCCAGGTAGTGTCACCGACCCAATTCATTTATTATGCACATGCGGAACGTATTATAAAACCTCGACAAAAACTCACGGGATAAGAAAGCGGGAAAACAACTCATCCATAAACAAACATGCTTTCATAGATAGTCACTCTAGAGATTACATATATACCAAAATTGGTCAGCTTACAAAAAGGGATGAGTCCACCAAAAAGAAGGAACGGTCCTAAGACTACTAGTCGGACTCGCTCTTCGATCCCACTTCCGACTGAACAACCTCCGGAGACGATGGGTCCTTCACTCTACCATCAGGAGGGTCAGCTACTCCTTCTCCTAGGATGGCTTCCATTACAGCAGGTGGAATATCAAAACTACTAAGGGGACCAATCACGAAACCATTGGGCCCAAAAACGGAACCAAGCCCTATATCTATGAGGCGCCTTGACAAGCAAGCCCTCCTGGACCCAGACCGTGGTCCTAACAAGCTCATAGATCCAATGGCTATCGGGATCGGGACAACTGAACTTTTTCTTCATACTATGCACGGGAAGACCATAACGCTTTGGGGGTTCTGCTATCTACGGTCTTGAAATTTTGGCCTACAATGGTGTGAGACATTGTCTCAGCAAGTTCAACCCCCTAAACCCCTATTAGAAAGAAAATACGCTCAAGGGTGGACTAGCCACATCACACAGAAGACTTACCTCGCCTCATTTCCTTCCTGTAGGTTAGTACAGTTTAAATCACTAAATCACAGGTAGTCATAAGAGCTTAAACAATTGGAACGCAATCACTTTCATATAATCGGTAACCACACTCAGCACACGATCCAATTTTCATTTATCACCACCCAAGAACATAGCCTACTCGCAGTTCGGCTATCTACTGACATTAATGCCAGGCATCGCCTCCCAACATTGGAGCGCGGCTTTGTCACTACGTCGACGGCATTCCCGAAGGAGCATAGGTCCAGTTGGCCTAGCCTTTACTGCGACCCGAGCCTCGTCACTATGTTGACGGCGTTTCTAAAGGAATATAGGTCCAGGTTGTCACGGCCACTCTTTGCGACCGAGTCTTTCAACCAGCACACGACAATTCAATGCGACCCTCGGACACTTTGCATTTCACTCAAATACTCCAATTACAATAGTAATCCTTAAAAATCCAATTTCGGTGCCAAACCCGACACTTGGAATTTTCTGAATAAAATCCATATTTTTCACAATCAACACTCAATTTGCATTATCCACTCGACAAATTCAAATTCTAAATACATAGCAACGATCGGCACGAAATTCTAAGCAATTGAGGTCGAAATAATTTTTCGATTTTTTTTTTAAATAATAATATTTTAATAATTTTTGTAATATAATATATTATTAAATAATCCAATAATTTCGAAACATTTATTTAAATAAGAAATTAATTCCTTTAAGTCACATCAAGGCTTATATTAAAATAAACCTACTTAGCTTTAATTAAAACTATTTTAACTTAATCATACTCTTAATCTAATTTACACTTAAATAAACTAAACTAACCACCTAAGCTTACTTAACTTAAACTAAGAAGACCCTAAGCATAATTAACTCGCTAATCAAGGTTTAGTGAGCTAAACTCACCGGAATTGCTTTCCGACAAGTCCACGGAGAGTACGGCGAGGCCGTCGACAAATCTCCTCGGGCGACACCAAGGAGGACCGAAAGGCACTCGAAACAGGCCTCGAAGCCTCACGGGCTTGCTGGTTCACGGCTGCTGTTTGATGGCCGAACCGGTGAAGACTCAAGCTGAAACGACGAAGGGGAGAGGCGGACGGTGGCTGCGACTCGGGGCGGTGGCTTTGGACGGTGACGGGAGGTGGCTCACGGCGGCGTTGGCGATGGCGGGAAGCCGCTAGAGATGCTTTGGACGAAGGATGGAGACGTGGGCGAGGCGGAGCGGAGGCGAGTTGGCCGGCGGCGGTGCGTGGGCGGCGCGGGGCGAGCGCGCGCGCCGTGACGGCGATGGCGACGATAGCATAGGAGCGGGCGGACGAGAGGGCGGCCGGTCGGCGTCGGCCGCTTGGCTGAATCGGTTCGGATCTCTCTCTCTCTCTCTCTCCTCCAAGTTCAAAAAGCCAAAAACCAAGGAAGAAGATGATGTTGATGGGTGCTTTTTGAGGGCCAATCCACACCGTACACTTATCACAATCCTATTCACTTGGCCCCAACCACCATGACATCACATGATGCCATATTCCATTATCTCCAATCTCCCACAACCTTATTCCAATGGTTGCAATTTTCTTTTCCGCCGTGGCATGACAATTTTAAACTTTGTACATCACATTCTTCAATTCCATTCAATCTACTTCCAATTGAGTCCAATTAAAGTCCATAAATTAATCCAACGTTCCTAATAGGATTTGTGACATAATAAGACTTCCAATTTTTGAATTCGCTTTCAATTTCACGGTTAATTTTACTTTGGCATGATATTAGTGCGTCCCAACCTATCGGATAGCTTTTAGAAATTTTCATGCATTTGACATGTGGTTGATTATTTTCAAGCCACAATGTATATCTTTGACACATTGGCGACTCTCGGTTGTCGTGGTAATCTCAAAGTTTCAAATACGGACACAGGGGACCCAATCGACAGAAAAACTGGTCCAGTACTGACTGACAAGAATAGTGCGATCTGGTGGAATCACCCACACTTGATCACATGCCTCTGTCGAGTCGACCCGTCTCTGATCTCTAATCTATTTTTAACTGTGCTGTAATGACCCTTGTAGATTAGCTCGGTCGAAAGGTCGTTTCCTTGTCAAATTCTCGAGTCTGAAGCATTAGAATCTCTTATCGGCTTCACCTGATAGACTAGTTTTCACATGAGTAGCCAACCCAAGGAAAAAAACTATATACGTGAAGATGAAATGCCCGTATCATTTTATTAAAAACAGAAATAGAAAAATCAGGATGTCACAAAAGATGCCAAACGGCGTCGTTTTGTTGTTTGGATGCTGGCTGTACTCTCCGATGAGCCACGTCGGCTTTAAAACTTAATAAAAAAGTGTTACGTCGGATTTCCGACCAATTTCATAGGCGTTGGCACTGAAATGATCGTTTTTCAAATTTGTTGGCATTTAAGTGATCTAAAATAAAATTTTGGTACCAAAGTGAGCGCCGTACACAAGTTTTGGTACTGATAGTGTACTTACCCTATTGTTGATGACTACTTGATGAAGACATGAGTATTTATGCTTAGGCACAAGTTTGATGCTGTTGTCAGGATCAAGAAGTTGATAGCTTTGGTTGAAAAGGAGACTAATAAAACGATCGAGCATGTGCGGGTGATAGTAGCATGGAGTTTTACTCGAAGCTGTTAAATGAATTATGCATGAAAGAAGGCATAGTGAAACATCGCACTAATGTTGATGAACCACAATATGTTGTGGAATTGATGAGCAAAACGTTGTTAGAGACAACCCATAAAATACTCTCTAGTGCTGGTATGGCTAGGAGATTCCTAGCAGATGCGCTGAGTACGGCATGCTACCTAATGAATAGATCCCCATTGACTGCGATTGGATATCGAACTTCCGAAGAAGTGTGGTCAGGTAACGTTGCCGATTATTCTGTTCTTAAAATATTTGGTTGCCCAGGTTATATTCGAGCGAGTGATGGTAAGCTTGATGGAAGGGTAAGAAAGTGCATATTCCTAGGCTATGCACGAGGTGAGAGGGGTTATCGATTGTGGTGCCTAGAGTACTTTTGGCTAGGAGTGATTATAGCAGTATTCAAACAGATCTGAACGGTGTTTAGCTTAAGGTGGAGTTGCGACCAGAAACTCCTGAGGGAGCGAGTACGAGTACTAGCGAAGTAATCGACACGGATGATGCTTGTAGCGAGGTGGATATTATAAAGCCAATGGTTGCTGTAACTGCTGAAATTAACAAGCTACGTATTCGATTTCCTGACAGATATAGATGCAATAATGGTTTTTTTGCTTTATATACGGTTAAGGAGGTTGCGTTGGAAAATTCTTGCGGAGCAGTTAAAGGTGCATGTGGAGTTGGTATTCTAATGAGGTCCTCAGTTATGGAAAAGTTCAAGCGATGCTTGGACTTGGATAAAATCTGTGGTGGTTGAGCCCATTAGGGGCAATGGGAGAGTAGCGGTAGAGTTTGAATTTTTGCAAAGCGATTGCAACTTGGCTCAAACATCGAGCCAAGGTGGAGATTATTAAAATATGTCTCGAGTTTGAGCCAAATGCAAAATTCTGAATATTCCAAATTGGATATTTTGCGGACGTCCGAAATCGAACAAAGTTAACTTCTTTTGGTGAATTAGAGTTGGCGATAGAAGAAAGTGTAAAAGGAAATTATAGATAATGATTTCCTAATTATTATCACTAAGAAGGATTCCAAAGGAGATTTGGACTTTGGATTTTCTTCTATCAATTGTAGTCGGTGAAGAGATAGTTGTTATCTATCAACTTTGTTGACCAAATTTACCTCAGATTGCATGGGATTCTTTTCCACATTGGAGTCAGTCAACGAGCGTGCCTTTTGTTGAGAATGAGACACATGCACATATTTATATGGGCCGTTCGTCTGTCGCAGAAGAGCTCGCCGTTGTCAAATACCGTTGAAGCGTTTTTATTCTAGCGAGTGCTTGGCGGGTTTTTCGTTCGTGCAATTATATCTAAGAAAAAAATTAATGTTTGTAGCCGATCAAATATTGTGGTAAGATTTGTCTGTAATTCCTTCATGAGATTGAGAGATTATTTCGTGAGGAATTTCGGGGCTAAACACTGCGTACGTTAATGGGTGTAATTGAGGCTTGGGAAACACCGAGAGAGTGTTTGAGTGACTCGAGTGTGTAATCTCCTTGTATCACTTGATCTATAGTGAAATTTGTCGCTACTTTCTTCGTGGACGTAGGTTTTTACGACCGAACCACGTAAATTCGGTGTTTGATTTATTTTCTTCTTTTGTCTATATTATTATTTGATCGCTCGCCTTATCGCAATAGTGCGATGTTTCTCTTTTTGTTCCTTCTAAAAGACCATCACGATATGGCTATTCTTCTGAATTTCGTATTTGAGCATTTGTAGTTTTCTGTTCAAAAACCAATCTTGAATCCTGCACGCTCTTAGATGCAGCATGTGCAGACCTGAGTTTGGTTCCCAGATAAATGTTCCGAGCAAAGCCATTGACGAGAACTCGAGCATGGAACTTTCCGGTCAGTTTCAAAGATTGATCCTCGACACAGAGCTGAATTAAATGGAGGAGGGTGGTAGAAGAATAAGGAGAACCAATTAGAGCGGCTTTTGAGTAGCATCGAAAGGTTATTATGTGTGTGAATGTTTGCCGTCCAGAGAAGGAGATCAAGAAAACGAACTTCACAGTTTTGGATGCGTGGCTTGGGACAGGAAGGAAATGGAAGAAGACATGGAGGAAGTATGTGTTTTCTTTTCCCTTTTTGTGTGTTCCCAAAATAATAATGAAGAAGATCTAGACTGGCCCGACCAGACGGTTTGGGTTATTTGAGTTTCAAGTCTCGATTAAGATCGGACCAAGCATATAATTCCATGGTTTTCGGGCTAGGTCGGGTATCATGAAATTCGAACCCAACCTGAACTGTTGAGACCTTTAGTTAAAGGCTTGCATTTCTTGGCTCGAAAAGAGAAATGTAATCATTAAAATTCCGTTGCTTATTTATGTATCGACATAATAGGCATTAATTTCTTCTATTGATGGGCTATGGCTGCGTTAGGAAACTGTATTCCCAAAAGGTTTTCAGCTCCAAAGTCCCATGGGCTAAAATGCGAATACCATTTGGCAAATTTTTTGGACATTTTGGGAAGATACAATTACATTTTCAAAGGCCTTTAGCTCAATACAAGTCTGAAGATACATTTCTTTTCCAAATTTTGCCCTCGTTATTCTTTCCTAATTGTGGAAATATCCTCAAAAGCCTTCAACTTGTTTCCCGATGCACATTTAAATTAAAATTAACACAATATTGCTTGCATTGGCTAACAACTCCTTCAAGCTAAGAGCTAGCACTTTCTCCAGAGCTTCCCCCAAAACCTGAACCCAATGCCGCCGATGAGTTTTCATTTTGGCAGCACATCCTTTGATACCTTGCGAATCGGGATTTGCCCTTAGATTGTACATATCACCCACGATGTTTATCTTAGAAATCATCACCAAGCTGAGGTCTAACCATAGCGCCCACCATTTCTGTAATAGCAGAAGAGTAATTGATATCGTCAATGGCAACGTATAGAACAATTGCCCGTTTTTCAGGCTGACCGCTTTGTCCAACGACGTGTACGGCATGGTACTCATGAAAGAAACATAAGTTAGAACCATGGAGTACGTGGCGAGTAGCAGCGGGAGCCTGAATGGGAGATCTCTAGTGAGGCAAATGATCGCCTGGACCGACACCAAGAACCCGAATGTGTTGAAGCTCATGAGGCTGATGTACCACAACTCCCTGTTAAAACGAAATCGCCCGAGGATGCCTTTGTAACTAGCATCGAGTTTTATCTTATAGCTTGGAGGCTAAAGCACGGCCTGGTAGGTTGCGCTCGCGATGACAGTGGCGACTACCAGCAGAGCGTTCCGCACGTCAGCCAACGACTCCTTTTCTTTGTTTGAATTTCTCGATGGTTTAGGGACCGTTGTCAATGTTAGATTATACATATAATACTTTGATGCGGAAATTCAAAGTAAACAGTGATCTTTTGATCTTCATGATTTTCACAAATAGATGAAAACGTACCTTTATCCATAGCGGTGCACTTGATGATGATCGTTGTAGAAAACCCGAAGAACTCGAACTAAAAGAAGAAATCTGATTTTTCTCCCTTAACCCACTATTCTTAATGTATTCTATCGATGGAGGAGAAAATACCAAATTCCTTTAGGTTATTGTTGTTCATTGTGGGTAGAGAGAGGACCGGACTCTATTTATATGTTCGTTGAAAAGGTGCCTTCCATCAAAGCGATATATCCTTTCATTTTATTAGAGTCGCAACTTCTCGTAACCAATAATTATTTATTTTATAGCATTTCAATAATTATTAAACCATATAATAAATCATATCATGTGGGTCACAATAATTCTTACAGTCAATTGAAGAGCACCTGGGACTGGTTCCCCATCCGATCACCATTTCTGTAATAGCAGAAGAGTAATTGATATCGTCAATGGCAACGTATAGAACAATTGCCCGTTTTTCAGGCTGACCGCTTTGTCCAACGACGTGTACGGCATGGTACTCATGAAAGAAACATAAGTTAGAACCATGGAGTACGTGGCGAGTAGCAGCGGGAGCCTGAATGGGAGATCTCAACATCACCTCTAGCTGCCGCGATGTGCAACGGACTGAAACCATCCGGGTTCACCTTTTCTGCGAGCTTCGGCATCAACTTGAGGAGCTCTCGGACAAAATTCAATTTGCCAGCGACACAGGCGACATGCAACGGCGTGTGGCCGTCTCCTTGGAGAGCTGCCTCCTCGAGGATGAGTGCATTGCTTCTGATCAGGTCATTCAGTCGACCCACATCGCCTGTCTGAGCTGCTTTTAACAACCTCGGATCCATCCGTGTGTTTGTATGTGTATATGTGCCCTTCTACTTAGGAATTGATAATGCTGGATGTGCATGAATCGTGCTTTTATAGAATGGAAATTGCCTGATCAAGGGAATGTCTATATTACTTTACCAACACTTAATTTCTTCGAGGAGTTTATCCTGTCAAAAGGTTACTTAATTTATTCGAGGAGTTCGTCCTGTCCAAAGGATACTCTCGAACGGGGCAATTCTTTAATCCCTAAAAGCAATGAATCTAGTTTTGGAACTAGATGTCTCCTAGTTAGATGCCCATGGGTTGAACGTGTTTTGGTTTAAAAAAATTATTTTCTCTTCAAAATTATTTTTTCGAAAAATATAATTCTTGATTCTTAATTTTAATTTATAATTTCTTAATTATGCTTCAAAAAAGGAAAAAAAAAAAAAGTATAATTGTATAAATGCACTAGAATCCTAAATCCTGTCACTAAAGTGCAATTGAGTTTTAAAACTCTTAAGAAGTGCAATCAAGTTTTTCTATTAATTATGTCTAATCGGCTAATATAAAATGTTGACATAGCTTTTTTTTATTATTTGCTTTCTCCTATATGACATTAATATTAAAAAGAGTTAAGCATAATGACATGGTTTTAATCCAAACTTACATTTTTACCCAAATCTTAGTTAAATGAGATTAAAAAAAAGGGATTTAAACTTCTTCTTTAGAAAGCACAATCTGAAAAATGAAAAATAAAAAATAAAACGCTGATACCTAAGGGTGCCGCCACACCATTGTCGAAAGGGCTACGAGGGTCACTAAGGCCTCAACGGCTCACCAACCACAAGTAAGGGTTGCAACACTCACCTAAATTTGGGCGAGGACCGATGACCTTTGTGTAGATCTGGGGAGAAACAGTGGCCATTGTTGAGGCTTCAACGACCATCCCTGAACCAGCGATGGAGGTGCATTGACTCCACAAAATAGGCCTTTTTTTTTTTCCTTCTTTTTTAGTTTCTATTTTATTAAAAAAATTATTATCCTTTTTTTTATCATTTATTTGAATTTAACTAAGATTTGGGATAAGAAAATAGGATTTTGGACCAAAACAATGTCATTTTAATCTTATACTCCATACTTTAGTTGTTGTTAAAGCCACATAAGATATAAAGAAAAATGTCACGTTAGGATTTTCCGTTAGCTAAATTCGGCGAAGTCGACAAAAAGAATTAATTACACAAATTTAATAAGTTTTAAGATTTTATTACACTTTTTGAAATATTTAGAATTTTTGGTGCACTAAACTCTTAAAAAAAATTAGAGAGTTGCATGGCTAATAAAGTTAAGAAAATTCAGTAGAGGACCTTGGATTTTTCAGATGTGATAAAGTAATAAAACTCACATGCCTAAGCATTCGATGATGGGGGATTGGGGAAAATGATGATAGAGGTTCCTAGTCCTAACGACCAAGCAAACTAGATTGCGTTTGGATCAACTTTTTCGAGGGGTTTTAGGTCTCGAAAACTCATTGAGAAAAATTTGTGGTGTTTGACAAGTTTTCTCAAAGGGTTTTATGTCAAATACTAGCCTTGGGAAAATTGAAAGATTAAGGCAAGTCCCATTGGCCTTGGACTTTCAACATTTTCGGAATACTGAAATGCTCAATTAATGAAATTTGACTAGTTTACTATTTTGATGGACAAATCTCCTATCACAAGTTGTTGTAAATTCGTATAATTCTTTCGTAATTTATATACAAAATGTCATGATATAAAGGGATGTAAAAAATTTGTGATTAATGGGTGAAATTTATCATTTTTTTTATCTGACGACTACTTAGGTGTTGGACAATCTCCTGTATAACGACATAGACGCAATCAGCTGCAATAATTGAACGCTTTATTAAGTAGCTTAAATCTTGTATTGCTTCTCTATCTCCTATACGTTAAATCAGGTCATGCAGGCAATCTCCTACACTAATTGTGTAGGCGCAAAATTTATAAATTTGTGCAAAAGAAAGTCTTTTTTTTCTCGTGCTGGTAAATATACGGTTAGTCAAAAGAATGACCGGTGAGTTTTTTCAATAAGGCGTTGGTAAGTGTTGGTTAAAACAATGACCAGTGAATTTTTTTTTTCTTTTTTTTCAGGTAACTTGTTGGGAATTTACCAACACTTTAATGAAATTACCACCTTTTCTCTACGGTGAAACTTGGATAATATGTGTAGTTTCTTTTGATTAGCTATGCATATTTTTTTTTGCTTACTAATCATAATAAAAACAAATATGGTGCTTCATGTTTAGTACTTATATTATAAAGTTTGTACGTTATGATTACAAGTACGTTTGATTAATTATTGGATATTGTTGACACCTAAATTTTGACTAAATATTTAGAATTAAATTGCACAGAAAATTAGGGATCAATTTCACTATAACAAAAATGCTTTTCACCTTACCAAGGTATGGACATTATTTGCATCTACCAAGTTTTATTTCGTATTTTACCCTATTTTTGGATAAATTAATTATATATATATATATATATATATATATTTTTTTTAAAAGGGGAGTGTCCCACGGAGGTTGGGCTTTCACGCCCAGCCCTTTCTTTCCCCCTCCGCACGCGGCCCAAGGCTTGGCCCGGCCTCTCTCTTCTCCTTCTTCATCCTTCCTTCCTCTTCCCTGCAACTCATGTGCGCAAGACACCCTACCAGAGCATAACACCGTAGACCAACGACGGATGGGACGCGTCTTCAATGCCACTGTGGTAAGGAGCAAAGCACAACAGCTGGGCGGCTGAGGGGATGCCGGTTCGGCCACTCCAAGGCCGGGCACAGCGCCTGCCCGAGCACCTCCGCCGATCGGCGTCCTCTCCTATAAATAGGGCGTAATGGGGAGGCCAATGAAGACACACACACAAAGAGACGGAGGTAGCGAGCTCGACGACTTCCCCTGAGAGACATCGGAGGAGGCTTGAGAGCGAGCAAGCCGGAGAGGAAGAGGGGGAGAAAGAGGGAGTGGTGAGCGCCAGATCGGGGGAAGAGAGCCGTAGACCAAGCCCTGCCGCCGTGTATAACGCTAGCCTGACGCCACCGTCGTTCAGCCACCGGCGACGCCGCCTATTCGCGTCGCTCCCATCGCCGCCCCTCTCGCAAATCAAAACCGAGTCGGCAACAGCGAGCCAAGCTCGACGCCGTCCGTTCGTCGTCATGCCTGCCCTGTGACGATCTAGTGGCTCGCTGATCGCAACTGAGTTTTGCGCCAGCGAACCCGCCGTCGTCTCTTTCACTGCTTGCTACGACCAGCCCACATCAAGCTCGACCTCCCCTTCCGCCACTACCCGCTGCGTTGCCGCCGTTGTTGACGTCGGGTTGCTGCCCGGTGACATCCCAACCGCCCCCATCGGCGCCGCTGAGAGGCAGAGAATGCGAGAGGACCGAGTCGCAGCTGCAAACCGGGTCAGGCGCAGGTCTTCAATTGGGTGGGGTTCTGGCCGATTTGGGCCAAATGTGCATGGGCCGAGTTTGGGCTGGTTTAAAACTTGGGCCGGGCATTTTCTTTTAATTAAAAGAGAGCCCAATTTTGTATAATGGTCTTGGACTTTTAACGAAAACAGAGGAGCTTTGGGTCGGGCCCGTGCCTCAGGCCCACCAGGACCGGTGGGTGGCCAGCCGAGTCGGTCCCAACCCGGGTAAAAAATCCAAGAATATTTTATATTTCCCAAAAATCAAAAAGGCAAAAAATTATAGTTTTTAATTACTTTTCCCTGTAAATGCATAGAATACCCTTGAAAAAAAAAAATCGTGTTTAAGTTCTTGAAAGCAAATATCAGCTTATTCCAATCGTGCTTTTATGATACATGGATTTCTATTTCCTTAGTATGGTTACAAACTGAATTTTAGAAGTCGTGATTGGTATAAAATGCTGTATAGATGCTTTACTTGATGTTGAAACAAAATTAGGTATCAGAAGGGTATTAGTGATTAACTAGTGTAATCAAGTCTCCGATCCTAATTTTTTTGGTTGTGCAGAAGTGAAGTATTTTTCCTAATATTTCACTTGGATTTTTAATCAACCCACCCCAAATCGATTTGTGGCGACTCCTATTTGAAATTGACTAGTAGGTTAAAAACTCGGACTAAAGTCGTGAATTTGTAGGTTTTGGAGAGCTCAGGCTAAGCCTAATACTTAGCGAGCCATTAGCCTCCACACACACCCACGTGTAAGAAGGCACTCAAAAAAAGGAGGTCGCGATAGACATACATATGTAATCTAATATAAATAAAATTTTAATTCCATTTTTAAGGGGTTTTTGCCTTCTTAATTTTTTTCGAATTGAAGTGAACTTACGGTTTGACCAATTAGATATGTTTTGCTCAATTCTTATTTGGAGGAATTAATTTTCTGAATGATAGATTTTTTTGAAGAATTATACACCTGTGGATAACCAAACTCATTTTGAAAAAAAATGATCAATGAACGCTAGGTTGAATTACTTTGATATGCTTGTCCTAAGTAAGATATGATTATGTTAGATCACCCTTCCAACGAATATAACTGGCTCAACTTGTTTATGAGCAAAGCGTTGAACATAAAGTTTTATTACGAAAAGAGGGACCAAGCCTGGCAAGGGATGCGACAATTAATGTGCTACTTGTCCGAAATCGTTACTGTTGATTCTTTTGTAAGCCGTATGTTTGTAATTTTCTTTCCCTTTGCCTTCGTATCATTCTAGCTTATTGCACAAATAATTGATGACACGAATGCGCCACAAATTGCCAGATCATTTAATAAAAATTTCTTAGTACGGGCAGCGTTCACCTTGGTCAACGACAAATTTTCCCATCTCATTTTTCCTTTCTCTTTCTTTCTCCTTCTTAGTTCCTTGCGAACTCCCTTAATAGAGGAGATCGAGCTCAAATCAGATTCGCACAACCTCGGAATGGAATCGCATGACCTCCGATTTGAGTTGCATGACCCCAAATTTGAGGTTGCCGGCCTCAATCGCGGGTGGCAACCTCCATTAATGGAGGTGGACCATAGGGCACAGAGTGGAAGAAACGATCTGAACCTTCTTAGCAACGGTGGTTCTATAGAAAGCTTGGGCTTGTTTTGTCATTGCTGCGAGCGGATTTGGTCTATAAAGCTTCGAGGATAGCTGAGTGAAGGTGGTGGCCGATGATAATGCCTTCTTGAAGCTTGAAAAATTGGAACAAGAAATAAGGTCTCTGCCGAACTCGCAGGAGATTTTTTTTTAACAACTGCCAACCATCATGGAGGGTTGCTGGAGGTCGTGGCGCGGCATCGGAGGTCTTGGTGGCGATGGATGAGGCCCGATGAAGCTGTGGCTGAGAGAGGCCATGTGAAGAAGATGATGAACATCGATGAGTAGGGGCATGAGCTTGATGATCAATCTGGGCATGAAATATGACCTAGATGATCAATCTTTTCCCATAATGATCCATTTGCTTTGATACCACAGAAGAAACTTTCTTGCCCAAAAGCCTAAATCAATACATGGCGGGAGATCACATGTATATGAAGAGAGTATAAAACTCATAGATTAGTATTGTGAAATACTTTAGTATCCTCTATCATGTGCAAGCTGGATTAAGAATGGCACATGAAGCCATTCATGTGAAATAAATTTAAAGCATGACTTAGCTCTAATACCACATTAAGAAAATGCGGAGGAAAGAAATCTGTTATTTCCGCATGTTCCATAATACTATATTAGTCTATTTATAGGCTATAGAAGATGACTAACCAAGTTAACAAGATATCGCAATATTTATCTACAATCAATTAAGGATGAGTAATCAAATGCAATATATACACAATCTTAAGAAATATGGAGAAATAAGTAAGATTTGCTTAATCGAGAGAGATATACAGAATCTACTAGGTTCATCTCTGAGAGGGTCAAGTGGTCCTTGTGAGACACAAGGTCATCCGTGCTGCCGTTCTTGCTCAAAATCTGAAGTTCAGTGCTGCCCCGTCAAACATTTGATCTTTCCCTTTCATGATTAAGAGCCCGCACTAATGCATCCGCATTATGATTATAGGGACCGTAGGAACCAGTTGGAGAGATGTGGAATAGATGTGGTAAGTGAAGCTAAACTCACTTTAGTTGTCGACGAGTAGAGGGAAAATGTAACTTAACGCTATGGCTTTTGACCTTTCTATTCACAGATCTGTTATCATTGTGGCTCATTGTCCCAGGAAAAATTATCTGAAAAGTCCTAAACTTATTGCACGGTAATCAATTCAGTCATGAACCTTTCAATTGTACCGATTTAATTTTAAACCTTTTAACAATTTGTCAATTTAGTCATAAAGTTTTTAATTGTGTCAATATAGTCTTATACCATTTGACGATTTGTCAATTTAGTCCTAAACTTTTTGACGATTTGTCATTGCAATCTTTCTAGCCAATTATCCAAATAATAGATTTAGGAATAAAATGGAAAATATTAAAAAAACTTAAGACTAAATTGGCATAATTAAAATGTTTAGGACTGAACCGACTGTCGTACCATAAGTTTAGGATTTTTTGGACAAATATCCATAGTCTTGTGCCATGTGAAACTAAGAAATCAGCTGGTGAGATTAAATAGGAGCTGAGTTAGAAGGCAACACAGAGAGTTAAGACTTACAAATTTGAGCATGAGCAACTCCACCGCCATTAATGGAGGTTGCAAGGAACGTCGGACGAGGAAAAGAAAATAAGGAAATATAAAAAATAAAAAATAAAATTAGGTTCTTTCATTATCAAGGAAATATTGAATTGAATTGAAATTTCACATTGCCAATGATATATGAAGGGAGAGAGACATGCACACATGAAATTGATGCGTGGACCTTTAGCGGCAATATTGGATGAAAACTCTAAAGAGGGTAAGATCCCACTTGAAGTTTGTGCTTTTTAAAGGAATGCTTTTTGAAGGAACTGGACCATTATTTTGTGACATACGCTCACGTTTCTCGTTGGCTGACCTCATATGTTATAAAGACAATGTTTTTTCTCTTTTAACTCTTTTCCGTGGAAATAAAGTCAATGCCCTGGCCAATTGCCTCTGTGACCTCTTCAGATGATCACCCTTTGTGGCTTATTTAACGTTCGCATTGATCAATAATTATTCTATCCCGTCTGTGATCTAAACCCCACCAAGATGCTAACGATTAAAAAGTCTTTCCGAACAACATATGCTACAATCACGCATCACAAGCTAATAAAAATTTTATTCATAGTCGAACCCATGATTTCGGGAAAAACAACTAACCTATTTATCGCTAGGCCAAATGCGTCAATGGTAGATTGTATTAGATAACTTAAAAACCCCTCACGCATGGAAATCGGATGAAGAAGATACAACAAAGTACTGAAAATAGGGAAAAAAAAAAAAAATGAAATTTCATATGGAGCACGAGAAGAAAACGACATTAGGCTTTTTGCGATAATTTCTAACTCCGAATTCTTAAATATTAGCTAGGCAGAATTATTGTCCTTTATAATAGTTTTCTTCTATCGCATCAAATAGGTGTTGGGACACCATGTATCTTTTCGTCCTATGGTGTCATTGATCCTGACCTTATAAAGTTGCCAATCCTAATTTTATCACATTCTAGTAATAGATAATTCAATAGAAGAAATTTCTCATTTTTTTTTTTTAAATCAGTAGGACGATTATAGGGACTTTAGTAACTCATTTTTAGTGAGGAAAAAAAATCATTACAAAAAAAGTTCATATGCTATTGTGACGTGAGATTTTTTTTTTAATTTTATATTATAGAGATAGAGTATTTATTTCTTTTGATGTCCAAAGAGCTCGTGGAGCGATTGAATGCTTTTGTTTATAAGTTTATTAGTCTCCTTATTCTAATGCTCCAATTCACTTAAAAAGGACTGACTTTTAATTGGATCCTAATTCTATCTTGAGTTTTTTTTTTTATATATATAAAAATTATCGGCTTTCACTTTTATCAAAATCCAGCCCCCGTTATTCTCTGTCCAATGTTGCCGTTAAAGTTCATTGTGCCAAATCCATATGCACTTCTCTCCCTCAAACCGTCGTCGACGACGTGAAATTTCAGGTCAATTAGATATTTAAAAAAAAAAAAACCTTTGTTCTTTCTTTTTGCTTTTGTTCTTTTTCTTTCTTCTTCCTTCTTTGCCTCCTCCGTTATGTTCTTTTTTTCTATTTCCTTGCTCTAGCATAGAAATTCATTCTCAACCTCACAAAGATGTTTAACTTCACGGCCGATCCAGCTGAAGAAGCAAAGACCAAATGAGTACTTAGGACGGAACTCGCGTGACCACGTCTCAAAATCTCGACCGCTGTCCACGAATTTACAAAACTGGGTATGAGCCCCCAACACGCTTTATTAGGGAGTACGATACAGCGGATCACTTGCAAACATCACACAATCAACTGCAGAGAATCTAAGGACATCAGTCTGATGCCCGACCTCGACGAACAAACTACGATACCATACTGCTAAAGGCTTGCATGTCTCAGCTCAACCTCAAGGAAAGAGAGATACCATCATCATTTACAACCCTTACTTTTGCCCTTCTTCTCTAAGTCCTTATTCTCTGAGTCCTTGTCCTCTAGCCGGTACATATCACCTAGAAGGTGCAATCCAACAAGCCGTTCCAAGAAATAATCTATAGTGCATGCCACCAACTGCGCATCGCGAAGAACGAATGATATCATTAGCGGCATCATGCGCAGAGCTTTCTGGGCTGGAGTCCTTTTACCCATTGTCGTGAGCAGCAGGGATAACGTGAAGCAAAAATAAGTTAGAATCATGGCGACCAGGGATAGCCTAAGCGGCAGCTTAAGCGGCAGCCTGGCGTGGTTGGGGACAAATCTGGTGAGGCAAATGATCATCTGGACCGATACCATGAATCCTAGTGTGTTGCCGCCCAGGAAGAGAGCGTACACCAAGCCCGCACCGAGTCATGGGTTTCCGGAAAGAACTACTTTTCGTTGTCGACTTCTATTATCTTTGGCGGCTGAAGCACGACAGGTAGGTCGCGCTCGCGATGAGCGCGGCGACCACTAACGGGGCATTGCGGATGTCGCCAAACGACTCCTTTTCCGCATTTGAATTCTTCGATTGCGAACGTGGTGATGACTGAGGAGCATCTTTGACTGGTTCCTCCCCAGCTGCTTGATGACTGTTACCTCCCCCGAAATCGTTGTCGTCTGCCGGGACTGGGCTTGATGTGGGTGAGTTTGATCTTCCTCTTCCGTGTTTGGCTCCCGCTCGAATGAGGATTTCTCTGATCTCTCTATCTCCTGCTTCCCTTCGCGAGGGAGTTGAGACGTCTAGAGGCGTCGACCCACTATCGTTCACGGCGTTCACCTCCACGACCTCAGACTCCACAGCATGCTTACAAAGCAGGAAGTTCACCACCTGCAATTATTTTCCATTTTCCAAGCGTTAAGATAATACGGAAAGACTTCAGGCATAGACGAGACATCCTTTATTCCGGTGATGATCAAAACAGACCCGGTTCGATAAATTCCTTTGCCTAGAAGATCTTTGAATATGGTAGGGACACCAAATCAACACCCTCACTGAAGTACTGCACAAAGAAAAGCGCGATAAAATAAGGGAATCACGAGACTTGCCTCGAAATTTTTGCCTGCGGCAGCAAGATGCAAGGCAGTGTTGCCTTTGTGGTCCTTCCAGTTGATCACCTGCTCCTTCTTGTGCTGCTTCAGATGGTCCACCAACACAACCACTGCGTCGAACCGGTTGTTCTTCACGGCGAGGTGAAGCGCGGTCTCCTCTCTGGCAGTCGTGTCTTCAACAGACTCAGGCAAAGCGGCGAGCAATACCTTCATGACATCAACCTTCCCATTCGCGGTGGCATAATGCAAAGCGATTCTTCTCTCCCGTCCCTTCACGGGGCACAGGTGTGGTTTCACTGTCAAGAGCTCCCTCGCGATCTCGACATCACCTCGAGCCGCCGCGATGTGCAGTGGGCTGAAACCATCGGCGTTCACCTTTTCCGCGAGCTTCGGCATATGCTTTAGGAGCTCTCGGACAAAATCTAAATGGCCAGCCACACAGGCGACATGCAGCGGCGTGTGACCGGCTCCTTCAAGATCCATCTCCTCGAGGATGAGCTCATTGCAGCTGATCAAGTCTTCTAACTCATGGACATTGCCCTTCCGAGCTGCTTCTAACATTCTTCGCTCCATTTGATCGGAGCTAATAATGGCCTCTCTCTCTCTTTCTGGGACGCCTTTGGACTTGGATATCTGTTAAATTATATCGACCCATTTTATAGAGTTTTCCGAGCATCAAGATGCTCATTGTTTAATGATGAAATGAGACTAGCAACAGCAAAGTTCCATTCACATTACCACTCGTGACAACTCAGCTTTTCAATAAAATAATGACAATATCAAATAGATCCAACCAGTAGGACGACGAATTAAAGGAACACCAGCATTGAAATCGTGCGGCATACGTTTGTGGCGGAAAGTTATTTTGGTCATAAAATGGCTTTTTAAATACATCGGAAATCAAGAAGAGAGAACATCTCGAAAACTCTCCCTAAGAGTGTGGCATTTCTCTCAAAGCACCTCCGAGATCGGCGTTAGCCTGAAATTAATCTCCATAATTTGGTGATTTCGTCTCAATTGAATGGCCCAAATCTCGCTGTGGACACGGATGTTCGCCGGATGACAACTACTTGTGTCTCACGTGCCATTGTCCACGCCATGGACAGGGGCATTTTTGTCCGAAAGAAATTACCTCTCGGCCTCCCGCTCCGCTTGCTGTTCTGTCCCCACCACTCTCCGTGCCAGCTAAATAACAGAAAATTCAGTAGAAGAAATTTCTCATTTCTTCATTAGTAGAACGGGGAAATATACAGAATAGGGACTTTAGTACTTCATTTTTAATGAAGGGCAATTTTATTGTCCTAGGGTTGTGAAATGAAACGGCACCTTTCGAAGCACCTTTCTATGTCGTTTTGTCTTATCTTATTTTCTTTTCTTGGGGTCTGGTGTTTTGTTTTATCTCAAGAGGGCAGAGTATCTAATGTCTCCCGGCGGCGGGAGTGAAGTCAATGCCATCTAATGTCTCCCGGCGGCCGGAGTGAAGTCAATGCCACGGTCTTCGTAGACTAAAACTATTACGTCATAGTCATGACCCTAGGATGACGTCACTTGCCTCCACAATATCCCACACCTAGGGTTTTTTTTTTTTAGCCTATGGAAATAAAAGAAATGAGTCTTTGCACGTAGAGTCAAAAAGTTGGTAGGTCAAACTTTTGACCTTGTGCATATATAAATATAAAGCAGAATCGCTCCACGAGGTGTGCTACGTGCTGCTGAAACCCTACGAGGAGCCAATGAAGACCTATGAGAAAATAGGAGCCCCACAACGTCAAGCTAAAGAGGAGCTACTCACGTGATCAAGAAATGAGTTCTTGTTTCGGGCGTTTTGTTTTGAGCTTAAACGCGATAATTTTTGTGCAGTGAGTTTACTTATTTATTTATAAATATTTTGGATTTTGGATTAAATTTAGGTGTGGGAAACACTCGAGTGTATGAGCGATTGTAAACTTTGATTCTCCGATTATAGTGGATTCTTTATTGCTAACTTTCCCCGTGGACGTAGGTATCGATATTCGGACCGAATCACATAAATTTCTGGTGTCATTATTATTTTTCGTTTATTTATCTGAAGTTTGCGTGTTGACGTAAATTGCAAAGATTCAATCGTTTCCACATATTATATTCTAACAATTAGTATCGAGCTCCCCCTCCTTTTTTTTTTTTTTTTTTTTGGTCGATGGAGGAGGATGATGATGATGGTGGTTCTTGCGATTTTATAACGGCATTTTGATTTGGAGTTGGATTTTGCCAAAGAAAAGAAAAGAAAAATGTGGAGTTGGATATGTTGGCCATTGGAGGGTCCAAATGACGGAAAGCCCAGAATGAAAAAAAAAACGACGCCCCTTTAGTTTGAAAGGACACGTTTGCCCTTCCGATTCGGTGAGGTTATGCGCTTGATTTTCAAATCGTGGGGGCTTTACGAGTACTCAGTTTCGCACGTCCGCTAGTAAACATGGCGAATCCTGACCCTCAATCGCCGCGACCCCTTAACAAACCCCCCCTTCCCACGGGCGGCCACCGCTGTCCTCGTGGCGGGGCTCACCACCGTTGACGAAGGGACCGTCCCACCATTCCCTCTCTCTCTCTCTCTATATCGGGCGGCAGATAATGGCCCAACGCCCATTGGCCAAATTTTGTATGTCTGGGAAAGGATTTTGAGAAACTGCCTCGAAGGAGGCCGAAAGTGTTTGTCTTTCTCGTCATTCAAGTTCAGCAATTCTTTTTCCAACATTACCTTCACTAATTTTTAAAATTTTTCGACTTTACCCAAATTTATAATTGTTCGTCATCTTCCCTTCGTGAAGTGGACCGGTGAGGCTAGATCTAGTTGTGAGTAGTCAGTGAGGTTGCACAAACTAAGGGATTATTACCTGGGTTGCATGACCTCAGACAGCCCTTGTGTTGCGCGACCCTAGACAACCCTTGTTGGGGGTTGCTAGGGGCCACTTGAAGTTGTGTGATTTCAAACAATAGTTGTGGATGCCAAATCTCGATGGCCGGCTTTATTAGAGGATTTGGATTTTTTTTCCTCTCTTTTTAATAGAAGAAAGAAAAGTCAATTGCAAGAATGTTTTTTCCAAATACTATTTAATCCAAAGTAGCTTTATAATGGATTTTTAACTTATAATTTACATTTAAGAAAAAAACTACTTTAATTTAAGACTTCGTTTATTTTACAAAAACTGAATGATTTGAAAATTATTTTCTAAAAGACGAGTACTTGTATCATTTACAAAGTATGAAAATTTTTACGTATAAATTGTCACAGATAATGAAAATATTATCAATTAACTAATTATTTTAAGTAACAAAAACATTAATTTGCGAATTTTTTTATAAATAATTTATTTTTTATGAAATAAATGGAGTCATAAAATCCTTCGTGGTTTTCTTTAAACTTTTCTCCAGAAGTCCCAACAAATGCAATATCCAGGCAGTGCGACCTCCATCCAAAGTCATGAAATCTTGTGAAGTAGATTCTATCCCTTTTACTTCGACTAGCAAAAAGAAGAAGAAAAACTCCTCTCTCTTTTAAGCTTGTCCTTTCCTTCTTTTTTTATTTTTTTTATGCCCGGGATCTGCCGAGCTCGCCGGGCTTACACCGAGCAATCCATGGCCCGTAGAGTGCGCGGTGCACCCCGGACCAAGCGTCAATACCTGGGAAGAAGTTAGCACGGGACCCCACCATCATAACCCTCACTTAAAACGTGTTAGCAAGGCGTCCTTTCCTTCTTTCTTCTTCATTGCACATGGCCAAAATTTACCCAAACGAACAAACCAAAGCGAGTAAGCCAGGATCCGTAAATCCGCGAAATCCCGAAGTTCATTGTTGGAATCTTTTCAATTGAAAACAAAGAAATAACTTCCCACGGAATCCTTGGAGATGAGGGACCAAAGGAAGGGACAAAGGTTTGCGACTGAATCAGAAACCATCTCTCTCTTTTCTCTAATGGCGGGATAGAACAGCCCGTTGTTGGCCATGCTCACCACATCGAAGTCATTGCTCCTTCATTTGTCCCCGACCGTTTGGTCCTCCATCCACAACCTTTTCTTCCGTCGCCACTGAGGACGTTTTGCTCACCATTAGCACCAGAACCAGCACCAGCTGCAGGAGCGCGACTCAATCAAGGAATAGAAGTCAAGGAGGCGGCTAATGGCGGAGACCCACAGCGAGCGACCCTAGAACTTCAGTAGTCATGGAAGATGAACGGGGCCGAGTGAGGGCGGGATCGAATTTGATTTTAAAAAAAAAATAGCGGGAGCAATTTAGGAAGAATATAAAAGTTCATTAGCCTCGAGAAGTTGCATTTCCAAAATGTTGCTAGTCAAGACGGGGTTTAAACTTGACCAAAGCCAATTTTTCTTCAAAGTGGTTAAAAAAATTGGTTGTTTTTCGGTAGCTTTACTACCCAAGAAAGTTAAGTACACCGAGGCCTATCTAATTTCACGTAGACCCCCTTTTTTTTTTTCGGTCGGTCCTACTCTATTCCTATTCTAATGCTCACTCTCGGACTTTTGTCTGCGCCTTTGCGTGGCATGGGAGTTGAAACCCACTTCTGAAACTACAACGTACCCACCCCAACCCCCTGAGAAGGTGTGGATTCGAACTCCCTACCTCCTCCTTCCAAGTTGGAAGGGTGGCCACACACTGAGTAAACTCCTTACTAAAGCCAATAAGCTATATAAAGAGTTCGTAATTTATTGTAATAGTTGACAATTTCGAAATACTTCGAATAAATGCGAGTGAGTTGATAAGGGGTGCATGACAATCATCTGTTTCTATTCTAGAAACAATTTTTCTATTCTAAACTTGTTTCTCGAATAGAAATCCGTTTGATATAATTATTTAAATTTTTTATTTATGAAATAGATTCTTGTTCCAAAAATAGATTTGGAATAAAAATAAGAAGTAAAAATTTTCCACTTCTCTATTTTTGGAACAGAAATGAGAAATAAAAATTCTGCTCATCGTTCGTCAACCGGTCCTTCATCCGTCGCCGCCGGCCCCCGTCCGTCGGTTGCTCGCCGCGGCCGCGGCTGCTCGCCCGCCGCCGCCGAATGCCGACGCCGGACGCCGGCCATCGCCGCCTAATTCACTAGACAAATCCCTTTTTTATAAGCATTATATAAAATTTACTAATCTTGCTAGAAATTTACCAACATGATTTTTTATTTTGAATTTTTCCCCAACGGACCTATAGAATTTTGCAGGTGTGTGTCGAACAAAGATGAGGGTTTGTCCAATAATTAACAAAATGATCCTAATTTCCGGATCTTTTGAATGGGTAAAGTTGTTTCCAAAGTTATTCGACTTCAGTGAAGATGATTATTAGGCATTGAATGATTGTTATTGTAACCAGTTAGATCGCCATTTTGATTGATTACTTGATCAGCCTTGGCTACTTCACCATGAACTCGAACATCCCTCCATAGAAATGCCCACGACTTCATCCTCGAAAGGAAAGCTGGCAGAAGAGATCGAAGATGGTTCTCGCGGAAGCCGAAAGTGCAGGATAGCCACTCGCCCGTCGAATGTAAAATATGCGTTTTTTTGAAGTCAAAATGTCAAAAGGAAAAAAGAAGAAAGGCAAAAATGAAAAGTTGAAAAGTCAAAAAGTAGCAACTGCTCTGGATAAGGAAAAGAAGAAAGAGAGGAAGAAGGGCAAAGAAAGAAGTAGAGGAAGGATTAAGAAAAAGGAAAAAAGAAAAAGAAAAAGAAAAAGAGGGGTTTTGTTGTAATATTAATGCGAAAATGCCCTTATAAATTAAGTCAATGTTGAAAATATCAGAAAAATAAATAAATAAAAATAAATATATTAAAGATTTACGTTATTCGATCTGAATATTAATATTAAAAAATTAGAATTACATTTACTCGCGTACTGAAATGATTTTCACACTTAAATTTTAGCTCGAACCAAAAGTGTTCCCAAATAAAGAACTCCGCCTTGGGGCGGCGGCTCACTTCCTCAAGGAACCTACTGGCTTTTTCTTGTGGGGCGCTGTTCACTGAGCAAGCCCTGGATTTTATTTTATTTTATTTTTTTGCAGTTTCAAGGAGTCAAACGAATTGTCCCTTCGTTGACCGACCAATCACAGAGCATAAAGGAGACGTTCGCTGTACGGAGATAAGACAAAGAGGATTTCTTTTGAGCGCAGTTTTCAATATTATCTTCAACAGGAAAAAATAAAAAATCTTCATGATCAAATATGAGAACTTATCCAAGCGCGTTGTATTTCGTAAATGCCTCAAAACTGGAGACATGATCTAATAGGTTTTGTGCCACGTACATCTTTGACGAGTTGGATTTTCTACATATCGCAACTCGATAGGTGATTGTGCCTTTCATTAATCTAATCAGAGTAATATTTGAGATCAGGGCACAAATTCTAAGGCTTTGCGGATTTTGAAATAATGAGCATGTGGCCGTCACGTAGTCGCAGGGAGGTGCTTTTAATCGCCAGCAACGAAGGGGGTCACTTGAAACACGGTGGTCTGATCTCGGGCTCATTTGAGAAAAGTGTCACTTTGGAGGCTCTTTTCACTAGAGGTGTGTTGCGACCTAACCTTGGGTGCTTTACCTAGGATTTAGCTAATGGACTACTAAGTCTAGATTTAGCTCGGGCTCTCCTACGCCTATACCAATTCACGATTTTGGTTCAAGTTCTTAACATGCAAATGATTTTTAAATAGGAGTCGCCACTAATCTATTTTTGGTGGGTCGATTAAAAACCCATGTAAAGTAACGTGAGATTTACTTTATTCCTGCGAACTAGAGATTGTAAGTTCGGGGACTTGATTACATTAGATTTCTCTAACGCCCTTTGGGTACTTTCTCTTTTATTTTGAAAAAATGTTTTGCAGACAGCTTGAATTGATTTTAATTTACTTCCCTAACATGTAAGGTAATCATGCGAGTGCGCAAACCACCAATTTAACATCCAAGTAAAGCAATAAATAAATTATGAGACTTACCTTATAGCAACGAAAGCATCTACAATGTTATATCAGAATTCAAATCAACAGTTCTAGATATGATTTCAAATAAACACGCAATCACTTAATCTTTTTCAAGATTTTTTATTTTTATTTAAATGAAGCCTGGAAATTACGTGTAATGTAATGCAATGACGTACAAATTTGTTTAACTAAAATAACATGCAACATGCAACTTAACATGCGAACTATATGTCACGCGACATTTGTCAAATGACCTAATCTAGTGATAGGAAAATATTAATGCAACTATTCTAACATTTACACATTTAGATGACGTGCAATGGATGACCTAACTTTACATGACATGTGCATGATAATTTTTATGTTTTCTTTTATTTTTAATTAAAATTTGAAATTAAAATTGTTACGCCTCGATCCTCGAGCGCACGCCCATCCTCCTTGATCGATTAAAAGTGACGTCCCAGGATGCATCGCCGACCCATTCATTTTAATACGCATGCGGAAGCAATCAATAAATCCCTAAACAACAACAAGATGAGATAGAAAAGTAGGGCCGATTTTTCACAAAATACCTTTTTATAAACACATAGGTTTATACACATAAGCCTACCAAAAGGGATCGGCTTTCAACAAAAGAGAATTGTCCTATGACTAACTAGTCGGACAAGTTCGCTGGGTCTTCGGGCTTCACCTCCTAAACTCCGGGCTTTGGGTTGTCAACCGCTATCAATTAGGGACCTGAAAATGTTATCCCAAAACGGGGTGAGATAACGTCTCAGCGAGTTCCACCCTCTAAGACTTGACTAAAAAGAAAATACGCTCTGAGGGCTGCCTAGGCATAATCACGAGTTAGATGACTTATCTTAGCATCGATTTTCTCCCTGCAAGTCAATACAATCTATAATTCATCGAATCAATTCGCCACATCAAATCATTCAATTAGATCGAATCATCGATCAATCGATTAAGTTGATTCCATGTCAACATGACCATTCCCCGGTCATCTCAATCAATACTATCTATGAGTCCGACCATAGTCCAGGATTGCTCACTCTAAACCAATAATAGATAGTATAGCTCACTAGAAGCTGTCAGATCCACTGATCCGATATATTTATTATGCTCACTAGAAGCTGCCAGATCCACTGATCCGATATATTTATTATGCTCACTAGAAGCTGCAAGATCCATTGATCCGATATATTTATTATGCTCACCAGAAGCTGCCAGATCCACTAATTCGATATATTTATTATGCTCAGCAGAAGCTGCCAAATCGACTGATCCACTATTCTAAGGCCATTTTTCCATTTTTATCATACTCGATAAAATACTTGTGTGTGGGTACACGGTTGGCCTTAGCCAAAATACAATAACTTCCTTTCCATAAATCCCACCATTTTATATAGTCCACAAAATATTTTTGGTGTTGTAAACCGACGCTCGGTTATTTTCCACTCAATTACTGAAATTAAATGAATTTAAGAATAAATTCCAAAAATACAAACCATGCACAATCAGCATAAATTAGAGCTCAATTAAATGAATAGATCACACCACCGCACGGCGTAAAATTCCGGTCACCGGCTATCTCGGCCTAATTTTCGGAAAATAAATAAATAAATAATTAATTTCAAAAATTAATTACTAAATACTAAAAATTCACACTTAGGCTCGAAAAATCTAATTTAATACCGAAACGGGCCCGGAAAATTCCCGAACCACTCTAATAAATACTAGAGCTTGTCTAGGCCCTAGTTGCACTAACTATCCACCTAACATGCATCGATAATAAATTAAATTTACTAATCAAATCTAACTAACCACTTAATCCTAGCTTAGTCTAAACTAATCAATCTTTAAACGTCATTAAATTACTAAGCGATGATTAGTGAGTTAAACTCACCTGATTAATGATCCACTTGGATCAAATTGACGGGGACGCGACGGGGCTCGATCTTCTCCAAAGTGGTGACGGCTTTCGAGCACGGATCGGGCTCGAAAATTGGCCTGCAAAGCCTCACGGCGCTGCTGGATTTTCCTTGGCTGATGGGCTGCTTCGAGTGGCTGATTTCGTGGCTTTGAGAGGAGTGTTGCGACTGCTGGATGAAGACACGAGCTAGACCAAAATCGAGCGGGCCGTGGGCGGAGTTCTGGCGCACGAAAAGGAGGAAAATGGAGTCTTCGGAGGAGGGGTGAAGGAAATGCAAAGGGCCGAAGGGGTTGGAGGCGGTCGAACAAATGAGAGAGAGATTGAGGGGGATGAAGTCTCGGCCAAAAGCAAAGAGTGGATAAGGAGAGAGAATAAGTGAGACTTCAAAAATCAAAGAAAATGGGAAGAAAAGTGAGACACGGCAGAGAGGGTTGTCGCGGGGGGCGAGTGAGAGAGAGAGAGGAAAGAGGAAAGGGACGTGCGGCCATGGGAGGGAAAAAGATGGAAAAATAAAAGAAATCCTACAACCAAAGTTTTTTGGTCCCACTTGCTCTTGATTAGTCCAGTTTGGTCCCCAAAAATTCCCATGCTAAAGTACTTGATCCTTACTTGCTTTCTCGCACCAAATTTCCTCTAAACAACAAGTCTCGGGCAACAAAAACGGCTATTTCCTTCCATTTCGAATTCTATTTCATTTTTCTCGGAATTCGGTTTTCTGAATAAATTTCCCCGATTAAGGTCCAATTTGTTGAGAAAAAAGCCCATAAAAATTCCCTTTCACTAATTCAATTACACTAGATGCCAAAAGTCCCTTCAAATTGGCCAATTCGAATTTCCGTTCGTTTTCCAAATCGTCCGAATCGATTTTCCGTAAAAATCCCGAACTCATCAAATATTCCTTGAAAGATGAGTCGACGTTCCTAAGATGACCTGTGACATGACAGGACTTTCAATTTCTGAATTCGGATTCAAATTCGCGGTTAATTTTAATCCAGTACGATTTTAGTGTGACCTAGGCTACCGGGTAGCTTTCAGAAATTTTTAGTGCAAATGACTCATGGTCGATTTTTTTCGAGTCACAATGAACCCATTCAACAGATTGACGACTCTCAGTTGTCGTGAAAATCTCGAGGTTTCGATTACGAACACAGGGTACCAAAATGATAGAAAAATTAACCTAGTGTCGATCGATGAGAATTTTGTAATTTAGTAGAATCACCCACGTTTAACCACATATATCGATCAAACCGACCTATTTCTGATTTCTAATCGATCTTTACTGTGCCGCAATGATCTCGGCAGATGAGCACGGTCGAGTAGTCGATTCCTGGTCGAATTCTCAATTCTAATGTATTGAAATTTCTTAATTGCTTTCCCTAATAGTCTAGTTATCTTAATAGTGATCGGCTACGAGAACACCCTACGGCGCGTCGATGAAATGCCCGATTAATTTAATTGAAAACATAAGTGAAAAATCCAGGATGTCACAAAAATTACTCAACAATTAAACATGCAATTTAAATTAATGAAAGGAAAAACTAACATCCTAAATTAATGTTTTTTGAGATTTTTATTTTAAAAATTCGAAATAAATAAATTTCCTATTCTAAATATGCAAAATAACCCTAAAACAAGCAATACTCTAACATGAACCTAATCTAACTCAAATATATTTTGTTGGGTTTTCTTTTACGGAAACAAAATCAATTCAAACAACATGATAACAAATCAAGCAAAATATGATTGATATCCATTTAATAAATTGATGAATCGTATCTCGCGCATAAGATCGGATTAGCCAATTTTTAACAAAATCTTGAATCGTATCTCGGGCGTGGGATCGGATTGGCGATTTTTCCGTGCAATTGTGAGTCATATTTCAGGCACGAAATTGGACTATTAATCGTATGCACGTTATGAAATTAAAAAGATTAATCCCTAATTTAAAAAAAAAAACTCATCGATCTTTTGTGGATATGATAATATCATTCAAATATTCATACGAGGTAATGATTCCACAAATTAAGCAATAAAGATATATGAAAATCAAATTAAACAAGATTCTTATTTTATTTCCAAATTTGCTTGCAACGCAATCCGACCGGGATGGAATGGCGATCGGAAGTGATTTGCGGTGTTCGACGGTACTCCGTGGCTAGTCGTCGATGGGGTGGAGACGCAGCTGCTCACGTCTTGGTGATCAACTTGGGACCGCTTTAGAAACCTCAAGAAGCGGTGGACCAAAGAAGATGTTTGTGCAGGGAGTGCTCCAGGTCAGTCTTCAATTTTTGTGAAACACAATCAATCCCCGCTCAAAGTTGACCACCCCTTTTTACTGGGAATATCTATGCCCCGATTTTTATTTTCTCTCTTTATGCATGGATTTATGCATTGGTGCTGCAGAGAAGTGGAGGCACGTGTTCCCTCTCTTCAGGTTTGTCTTGTAGGCGAATCTGTTGGGTTCGCGAAGAAGACTTGCAAAACAAAGGCGGACTCGACCAAAGGCGTAGTGGCTGGAATTCGTCGAGTCTGCACTGGATTGAAGAACAGGAACGCCGAAGGGATTGCTGGTATACTCGGTCGAAGATTGGCAGCAGCCTCGTGGTTGCTCGTGGCGTCAGGCTGCAGCGTTGTCAGGTTGCTCGTGGAGTCAAGCTGGGTGCAGGCGCCGATTTGGACATGAAGTAGCAGCGGTCAACAGAGGAAAAGCAGCTGAGGATGGTGGGCTGTGGGCATCGGCTTCACGGTCGAGCAGCTGGAGGCACCAATCGGGGAGTCGAAGAAGACCACCCTTTTCCTCTTTTCTTTTACTTCTCTGCACTTGACAGAGAAGAAAAGACCTTTGTTCTTTGGCTCACGTTCTCTCTATTCTCTCTCACTTTTTCTCTTTTTCTTCTGAACGCTCTCTCAGAATTGTGGCCTGTGTTCAATATGTGTGGCCTCCCTCTTTTTTCTTGACCGAGCGGCATTTTATATGTGAATGATATGATCCCATCAGGAAAAGAAAATTTCCGCACGAAATCTCTAATGACCATGCAATCTCTCTCATTTTGAGACAAAAAATATATCGTTCAGTAGATCCCTCAAGTGCAATATTCTCTTTGATTATTTTGATATTTCCTCCGAAATCTTGCAATTTGCTGCGAAATATGTCACTCAATGTATATATTGCAAAATATATATAATATATTTACTGAATATCGGAAGAATATTACGAATCTTTTCTGAAAATATCAAACCGTCATTCCTCATAAGTCAATTGTCGGTCATCAGAGAATAACGGACTTGGGCCAATTCCCTCTCGCTGCAGGCTTAATCCAACTCGTCTAATTAAAGTTTAGAACCATCAAGTCAAACCCATTTATTACTAGTCCAATGCAAATGCAATAAAAAAATGCTGCTAAAACTATATTATGCAGTTTAATTCTAATATTTTTATTTAGGGGTTAAAATTAATCCCTAATTTTTTATGCATTGAATAAATGACTGGATCGTCAAAATTTAGGTGTCAACAAGGTGTAATTTGAAATGTTCCCAAAAGAAAAAAAAAAAAAGGGTTTACAGAACCAAACTCAATTCTTTTTTCTTTTCTCTTCTCCTCTCTCTCCACTCTGTCTTCTCTCTTCGTTTCCCCAAGCCATGGCTGCTCAGCCACACCGTGGTCCAGTCTCACCACCAAAATGCAACTTCGCCTGTGCCAACTGCAACCCCACCTTTCTGCACTTGTCCCAGTCGCCGAACCCCTACTATAGTTTATGGCAGGTGGGCATGGTGGCGAGCCATGGCCATGGAGGCTGACCATTGATTTGAGAGATAATAATGGACGAACAAGACGAAGAGGCGGGGGAAAAAAAAGGAAACGCAGATGAGAAACAGCATGAGAAGATGTAATAACAACCAAATCTGAAACCTAAATCTTGATTTTTAGTTGGAGGAAAGACAACATTTTAGCAGCACAGAATGTTTCCACTCTCGATAACTTCAGAACTATTTTAAAAACAACCGTTTGGTTGCTAGCTTCAATACAACAAAATGGTAGGGAGAACGTACGCGGGATTGAATGTTGAGAAATCTACATGCAGGGAATGAATACGAGGAATAGACAATGAATGCAACAATCATCGAAAGAATATACGTTCTCTAAAATCGTGCATGCAGAGAGCAAAGAACAAACTGAGGTTAGATTTGCAAGGTTTTGGGGGACACACAAGATTATCTGAAAAGTTAAAGTGATACTAGAGGACCTTGAGGACGATTCCAACTCGATTGATTTATAATTTTGAGAGCTTCAGGTCGAGGTTAGCCATTGCTTACCAAATTCTACATCTGTTATTCATACTGCATGTTAGAAAAATGAATCAAGTGCGAAAAATATTTGAATAATGTCTTTGATTTGGCGCCTATAATCTCTTCTGAATTTTACTTTTTGACATAAGAACTCGAGGCATTATAAATTCATTGTTGGAAAGACCAATTTTACATGCATTTCATTCTTTTGAGAAAATATTATGATTTGCTACGACACTTATAAACAAGTCATCATTACCATATATGCGACAACTAATGAGATATTCGTTTGTATTTACTTGTGAGACCACGCTGCAATTTCTCGATGCAATTGCTATTGCTGTACTCGTAGTAAAGTTAGCGATTGGTGGTGGACTGACGCAGCAAGAATTTCATTCAGCAATACCAATATCTATGCATATTGAAATATCGAAATGGTTATGCTAATGTGATATATTAGAGGTATTTATACAATAATAACGTTTACAATTTTTTGTTTTTTTAAGGTGATGAAAAATCAAGTAGAATGTCAATATTAACTCTCGCGAAACAAATACACAAGAGCCAAGATTTATTTCCATATTCAATCATCGCTTCCCGCGCGCATTGCACAAGTGTCATGCTAGAATTTCAAATAGAGTTTAACATAGTCATCACAAATGGGCAATCGCAAAGTGTGTCACTTTTCGGGAAGCAGCAACAGAACATATCCTATGAGAAAATAAGTGCATCGTATCGACGTGGGACGTTAACCTTCACTTGAATTTCATTACATAATGGACTTAGAGAGAATCAAGGGTATCATATCGAACATCCGACGTTATCGAAAGACTCGATTCCAATACTGCTTGCATTTCTCAGCAAAACCCTGACTGCGAGAACTTGCTTGTAGACTGTACATATCACTTGGCATGGTAATCTGGGAAATAGATCGTATGAAGATTCCTAAACCCAGTGCCATGGGTTTCTGTATAAGTAGAAGAAGAAGTGATATCAACATCGGCAGCCCGCCCAACAATTCTACACTTATCAGACTGAATTTTTCACCCAGAGCATCTGAGAACGGCATGTACCACATGAAGCAAAAGTACGAATAAACCATTGCGAACATGGCGAGTCTCAGCGGCGACCGCAATGGAAGATCTTTGGTCAGACAAATGATCATCTGAACAGACACAAAGAATCCGAACGTGTTGCCGCTCATGAAGCTTAAGTAGTTCAGATCCCTCATGAAGGCACTTGTCATGAATGATGCGTATGCTGCACGGAAGCCTTTCTTGGCACCAGTGTCTGCCTTTGGGGTAAAGCTTGGAGGCTGAAGCACGGCTTGGTAGGTCGCGCTGGCGATGAGGGTGGCTACGACCAGCAGGGCATCGCGGATGTTGCCCTTCGTCTCTTGTCCTTCGACTACAGTTTTAATAGCCGGTGGATGGCTGGTATTCGCCTTGACATCATCCTTTCCGCAGTCCACCAGGACTATTTCTGAAGAGGGCAAGTTTCCGGCTCGCATGAGGATTTTTCTAATCTCTCGATCAGAGCGAGATGAGACATCCAGAGCGGTTAAGCCACTCTCGTTCAAGGCGTTCACCTCTATGACCTTGCGCTTGAGAGCAGGCCCACTAAGAATGAAGTCAACCACCTGCAATTTGTTTTCCTTATGTTTGTTTTGTTTTGTCCTCTTTGATGTTCAGCCATTCAGATCATACAAAAAGAACAAGCATAGAAAATTGATACGGAAAGAGGGAAAGGTGCAAGAGATTGCGTGCCTCGAAATTTTTGGCGGCGGCAGCGAGGTGCAAGATGGTATCCCCGTTCTTGTCCTTCCAATTGATAACCTGCTCATTGTTGTGCTGCTTCAGATGCTCCACCAGCACAACCAACGCCTCGAACCGATTGTTCTTCACTGAGAGGTGGAGCGCCGTCTCCTCTCGGGCAGTCGTCTCTTCCACGGACTCAGGTGAAGCAGAAAGCAATTCCTTCATTGCGCCGACCTTCCCGTTTGCGGCGGCACAATGCAGAGGGATTCTTCTCTCCCTGCCCTTCATAAGGCATAGGTCTTGAGGCCCACCCGCCCTTAAAATCTCCCTCACAGTTTCAACGTCACCTCTAGCTGCTGCGATGTGCAGTGGACTGAAACCATCTGCGTTCACATTCTCCGTGAGCTCCGGCATCAACTTGAGGAGCTCTCGGACAAATTCCAAATGGCCAGCAACACAGGCGACATGCAACGGCGTGTGGCCGTCTCCTTGGAGAGCCGCCTCCTCGAGGATGAGTCGATTGCTTCTGATCAGGTCATTCAGTAGACCCACATCGCCTGTCTGAGCTGCTTTTAACAACCTCGGATCCATTTGAGTGTTTGTATGTGGATATGTGCCCTTCAACTCAAGAATTGATAATGCTGGATCTGCATGAATCGTGCTTTTATAGAATGGAAACTGCCTGATGAAGGGAATGTCTATATTACTTTACTAACACTTAATTTCTTCGAGAAGTTTGTCCTGGCAAAAGGTTACTTGGGCAATTCTTCAATCCCTTGAAGCAATGAATCTAATATGTTCTGGAACTAGATGTCTACCCAGTCAGATGCCCATGTGTCGAACGTGTTTTGATTTTCAATTTTTTTTTATTTCTTATTTAAAATTACTTTTTTTTGGAAAATATTATTCTTGAATCTTAAATTTAATTTCTAATTTCTTAATTATGTTTCAATAAAGCAAAAAATTTAGCCACATAAAATCACTAGAATCCTACAATGTGTTATCAAAGTGTAATTGAGTTTTAAATTTTTTAAAGAGTGCAAACAAGTTATTTTGTTAATTATGTCTAATTGGCTAATATAAAATGCTAACATGACTTTTTTTATTATTTGCTTTCTCCTATGTGACGTCGATATTAAAAAGAATGAAGCATAAGACTAAAACAACCATGTTTTAGTCCAAACTTACTTTTTTTTTTTTTTTACCCAAATCTTGGTTAAATTAGATTAAAAAATGAAAAAGAATATACATATTTTTAGAAAGCACAAACTAAAAAATGAAAAATAAATAATAAAACGTCTAAACTACGTTTGACAGTTATGATAAAATTTATAATAGGATAAGATTTATCCTATCCTGTGTTTGGTGTCCGTTGAGGATATGATAAAGTTATATATAAAAGGGATATAGTATCCCAAGGGGTAAGTGGGATAAAGATAGGTAGAATTTCTAACACAATAATAGTAAAATTATGTTTTCTCAAAAAAATCTTAAATTAATAAAATTAAAATTATATTTCAATATAAATAATAGTTAAATTCTAATATAAGAAATTCAAAATAACAAAAAATAGCAAAAATTTAGTTTTTTTTTAATCTTATTTTTATTTATATATTCAAATTTAATTCTATTTTATAATATAACTTCAATATATAATAAAAATTTCAATATATAATAAAAATATATTAATATTTATTACATATTTTAGGCATTTTAGCATTTTAGGTATATTAGTATAGTTTATTATTTAACAAAATTTTATTGGATTGATGGAAGGTGAAAAAGAAATAAAAAAGAAAATAATTAAAAAAGAAAGGAAAATTTTAAACAAAAGCAAATAAAAATAAATGGGCAAGAGTATCGTGAAAGATTTTTGCCATCTCCGTTTGTACAACTTTAAGGTTCATTTATACTGATATGTCCTTTATCAAACAATATACATGATATGATGTGATTACATCCAATTTTATTACTGCAATTCACCAAAAGTGATATGACTAACTAAATTTTTGGGTTTTATATCTTATCTAATTATGATTAGAATTCCGGATGACCAAGTGTAGCCTCACAAGTGTCGCCACACCATCGTCAAAAAGGGCCACAAGGGTTGCCATGGCCTCAGCGACTTTCTAACCACAAGCGAGGGTTGCAACCCTTGCCTAAATCTAGGCAAGGACTATGACCTTCGTGTAGATCCAAGAAGGAATAGTGGCCATCATTGAGACCTTAGCGACCACCGCCGGTGCTTTTTGATGATGGTGGAGCATTGACTCCACCCCATAGGTGCTTGTTTTTCTTTTTTAATTTTTTTTAGTTTCTATTTTATTAAAAAAAAACCAGTATTCCATTGTTTAATTGAATTTAACTAAGATTTGGGGTAAGAAAATAGGATTTTGAACCAAAATGACATTGTTTTAGTATGATACTTCATGCTTTAGTTGTCATTAATGCCATGTAGAACATAATAAAAAAAGTCACATCAGCATTTTCCATTAGTCAAATGGATGGAGTCAACATAAGGACTTGATTGTATCAATTTAATAAGTTTTAACATTTCATTGCACTTTTTGAAATATTGAGGATTTTTGGTTCACTTAACTCTTAGAAAAAACTAACAAATATTAGAGAGCGGTTGGATGGCTAATAAAGTTAAGAAAATTCAGTAGAAGACTTTGGGTTTTTCAGATGTGATGAAGCAATAAAACTCACACGTCTTAGCATATGATGATGGGAATTAGGGAAAATGCTAATAAAGGATCCTCTTCATGATGGCTAAACAAACTAAACTACGTTTGGTTCACCTTTATCTGGCTTCCAAAGCTTATTGGAGAAAATTTGCGGTGTATGGCAAGTTTTCTCAAGGGGGGCTTTAAGTCAAATATTAGCTTTAGTGAAACTGAAAACCTAAGGTAATTTGCCTTGAGCTCTTAACATTTTCAGAATGCTGGAATGCTCAATTAATGAAATTTGGCTAGTTTCTTGTTTTGATGGATGGATCTTTGGTCGCAAGTTGTTCTAAATTTGTAATTTTTTTTTTTTGTAATTCTTGTACAAAATGTCATAATATAAAGGGATGTAAAAACTTTGCAATCAATGGGTGAAATTTATTATGTCTTTATTTAACGACTATCTAGGTGTAGGGCAATCCTCCATACAGCGACATAGACACGATCAGTTGCACCAACTGAATACTCTTTTAAGTAGCTTATATATTGTATTGCTTCTCTATCTTCCGTACGTTCAATTAGATCCTGCAAGCAATCTCCTACATAATAACTGTGTAGGCGCAAAATTTATAAATTTGTGTAAAAAATATTTTCTTTTCATGCTGGTAAAAATACTATTGGTTACAAGAATGACCGGTGAGTTTTTTAATAATTGTTGGTTAAAAAAATAACCGGTGATTTTTTTTCCCGGGTGATTTGTTAGGAATTTACCAAAACTTTAATGAAATAACCATTTTTCTCTGCAGCGAGACTTAAATAATATCGGTAGTTTCTTTTGATTGGCTATGCATGTTGTTTTGCTTAATAATCATGATAAAAAAAATCAAATGTGGCGCTCCTTGTTTAGTACTTACATTATATAGTTTGTACGTCGTGATTCCAAGTACGTAATTACTGGACATACCTATGTAATCTAAAAGAAAGCAAATTTTAATTCCATTTTAAAGGGGTTTATATCTTCTTAATTATTTAGGAATTGAAGTGAACTTACGTTTGACTAATTGGATATGTTTTTTCTCCATTCTTATTTGGAGTGATTAGCTCTCTGAATGATGTCCCCTCTATTTCTTTAACATAACCATTAAATTAATTCGAGACCTATCCAAATCAAAATCTGGAAAGAAAAAACATAAATTGAGCAGATTTATCAATATCTCGATGAGAATCATTCAATTACAAGTTAAATATCAACCTCTAACCTGTATCTTCCACCTGATAATAAACATCATGAATTAATGAAAAACTAGGCAAAGATGTAAACGAAGAGTGTCACTTCAGGTTATATCAAAGATGCGAATAGCTTACAGAAGGTAATCCCTCGAGTCCTCCACCAGAACTTGACAAATGTGACAAGTTTAATAAAGGGATTAGCAAACCACTGACTCAGTAAGTGAATTCTCAGACCATGGGAATTCACATAATAAATTATGAATAACAGCTATACAAGTACTTCGATCAGGTTTCAAATTCAAGATAAAGTACTAAACCTATTGTACTAGTATCAATTTCTCAACCTTTTAATTGAACCAATTTAGTTCTGAATTTTTTGTATTTATACCAATTGAGTCCATTTAGCCAAATTTGACCCAAAATTGTTGATGTAAATATCGGTTGTTTAACGTGATGAGATTTTTTTACTAATATTTTGAATATTTTATAATTTTATGGTTTTTTCATTTTTTTTCCTTTTCTTTAACTTTTTTTTTTTAGTTGAGGACTTACAAAGGTCCTCGCCCAACCCTCGCCAGCACTAGGAGAGGGTGTTGTGGCCCCTGCTGGCTCTGGCCGAGGACAGCAATGCCCTCATCGACCATAGGGCAAGGGCTCGAGGGCCCTTGCTATGGCTGGTGAGGGCCTTCTACTCAAGAATTGATAATGGTGGATGTGCTTTGCTTTTATAGATGGGAAATTGCCTGATCAAGGGAATAACTTATTACTTTACTAACAAGGAGTTTGTCATTGAATATAATATATAATATGTTTTGGAACTAGATGTCTACCTAGTTGGATACCCATGTGTCGAACGTGTTTTGATTTTCGAAAAAAATTATTTCATGTTTAAAATTATTTTTTTGAAAAATATTGTTCTTGATTCTTAAATTTTGTTTCTAATTCTTAATTGTATTTCAAAAAAGGAAAAAAATATAATTGTATAAATACACCATAATTCTAAAACTTGTCAATAAAGTATAATCAAATTTTAAAACTTTCAAGAATTACAATCAAGTTCTTCTATTAATTATTTCTGATTTAGTTAATGTGAAATGCTGATGTGGCTTTTTTTTAAAAAAAATTTATTTATTATTTGATTTCTCTTATGTGGCATTGATGCCATGCTAGTCCAAAATTACTTTTTTTTTCCTCAAATCTTAGTTAAATTAGGTTTAAAAAAATGGATATATAATTTTTTTAAAAAGCAAAAACTGAAAAACAAAAAATAAAAAATAAAACACAAATGCATGTGGGTGCTAAGAACCACGTGGGTCAATAGGGCCTCAGCGACTTGCTAGCCACAAGCAAGGGTTGCAACCCTTGCCTAGATTTGGATGAGGACTGGTGAACTTTGTGCAGATATGGGGACGAATAATGGCCATTGTTGAGGCCTTAGTGACCATCGTCGGTGCTTTACAGTGATGGTGGGGCATCAACTCCACCCCAAAGGTGCCTTTTTTTTTTTCCCTCTTTATTTTAGTTTCTATTTTATTAAAAAAACTATTATCCTTTTATTGTTTAATCGAACTTAACTAAGATTTGGGGGGTAAGAAAATAGGATTTTGGACCAAAACGATGTCGTTTTAGCATTATACTTCATGCCTTAGTTGTTGTTAATACCACGATGGATATAAAGAAAAAAGCCATGTTGGCATTTTCCATTAGTTAAATTGGATGGAGTTGATAGAAGGACTTGATTGTATCAATTTAATAAGTTTTAAGATTTTATTACACTTTTTGAAATATTTAGGACTTTTGATGCACTTAACTCTTAAAAAAAAAACTAAAAAAAAAAAAAATTAGAGCGTTGCTTGGCTAATAAAGTTTAAGAAAATTCAGTAGAGGACTCTGGATTTTTCAGACGTGATGAAGTAATAAAACTCACACTTCTTAGGATGATGGAAATTGTGGAAAATGACGATAACAGATCCTCGTCCTGATGGCTGAGCAAATTAATCTGCATTTGATTTAACTCCAAGGGGCTTTAGACCTCCAAAGCTTATTGGGGGAAATTTGTGGTGTTTGTCAAGTTTTCTCAAAGCTCATAGGCCAAATATTACCTTGGGAAAGTTAAAAGCTGAAGGCAGATCCAGTTGCCCTGAGCTTTCAACATTTTCGAAATGCTGAAATGCTCGATTAATGAAATTTGGCCAGTTTCTTGTTTTGATGGTAGGATCTCCTGTTGCAAGTTGTTGTAACTTCATATAATTTTCTTGTATTTCTTATACAAAATGTCATGATATAAAGAGATCTAAAAACTTTGTGATCAATGGGTACAATTTATTATGTTTCTATTTGACGACTATCTAGGTTTTGGACAATCTCTTATACGACGGCATAGACACAATCGGTTGCGCTAACTGAATGCTTTATTAAGTAACTTAAATATTGTATTGCTTCTCTATCTCCTATACGTTCAATTATCAGGCAAGCAATCTCCTATATAATAATTGTGTTGGCGCAAAACTTGTAAATTTGTGTAGAAATACTGTTAGTTAAAAGAATGACCCATGTGTTTTTTCAACAAGTGTTGGTAGGTGTTGGCTGGAAAAAATGAAAGGTGAGACTTGGATAATATCGGTACTTAATTTTGGTTGGCTATGCATATTGTTTTGCTTAATAATCATAATAATTAAAAAAAATATATGGCGCTTCATGTTTAGCACTTACATTATAAAGTTTGTACGTCATGATTCCAAGTACGTAATTACTGGACATACATATGTAATAATGAATGTGCACAATGTGGTGCAGCTCCTCCTCTAAGCATGAATCGTGGTTTTATATGTTGGAAATTGCTTGATCATGGGCTTTAGAATTACAACAATGGGATTAGTCAGTAGTCACGGATCTTTTGATTCTATCCCTAGAATTCTTCATGTCTTCACATCTAAAATATAAAAAGTATTGGAGGGTAGTCTAGTCTTCTTCTTCTTTTTGAAGGCTCTTTATTGTTAGTGAACCCTAATGCTCACTATAGATATTGATGTAATATCTAATTATGAAAATAACAATTTTCTTCTCTTCATTTACATAGTATCAGAGCAACAAAAATACACCTTTTACCCTAGCCATCGAATGGTCATCATTACATCACCGAAGAAACCACCATCGCCAAATGGTGAGAAACCACCGTCGCCGGATGGCGACATCCACAACACTCTAGTCACTGTTGCCAAGGCTCGGCGATCAAATCTAGCATCATTCGAACCATGGTTGTGGTTGCCTATCCTTGCAACTAGATCTGGAGTCACAGATGAGGTCTGCTCCTCCTTCCTCGCTCGAGGAGTATCTAGTGTGTTGGACTTTGGGAGCACTTTGAAGCAATAGGGCATGAAGTTCTTCTAGATGATTTCATTACCCATTTTTCAAAATATTCTTTTCTAGGTGATGTGGTTGAGGATCGTAGGTGCAGCGAGTGCAATCATTTGAGAGTTTGATTGGTTGGTTTTCTTGGAGCTAAGCTTGTTGATACTCCAATGGATCTTAATGTGAAACTTGATGCAGAACATGGAGACTTACTTCATGATCTGAGTAGGTATAGGAGGTTAGTGGGTAAGCTCAACTATTTAACTATCACTCGACCATACATTTGTTTTGCTGTTAGCGTGGAGAGAAATTTATGAGTGCTCCTCAGACTACGCATTGGGAGGCAGTGCTACGTGTTGTTAAATACTTGAAAGAGCACCAGATAAAGGAATTTTGTTCAAGAGTCATGCACATCTTTGTGTCACTAGCTACTTTGATGCTGATGATAAAAGATCAACTTTTGACTACTGCACGTTCTTGGGAGGCAATCTTGCGAGTTGGAAAAGTAAGAACCAATAGGTGGTGTCTCGATCAAGTGGAAATGTGGAATATCAAGCCATGGGTCATGAAGCTAATGAGTTGCTTTGGTTGAGGGTGTTGTTATCTGAACTTATCATGCCATCTTAGTTCTATATTGTGATAACTGGTTTGCTATGCATATCACTTCAAATCTAGTTTTCATGAGCGCATGAAGCACATTGAAGTAGATTTCCACTTTGTGCGAATGTCTAGGTATCCGTCAAGATATTTTTCAAGAAATATCACTAGGAAAACGACACAGCGTGCTTCCGTAGCTCGGAGTCCACCTATATCGACCAGCGTGCTTTAGTACTTGAAGCCCTCCTTCACCGACTCGGCATGCTTTGGTAGCTTGGAGCCCCCTATATCAACCTGGCGTGCTTCCGTAGCCCGAAATCCACTTACATCAACTCGACGTACTTTTGTAGATCGGAGTCCCCTTATATAAACACATTGTGCTTCTGTAGCTCGAAGTCCCCCTTCATCGACCCAGCGTGCTTCCATAACCCGAAGTCTACCTACATCAACTTGACGTACTTTTGTAGCCCATAGTCCCCTTACATTAACCTAGCATGCTTCAGTAGCCCGAAGTCTCTTTACATAGACACAAGGAAGTCCATCTCATCGATACGGCATGCTTCCGTAACCCGATGTCCCCTTACATTGATTTGGCATGTTTCCATAACCTGAAGTCTACATACATTGACCCAACATGCTTCCATAATCAAGAGCCCTCATATATTGACACGGCATGCTTCCATAACTCAAAGTCCTCCTTCATCGATCCGACATGTTTTTGTAGTCTAGAGTCTAGCTACATTGACACAATGTGCTTCAGTAACCCGATGTTCCCCTACATTGACTTGGCGTGCTTCCGTAACCCGGAGTCTACCTATAATGACTTGGCATGCTTCCGTAACTAGGAGTCCACCTACATCGACACAGCGTGCTTCCGTAGTGCGGAGTCCTCCTTCATCAACTCAACGTGCTTCCATAGCCTAGAGTCCATCTACATCGACACAGTGTGCTTCCGTAGCCTAGAGTTCTCCTTCATCGACCTGGCGTACTTCCGTTGTCCTCCTTCATCGATGTGGCGTGCTTCCGTAGTCTGGAGTCCTTCTTCATCGACCCGACGTACTTCCGTAGCTCGGAGTCCACCTACATTGACTTGGCGTGATTTCATAGCCTAGAGTCCTTTACATTAATGTGCTTCTATAACCCGGAGTCTTTCTTCATCAACATGGCGTGCTTCCGTAACCCGATGTCCCCTTACATCGACTTGGCGTGCTTCCATAGTCTGGAGTCCCCCTACATAGACATAGTGTGCTTCCATAACTTGGAATCCTCCTTCATCAACTTAGCATGCTTCCATAACTCGGAGTCCACTTTCATCGACCCTGCATGCTTCTATAGTTCGGAGTCCACCTACATCAACTCGACGAGCTTCCGTAGCCTGGAGTCCCCTTATATTTACCTAGCGTGTTTCTATAGCTTGATGTCCCATTACATCGACTCGGCGCGCTTCTATAACTCGGAGTCCCTTCCTCGATCCAATGTGCTTTTGTAGCTCGAAGTCCCCTCTTCACCAACCCGGCATGCTTTGGTAGCTCGAAGTCTTTCTACATTAATTCGATGTTCTTTCATAACCTAAAGTCCCTCTTTACCGACACGGCATGCTTCTGTAGTCCAAAGTCAAGTAAACAAATTGTTGCCTTTAAGAGGCGATCGAAGAACGATTTAGGTCCTAGAAAAGCAATTTTTCATCAAGGCGATCGAAAAAGGATTCGGGTCCTAGACAAACAATCTGTTACTCTGACAGGCGACTGAAGAAATGTTTGGGTTTTGGAAAAGCAATTTCCTCACGTTATCAGGTAAGATGATACATTGATACTTGCTAAACTCGAGGTTCGCATCCTATATCACTCCTTCCCAATAAGTAACTAAGGTATCTTCTTATTCGTCTTAGTATGTATTATATTTTATTATCATTTTTGCATAGGACACCTGGTCCTAACATAAGCTATTATTATCTACTGCATATGCATTGACAAAATTTAGGTATTAGTTCATGTTTGAATGCCAACCTTTGCAAGCTCACATTCAAAGAGTGGCAGCTATTGACACATAAATTTTAGTTAAGTATATAATATAAATTGCATAGAAAATTAGAGACCAATTAGACTCTTCACCGGGTATTAATATAATTTTCTTTTACTAAGTTTTATTATTCTATTTTTTTCCTTTTTTTCCTTTATTTTTAGATAAATTAATTGTATTAAAAAAAAGAGAAAAAAAGGGGCCTATGAGGGCTGGTTTTTCACGCCCAACCCCTTTTTCTTCTTTTCCCCCTCCACAAAGGTTTATGGCTTTAGCTTTTTTTTTTCCCTAGCCCAACTTGCGCGCCTCTCTCCTTCCTTCTTCCTCCCTCCTTCCTTTTCAACCCACATGCAAAAGACCTAGGTGGAGGAGCAAGGGTAGACCAGACAAACAACCAAGGGGGTGATTGAGCACGCGTCTTTAATGTGGTAGAGGAGGCGGCCTAGCTAGAGCTATCTTGACTAGAGGGACACCGATTGAGCCAAGGGGGAGTCCGGTCGGTATGCCAAGGACCGGTGGCCGAAGCCTCCGTCGACCGGCCCCCGTTGGCCTATAAATAGGGCTTCCGATGGAGGCCAAATGGGAGACACATGAAGAGAAAGAGATGGAGGAGCGAGCTCAACGACTTCCCTCAAGAGACATCTTGGGAGGTCTAAGAGTGAGCAAATCCGAGATTTTAAGGGGAAAGGAAAAGGGGAAGGAGATCTTGGGAACGCCAGATCTAAGAGAGGGAGGTCTGGGAGAGAGAAACCAAGGCGAGATGAGATATTTGAGTTTGCAAGAGAGACGCGGCACTCATCCCGCCGGCCCGAAGCTTGCCGCTTCGCCGATCTATCGCCGTCCTTGTGCCGAGCCAACCTATACCGTTGCTTGTCATCATCGCCCATCTCGCGTTTCACTCGAGCATGCCCACAGTCAAGACCGAGGAACCTAGGCTTGCCTAGCTGTTTGCGATGCCTCTGTTTACAAAATTTCCGGGCCAGTTGCCGTCGCACGCCGCGGCCATCTCCGTCGGGTGAGAGGAAGACAGAAACGAAGGTCAGATTCAGGTCGATGGCTCCAAGTCAGGTTGGGTGCAAGTTTTAGTCGAGTAGGGCTTTAGCCAATTCAAGCCAAAAACATGTGGGCTTTGCAAAATTATGGGCTTATTTTTTTTTTTTTTTTAAATATATGGGCTTGGAATTTTTTTAAAATAAATAAGGCTCCGGTTGGGCCCGTTCTTCAGGCCCATCCAATCGAGCCAGTGGCTAACAAACCGAGTCGGTCCCAACTCGACAATCCAACCCGGGTCGTTTATATTATATTATTATTTTAATATTTAAAATATTTTAATAATCAAAAATAAAAAATCAAAAAAAGGTAAAAAAAATAGTTTTTATTCTTCAAAAAATAGAAAAGATCCAAAAAAAGAGAATTTATATTTAAAAAAATCAGAAAAATCTGAAAATACTTTTTTTATTTTCCAAAAAAGAAAAAGACCAAGAAATATGGTTTTTTTTTATTAGTTTTCTCCACAAATGCATGGAAAATCCTTGAAAATCCAAAAACCTTAGATTTAAACAAGATTAGGTACCGGAAATGCATTAGTGATTAACTAGTGTACTCAAGTCCCCGATCCCAGTTTTTCTTTGTGCGTAGAAGTGAAATATTTTTTCCAATATTTCGCTTGGGTTTTTAATCGACTTACCCCAAATCGATTAGTGGCGACTCTATTTGAAATTGACTTACGGGTTAAAAACTCGGATCATAAATCGTGAATTGGTGAGCTTGGGAGAGCTCATGCTAAGCCTAGTACTTAGCGAGCCATTAGCCTCCCCACTCGTCCGTGCGAAAGAGGGTGCCCGATAGTGAGGTCGCGACAAGAACTCGTCCTTTCAAACCTGCATGGAGTCAATCCTCGTGTTTCAAGGTGAGAAAGAAATAATAAACCATAAAACGAGGACTTAGCTACGACTTCCGCAAGTTTATCATTATTGTTGTTCGTCCTAGAGGAACTAATTGCAATGTTTAATACGATAATTCTTCTTTACATTCCGATTTTCTTTTTGCTTTCTTCAAAGGCGAACTACTTCTGTTTTGTCGGGCAGCCAAGTATGAATTAATAAAGCGTGGAGACTCTATTATTATTCGATATTCTATATCAAACATCAAAATCAACTATAGTTCGCAAGAATTCTACCTACTGATTGCCACATGGCTTCGTCTGTCCTCTCATCCTTAACACTTCTTTTTGTCGCCCGTTAATATCTCCATGGGAAAACTACGTACTCTAGTTGTTCTATTCACACTTGTACGAAGCAATATATTCATGCCATCTTCCCAGTGGGGAGATATGAAAGAGGGTGAAGGAAGATATGATAATTTAGAAGAGATATGGCATTTCAAGTGTTGAGTATATCAATGCCACAAAGTATGTCAAATTTATCTGCAGTGCCCTGCATTTATCGGTATCAATGAGAGAGAATTTCATGGAGAAGAGAAAAAAAAGGGAGAGGAGAGTATATAAATCTATTTGTGGTACATAGAAGAATACGCAAGCAATCAACATCTATGTTAGAGATAATAAGTATATTAATCTTGATTTTCTATATCTCTCATAAGTGTGCATATATTTAAAAGATTCTTTATATCTGCTAGTAATTGTGCATATTATTGATTGATCCTAATTGATTATCTTGTTAATAATCTATAAGGCTCTTTAAAAAGCTTACATGTTGTTAAGAGAAAATTGTCCAAATATTCTTAAACCTATTTGTTTCTTTGACAATTTAGTTTAACCTTTCAATTTTACCAATTAAGTCATAAATATCTTCATATTTTGCCAATTGAGTTTACCCGGCCAATTTTGGTTGGAAATCACTGACGTGAATGCTAGTTGTCCTATGTGGCATGCGCGACGTAGGCATAGGTAATTTTTAATACGATTTTGATATCTTTTTTGAATTTCTTTTTGTGTCTCTTTTCTGTGCTGATGAGGGTCATCGGCGATCCTTGCCAACCATGCAGGCCTCGGCCAAACTTGTTTATTCCAAGGTCACACAATTCTCTCTTCTACGTATAATTGACACCTAAATTTTAGTTCATAAACTCGTCATTCCTTGCATAACTAGTACTCAAAGTTGACCCATGTCGTGACTTATCTTTTCCATCCAAGGGGAAAAGAAATATTAGTTTGTTGGTATCGTCTAATTTGGGCCGATGGCCCATGATTAGGCATAGGCTCTCTTATGTCCATACCTCGCATGACATTAGATTTCATCTTTTTTAGTTCTTAACAATCAAAATATTTCAAGAAGTCGTCACTAGCCTATTAGAGTTGGCTAAAAACCAATCGAGACGCGGGAATATTGTCTCAATTCTTACGCAACCAAAGATTTTATGGTCGAAGACTTGATTACGCTAATATCTATTAGCGCCCGTTCGATACGTCTAACTTGGAAGATCATTATCTAAACGGTCACATGATCTTAATTATCAATTATAGACCTAAGGACATCAAAGTTGCTAAATGATCATACAAATGTTCTTGCAAGGTTTATTTTTATCAAAGTCTAAACTAATCCTAATCTATTCTAGGAAAGTGATATACAACAAATTTATTGAAAAGCTGTGCGGTAAATAAACACCAAAGTATTGAAATGACCTTAAAGTAAATGCGAAAAGGAAAACCCGATACAATTCGAGCAGAAAATATAAATGGCCATGCCTCAGGACACCATCCCCATGAGTTAGGTCCAAATCAAGTTTAATGTTTTTCAAAAGGATATTCAGCTAAGGATAAGCTACATGTATATTAATTAAATGAAACTAAAATAAATCTAATGCTAAAACTAAAAAATGTCGTGAAGACCTATTCCCAAGAATTTTCTATTTTTATTTATTTTTATTATTTAAATATTTTTTATGTTTTTATAAAAAAAATTTAAAATGATATAACATAATATAATGGACGGGGCTCAATCGCTGAGCCCAGTCCGGCGAAACCCAAAATAAAATAAATGCGAAAACTAAGCCCAGCCCGCAATGAAATAAACCTACTCCGAAACCTCATTAGACCCACTGAGCCCATGTCAACGATCAAGCCCATTTAGACCTAAAGTTCATCCAGCCAGAATCTCTATCGGTTCGACGTCACCACCTGATGTCGCCAACCGTCACCAAATACCCCCGGTCAGCCACCGCTCCGGCCATGATCGAGCTATTCCGATGAGGAAATTTCGAGTTTGAAAATCGCACAAAACAGCGTAAAAAAGCCTAAAAACATGCTAAAGCAGTGAAGAATGAACTGACTTAGCAGCGTCATGCTGTGGGCATTGCCGGCGACGGAGGTTGAGAATAGTGGCTCCAAACTCGTGTGCCCGTGGACAACCAGTGCCGAAAATCGCGAAAGCGTGCAATAAAACGAAAGGGGAAAACATGGAGTCAATATCCGACACAGCAATGGGCGCAACAAGCATGAATCCCTACCGATCAAAACACCTTCGAGCATCCTATTATGCGGAGCCAGATTCAAGACGTCTAATGGACAAATCTTCGAACAGGGAGCGTGCGTTTTTGAATATAGGTTTTAGAATCGGATTTGGTGCTATGCTCAGTCTAAACAGTGATCGGCACAAACCGTCACAAACTCGATCTCGGTTCTGTATTATTTCTTAAGAGTTCATTGGCTAAGTTGAGTACTCTAAACATTAGCAAAATCGAGCAACATAAAGCAGAGATTACCTGGTTTCAGTTGACTCCACCGAGGTCAGGGACGGCGACCGCCAATGAACAGCGGCGAACGAACGGTGGTTTTTTTTTTTTTTCAGCCAATGTTCTCTTCCTCTTTTGAAGGCCACCGGCAGGCTCGCATGACTTCTGCGATGCCAGCAGCCACTGCCAACGTAGCCCCGACCACCAACTCCCGGTCGACGCTCTATCCTCTATCATCTTCCTTTAAAAATCAATCCATAATTTTCTATATAAATAAACCTTAAATAGATAGCTAAAATTTAGGTGTCAACAATTCCTAAACAAAAATATCAGCTTTGCACATTTCTATTTTTTTTCCCTCTACATTGCATTACATCACATTTAGATAATATTAGCGCATAATACTAACTCATTTACATGAAGCATGTTATGGGGAATTGAAAGTGAATCCAATGTGTGGTCCGATGTGGAGTATGAGCTTAAAACTAAGTTTAGTGTGTGGAGTAAGCCTAAACCTAAGTTTGACAAAAGAGATAAGCTCGAAATTGAAGTTTCAAACTTTTTGGAGCTTAAGCTTGAGTTTAGCATGACAGATGAACGTAAATGCAAGCTCCCAACATTCTTGGAGCTTAAAGGTAGCTCGATGAGGTAGTACAAGTGAACTTCAACATTGTAGGAACTCCAAGCAACTTAGAGGGTAGCTTAAATAACGGTCATAAAAGTTCTAAGCTTATTCCATGTTATAAATATTTTAATTATGTCAATGTAGTCCTAAATCTTTTGACATAAAGCCAATTCAGTCTTTCCGACCAATTTGGGCTGGATATTGCTAGTTTGGATGCCGACCAGCCTACTTAGCATGGTCGACGCTGAGTGGACATTTTTAATAATATATGTAATTTTCTAATTTTTATGTTTTTATATTTTTTTTCCTCTCTATTTTTTTTCCTTCTCTTTCCGATGGCCTGTGAGGGTGGCTAACGCCTAGCCTTGTAGGCGCCAACCCTCGCACAAGCAATGCCCCATGAGGTCGTCCTTGCCCAAAATCACCAGTTGACCAAATGTGTAAACTTCATATCCTTGTTTTGCTTTGGCATTGGATCTCTACCATTTTTCTCATTGAAAATTTGAAAATTGTAGTAAAGTAAAATGTAATATTTTGGATATTACTAATGAAGAATACATTAGTCTATTTATAGGTTTTAGAGGTTAAATATTTAAAGTAGCAAAATATCAATTGTATCAAATTAGAATCAATCAAGAGAAATCTTCTAAATATATCTATATCTCCAACATCCCCCCTCAAACTCAAGATGATTTGAAAAATGTCAACTTGAGTTTGGAGAAAAGATCTAGAAAACGCCTAGGCAAATGTGTCTTGCTAAAGACATCAACAGGTTGTTCAATGGATGAAGTAGAGATGAGTCAAACAATGCCACAAAGAACATGAGATCGAATGAAATGACAGTCTATTTCAATGTGCTTGGTTCATTCGTGGAAAACATCACTATGTGCTATTTGAAATAGCAGTTTGGTTGTCGCAATGAATGACCATTCCACTGTGTTGACGTATTCTCATGTCTTCTAGTAGCCATTGCAACGATAGTATCTCTGATGTCGTATCAACAAGAGCTCAATATTAAGTTTCTTGTACTAGATCAAGCAGCAATAGTTTGCTTCTTGCAACACGTGAGATAAGTGACGTGCCCAAAAAGAAATATTAGCCTGTAGTGGAGTGATAATCTTGATGGTCCCCAACTTAGTCAGCATTAGAATAAGTTGTCAAATCCAACGTAGATTGAGAAGAATAGTGAAGGCCATGAAATAACGTACCCTTGATGTTGCGAAGAATTTGAAGTACTACAGCAAAATGCATCATGTGGCGCGCGGTTATGTACTGACTAACAATATACACAACATGGGCAATGTCAAGTTGAGTAATAATAAGATATATAAAACGGCTGACAAGCTGTTAGAAGAATGAAGGATTCAAAAGAGGAGCCCCATCTTTAGCATTGGTCTCAACAGGAGCTATAGTGATCTTGTTGTCAATGAGTTTGACTTGACAAATAGGATTGGTGGCATATTTGGCTTGTAAAAGACAACAATCAGAGGAATTTGAATGAACCTTCAAAGCTAAAAAGTAGCTAAAAGTAGTTAAGTCATCCTAGATCTTTCATGTCAAATTGTTAACTGAGATATTGCTTGAAGTTTTAATATGATCATTGCGAATAAACCATGTGATCTACATATAAGAATAGCATAATATATCCAAGAAATGTGCATCGAACAAAAAGGGAATTATCATAGGGACTAGATTTGAGGCCGAGAGATTACACAATAGAGCTAAATTTGTGATACCATGCATGGGAAGCCTATTTCAAGCCATATAATGTTTTGCGCAACCGACACATTTTGTTGGAACAATGAGTATATCCAAGAGAAAGCACAATATAAATTTCTTTAGTAAGATCACCATTCAAGAATACATTTTGAATATCCATATGGAACATAGACAACGCTTAACTGTAGTAACAACAGGAAGACCACAAACAGAAGTAAGGTGTGCAATAGGAGCAAAAGTCTCTTTATAGTCAACTTTGTATTCTCGAGTAATGTCATTCATCACTAGTCAAGCTTTTTAACGATCCACAGTACCGTCTACCTTTATTTTAATCTTATATACCCATTTACAACCTACAACAAACTTATCGGGATGCAAATTAACCAAATCCCATGTATGAGCTTTGTCTAGGGCCTATAACTCATTTGTCATTACTTGCTGCCAAGAGGATTAGTGATAGCTTTTCTATATGTGCGAGGTTCAGAAAGGGAAGTAATAGTAGAGTAACAATTGTAATTATGAAGTCGAGTAGAAGGTTGACTTACTCTGCTGGAACGATAGACAAAGGATGACATAATTTCAACCGTTGGAGAATCCATGGATGGAGCAGACATGTAAGAAGCTGCCGGGGTGGTCTCACTAGTAAAACTTGCATCAAGATTATAATAAGAAGCAAGAGGAGGCAGTTCTAGAGAGGAGGATTCACAAGTGGAGGGAGCTATGGGATCTTTCAGAAATAAACCCGCTGAAGTATTAGTGAAGAAAGGAACATGAGACGATGTCTTGAAGGGATGAAGAGAGGGAACATCTTATGTTCCCAAAAGATAACGTGATGATACACACAAAGACAGTTAGATATAGGATCCCAACATCTATAACCTTTGTGCTCAATGTCATACCCAAGGAAGCAACATAAATGAGCATGAGGCTCTAACTTTGCGCGTTCATGTGAGAGAAGTACAAAACAAGCACTACCAAAGACTTGAATAAAACTGTAATTAGGGACACTACCATACAAGCGCTCATAAGAAGAATTGTTACCTATTATAGGTGATGGAATACAGTTAATAATGTATACAATAGTAAGACAAGCCTCTCCCCTAAACAACTTTTGGGCAAGAAGTAGAGAATAGAAGAGTATGTGTAATATCTAAAATATGCTTATGTTTATGTTTTGCTCGGCCATTTTCTTGGGAAGTTCGTGGACAAGAATGATGAACAATAGTATCATTTTGGGAGAGAATTCTAAGAAATTTCATGGTATTATCAATACGAAAAATCTTGATATCTTGAGAAAATTGCGTTTTTATCATGGCACCAAAATCACGGTGATATGAGTAAATTCCGAGTGATTTTTCACAAGATAAAACCATAGCGAAAGTTCGAGATGGCCCCAAATATCAAAGTGAATAAGATCAAAAAGAGTAAGAGAGACAAATTCACTAAAATCAAAGGCAAGGCATGACGTTTTCCCAATTGGCAAGGTAGAAAATCAAAATGATTATTATCAATAGAAGCTAAATGACCATTTGAAATTAATGACTTTAATCTAGAGGATAAAGCATGACCAAATCGAGAATGTCAAGTTTCATATGACATTGTGGCTGCACAACCATCAAATGAGTTGAGAATATTCAAGGAAACAAGCTTAAATAGGCATCCCACTCTATGGCCTGTCCCAATAGTCTATTCCATCTGTGGATCCTACACATAACAATCATGAGAAGAGAAGTAGACATTAAAGCCAAGTTCACACAATTGTCCTGATAAAATCAAAATTTGTAGTCATATGATTGTAGCAGACAGAGTCAAAATACCTCGAATTAGAAGTACTTGAAGAGATAGACATAACAGAAGGAACAGAGAAGCTAGAAGTACCAAACTCTCCAAGAATGAAATGAAGATCTTCTAATGAAAGAGTGACAAAAAAATCCATTAGGAGAAGTCTTTTCACTAGCTGTAGTGGCAAATGAACTTACATGTAGACCTCAATTTTGGGGTTGATTAGCTATCCTTGTAAGTTGTTTAGGTCACATTAGATAATAATTGGACATCAAAACTTCTAATATGTCCATTATAAGCACTATACCAATTTCAACACAGCAGATTAAACAAAAAAATGTGAAGAAACTAGTACCTCAAGAACTGATCTGGAGCATATAAGGCCAAAAACGAACTCATAATTTCAAACTCCCCCAAGGAATCGATTTGAGATGACCAACAATTGGCCTAAAAGTGCATGAGTCGATCAGAATAGCATCAAATCGATTAGAAATAACGTCAAACCAGTTGGGAATAGGATTGAACTAGTTGGAAATAACATTGAATCGGTTGGAAAACAGACAAACCGGTATGAATCGGCCTAAATAGAACCGAACTGATCTAAAAAGGGACGAAGAGGTTTGAAATTCGATTGAACCTACTCGGTCAATGAAGTTAAATGGGTCGGATTGGCAAACTGATGTTACAAATTACGTCAGCCGCATGGGAGCGTCTAGGTGACAATAGGTGCATGGATTTCACGCGCAGAGAGCGAATGTGGAATGTCAATGCACGTTTTGCATCTGAAGGCGATGTGGTTGAGTTGAGTCGACTCATCAAAGCTTCAAGAGGCTGATGGTGGTGGTTGTTGGTGAGAATGAGCAACGGAAATGGATGAAATAACTCCCAAAGGCTTGGGCTTGGTGGTTCGCCAGGGTAGTGGCCTGTGCTACAGCATCCAATCTTTGTTCTTGATAGTTTTAGGTCAAACTCGCAAAGGATGGTGGTTTGTGGGTGGGTCTTGGTTTTTCAAAATACTCGATGGAAGGTGCCAAATCAGCACAGAACAATGGGGGCCTCTTGGATCCGAGATGTGGCAGTGCGTAGAGAGGATTCCAGCAATCTTGGACAACAAATTTTCAAGATCCTAATAATGATGTCTATTCTCTAAAATTAGCAGCGGAAGAGTCTCGATTAATTGCAGAATTTAGGGTGAAATCAAAGTGACGCGGCCAATGCAACTGTCGTTAGAGTGAATGGACGCTTCCTTAGAAAAGAATGGCGCCAAAACCAAGTTAGAAAATTATAGTGACAAAAAAATGTAATATTCCACGAACCTATTTATAAGATTTAGAGGCTAATTATCTAAAATAGCGAAATATCAATTACATCAAATCATAATCAATAAAGAGAAATCTCCAAATATATCTATTATCTCAAACATAAAATTCGGGCGTATATCTTGCATTGCAATGCTACACCTATCCAATTTAAGAATTTTTAAAATCATATCTTGTTGGAACCTTGTGCGATTCCATAAATATCTCTGCAAAGATGTGAAACATTTAAAGTGGTATTATGCTTATGCCACTGTTCCATTGTAGCCTTTGTATACTAGTCCTCTATTAAGTGACCTAGTTGGAAAAATTTATCAAAAGTCGTAATCTTTTATACGGTGTCTGATGAGAACCTAAACATCTCAAAAAGGTTCAGTGAACGCTATGTTGAATGACTTTGATATGCTTGTCCTAAGTAAGATATGATTATCTTAGATCGTCCTTCCAACGAATATAATTGGCTCAACTTGTTTATGAGGTAAGCGTTGAACATAAAGTTTTATTATGAAGAGAGGGACCAAGCCTGGCAAGGGATGCGGCAATTAATATGCTACTTGTTCGAAATCGTTACTGTTGATTCTTTTGTAAGCCGTATGTTTGTAATTTTCTTTCCCTTTGCCTTTGTATCTGTTAGAGATATTTATTTGTCGCAACCTAAATTTTGGCCGCACCACCTAAGATTAGGCTAATGAACTACTAAGTCTAAACTTAGCTCGGGCTTTCCTAAACCTATTTATTTGCGACTTAGGTTCAAATATTTTGCATGCAAAAGATTATTAGATAGGAGTCGCCACTAATCAGTTTACGGTAGGTCGATTAGACACCTAAGTAAAATAATGGGAGAATTATTTTACTCCTATGAACCAGAGACTTTGGGTATAGGGACTTGGTTATACTAGACTTTTCTAATGCCTTTTCGGTACCTTTCCCTTTTTATTTCCTAAAAATATTTTGCAGGCAACTTGAATTGATTTTAATTTACTTCCCTAACATATGAGGTGACCATGTGGGCATGCAAACCACCAATTTAACACCCAAGAAAGCAATAAATAAATTGCAAGACTTACCTCGTAACAACGAAAGCATCTGCAATGTTAGCTTGTTAGAGATATTTATTTTCCTAATTAATTATAATTCATTTCATATCGATTATAATTGATTTAATTATGATATTGTAATATTTTATTACTTTAGATAGTTGCCTAGAACAGCCTATAAATAGGCTCTTGTATTATGAGTATTACACACACTGCAAAATAAATAAATTCATTTTTCCACTCTATTCTATCATGGTATCAGAGCAAGGTTTTGTTTGAGAAGGTGGTTGCCATTGTTGTAGCACCTTGAAAATTCATTATATGAACTAAAACAGGCTCCTCGTGCATGGTATTCCAAGTTTAGTTCTACTATGGAACGCCTTGGATTTGTATACAGTCCCTATGATAACGCTCTATTTGTTCAACGAACATCTCATGGGAGTATTCTGCTACAATTATATGTGGATGACATGGTTATTACTGGTGATGATCACGAAGGCATTATAAAACTATAGCTGTATTTGAGTCAACAGTTTGAAATGAAGGATCTTGGATGGCTTAGTTATTTTTTCAGATTGGAGGTTGCTTCAGATTCCTCTGGCTATTATCTTTCTCAAGCGAAATATGCCACTGATCTTCTTTCTCGAGCTGGACTTACTGTTAACAAGACTGCTACCACTCCCATTGAGAATAATGCCAAATTTGATGAAAAAGATGGGACTCCTCTTTCAAACCCTACACTTTATCGACAGTTAGTCGGCAGTCTAGTTTATCTCGCTGTCACCCGCCTTGACATCGCTTATGCCGTTCACGTTGTGAGTCAATTCATGACTGCGCTGCCGATGACTCACTTTGCTGCTGTTCTTCGGATTCTTTGCTATATCAAGGGTACATTATTTCATGGTTTTCACTTTTCTGGTAACTATCCTTAGAGTTAATAGCTTATTCTGATGCTGATTGGGCTGGTGATCCTCTTGATCGTTGCTCTACTATAGGCTATTGCTTTTTTGCTCTACTATAGGCTATTGCTTTTTCTTAAGGAAGTCCCTTATTTCCTGGCAGAGTAAGAAACAAACTACTATCGCTCGATTGAGTACGGAAGCGGAATATCGTGCCCTTGCCGATACAACTTCGGAATTATTATGGTTACGGTGGTTATTAGAAAACATGGGAGTTCATCATAATGGTGGAACGGTTATTCATTGTGATAACCGAAGTGCCATCCAAATAGCTCATAATGATGTTTTTCATGAGCATACCAAACATATTGAAATAGATTGTCATTTCATACGCTCTCATGTGCTTCATGGCGATGTTCCTCTTGTTCCCACCTCCTCAATTGATCAGACGGCTGATGTTTTCACGAAGGCACATCCATCTGGGCGTTTTAAAGATCTTTTCTCCAAACTCCAGCTGACCTCTTCTATCTCACCTTGAGTTTGAGGGGGGATGTTACAGATATTTATTTTCTTGATTGATTATAATTGATTTGATTATGATATTGTAATATTTTATTACTTTAGATAGTTTCCTAGAACAATTTATAAATAGACTCTTGTATTATCAGTATTACACACACTACAATATACAGAAATTCATTTTTCCACTCTATTCTATCAGTATCATTCTAGCTTATTGTACAAATAATTGATGACATGAATACGCCACAAATTCCCAAATCATTTGATAACGTGTAGCATTCACCTTGGTCAATGATAAATTTTCCCATCTCATTTTTCCTTTTTCTTTCTTTCTCCTTCTTAGTTCCTTGCGAACTCCATTAATAGAGGAGATCAAGCTCAAATCAGATTTGCACAACCTTGGAGTGGAATCGCGTGACCTCCAATTTGAGTTGCATGACCCCAAATTTGAGGTTGCCGGCCTCAATCGCGGGTGGCAACCTTCATTAATGGAGGTGGACCATAGGGCACAGAGTGGAAGAAATGATCTGAACGTTCTCAGCAACGATGGTTCTATAGAAAGCTTGGGCTTGTTTTGTCATTGCTCCGAGCGGATTTGGTCTATAAAGCTTCGAGGATAGCTGAGTGAAGGTGGTGGCCGATGATAATGCCTTCTTGAAGCTTGAAAAATTGGAACAAGAAATAAGGTCTCTGCCGAACTCGCAGGAGATTTTTTTAACAACTGCCAACCATCATGGAGGGTTGCTGGAGGTCGTGGTGCGGCATCAGAGGTCTTGGTGGCGATGGATGAGGCCCAATGAAGCTGTGGCTGGGAGAGGCCATGTGAAGAAGATGATGAACATCGATGAGTGGGGGCATGAGCTTGATGATCAATCTGGGTTCGCATGAAATATGACCTAGATGAACAATCTTTTCCCACAATGATCCATTTGCTTTTATACCACAGAAGAAACTTTCTTACCCAAAAGCCTAAATCAATACATGGCGGGAGATCACATGTATATGAAGAGAGTATAAAACTCATAAATTAGTATTGTGAAATACTTTAGTATCCTCTCCCATGTGCAAGCTGGATTAAGAATGACACGTGAAAAGTTGGATTAAGAATGGCACGTGAAGCCATTCATGTGAAATAAATTTATAGCATGACTTAGCTCTAATACCACGTTAAGAAAATGCGGAGGAAAAAATCTGTTATTTCTGCATGTTCCATAATGAAGACTATATTAGTCTATTTATAGGCTATAGAAGATGACTAACCAAGTTAACAAGATATCACAATATTTATCTACAATCAATTAAGGATATGAGTAATCAAATGCAATATATACACAATTTTAAGAAATATGGAGAATTAAGTAAGATTTGCATAATCAAGAGAGATATACAGAATCTACTAGATACATCTCTGAGAGAGTCAATTGGTCCATGTGATACACAAGGTCATCCGTGCTGCGGTTCTTGCTCAAAGTCTGAAGTTCAGTGCTGCCCCATCAAACATTTGATCTTTCCCTTTCATGATTAAGAGCGCGCACTTATGCATCCGCATTATGATTATAGGGACCGCAGGAACCTGTTGGAGAGATGTGGAATCGATGTGGTAAGTGAAGCTAAACTCACTTTAGTTGTCGATGAGTAGAGGGAAAATGTAACTTAACGCTATGGCTTTTGACCTTTCTATTCACAAAAGACACGTTTAGATCTGTTATCATTGTGGCTCATTGTCCTAAGAAAAATTATCTGAAAAATCCTAAACTTATTGCACGGTGACCAATTCAGTCATAAACCTTTTAATTGTACCGATTTAATTTTAAACCTTTTAACAATTTGTCAATTTAGTCATAAACTTTTTAATTGTGTCAATATAGTCTTATACCATTTGACGATTTGTCAATTTAGCCCTAAACTTTTTTACGATTTGTCATTGCAATCTTTCTAGCCAATTATCCAAATAATAGATTTAGGAATAAAATGGAAAATATTCAAAACATTTAAGACTAAATTGGCATAGTTAAAAGGTTTAGGACTGAATTAACTGTCGTATCATAAGTTTAGGATTTTTTGGACAAAAATCCATAGTCTTGTGCCATGTGACACTATGAAATCAGCTGGTGAGATTAAATAGGAACTGAGATAGAAGGCAAAGCAGAGAGTAAAGACTTACAAATTTGAGCATGAGCAGCTCCACCTCCATTAATGGAGGTTGCAAGGAAGGTCGGACGAGGAAAAGAAAATAAGGAAATAAAAAAAATAAAAAAAAATCAGGTTCTTTCATTATCAAGGAAATATTGAATTGAATTGAAATTTCACATTGCCAATGACATATGAAGGGAGAGAGACATGCACACATGAAATTGATGCGCTTTAGCGGCAATATTGGATGAAAACTCTAAGAGGGTAAGATGCCCCTTAAAGTTTGTGCTTTTTAAAGGAATGCTTTTTGAAGGAACTGGACCATTATTTTGTGACATACGCTCACGTTTCTCGTTGGCTGACCTCATATGTTATAAAGGCAATGTTTTTTTCTCTTTAACTCTTTTCCGTGGAAATAAAGTCAATGCCCTGGCCAATTGCCTCTGTGACCTCTTCAGATGATCACCCTTTGTGGCTTATTTAACGTTCGCATTGATCAATAATTATTCTATCCGGTCTGTGATCTAAACCCCACCAAGATGCTAACGATTAAAAAGTCTTTCCGCACAACATATGCTACAATCACGCATCACAAGCTAATAAAATTTTTATTCATAGTCGAACCCATGATTTAGGGAAAAACAACTAACCTATTTATCGCTAGGCCAAATGCCTCAATGGTAGATTGTATTAGATAACTTAAAAACCCCTCACGCATGGAAATCGGATGAAGAAGATACAACAAAGTATTGAAAATAGGAAAAAAAAAAAAAGTGAAATTTCATATGGAACACGAGAAGAAAACGACATTAGGCTTTTTGCGATAATTTCTAACTCCGAATTCTTAAATATTAGCTAGGCAGAATTATTGTCCTTTATAATAGTTTTCTTCTATCGCATCAAATAGGTGTTGGGACACCATGTATCTTTTCGTCCTATGGTGTCATTGATCTTGACCTTATAAAGTTGCCAATCCTAATTTTATCACATTCTAGTAATAGATAATTCAATAGAAGAAATTTCTCATTTTTTTTTTTAAAATCAGTAGGACGATTATAGGGACTTTAGTAATTCATTTTTAGTGAGGAAAAAATTCATTACAAAAAAAATTTCATATGCTATTGTGACGTGAGATTATTTTTAATTTTATATTATAGAGATAGAGTATTTATTTCTTTTGATTTCCAAAAAGCTCGTGAGAGTGATTGAATGCTTTTGTTTATAAGTTTATTAGTCTCCTTATTCTAATGCTCCAATTCACTTAAAAAGCACCGACTTTTAATTGGATCCTAATTCTATCTTGAGTTTTTTTTTAATATAAAAAATTATCGGCTTTCACTTTTATCAAAATCCAGCCCCCGTTATTCTCTGTCCAATGTTGCCGTTAAAGTTAGGGGTGAGCAGCGGTCTAGGGTCGACCCTGGACCGACCCTGAACCGGCCCAACCCTGCTGGTCCTGGTCCGGTTTCCAAGGGGACCGGGTCGGTCCTCGGTCCTAAGATTCCAGGACCGGTACTGTGCGGGTTGGTCCTCGGTCTGAAAGTTTAGGGTCGGTCCAACCCAAACCAACCCTGATAAAAAATATATATATATATATATATATATTTGGTAAAGGAAATATATTTATATATAATATATTTTAGATATTTAATATATAATATTTTGTAGTGTTTTTCTTTTCAAAAGCAAACCCAGCCAGCGTTCTTCACGCCGTGAAATGGGTGAATAGTGCTGTGAAATGAATTAAAATATCCTTAGCCTCTTGTCGTATTCTTCCCTGAGTTCCCTCTTTATCCTATTCATTTTTCACCTAAAAACGAAAATTTCCCTCGCGAGCAAGAGCAACCTTGCCCTATTCGCCGTGCACACTCACCCGCTCGCCAATCGTCACTTGTGGCTTGTTGCTCGTCGTTCGCCGTTGGCCGCTTGACTTGCTCGCCGCTCGGCGCTGGCCATTGGACTCTTGCCTCTCTCGACGCTCACGGTGCTTGCCGTTGGCCGCTTGCCGCCATTGGCCACTTGCCGTTTGCCTCGCTCAACGTCCGTGCCGCTCGCCGCTTAACGGTCCCGCTGCTTGCCTCTCTTAGCTGGGCTCGCTCTTTGCCAAGTAAATCAGAAGAAAATAAAAGCCCCAATTAGAAACCCTCTTTGCTCGTGAACTACACTTGCCATTCGTCGCTCGCCTCGCGGCTCTCCCCTGTTCGCTCACCTTTACGAACACAACTAGACTGGTGAGTTTCATTTTTTGCTTGATTTTAGAGCTTCAAGCTCATGTATGTTCTTGATTTTTGCTAGATGGGTGGTGGGAAATTAGATTGGTTTAAGAAGTAGGTAGATGCTTGATTGAGGTGATCGAGCTCTACCGTTGCTCGAATATGGTCAAAATACGTTCATGGAGTTGGCAACTTTGCATAGTAGTGTCGGGTTTCTCAAATTTTTGTGCCTGCGTGTGCTTGGGGGGTTTAGTTAGAACTGGATCATTGCGTGATTCCTGTTAACTCCACGAAAGGGACAGGATCCTCTTGAAACTTCTGTTCGGTTGATGGGTTGCGGCATGCACGATAAATTCTGGAATGGTTGCTCAACAATGAGCAGAGTTAAATTTAGTGAGTTGGATTTTCCATGAACCAAACTTCATGAATTGAGACAGCTGCCCATGACAAAGTAAAAGTTTTTGCCTTCAAATATTTCCTATTACATCAGTTTGGAGGACATGGATCTAAGTGGAGTTGAGCTGGTAGTTAAATAATATGCTTGAACATCTGTTTGGATTATAAATAGAGTGATTGAAACCATAAGCTTGGTGGAGTTGAGCCACATAAGCTTTCATCTACATTGCTTGCAAACATTTTGTATCCCTTGTGTTACAAAGTTTATTGTTACTGTAGTGCAAGTGCTATTCAAAGCCAACACTAGGGGCTTAGTTTATATGTGACTTTTAATGCATACTTTCCAATTGAATGCCTGTTTGGTACAGCTTCCTACAGCAATTGGAAAAGTGGTTTTGTAATTTTTGTTGGGTGATTGATAAACTCCCCACGAGTGAAGCACCCTCAAACCGCAACAACTTGTTGCAGCTTTTAGGAAATTGCCTCACCTAGTTTTGAAGTGCTGCAACCATATATTGCCAAGCACACAAGTTACACCACTTCATAGAAGAACCATTACATTGCTACGACTATAACAAACATATGGCATGGTGTTGTTCTGTGCAAATAATTTTGGGGGGTCATCCTCCCCTCGACTAAGTATGTAATAGGAGCTGCAGCTAGAGCAATCATGACATCCACTGAGCCTTTTTCCTTATGTTGTGTTGGCCTTTACTTTGATTCTGGAAACAGAATTATGCAATAGCATCTTGAAATATGGAAAAAAAAATTGTTGCATTTGAAGATATTTCTTAGAATATAAAAACAGTCATTTTTTTTTACAACATCCTTTACTGGATCCATTCAGCAAGAATATTATTCTCTATAAGCATCTAGTATAGGGAAATCTGTTTGTTAATGAATTTATTGGTATAATAGCCATGTTATATGATAGCACTAGGGAATATGGGTTTCAACTTTCGACTGAATTAGTGATGGCAAATTGTGATTTCTTATTTCTGCTTGTCTGATAATATGTGATGCTGATTGATTGCGTTCTCTTAAGTTATGTTCAAGTGAAATTGGCTTATGGTTGCTGATGGTTGCTGCTACTTTAGCAAATCATTATGTTCATGATAATAAATGCTAAAGTTTGCATGCTGGTACTTAAATATTTATGTGAACTTGATGAATTCAGGTAACATGTCAACTGAAGTGGAGGGATGTTACGAGATGAGTCCCATAATGGAATCGCCTAGCCATGGATGTGAAGAACACTTAAAAGAGTCGACCGAGGTATCTACTAGTCATCCTCCTCTTTGTAAGAAGCGAAAAATGGATAAATCTATTGTATGGGATAATTTTTCGAGAATTATAGATGAGAAGACCAAAAAAACATGTATGGTAAAATGCATTCATTGTGGGAAGGAGTATGCATATGCTGTTAATAGTGGTACTTCAACAATGTTGAAGCACTTGAAAAGTTGCAACAAGTATCCTCCTAATATAGATAAGAAGCAAAAGTTGTTTGTACCACGTGGTGTAAATGTGCCTAGCAAGGCAGGGGGAGATATCGGTACTGATGCCACTAGTGGTAATGTCTTAGCAACATGGAAATTTGATCAAGATCGGTGTAGGCACATGTTTGCTCGGATGATCATCCTCGATGAACAACCATTTTCTATAGTTGAGCGTGTTGGGTTTCGTGATTTTGTCACTGAGTTACAACCTCTCTTCACACATTTATCTCGATTTACAGTGGCTAAAGATTGCATGAAGTTGTATATGAGTGAAAGAAGTTGTTTGAAAAATTACTTTGGTAAGCTTAGGTCAAGGATTGCATTGACGACTGATACATGGACTTCCATTCAAAATCTAAACTATTTATGTCTTACTGCACATTTCATTGATGAAGACTGGAAATTGCATAAAAAGATTATCAATTTTGTGGTGATACATAGTCCCAAAGGCAGGGAGATTGGGAAAGTAGTTGAAAAATGCATCTATGATTGGGGAATAGAAAAAAATGTTTCTACAATCACAGTGGATAATGCTAGTGCAAATGATGTTGCCATTGATTATTTGAAAGACAAATTTTCAAGAGATGGGTCATTGGTTTTAGCTAGTGAAGCTTTACACATGAGGTGCATTGCGCATATATTAAACGTGATTGTCAAAGATGGCTTGTCTGAGGTACGTGATTCTATTGCTCGTATTCGAAATGTTGTTAGATATGTGAGGAGTTCTCCCATGAGAGCTAAAGCTTTCCAATCTTGCATTGAGGTTGAAAGGATTACTTACAAGGGTTCGGTTTGTCTAGATGTTGCCACAAGATGGAACTCTACTTATTTCATGTTAAACACGGCCATAAAGTTTAGGAAAGCTTTTGAAAGGATGGCGGAAGATTTGTCTTTCGAAATTGAGCTTAATTATGATTCTCCTAAAAATGAAGATTGGGAAAATGCCATTATTCTTTCCAAATTCCTAAAACAGTTTTATGATGCCACCACTCAAATGTCAGGGAGTTTATATATTACTTCGAATGATTATTTTGAGGGGATAGCTTTTTTGTACAAATATTTGAAAGATGCGAGTAATGCTTTGGATCCTAAGCTTAGAACTATGGGTACAAAGATGAAGGAGAAGTTTGATAAATATTATGGAAGTTTGGATAAAGTAAATATGATGGTTTTGATTGTGGTGGCATTAGATCCTACAAAAAAGTTGCATTATGTAAAGTATTGTTATGAGCAAATTTATGATGATGAAGCAAAAATTGATGAGATGCATAATAAGGTGAAGTACATGTTGGAGCGTTTGTATGCATTTTATGAACAATCTTTTCTTGGTCATGGTAACCAATATTTGGGGGTCAAACTATGATTACTGAAAGTAGCAGTGCTTCCAATACCGATGGAAATGATGGAAACGACGAGATTAACATCAAAGCTTGGCGAAAAAACTTTTTCCATCAAAAGAAAAGAGGGCGTGATGACAACAAATCAGAGCTTGAACGGTATCTTGAAGAGGATTATGAAGATATTCCCGATCTTGATATTTTGATGTGGTAGAAAAGTATTGGTTCGAAGTATAAAATTCTATCTTTGATGGCTCGGGATGTTTTATCTATTCCCGTGACTACCGTTGCTTCAGAGTCGGCTTTTAGTACTTCGGGCCGGGTGCTTGATGGTTTTAGAAGTTCCTTGACTCCTAAAGTGGTGGAAGCTTTAATTTGTACTCAAGACTGGTTGAGAGCTGCTCATGTGCCTATTAATGTTGAAGAGTGCATTGAGAATGCCGAAAAGTTTGAATTGGGTAAGCTTAAATCATGCATATTTCTTTTTTTTTTACTTGTTAATTCTTTTTACATCTAATGAATGAATTCTTTTTTTGTAGATATGGATTGTCTTACTAAGGAGACTACCATCAATAAATAGAGTTTGTATGTTGAAGTTGAATGACCATAAATGGTGAGATGTTCCATCGGCACTAATAGTGATTTCAATTTAAAAATTTTGTTAGGTATTTATTATGTGTGTTGTTTGTTTTTCAGGTATTTAGAAGCTGAAGCGATCATCTAACAATTAACAAAATGTGAAGTTGTATATTCATGGTTTATATTAAGTATTTTGAACTTCTTATGGTTTAATTGTTCAGTTGCACTTTGCTTTTGGGTTTGTGTCAAATGGAAGAAGTTTTCGAATAGTAGTATTGCCGTTGTGATGATGATGTGCTTATCAAGTGGTGTGAAGCTTAATTATTGGTTGATTAGACTTTGCTTGATTGAATGTATGAATCATTTTTGCATATAGTGTTACAAGTATTAGTAATAGATGATTGCAGGAGAAGATGCCTAGAAAACATTTTTTGGCCTAGAATTCTTTTCTCTTAAACTTCCCATCTCATCCCATTTCCCGAAGGGAAGAATGATTCAAAGACAAATCAAAAACAAGAAAATTATGGTATGCTTCAGTGATGGAAACACTTTATCTCTATTAGCAATCTCGATCATTTATATAGTTTGTTGTTTTTAACTAGTGATCACCTTATCTTAAATTTATGTTGAATATGTACTTATATTTATAGTTTGGTTTGATATGTAATTTGAATTAATGAGTTTTACTTTTTAAGGAATAAAAAATGAAATAAAAAAAATTATCGGCTGGTCCCGGGTTGACCCTGGGACCGGACCGAACCCATTCGGTCCGGTCCGGTCCTCGGTCCCAGACTCGATCGGGTCGATCCTCGGTCCCAAAAATTGGGGACCGACACTGTACGGGTTGGTCCTAGGGTTAGGCGTCGGACCGGCCCAACCCGGACCATGATCACCCCTAGTTAAAGTTCATTGTGCCAAATCCATACGCACTTCTCTCCCTTAAACCATCATCGATGACGTGAAATTTCAGCTCAATTAGATATTTTTAAAAGAAAAACCTTTGTTCTTTCTTTTTGCTTTTGTTCTCTTTCTTCTTCTTTCTTCTTTGCCTCCTCCGTTATGTTCTTTTTTTCTATTTCCTTGCTCTAGCATAGAAATTCATTCTCAACCTCACAAAGATGTTTAACTTCACGGCCGATCCATCTGAAGAAGCAAAGACCAAATGAGTACTTAGAACGGAACTCGCGTGACTACGTCTCAAAATCTCGACCGCTGTCCACGAATTTACAAAACTGGGTATAAGCCCCCAACACGCTTTATTAGGGAGTACGATACAGCGGATCACTTGCAAACATCACACAATCAACTGCAGAGAATCTAAGGACATCAGTCCGATGCCCGACCTCGACGAACAAACTACAATACCATACCGCTAAAGGCTTGCATGTCTCAGCTCAACCTCTAGGAAAGAGAGATACCATCATCATTTACAACCCCTACGTTTGCCCTTCTTCTCTAAGTCCTTATTCTCTGAGTCCTTGTCCTCTAGCCGGTACATATTACCTAGAAGGTGCAATCCAACTAGCCGTTCCAAGAAATAATCTATAGCGCGTGCCAGCCACTGTTGCATCAGCAGAAGAACGAATGATATCATTAGCGGCATCATGCGCAGAGCTTTCTTTTCTGGAGTCCTTTCACCCATCGTCGTGAGCAGCAGGGATAACGTGAAGCAAAAATAAGTTAGAGTCATGGCGACCAGGGATAGCCTAAGCGGCAGCTTAAGCGGCAGCCTGGCGTGGTTGGGGACAAATCTGGTGAGGCAAATGATCATCTGGACCGATACCATGAATCCTAGTGTGTTGCCGCCCAGGAAGAGACCGTACACCAAGCCCGCACCAGTCATGGATTTCCCGGAAAGAACTAATTTGTCGTTGTCGACTTCTATTATCTTTGGCGGCTGAAGCACAGATTGGTAGGTCGCGCTCGCGATGAGCGCGGCGACCACTAACAGGGCATTGCGGATGTCGCCAAACGACTCCTTTTCCGCATTTGAATTCTTCGATTGCGAACGTGGTGATGACTGAGGAGCATCTTTGACTGGTTCCTCCCCAGCTGCTTGATGACTGTTACCTCCCCCGAAATCGTTGTCGTCCGCCGGGACTGGGCTTGATGCGGGTGAGTTTGGTCTTCCCCTTCCGTGTTTGGCTCCCGCTCGAATGAGGATTTCTCTGATCTCTCTATCTCCTGCTTCCCTTCGCGAGGGAGTTGAGACGTCTAGAGGCGTCGACCCACTATCGTTCACGGCGTTCACCTCCACGACCTCAGACTCCACAGCATGCTTACAAAGCAGGAAGTTCACCACCTGCAATTATTTTCCATTTTCCAAGCGTTAAGATAATACGGAAAGACTTCAGGCATAGACGAGACATCCTTTATTCCAGTGATGATCAAAACAGACCCGGTTCGATAAATTCCTTTGCCTAGAAGATCTTTGAATATGGTAGGGACACCAAATCAACACCCTCACTGAAGTACTGCACAAAGAAAAGCGCGATAAAATAAGGGAATCACGAGACTTGCCTCGAAATTTTTGCCTGCGGGCAAAGCAAGATGCAAGGCAGTGTTGCCTTTGTGGTCCTTCCAGTTGATCACCTGCTCCTTCTTGTGCTGCTTCGATGGTCCACCAACACAACCACTGCGTCGAACCGGTTGTTCTTCACGGCGAGGTGAAGCGCGGTCTCCTCTCCGGCGCGTGTCTTCAACGGACTCGGGCGAAGCGGCGAGCAATACCTTCATGACATCAACCTTCCCATTCGCGGTGGCATAATGCAAAGCGATTCTTCTCTCCCGTCCCTTCACGGGGCACAGGTGTGGTTTCACTGTCAAGAGCTCCCTCGCGATCTCGACATCACCTCGAGCCGCCGCGATGTGCAGTGGGCTGAAACCATCGGCGTTCACCTTTTCCGCGAGCTTCGGCATATGCTTTAGGAGCTCTCGGACAAAATCTAAATGGCCAGCCACACAGGCGACATGCAGCGGCGTGTGACCGGCTCCTTCAAGATCCATCTCCTCGAGGATGAGCTCATTGCTGCTGATCAAGTCTTCTAACTCATGGACATTGCCCTTCCGAGCTGCTTCTAACATTCTTCGCTCCATTTGATCGGAGCTAATAATGGCCTCTCTCTCTCTTTCTGGGACGCCTTTGGACTTGGATATCTGTTAAATTATATCGACCCATTTTATAGAGTTTTCCGAGCATCAAGATGCTCATTGTTTAATGATGAAATGAGACTAGCAACAGCAAAGTTCCATTCACATTACCACTCGTGACAACTCAGCTTTTCAATAAAATAATGACAATATCGAATAGATCCAACCAGTAGGACGACGAATTAAAGGAACACCAGCATTGAAATCGTGCGGCATATGTTTGTGGCGGAAAATTATTTTGGTCATAAAATGGCTTTTTAAATACATCGGAAATCAAGAAGAGAGAACATCTCGAAAACCCTCCTTAAGAGTGGCATTTCTCTTAAAGCACCTCCGAGATCGGCGTTAGCCTGAAATTAATCTCCAAAATTTGGTGATTTCGTCTCAATTGAACGGTCCAAATCTCGCTGGCAACACGGATGTTCGCCGGACGACAACTACTTGTGTCTCACGTGCCATTGTCCACGCCATGGACAGGGGCATTTTTTGTCCGAAAGAAATTACCTCTCGGCCTCCCGCTCCGCTTGCTCTTCCGCCCCCACCACTCTCCGTGCCAGCTAAATAACAGAAAATTCGGTGGAAGAAATTTCTCATTTCTTCATTAGTAGAACGGGGAAATATACAGAATAGGGACTTTAGTACTTCATTTTTAATGAAGGGCAATTTTATTGTCCTAGGGTTGTGAAATGAAACGGCACCTTTCGAAGCACCTTTCTATGTCGTTTTGTCTTATCTTATTTTCTTTTCTTGGGGTCTGGTGTTTTGTTTTATCTCAAGAGGGCAGAGTATCTAATGTCTCCCGGCGGCGGGAGTGAAGTCAATGCCATCTAATGTCTCCCGGCGGCCGGAGTGAAGTCAATGCCATGGTCTTCGTAGACTAAAACTATTACGTCATAGTCATGACCCTAGGATGACGTCACTTGCCTCCACAATATTCCACACCTAGGTTTTTTTTTAGAGCCTATGGAAATAAAAGAAATGAGTCTTCGCACGTAGAGTCAAAAAGTTGGTAGGTCAAACTTTTGACCTTGGGCATATATAAATATAAAGCAGATCGCTCCACGAGGTGTGCTACGTGCTGCTGAAACCCTACGAGGAGCCAATGAAGACCTATGAGAAATAGGAGCCCCACAACGTCAAGCTAAAGAGGAGCTATCCACGTGATCAAGAAATGAGTACTTGTTTTCGGCATTTTGTTTTGAGTTTGAACGCGCAGTAATTTTTGTGCAGTGAGTTTACTTATTTATTTATAAATATTTTAGATTTTTGGTTAAATTTAGATGTGAAAAATACTCGAGTATATGAGTGATTGTAAACTTTGATTTTCCGATTATAGTGGATTCTTTACTACTAACTCTCCCCGTGGACGTAGGTACTGATACTCGGACTGAACCACGTAAATTTTTAGTGTCATTATTATTTTTCATTTATTTATATGAAGTTTGCGCGTTGAATTAAATTACAAGATTCTATCGTTTCTGCATATTATATTCCAACAATTAGTATCAGAGCTCCCCCTCCTTTTTTTTTTTTTTTTTTTTCCGGTCGATGGAGGAGGATGATGATGATGATGGTGGTTCTTGCGATTTTATAACGGCATTTTGATTTGGAGTTGGATTTTGCCAAACAAAAGAAAAGAAAAATCTGGAGTTGGATATGTTGGCCATTGGAGCGTCCAAATGACGGAAAGCCCAGAATGAAAAAATAATGACGCCCCTTTAGTTTGAAAGGACACGTTTGCCCTTCCGATTCGGTGAGGTTATGCGCTTGATTTTCAAATTGTGGGGGGCTTTACGAGTACTCAGTTTCGCACGTCCGCTAGTAAACATGGCGAATCCTGACCCTCAATCGCCGCGACCCCTTAACAAGCCCGCCCTCCCACGGGCGGCCACCGCTGTCCTCGTGGCGGGGCTCACCACCGCTGACGAAGGGACCGTCCCACCATTCCCTCTCTCTCTCTCTCTCTATATCGGCCGGCAGATAATGGCCCAACGCCCATTGGCCAAATTTTGTTTGTCTGGGAAAGGATTTTGAGAAACCGCCTCGAAGGAGGCCGAAAGTGTTTGTCTTTCTCGTCATTCAAGTTCCGCAATTCTTTTTCCAACATTACCTTCACTAATTTTAAAAATTTTTCGACTTTACCCAAATTTATAATTGTTCGTCATCTTCCCTTCGTGAAGTGGACCGGTGAGGCTAGATCTAGTTGTGAGTAGTCGGTGAGGTTGCACAAACTAAGGGATTATTACCTGGGGTTACATGACCTCAGACAGCCCTTGTGTTGCGCAACCCTAGGCAACCCTTGTTGGGGGTTGCTAGGGGCCACTTGAAGTTGTGTGATTTCAGACAATAGTTGTCGATGCCAAATCTCGATGACCGGATTTATTAGAGGATTTGGATTTCTTTTTCTCTCTTTTTAATAGAAGAAAGAAAAGTCAATTGCAAGAACATTTTTTCCAAATACCATTTAATCCAAAGTAGCTTTATAATGGATTTTTAACTTATAATTTACATTTAAGAAAAAAATACTTTAATTTAGACTTCGTTTATTTTACAAAAACTGAATGATTTGAAAATTATTTTCTAAAAGACGAGTACTTGTATCATTTACAAAGTATGAAAATTTTTATGTATAAATTATCACAGATAATGAAAATATTATCAATTAACTAATTATTTTAAATAACAAAAGCATTAATTTGCGATTTTTTTTATAATTGTTTTTTCAATGAAATAAATGGAGTCATAAAATCCTTTGTGGTTTCTTTAAACTTTTCTTAAAAAGTCCCAACAAATGCAATCTCCAGGCGGTGCGACCTCCGTCCAAAGTCATGAAATCTTGTGAAGTAGATTCTATCCCTTTTACTCTGACTGGAAAAAAAGAAAAAGAAAAACTCCTCTCTTTTAAGCTTGTCCTTTCCTTTTTTTTTTTTTTTTTTTTATGCCCAGGATCTGCTGAGCCCATCGAGCTTACACCGGGCAACCCATGGCCCATAGAGTGCGCGGTGCACCCCGGACCAAGCGTCAATACCTGAGAGAAAGTTAGCACAGGACCCCACCACCATAACTCCTCACTTAAGACTTGTTAGCGGCTGCGTCCTTTCCTTCTTTCTTCTTCACTGCACATGGCCAAAATTTACCCAAACGAACAAACCGAAGCAGAGTAAGCCAGGATCCAGAAATCCGCGAAATCCCGAAGCTCATTGTTCGAATCTTTTCAATTGAAAACAAAGAAATAACTTCGCACAGAATCCTTGGAGATGAGGGACCAAAGGAAGGGACGAAGGTTTGTGACTGAATCGGAAACCATCTCTCTCTCTTTCTCTAATGGCGGGATAGAACGGCCCGTTGTTGGCCATGCTCACCACATCGAAGTCATTGCTCCTTCGTTCGTCCCCGACCGTCTGGTCCTCCATCCACAACCTTTTCTTCCGTCGCCGATGAGGACGATTTGCTCACCATTAGCACCAGAACCAGGACCAGCTGCAGGAGTGCGACTCAATCAAGGAATAGAAGTCAAGGAGGCGGCTAATGGCGGACACCCGCAGCGAGCGACCCTAGAACTTCGGCAGTCATGGAAGATGAACGGGGCCGAGTGGGGGCATGACCAGAATTTGATTTTTAAAAAAAATAGCGGGAGCAATTTAGGAAGAATATAAAAGTTCATTAGCCTAAGAAGTTGCATTTCCAAAATGTTGATAGTCAAGACGGGGGTTTAAACTTGACCAAAGCCAATTTTTCTTCAAAGTGGTTAAAAAAAAATTAGGTTGTTTTTTGGTAGCTTTACTACCCAAGAAAGTTAAGTACACCGAGGCCTATCTAATTTCATGTAGACCCCTTCCTAATGTCAGTAAGCTATATAAGGAGTTCGTAATTTATTGAAATAGTTGATAATTTCGAAATACTTCGAATAAATGCGAGTGAGTTGATAATTCACTAAACAAATCCCCTTTTTTATCAGCATTATGTAAACTTTACTAATCTTGCTAGAAATATACCAACATGATTTTTGATTTTGAATTTTTCCCCATTGGACCTATAGAATTTTGCGGGTGTGTGTCGAACCAAGATGAGGGTTTGTCCAATAATTAGCAAAATGACCCTAGTTTTCCGATCTTTGGAATGCGTAAAGTCGTTTCCAAAGTGATTCGACTTCAGTGAAGATGGTTATTAGGCATTGAATGATTGTTACTGTAACTAGTTAGATTGCCATTTTCATTGATTACTTGATCGGGCTTGGCTACTTCACCATGAACTCGAACATCCCTAGGTAGAAATGCCCATGACTTCATCCTCGAAAGGAAAGCTGGCAAAAGAGAGATCGAAGACGGTTCTCGCGGAAGCCGAAAGTGCAGGAGAGCCACTCACTCGTCGAATGTGAAATATGGGTTTTTTTGAAGTCAAAAAGTAAAAAAAAAAGAGGCAAAAATGAAAAGTTGAAAAGTCAAAAAGTAGCAAGTGATCTGGATAAGGAAAAGAAGAAAGAGAGGAAGAAGGGAAAAGAAAGAAGAAAGAGGTAGGATTAAGAAAAAGGAAAAAGAAAAAGAAAAAAAGAGGGGTTTTGTTGTAATATTAATGCGAAAATTCGCTTATAAAGATATTAAAAATCTACGTTGTTTGATCTGGATATTGATATTAAAAAATCAAAATTATATTTACTTGCTTACTCGAATGATTTTCACACTTAAATTTTAGCTCCAATCAAAAGTGTTCCCAAATAAAGAACTCCGCCTTGGGGCGGCGGCTCACTTCCTCAAGGAACCTACTGGCTTTTTCTTGTGCGAAGCTGTTCACTGAGCAAGCCTTGGATTTTATTTTATTTTATTTTTTCTTGCAGTTCGAAGGAGTCAAACGAATTGTCCCTTTGTTGACCGACCAATCACAGAGCATAAAGGAGACGTTCGCTGTACGTAGCTAAAGAGAGCGCAGTCTTCAATATTATCGAGAAAAAAAAAAAAAATCTTCATGATCAAATATTAGAACTTATCCAAGCGCGTTGTATTTCGTAAATGCCTCCAACTGGAGACATGATCTAATAGGTTTCGTGCCACGTACATCTTGATGAGTTGCATTTTCTATGTATCGGAACTCGATAGGTAATCGCGCTTTTAATTCATCTAATCAGAGTAATATTTGAGGTTAGGGCATAAATTCTGGGGATTTGCGGATTTTGAATTAATGAGGATGTGGTCGTCACTTAGTCACAGGGAGGTGCTTTTAATCGCTGGCAAAGAAGGGGGTCATTTGAAACACAGTGGTCTGATTTCGGGCTCATTTGAGAAAAGTCACTTTGGAGGCTCTTTTGAGAAAATGCGTTTAATAGAGGTGTAATTTGGAATGTTCCCAAAAGAAAAAAAAAAGGTTTACAGAACCAAACTCAATTCTTTTTCTTTTCTCTCCTCCTCTCTCTCCACTCTGTCTTCTCTCTTCGTTTCCCGAAGCCATGGCTGCCCAGCCACACCATGGTCTAGTCTCACCGCCGAAATGAAACTTCGCCAGTGCCAACTGCAACCCCGCCTTGCTCCACTTGACCCAGTCGCCGAACCCCTACTATAGTTTACGGCGGGTGGGCATGGTGGCGAGCCATGGCCATGGAGGCTGACCATTGATTTGAGAGAGAATAATGGACGAACAAGACGAAGAGGCGGGGGAAAAAGGAAACGCAGATGAGGAACAGCATGAGAAGATGTAATAACAACCAAATCTGAAACCTAAATCTTGATTTTTAGTTGGAGGAAAGACAACATTTTAGCAGCACAGAATGTTTGCACTCTCGATAACTTCAGAACTATTTTAAAAACAACCGTTTGGTTGCTAGCTTCAATTCAACAAAATGGTAGGGAGAACGTACGCGGGATTGAATGTTGAGAACTCTACATGCAGGTAATGAATACGAGGAATAGACAATGAATGCAACAATCATCGAAAGAATAGAGGTTCTCTAAAATCGTGCATGCAGAGAGCAAAGAACAAACTGAGGTTAGATTTGCAAAGGGGACACACAAGATTATCTGAAAAGTTAAAGTGATACTAGAGGACCTTGAGGAACGATTCGAACTCGATTGATTTACAATTTTGAGAGCTTCAGATCGAGGTTAGCCATTGCTTACCAAATTTTACATCTGTTCTTCATACTGCATGTTAGAAAAATGAATCAAGTGCGAAAAATATTTGAATAATGTCTTTGATTTGGCGCCTATAATCTCTTCTGAATTTTACTTTTTGACATAAGAACTCGAGGCATTATAAATTCATTGTTGCAAAGACCAATTTTACATGCATTTCATTCTTTTGAGAAAAGATTATGATTTGCTACGACACTTATTAACAGGTCATCATTACTATATATGCAACAACTAACGAGACATTCTTTTGTATTACTTTTGAGACCACGCTATATGCAAAAACCTTATGTCTAACTAAGTGTTTCATTGCTCCTGAGTACTTGCCACTGTTCGGATACTCTGTCTTATTAACACTTGACCTACTCTAGTTGTCTTTAGGGTTTGGATACTTGTAACTGTTCATGTATCCCATTATTTTTTAGTACTCCCCAAATTGCATCTTGGGATACTTGTAGCTGTTCAAGTATTCCACTACTTTGTGTGCCTGAGACTACCTAGGTATGCTCTCTTACTACCATGACGCTCGACCTGTTCGAGTTGTCCTCGAAGTATGGATACTGGTGACTGCCCAAGTATTCCATTATCCTTGTGTACTTGCCACTGCTAGGTATTCTCTCTTATCGGCACTCTACTTGTTCGAATTGTCCTCATGATATGAATACTTGTGACTGTTCCGGTATCCCATTATCTTTGAGTACCTGATACTGTTTAGGTACTCTTTATTATCGATACTTGACCTGCTTGAATTGTCCTCAAGATATGAATACTTACGACTGTTCAGGTATCCCATTGTCTTCGAGTACTTGACACTGTTTAGGTACTCTTTTTTATTGACACTCGACTTGTTCGAGTTGTCCTTAGGATATGAATACTTGCGACTGTTCATGTATCCTATTGTCTTCGAGTACTTGACATTGTTCAGGTACTCTCTTTTATCGATGCTCGACCTATTCGAGTTGTCTTCAGAGGATGGATATTAGTCATATTAGTCACTACTTAAGTGTCCCATTATCTTCTAGTACTTGCTACCGTCCACGTACTTCCTTTCAATGACACTCAAGTTGCCTAAGTTCTCCCCAAATTGCATCTTGGGATACTTGTAGCTGTCCAAGTATTCCACTACTTTTTGTGTGCTTGCGACTACCTAGGTATGCTCTCTTACTACCATGACACTCTACTTGTCCAAGTTGTCCTAAAATTGTAGCTTTAAATACTTGTAGCTGTTCAAGTATTTCATTACTTTGTGTGCCTGCAGTTACCCAGGTATGCTCTCTTATCCCCATGACACTTAGTCCGCCTGAGTTGTCCCTAGTTCATATTATTAAATACTTGCGATTGTCCAAGTATTCCACTGCTTTGTGTACCTGCGGCTACCAAGGTATTCCAACCCTTTTGAGTGCCTGTGGTCATCCAGGAGGTGAGAGACCTTCACGAATATCCGAAGTACGTACTCGATATTCCAATCATTAGGAGGTGAGAGACTTTTATGAAGCCTCTTCACGAATACCCGAGATGTGTCCTCAATATTCCATTTACCAAAAGGTTGAAGACCTTCACAAATGCCTGAGGAGATGGGAAACCTTCACAAATATCCAAGAAGGTGAGAGACCTTCCCAACTACTTAAGGTAAGCAGTTATAAGCACTCTTTCAATGCTTGCAAATGTCTAGGTATCCATCAAGATATTTTTCAAGAAATATCACTAGGAAAACGACACAGTGTGCTATTGTAACTCGGAGTCCACCTATATCGACCGGCGTGCTTCAGTAGCTCGAAGCCCTCATTCATCGACTCGGCATTCTTTGGTAGCTCGGAGCCCCCTACATCGACTCGACGTGCTTCCGTAGCCCAAAGTCCACCTACATCGACTCGACGTACCTTTTGCAGACCGGAGTCCCCTTATATGGACACAGCGTACTTCCATAGCTCGGAGTCCTCCTTCATCGACCCGGCGTGCTTCCATAACCCAAAGTTCACCTATATCGACTTGACGTACTTTTGTAGCCCGAAGTCCCCATATATCGACCTAGTGTGCTTCCGTAGCCCAGAATCCCCTTATATAGACACAACATGCTTTCGTAGTTCGGAGTCTTTTTTATTGACTCGGCGTACTTCCATAGCCCGGAGTCCACCTACATCGATACGATATGCTTCTGTAACCCGATGTCCCCTTACACTGACCCGGCGTATTTTCGTAACCCGAAATCTACATACATCGACCTGGTGTGTTTCCATAACCCGAGTCCTCATATATTGACACGGTATGCTTCCGTAGCTTAGAGTCCTCCTTCATCGACCTGACATACTTCTGTAGCCTAGATTCCAGCTACATTGACACAATGTGCTTCCGTAACCTGATATCCCTTTATATCGACTTGGCGTGCTTTCGTAACTCGGAGTCTACCTACAATGACTTGGCATGCTTCCGTAACTCGGAGTCCACCTACATCAACATGGCGTGCTTCCGTAGCCCAGAGTTCTCATTCATCAACCCAGCATGCTTTTGTAGTTCGGAGTCACCTACATTGACATAGCGTGCTTCCATAGCATGGAGTCCTCCTTCATCGATCTGGCGTACTTCCGTAGCCCTTCTTCATTGATGCGGCATGCTTCCGTAGTCTGGAGTGCTTCTTCATTGACCCGAGGCACTTCCGTAGCTTGGAGTCCACCTACATCGACTCAGCGTGCTTCCATAGCCCGGAGTCCTTTACATCAACATAGCGTGCTTCTGTAACCCGGAGTCTTTCTTCATCGACACGGTGTGCTTCCGTAACCCAATTCCCCCTACATCGATCTGGCGTACTTCTGTAGCTTGGTGTGCCCCTATGTAAAGACAGTGTGCTTCCGTAGCTCGGAGTCCTTCATCAACCTAGCATGTTTCCATAACCCGGAGTCCACTTTCATCGACACAACGTACTTCTGTAGCCCGATGTCTCCTTACATCGATCTTGCATGCTTCTATAGTTCGGAGTCCACCTACATCGACCCGACGTGCTTCTGTAGCCTGGAGTCCCCTTATATTTACCCAGCATGCTTCTGTAGCCTGATGTCCACCTACGTCAACTCAATGCACTTTTGTAACTTGGAGTCCATTCCTCGACCCAACGTGCTTCTGTAGTCCAAAGTCCCCTCTTCACCGACCCAGCGTGCTTTGGTAGCTCGGAGTCCTCCTACATTGATTCGGCATGCTTTCATAACCTAGAGTCACTCTTTACCGACACGGTATGCTTCTGTAGCCCAAAGTCAGATAAACAAATTGTTGCTTTAAGAGGCGATCGAAGAATGATTCGAGTCCTGGAAAAGCAACTTCCCATCAAGGTGACTTAAAAAAGGTTCGGGTCATAAACAAACAATTTGTTGCTCTAACAGGCGAACGAAGAAAGGTTTGGGTCCTAGAAAAGCAGTTTCCTCACGTTATCAGGTAAGATGATACATTGATACTTGCTAAACTCGGGGTTTGCATCCTATATCACTCATTCCCAATAAGTAAGGAAGGTGTCTTCTTATTCTTCTTAATATGTATTATATTTTATTGCCATTTTTGCATAAGACACCTGGTCCCAACATAAGCTATTATTATCTATTGCATATGCATTAACAAAATTTAGGTATCGGTTCGTCTTTAAATACAACCTTTGCAAGCTCACCTTCAAAGAGGGACAGTTATCGACACTTAAATTTTAGTTAAGTATATAATATAAATTGCATAGAAAATTAGAGACCAATTAGACCCTTCACCTGGGTATTCACATTATTTTCTTTTACTAAGTTTTATTATTCGATTTTTTTCCTTTTTTAACCCTATTTTCAGATAAATTAACTGTATTTTTTTAAAAAAAAAAGAGAAAAAAGGGGGCCCATGAGGGCTAGGCTTTCACGCCCAACCCATTTTTTCTTCTTTTCCCCCCTCTACAAAGGCCTAGGGCTTAGCTTTTTTTTTTTTTCCCTAGCCCAACCTGCGCGCTTCTCTCCTTCCTTCTTCCTCCCTCCTTCCTTTGCAACCCACACACAAAGACCTAGGTGGAGGAGCGAGGGTAAATTGACAACCAAGGGGGTGATTGAGCACGCGTCTTTAATGTGATGGAGGAGGCGGCCTAGCTAGAGCCGCCTTGACTAGAGGGGCACCGATTTAGCCAAGGGGGAGTCTGGTCGGTACGCCAAGGACTAGTGGTCGAAGCCTCCGTCGACTAACCCCCCTTGGCCTATAAATAGGGCTTCCGACGAAGGTCAAGTGGGAGACACATGAAGAGAGAGAAATCGGAGGAGCGAGCTAGATGACTTCCCCTAAGAGACATTTGGGGAGGTCTAAGAGTGAGCAAATCCGAGATCTGAAGGGGAAAGGAAAAGGGGAAGGAGATATGGGGAACGCCAAATCTAAGAGAGGAAGTCTGGGAGAGAGAAACCAAGGCAGGGAGAGAGATTTGAGTTTGCGAGAGACGTGGAACTCATCCCAGCCACCAATTGCCATTGTGGCTTCACCTGCCCTTGCCCCGACGACCCACCGCAAGCCTTGGTGGCCTGACGCTTTGAAGTCTGATAATGGTAGTCACGAGTAAGGAATTTACAGAATATTTGAGTCTAGAAGATATACACGGGTTAAAGACTGTTCCTAGAACTCCTCAAGAGAACAGTGTAGCTGAAAGAATAAACAGGACTATTCTAGAACGTACAAGATGCATGAGGCTACACGTAGGTCTCGCACTACACTTTTGGGATGCCACAGTTGATGCAGTTGTTTATCTTATCAACAGAAGTCCATCTAGTGTGTTGGATGGAGAAATACCACAAGAACAAAGTGGTCGGGTAAAAAGATTAATTATTCACATCTAAAGGTGTTTGGTTGTATTGCATATGCTTTGATTGACAGGGAGGATAGGAAAAAGCTTGATGCTAAGACCAAGAAGTGTGTCTTTATCGAATATGGTGGCGACGAGTATGGCTATAGGCTTTGGGATTATGAGAATAACAAAGTTATCCGCAGTCGGAATGTGACATCCTTATTTTCAAATCTAATTTCAATTGAATAAATCGGGCATTTCATCGATGCGCCTATAGTGCTATTCTCTAAGACGATCACTCATGAGATAACTAAACTATTTGGTGAAGTCATTAAGGGATTTTAACGTAATAGACTTGAGAATTCGACCAGGAATCAACTGCTCGATTGTGCTAATCGGCAAGGGTCATTACGGCACAATTAAAAATTGATAGAGACCGGAGATAGGTCAATTCGACAGAAGTGTGTGATTAAGTGTGGGTGATTCCACCTAATTGCAAAATTCTCGTCGATCGGCACTATACCGATTTTTTGTCATTTTGGGTACCTTGTGTCCGTATTGGAAACCTCGAGATTTTTACGACAACCGAGAGTCACCAATGTGTTGAAGATGTATGTTGTGACTTGAAAATAATTAATCACGGGTCAATTGTACTAAAAATTCCTAAAAGCTACCCGGTAGGTTGGGTCGAGCTAAAATCGTGTCAGATTTTAACCGCAAATTTGAACTCGATTTCAAAAATTGAAAGTTCTGTCATGTCACGGTTCATTTTAAGAACGTCCACTTATCCTTCAAAGAATCTACGGCGATTCTGGGATTTTTACGGAAAACCGATTTGGACGTTTAAAAAAAGAATGGAAATTCGGATTGGCCGAATCGAATGGATTTTTGACTTGCAAACCGAGCTACTTGGTGAAAGGGAATTATAGAAATTATGTGGGTTTTTTCTTCATCAAAATTGGACATCAAATTGGGGAATTTGTTGAAGAAATTGAAGTCCCAAAAGTGTGAAATTCGTATGCTCGGTTGAGGGCAGCATTTTTTTGGCATCAAATTAAGTTATTTTGGGTGTTTACTTTACAAGAAAGTATTAAGGGACCAATGGATATGTTTGAGGGCTTTAAGGGGGACCAAGCATCTAATTAGATGGATAATTGTTGACTTCCTCCTTTGGTAGCTTCTTTAGCATGCACAAACAACCGCCCTTCTTCTTCTTGCAAGAGCGACCCCCTTCAGTTTTTGCTTTGCCTTCATTCTTCTCGCCTAGACCGAAATTCCTTCAAGCTGCCACCTGCCCCACCATCTTGTGTCTTGCTTGGTCGATTTGCCCCCAGCGAAGGCCACGAAGTTGATCGCCAGCACCGCTCGAAGACCGCATGCAGCCCCTGTAGCTGCTGTCTCCCTTCGTCCACCTCCTTGACGTAAGCCCCTCTTCCATTTCGTTGCCAACAAATCGTCCACGAGTCGGTAGCTTCTTCAACTAGCGAAGCCGTTGTTTTTCCCCCATCGTCAACGCCCTACGCGGTCAAGGCAGTTCCCTTGCGTCTCCTCTGTCCAGCCGTGTGAAGCCACGAAAGTTCAACCTCAAGTTCGGCCTAACCGAGGAGAAATCGTGGGCTTCCTCGGGCCATTCTTCGGGCCCGATCCGTGCCTTGTTGGCATCGCCGTTTTGGAACTTATCACTCGCCGTCTCGCCGCTGTCGCCATGAACTCACCGGCTCGCAAATGCGGTGAGTTAACTCACTAAACCTCGTTTAGGAGGTTAATTATGCTTAAGGGGTAATTAGTTTAAGTTAATTAAGGTTTAGGTGGTTAGTTAGATTAGATTAGTGATTTAATTATCCAATTTTGCATGTTAGGTTGTTAGATCAAATTAATTAAGGCCTAGATAGGTTGTATTAATTATCTAGATTGGTTTGGGAATTTTCCGGGCCCGTCTCGATATTTAATTAGGCAATTCCGGCCTAGGTTAGCAATTTTGGCATTTAAATTGATTTATTTAATTAATTTCGATAATTATTTAATTATTAAATATTTTCCAAAAATAAAACTGGGATAGCCGGTGACCAAAAGTTTGTGCTGATTGTAATGGTGTGTTCATTTTATGCAATTGGATGTTAATTTGTGCAGATTGAGTACTAATTGGATTTTTGGTAATTTATTCCAAAAATTGTGAATTTCAATATTTATTAAGAAATTTTCGGGTGTCAGGTTTTAACACCAAAAATAGTTTTATATACTATATAAACAGTGGGATTTTAAATTGGAGGTTATGAAATTTTCGGGTTCGATCTGACCGTGTACCGACACATGACTGTTTTCACAGAGTATTTTTAATATGAAGAAAATAGGTCAGGATCATCATTTTAATGGAGGCATTTGAGTGCAATGCACGTTGTCTTGGGCCGAGATTGATTGGTCGTGTGTTCGTTAATGAGAACCCTCTCGATCTTTTAAGCCGGACGTTACCTTATATGGGATACCCATTCATTGTGACTCGGGTCGCGGTAGATTCTGGACCTACGCCCCTTCGAGGAAGTCGCCTAATTGAGAGACGTCGCCGTGCTCAATGGGGGTGAGACGAAGCCTGGCTATGTCATAAGACACCGAACTTTGGAGTATGTGGTACCCTTGAGGGGAAAAATTAACAATTGAAACGCATGGGTGATTGAGTTTAATGTCCCTGATTATGAGACAAAACTGTGTAGCATGGTATGGGATGTGTCATAACGGTTTGGCCTTATAATCAGGACCCTTGTGATTGATTGAGTTAATGAAGCGTTTCAATTGTTGTGTGCATTAATTATATGCATTTGTGATATGAACTGTGCTAACGTGCAGGTAGGAATTGAGGCGAGGTAAGTCCTCTGCTCTAATTGTGTGGTTGTGTTGCTAGAGTGCTTTGAGGTGTTTTCCTTCCTAATAAGGGTTTAGAGGGTGGACTTGCTGAAACATTGTCTCACTGGTTATTGTATAACCATTTTCAGGTCTTTAGATGGTGGTCATGGATGACCGAAGTCTTAAAGTCTATGGAGGTAGAGTCTGAAGGATCGGTGTATGTGTCCTACTAGTATGTTGTAGGATAGCTTCTTTTGAGAGTCGATCATTTTGTAGGCTTTTACCTAGACTCTTTTTGTACCTAAATCTAGTTGTTTATAAAAGTGTGCTTTTGTTAAATATTGCCCTGCTTTCCTATCCCACGTTGGTTGTTGTCAGGGGTTATTGTTTGCTTCCGTATGTGTATTAAAAATGAAAGGGTCGGTGACTAGTCCTGGGAAGTCGCAATTGTATCGACCGTAGTGGGATGCGCGCGTGCTCGAGGGTCGGGCGTGACACAGAATGTGGTATTCCATGAAAAAAGATGTACAAGGATCATCAGATTGAGCATGAGAAGGTAATAGAACCATAATATGTTGAATTAGACACAATGCCCATGAAGATGTTTCCAGTAGATCAAAGTGCACTTGAAAGAGAGGTTCAAGATGAGCCTATTATCAGTAAGGAGGTAGTTCAAGAGGAGCACAGTGATTTGGAGCAAACTAACGATCTTGAAGTACCTGTATTAAGGAGGTCTACACATGTGAGAAAGCAAAATGTAATTTTTGATCCATCAGCTAATACTGTTCTGAGCCATGTCTTATATATAGATTTAAGGGAACCGGAGACTTACGATGAGGCAAAGGTAGACACGTCTCCCTTACAGTGGGAGTGTGGGAGTGTGCTATGAAAGACGAGATGAGCTCGTTACTTCAAAACAAAACTTGGGAGTTGAGCAAGTTGCCCACATGTAAAAAAGCTTTATTAAACAATTGGGTGTACAGGATTAAGAAAGAAGCAAATGGTAGTATTAGATACAAGGCGAGACTTGTAGTCAAGGGCTTTTCTAAAAAAGAAGGGATCGACTATGCCGAGATATTTCCACCTGTAGTGAAAATGACATAAACTAGAGTTCTGCTGAGTATAAATGCAGTGGAGGATCTTCATCTTGAGCAGTTAGACGTAAAAATAACGTTTTTACAGGGTGACTTAAATGAAAAATTATATACGGCACAACCTAAGGGTTTTGAAGTCAAAGGTAAGGAGTACATAATATGTTGCTTGAAGAAAAGCTTGCATGATTTGAAACAACTTTAGCGACAATGGTACATAAAATTTGATGGTTTCATGAAGGAAAAAGGATTTGCACACTGTTAGTCTAATCACTATGTTTATTTCATAAGTATGATGATGGTGACATTGTGTATCTCTCTTTATATGTGGATGACATGTTGGTGGCTAGTTTCAATATGAAGAGAATCCTAGAAGTGAAAAAGATGTTATCATCATAGTTTGCTATGAAAGACTTGGGAGAGGCCAAGAATATTTTAGTCATGAAAATCATCAAGGATAGGAAAATTAAGAAATTATGGCAGTCGCGGAAGACTATGTGAACAAGGTGTTAAAGAGATTTAACATGGACAAGGCAAAATCAGTTGCAACTCCTCTAGCGAGTCACTTCAAACTTTCCAAGAGTATGTGTCCGAGCACTCAGGCTTTGAAAGATGAGATGGCGGTAGTTCCATGTGCATTAGCAGTGGGGAGTTTTGATGTATGACATGGTAAGCATGAGATCAGACATTGCACAAGTAATGGGAGTTGTGAGTCGATATATGCAAAACCCAAGCAGAGAGCATTGGAATGTAGTGAAATGGATATTGAGATATCTAACAAGTACTTCCAATTACTCACTTTGTTATGGTGATCCATCTCTAGAGTTACAAGGTTATGTAAATGCAGATCATTCGGGTGATCGAGATAGTGGTAAGAGTACCACTGGATATGTCTTTACAGTTGCAAGTACAACAGTGAGTTGGGTATCTAAACTACAAAAAGTAGTGGCTTTATCAACGACAGAAGCAGAATATGTGGCGATCACATAAGCCTCCAAGGAAATCATATGGTTATAAGATTATATGGAGGAGTTACATCGAAAATAGCTAGTCAGTACACTATGGAGTGATAGTCAAAGTGCAGTGCACTTAGCAAAGATTGCAGCTAATCACTCAAGGACTAGACATATCAAGAAGCGTTATCACTTTATCAGATCAACATTGAAAGATAATGAGTTAAAGCCACAGAAGATTGATGGCTTGAAGAATCCAGCTAACATGTTGACCAAAGTAGTAGACAGAGAGAAGCATATTTTCTATATTACTACCATTGTTATTACTTCATGTTGATTGATGAGGAGTATCGTAGAGGCACAAGTTTTGGAAGAAGATGGATGCAAAGTTGCTTGGTGCTCGGGTATATTTGTCTTCAAGTTGGAGATTGTTATAGATGAAGCCAAATATTTTTAGGGGCCTTTTTGTCTTTTCTAGCAGATTTGCTTTTATGTTAAAAGTGATACATTTATATTAGCGATGGTAGGACGCTAGCCGTCAAGACACTGAAAAAGAAAATAGAGAGGCAAGAAAAAGAGAGAAGAAAAAAGTGAGTTTTTTCTTTATGAGGGTTTTCAATCTCTTTATGCCCTGATCTTGAGAAAAGATCATTGTTGTATTCCAACTTTTTTTCGAAATCTAGTGGATTCGTAGAATACCTCTGTGCAGAGACGTAGACCAAGTTTGGGTGAACTTCGTTAACAAATTTTCTGGCGTGTTCTTCTGCTTCTGTTCTTTTATTATTATATTCTATTTGGTGAATTGTTTGTGAGCATTATTTTTCCAGGAATCGACGTACGATTTCATAATAGTTATGTGAGTTATTTGATTGATTTACAATTTGAGAGGTTGGAAAAGAGATGAGCGATTGCTTACTAAATTCTATACTTACTTTTATACTACATGCTAGAAAAGTGAACAGAGTATGAAAGATACATGAAAAAAATCTTTGATTTGGATACTTTCTAGAACAAGAAGTTTGACTTAAAAGAACTTGACGTACTTGATTTGATAAGTTGGATACTGAATCATTTTATTCTACTACAATCGGAATTTCGAACCTTGAAGTAGGCTATTTATCCATACATCAGAATATTAGAGTCGAGTAACCCGTTAATAATAATTGAACATATTCGAGCTTTGTCAATATGGATTGATCTTATTTGGGCCTTGTCATAGGGAAAATTATGAGCCGATCCACCGGCCGATGTAGATCGAACTAATTTGGGCCTTCTCATGTGGCAAATTATGGATCAAGCCATAAGATTTTGTATTTTCGAACTTTTAAATATTCGTTTTGAAAATTGTTCTAAACTCCACCTCATTATGCTGATAAATCTTATTACTTGTAAATCTTTGTCTTGAATACCTCCCCTGAGATCAGCTATTTTTAGTATCTTTCAATGTTTATTTCTTCAATTGTATGAGAAAACTTTATTGTGAACTTTCAATGACTTACGGCCTTCATAGTGAATTGCTTTGAGCGTGCTTGATCCCATAGTAAGGAGGTGATTAGTTGCAGGCTGAGCCATCGTGCTCGCCTCATCTACAAACATTTCAGATCCCGAAGAAGATTAGAGAATGAAATCAAGGACTTTGAAGACGAGATAAAGTAAATTTGCTATTGCTATAATCTCAGTAATACTAACAATTAGGGGATTGATACAACAAAGTCTTCATTCAGTGATATCAAAGATATAGCTAATTATATCGATGTAGATAGGCAAGACCAATCTTTCATTGAGTATTTTTTCCCATTTCTTTAAAAAGTCAATTATGTTAATTGGTAATATTATTTCTGTTACCAAAAAAGTTTATAACTGAATCGGTACAATTGCAATAAGTTTAGGACTTTTTTGGTAATTCTTCATTATAATTTCTATACTAAAATAAAATAAAGATGTGCTATAAGCTCAAGACACATTCAATAAGAAAAATAAGATAAAGGCAATCGCGGACATTACACTATCAACTGGAGACAACCCAAGGGTATCAGATCGATACCCTGCGTTACCGACAAACTCAATTCCAACGCTGCATACGGTTTGCGTTTCTTTGCACAATCCTTACGTAGGGAGATATCTTTAACGACGACAACTTCTTTTGTGGAACGTCCATAGATCCTAGGACGCTGGTCTCGAGTATAGTTTCCGTACCGCATCTAGAACTCGTTCTATTTTACTCTGTAATAATAGAAGAGCAACTGATATGAGGATCGCCAGTATGGATATCAAGAGCGCTCTTGGAGGACTGTAATCTTCATCCAGTAACGACCTGGACGGCACGTTTGCCATGCAAATAAGGTAAGTAAGAACCATCGCGGCTGTGGAGAGCACCAGCGGCCACCGTGATGGAAGTTTTTTGGTGAGACAAATGATCATCTGAACAGACAACAAGAATCCGAACGTGTTGCTGCCCAGGAAGATACACAAACCAAAATTCGCGCCAATGGGACTTGTTGCAAAAGATGAGTATGTTGCAAGGAAGCCATTCTTGGTATGAATTTTGAATTTCTTAAAAAGGGTTGGAGGCTGAATCACGGCTTGGAATGTTGCACTTGCTATGAGCACGGCTACAACCAGCAGGTCGCTAACTTTGTCGTCTGACGACTCTTGTCCCCGGTTCGAATCTTTTAGTGGTGATGACCGTTGATAGCTGGTAATGCCGTTATTATTATCTTCGTCGCGGTGCACCAGGTCTATTTGTGAAGAAAGCAAGTTTGATTGCCCGTATTTGGCTCCGGCTTGCATGAGGAATTCTCTAATCTCTTGATCAGAGCGAGATGAGACATCGAGAGGGGTTAAGCCACTCTTGTTCGAGGCGTTCACGTCCACGATCCCAAACTCCCGAGCAAAACCACAAAGCATGAAGTTAACCACCTACAGTTTGTTTCCGTCTTTCGTTGTCGTCAACATTGAGACATAAGATAATACAGAAATTTTTTTTCATCGACGAGATATCCTTTATTCTAGCGATGATCAAAATGGAACAGCGTGACTTGCCTCAAAATTTTGTATGGCGACAGCGATATGCAAGACAGTGTTGCCTTTGTTGTCCTGCCAATTGATGACCTGCTCCTTCTTGTGCCGCTTCAGATGCCCCACCAATTCAACCAGCACTTCAAACCGGTTGTTCTTCATGGCGAGGTGAAGCGCTGTCTCCTCTCGGGCGGTTGTCTCTTCGATGGATTCAGGCAAAGCGGAGAGCAATAACTTCATGACATCGAGCTCCCCATTTACGACGGCATAATGCAAAGGGATTCTTCTCTCCCATCCCTTCACAGAGCACAGGTGTTGACTTACTCTCAAGAGCTCCCTCGCTATCTCAACATCACCTAGAGCTGCTACGATGTGCAACGGGCTGAAACCATCTGCATTCACTTTTTCCACGAACTTGGGCATCAACTTCAGGAGCTTTCGGAAGAAATCAATATGGCCGGCCACACAAGCGATGTGCAGCGGCGTGTGACCGGCTCCTTTGAGAGCCATCTCCTCGAGGATGAGCCCATTGCTTCCGATCAAGTCATTCAGTTCTTCGATATTGCCCTTTCGAGCTGCTTCTAGTAACCTTCTTTCCATTCGATGGGATCTAGTAATGGTCACTCTCTTCTTGGGACACCTTGGGACTTGGAAATCTGTTAAATTGTTGATCCATTATATAGAGTTTCCTCTAGATTCCTCTCTAAATTACAGTTATCCAGAAGCTCCCAGGCAAAGTCTCGTGGTAGTTGAGAATAGTGGCTAATAAATTGTCCAGCGTGCAAGTTGAAGCAAATATCTCTGACAAAGGCAGATGAAATAAGTCGTTGGCTGAGAATGAAAGTGTAAATAGGCATTGATGTTATGTCATGTACAGTGGGGTCCAACTAGCAACACCAAAGTTCCATGCACATTATCACTTGTAATACCCGACTATTCAATAAAAATTCCCATACCTTGTCCCATTGTTGCTGCATTTGCTGAGAATCCCCACATATTCTTGCATCCCATAATGCAAATACTAACAACATCTAAGAACGGCATTATTATTTATCCAACGGTTTGTCTTTTGGTCATAAAACGGCTTTTCTAAACATCATAAATCAAGAAACGGGAAAATTTGTAAATACCCACTTGAAGCGACGCAATTTTTAAAATATTCTCAAAGTCGTGTTTATTTCAAAGTGGCTTTCAAGTTGGTGTTTTCGTCTCCATTGACCTCTCATCTCACCAGTGACACAAATCCTCGCCGGACGACGATCACATGCATGCTACGTGCCATCATTCGCGCAGTGGATGGGGGCTTTAGCAGTTGATTATTTCAGTGAAAAGTAATTTTGTAGTCCTGAAGTTCTGGAATGGACGGCACCTACGGAAGTGCCTTTCCATACAGTTGATGGTATTCATTACAAGGTGGCATCCTTTCGGGAGCAAAACAATTAATTCACGAGCTAGGTTTCACCTACTGCCACAACGTGAAACTCATTTTGTTTTGTTTTATAGGGACAGAGCATCTATCTCCTCCCAGATCTGACAGGCTCGTGGAGTTATGGACTGGTAAGGCAATAATTGTCGCTTCCGTCAATGGAAGTAAAGTCAATATCTTGGTCTTTGAAACCCGCCACTGTTACGCCATAGTCATCGCACTAGCATCTCGTCACTTGTCACTGTGGAAATTCTAATGTCACTTCTTCAAACCCGGCCTTAATTTATGAAATTCAATCCTAGTTGGAAGCACCAATTTAAGGAGCCACTTTATTGAAATTGATGAACTGCTTTGAGACGCCATATCTTGGACCAGTAAAGGTTTGAAAGAAGTCTTAACTGACTCCAAAACAAACATTTTCTTGGAAATTAATTTTGAATCTTGTATCACACAGTTGGCTTATGCTCCAAAGGTTGTAATTTAGACCTCTTATCAGAGATACATTATTGATGATCAAGCTACCGATCCTCACTATTCCATGTCCAATAATTTTTCCTTTGTTGTTCCTACCAAAAGAAATATTTCTTCATTTCTATTTTTCTAATTTTATGAAGTAGTTTAAATCTCCTGTCATATGTCCACAATGACCACTATCCAAATACCATTTGCTTTTCCTTTTAATAGTAACATGCAATAAATAAATAAAAAATCTCAAACTTTTTTTGGTACACAAATTTTCTTGGATCTTGAAGAGTTAGCTATAAAGACAGTTTTTGCCCAATTATTCTTAATAGGCCTCTAGACTTTGGGACATTCATTCTCAAAATATTCTGAATCTCCACACTTAGAACATTTTAGAGCACTCTAACCAACATGTTTTATGAAAACTCTTTGAAAATTGTTTTTGTAAGCAGATCTTGAAGGTCTTTGTCTAAGTCTCTCATTCACTTTAGAAAAATCAATCAAAAGATCACAATTCCAAAGGTTTTTAACTCAAGGCAAGTCTGGAGACACATTTCTTTTCTAAATTTTTCCCTTCGCTATACTTTCATAATTATGGAAATATCTTCAAAAGCCTTAAATTTGTTTCCCAATACACTTTTAAATTACAATTAACCCAACACTAGAAAAGCTTCTTTAATTAGAAGGCTTCAGAAATTTCTCCAAATCTTCCCCCTAAACCCGATGCGAATGCATCCAATGAGTTTTCGTTTTGGCAGCCCATCCTTTGACTCCTTGCGAATTGGAATCTGCCCTTAGATTGTACATATCACCTACGATTTTACACTTAGATGAACCTGCTAAGAGGGAGTCGAAAGCTAGCGCCCACAGTTGCTGGGTTAGCAGAAGAAGAACTGATATTATGATCGAGGAGTAGGAGGTAGGTGAACAATGCTTTGTTTTTCATGTTTAACTCTTTGTCCAACGACGCGAACGGCATGTCTCCCAAGAAGGCAACATAAGTTAGAATTGTTACGAAAAATGATCGATCGAACAAAAATATAGACAGAAGAAAAAAATAAATCGGACACCGGATTTACGTGGTTTGGTCGTAAAGACCTACATCCATGAGGAGAGCAGCGGCGAATTTCACTATAGATCAAGTGATACAAGGAGATTATACACTTGAGTCACTCAAACACTCTATCGATGTTTCCCAAGCCCCAATTACACCTAATAACGCACGTAATGTTTAGCCTCGAAATTCCTCAAGAAATAATCTCTCAATCTCACGAAGGAATTACACGCAAATCTTACCAAAAGATTTAATTGGCTTGAACACTAAATCTTCTTGGATGTAATTTATGGACAAGAACAACAAGGAAAAAATCTCTCCCAAGCACTCGAAGATGATACGGCGCTTCAAGACCAATTCTTCATGATCAACAACTACTCACGAACAAGCCTTAAGAAGAATGATATAATCCACCGCTAGAGAATTCCATGCTAGAGGGAAAACGAATCAGCCAAGATTCGGTCAACAAAAGTAAAAAGGTTGGACTTTCCTTTTGCAGTTAACTTGCCGATTTCAACAAAAACATATCTCAATGTATTTTAAACAAAATCCAAGTCCAAGTCAAAGTTGGACTTTCCTATTTTAGTGGCCAAATTCTCCAACGCAGATTCAAATTTTGGGAAGTTGATCTTCATATCTTCTTTGCTTGATCTCAAACGTCCATAACATATCTAATTTGGAATATTCGGAATTTCACATTGGGCTCAAACTCGATACATGTTTTAACAATCTCCACATTGGCTCGACGTTTGAGCCAAGTTGCAATCACTTCGCAAAAATTCAAACTCTGTTGCTACTCTCCCATAGCCCTTGATGGACTCAATTGCCACAGATTTTATCCAAGTCTAAGCCTCGCTTGAACTTTGCCATAACCGAGGACCTCATCAGAATACCAACTCCACATGCACCTTTAACTGCTTCGTAAGGATTTTCCGACGCAACCTCCTTAACTGTAGATAAAGCGAAACCATTGTTGCATCCATATTTGTCAGGAGATCGAATACGTACCTTGTCAATATCAGCAGTTACAGCAACCATTGACTCTATAGGCTCCACCTCGCTACAAGCACCATCTGTGTCAATTACTTTGCTAGTACTCGTATACGCTACCTTAGGAGTTTCTGGTCGCAACTCCACCTCAAGCTGAACACCATTCAGATCTGTTTGAATATTGCTATAATCACTCCTAGCCAGAAGTACTGGAGACTTGTCAAACGTAACTTCTCTGCTGATAATAGGTGAATTTAACTCTGGGCACCACAATCGATAACCCCTCTCACCTCGTGCATAACCTAGAAATGTGCACTTTCTTACCCTTCCGTCAAGCTTATCATCACTCGCTCGAATATAACATGGGCAACCAAATATTTTAAGAACAGAATAATCAATAAAGTTACTTGACCACACTTCTTTAGGAGTCTCATATCTAATCGCAGTCGATGGGGATCTATTCATCAGGTAGCACGCCGTACTTAGCGCATCCGCTAGGAATCTCCTAGCCATACCAGCACTAGAGAGCATTTTATGGGTTGTCTCTAGCAATGTTTTGCTCATCGATTCCACAACAAGTCGTGGTTCTTCAGCATTAGTGCGGTGTGTCACTATACTTTCCTTCGTGCAGAATTCATTTAACAGCTTCGAGCAAAATTCCATACTATTGTTAGTCCGCACCTACTTGATCGTCTTACCAGTCTCCTTTTTGATCAAAGCTATCAACAGCTTGATCCTGACAGCAGCATCAAACTTGTGCCTAAGCACAAATACCCATGTCTTTATCGAGTAATCATCAATAACTGTTAGCATATATCTAGCACTCTTCCTCGAAGGAAACCGCGACAACTTACGAACATTCAAGTGAATTAACTCCTCGATTTTCGTGGTTTCTTTAACTGTCGTATTGAACTGCACTTTCCGCCGTTGATCTAAATCACAGCACCTATAGACATTCAGTTCGTTAGAGACATAATCACATAGCAGATTTCTTTCACTTAAAACCTTCAGACTTCTCTCGTCAATGTGCCCCAAATGCATATGCCACAATTCAGACTCTTGAACAGATACATTCGACGTCTCTGCAACGAAATTTGTCATTGTCTCACCTTGAAGCTCATATAGGCCATTGTGCTTGTTTCCTTTCATTATTATTAAAGCACTCGAACAATTTTCAGAATTCCACATTATGAAATATATCGATACCTAGTTGAATCTAGGGCACTCAAGGAAATTAAGTTATTCTTCAACTCTGGAACATGCCTCACTTCAGTTAATGTCCTCACGATATCATCATGCATTCTGATTCTAACATTGCCAACACCGACGACCTTGCATTCAGCATTGTTCCCCAACTGCACTTTACTATATTATCCATGCATTGATAAGTAGTAAACCAGTTTTTATTTGGTGTGACATGGAAAGAACAACTAGAATCTATAATCCATCCATCAAATGATGAATCATTAGTGACATAAAAGACATAATCGGCACTATTAGCTATAGCTACAACATCATCTGCAGAATCAACTATAATTCCCTTATCCTTCTCATTCTTCCGCTTAAGGCAATTCATTCTAAGATGCCCCCTCTTGCCACAGCTCCAACAGACAACATCACCAGTCCTAGACTGATTATGCCTGTTCATATTAGCACTACTCTTACCCACACGTGTTTTAGATCTTCCTCTATTTTCACCTACTAAAGCAACAGATACAGGTTCACCAGATTTTCTTCTACGGATGTCCTCACTTAGAATCAAATCTCAAACCCCATCAAATATCAAACTTGTTGACCCAGAGGAATTATTAATAGTAGTAAAAGTAGTATTTCAACTATCAGGCAATGAGGATAATAGAATCAAAGCACATACCTCATCTTCAAAGTTAATCTCAACTAAACTCAATTGACTAACGATCACATTGAATTCATTGATTTGATCTGCAACTGACACAACTTCGCTCATCCTCAAATTAAACAGACGTCGAATCAAATAGACCTTGTTGATTACAGAGGGCTTCTCGTACCATATCTGATAGGGCTTGCATCAAATCAACAATGGTCTTCTCCTTCAAGATGTTAAATGTGACGTTACAAGCCAATGTCAGCCGAATAACACCCATAGCTCGTCTATCTAGCAAATCCCAATTAACTTGCTTCATTAACTCTGGTTTCACCCCAGACAGAGTTAAGTACAGTTTCATCTGGTAAAGATAATATTCAATATGCATCTTCCAGAAACTAAAATCCTTCCCATCAGATCTGTCGATTCTCACTTTTACTTCATTTGTTGCCATCAATTCGCTTCAACTTAGCCAAGTCTAGCTTTGATACCACTTGTTGCAAAAAGCGAGCGATCAAACATTATTTTTTGCATGGACGAGACATCATTTATTCCAGGTATGATCAAAACATTCAATGAATTACTTTGCTCATAAGATTTTTGCATATTTTCTACCAAATTTAACACCCTCACTGAATAGTGCGATAAAAGAAAAGTGGGAAATGAGGCGTGACTTGCCTCGAAATTTTTTGAGGCGGCGGCGAGATGCAAGATTGTATTGCCTTCGTGGTCCTTCCAATTGATAACCTCTTCTTTGTTATACTTCTTTAGATGCTCCACCAGCACAACGACCGCATCAAACCAGTTGTTCTTCACGGCGAGGTGAAGCGCCATCTCCTCTTGGGTGGTTGTCTCTTCGACAAACTCAGGAGATGCGGAAAGTGTTAGAGAAAACTCCTATGATGTTTTGAAGCTGACAAAACTTGTCCAAGTTCTATTCTAAAGATTGTCAGACTTTTGTGTCAAAGTCTATCTTACAACAGAAGTCTGCCAACTTTGACAAATTCTAGACTGAATGCAAGTGAAGAATGGAGACTTAACCAGACTCGGGATTATCTTTCATTCTTCAAGAGTTTGGTTTGTACAGGTTAATAATGGCCTTCTGGTTGGAAATATCACCTACGAGATTGGTTATCTTTATTGAAATCAATTTAGATATATCAAATCTTTTCGGAAGGCAAGTTATTTTGGAAAGAAATTACTTATGGAAACCAAGATCTTGATTTTATTGTGAACAGGATTGACGGCTTTCATCACAAATCTTCAAATGGCTCGAGATTTCCTTGATTGATTATGTCCAACGGGTTGATTGGAAGAATTCCTTTAGAAAGTGCCAATGGTCGAGATGGCATGAAGAAGTATTTAAGGAGGCCTCTTTAGTCGTTCGAAGGAGTGCGTGAAAGAAGAATTCCAAAGTCTGAAACTTCTCACTTATTTGTTATTCCTTATATTGTGCTCTTATTTGTACTCAAAAGAGAGACTTATACCGTGACTTCGTGAGAGCAGTAGAGACTCCTCACTGAGAAGTCAAGATCGCAAGATTGTAAATTCTCTTTTCATTCATAGTGGAAACCAGCTAGAAGGCTATTAGCGTGGGAGAGTGGACGTAGGTTTAATCCAAGCGGAACCACTATAAATTATGTGTTCCTTTTCTCTTCCCCGAACTACTTTACTTTATTTGTTGCGATTTACTTCTGCGTTTTGAAATAACTGTTAAAGTCTGATTCCTTCTGCAAAGTTTGTAGTCAATCAGACTCAGGTTAAAAGTAAAGTTTTTTTTTTACTGAATTTTGCAAAATCTGTTTTCACACCTATTTACCCCCTCTAGGTGTTCTTACTAGCCCTTTCAGAGAGCAGTACTTTCATTACATCGAGCTCCCCATTTTCGACGGCATAATGCAGAGGGATTCATCTCTCCCGTCCCTTCACAAAGCACAGGTGTTAACCGACTCCCAAGAGCTCCCTCGCGATCTCAAAATCACCTCGAGTTGCTGCAATGTGCAACGGGCTGAAACCATTCACGTTCACTTTTCCCGCAAACTTGGGCATCAACTTTAGGAGCTCTCGGATGAAATCCATATGGCCGGCCACACAAGCGATGTGCAGTGGAGTGTGACCGGCTCCTTTGAGAGCCATCTCCTCAAGGATGAGCCCATTGCTTCTGATCAAGTCATTCAATTATTCGACATTGCCCTTTCGAGCTGCTTCTAGCAACCTTCGCTCCATTTGATGGAATCTAGTAATGGTCACTCTCTTCTTGGGACACCTTGGGACTTGGAAATCTGTTAAAATATTGATTTATTTTATAGAGTTTCCCCTAGATATCTCTCTAAATTACAGTTATCTAGAAGCTCCTAGGCGAAGTCTTGTGGTAGTTAAGAATAGGGGTTTGCTAACTTAACAATCTTTGACTTACTGTGAAAATAACAATTTGGTGCGAGTTACAAATTCTTAAAGGAATTGGCCCCACAACAATTTATAATTATGTGTTACTTGATTGTTTGTGGTCTAGACTATAATGTTGTTCTAATAGTAGACTAAACATTGTCACCTAATCACTTTTATAAGAATAGTGGTAATAAATTGTCCAGCAAGCAAATTAAAGCAAATCTCTCCGAGACAAGCAGATGAAATAAGTCGCGAGTTGTGACTGTAAATAGGCATGGATGTTATGTCGTATAAAGTAGAGGACAGCTAGCAACACCAAAACTCTATGCACATTGCCACTTGTAATACCCAACTATTCAATAAAAATTACTATACCTCGTCTCGTTGACGCTGGATGATGTAGCAAACTTGTAAAACTGATGTTTAATAATAAAGAGGTCTATGTACATTATCTAAACTCGTGATGTTTCATGTAAGGGATGTTGTAATTTGTACTACTTCCACATGAGTAAATTATAATTATGAATTATAATCAATAAATACATGTGTGGTGCGCGACGATCTAGGGCATCACTTCTCGAATCCCCTACACTTGAACCCGGGACTTTGGCACCCTAGATCGGCTCCCCAACACCTAGGCTTGAGTCCTTAGCACTTGGGCCTGGGTCCATTGAGGCCAAGCTTGAGACTCCTGCACTTAAGCTTAAGACCTCGGAGCCCCTACCGCTCGAGATCCCGATGCTAGTGCCTAGGTCCACAATACCTTGGCTCGTGTCCATTGAGGCCAAGCCCAAAACCTCGACGGGCTTGGGTCCATCGAGGTTAGGCATAGACCCACCCACCATCACCGATTGCTAAATAGAAAATTCAAGAGAAGAGATTTTTCATTTTTCTTAGGGTTAATATTACAAAAAAAACCCCCCAATTGGTACATCCGTGACCATAAAAAAACCTAAACTGGTACACTTGTGATAGTTTCACCCTAACTAATCTTTTTTATTACTAAAAACCCCAAACTGGTTGTTGACACCTAAATTTTGGCGACCCATTTAGTCATTTATTGCATTAAAAAATTAGGGATTAATTTTAACCCCTAAAAATTATTAATAATTAATTAATTAATTAATTGCATAGCATATAGTTTTAGGAGCATTTTTATTTTTATTGCATTTGCATGGGACCGGCGACGGATGGACTTAAATGGATGACTTCGAACTTAATGAAATTCGGCTGAGCTCACGAAGTGAGCAAATTAGCCCAAGTTCGTGATGGAGATTTGAAGGTGGATTTTTCAGTATTTTCGAGGAGATAATGCGAGCTCATTTTTGTGAGATTCAGAATCTGGAAAAATTCAATTACAATCAAGGAAGTTTGGCAATGTTCGATCAATCTTTGGTGAGTTATTAAAAAAATAATAAAATCAATGGACGATCTAATGGGAAAAAGGATTTCTTGTTGATCGTGTGAATGTAAACTTGCGGACAAAGACATTAGAAAAAAGGCAAGAAAGGATTAGCTGATGGGAAGGTTTTAAAAAAATATTCTTCAATGAGGACACATGGATCCGCAATGCATACAAGGGAAAGAAAAAAGAATAAAACCTCACAAAAGAAGGAAGTCAATAGGTGGCTTTCTTTGGTATATTCATATTTCCTGTTTTGAAGTGCAGAGTCGAACGCTATAAAAGCAAGCTCACGATAGACAAAAGGGGGGGGGCCGCACATATCGACACAAAAGGCCACGTCGAGAGGGCTACACGATTCCATACACAGCCACATTGAGAACGCATTGAGAGACACACGTGAGAGGGGAAGAGAGAGTTCCTTTGCTTTTTCATTGCAGGCCAACACCGAGCTGCCGTGCCCCACGTTTGTTTTTGCAATTATCAATGCCCGACCATCGTCGGCAATTTTAGGGAGAACACATTAAAAGAAACGTCCCTGCTGCACCGCAAGCCCTTGGTGATTCGCTGCTACCTTCTTGCGCGGTTGCCAAGCTTTCAGTGACGACCAGTTGCTTCTTTGGACCTACCACCGAGAGCTGCTCGGCCAAGACGACCCGCGAATCCAGCAAACCTTAAAGGAGTCCCGGCGCACTCCCGCATCTCCGACGTGTCTGTTTTAGACGATCCTAGCAAGAAGCCGACACCTTTCCGAGAGCTATTCTTCAATTTCTAGCGATCCCACGATCACCTTTCAGTCCTTCCCATTGAGATTTGATTCAGTTTTTGCAGGTTTGTTGAAGATCCCTCTTACGGCCAGCAAGCTCTGTCTTCTCGGTGAACATCAAAGCATCCATCCCACAGAGTGGCACCATCAAATGGTCGAGAGTTGGTAGAAGAGAAAAAGACAAAAGTCAAGTGGTGGATTGAAGATTAAAATAAAGAAGTCCAAGAGCATTCCATCGCCGTAGTAGATAAGCTGAAGTTCTCGGATAGAATTCCAAAGTACTCGGTCTTGTGGAACACGTCCGACGATTACCGAGCAACCGTGCATGCTATTGAGTACCGGCCTTCCTCACCGTGATTTCCATGACCCATCATCCATCCGAATTTGGAGACGTCACCCGCGTGACATCGTGAATTAGGTAAGACTCTCGATCAATTTGATTTTCATATATCTCGCTGCCTAATTCGTAATATCGCAATCTTCTTTGAATGTTTGATCGATATTGCCATATCCAAAAGATCTCTTGATCCCTCACGAATTAGGAAATCTTCCTAATTTCGCAACGTACATATGATTGACGGTCCGATTTCATGCTCGAAATACAACCCGCAATCGTACGGAAAAATCACCAATCCGATCTCAAGCTGGAGATACGATTCGTGATTTAATTAAAAATTAGCCAATCCGATCTCATGCATGAGATACGATTCGTCAATTTATTTCCTGAAATTAAATGGACATGGATGATATCTTGCTTGATATTTGGTGCCGTGCTATTCTTGATGCCTTTATTTGATTGCTCCCGTAAAGGAAAAACCCAAAAAATATTTGAGTCAGATTAGGTTCATGTTAGATTACTTGTTTTAGGTTTATTTTGCATGTTTAGAATAGGAAATTTATTTATTTCGAATTTCTTAAAAAAATACCAAAAACATTAATTTAGGATGTTAGATTTTCCTTCATTAATCTGAATTGCATGTTTAATTATTCGGCAATTTTAATTTCGAATTTTTAAAAAAATGAAAACCAACAAAAACTCATCATGCATATGTCATGTAGAGTTAGGGCATATTTTGCACGTCATGGCATATTAGAATAAATTGCATGTTTATTTTAAGTTTAGATTGATTTTTGCATCTTAGGTTAAAGCTTGCTAGGTTAAGATAGTATCTTAGTTTAAATTAGGATTTAGTCTGACCTGATCCTTAATATAAACTTGATAGAATCTTAATCTAGGTAGTTATGTTTCGCATTTTCCTTAATTTCGAATTTCATGAAAAAATAAAATTTGTCTTAGGATAAACTAGTTGCAATTTCTAGGATAGATCACATTTTTTTAGAATAGAAAAATCTTGTGCACGTCATATAGAATTAGACCCATGAAATGCATGTCATTTTAGTAATTGTTATTAGGTTCATTTAATTAGAAATTGCACGTCATTAGAATTAGTTCATCTTGGTTAATTTAGATTACATGTTTAATTATTGCATGTTCATTAAGAAATCATTAGTTTTTTTCATATAGTTTAGGACATGTTGGCATACCATATCATTTCATATTAGATTAGAAGCATTGCATTGCATATGGACTATGTTCTCGTTTAAAAAAGTGAAAACAAAAATTGAGTGATGGCGTGTTAATTAGAAATCACATCTAGGATTGCTGATGTGAATTCTGATTTAACATTGCAGATGCTTTCGTTGCTATGAGGTAAGTTCTGCAATTTATTTACTGCTTTACTTGAGTGTTAAATTGGTGGTTTGCGCACCCGCATGATCGCCTCACATGTTAGAGAAATAGATTTAAAATCAATCCAAGCTGCCTGCAAAAGCATTTCTGAAAATAAAAGAATGGTACCGAAAGGGCATTAGAGAGATCTAGTGTAACCAAGTCCCCGTACCCATAATCTCTGGTTCGTAGGAGTAAAGTAAACCTCCCGTTGCTTTACTTGGGTGTCTAATCGACCTACCGAAAATAGATTAGTGGCGACTCCTAATTGAAAAATCAATTGCATGTTAAGAATTTGAACTTAAGTCGCAAATTGGTATGGGCTTGGGAGAGCCCAAGTTAAGTCTAAACTTAACAATCCATTAGCCAAACCCTAGGTGGTACACCCGAAAATTTGGTCGCGACAGCTTGGCGACTCCGCTGGGGATTTGAGTTGAAACTCTTAGTGGACTTAGGCCAATTTTCTCTTCAATTTGAAAAAAATATTTTTGTTTGGCAGCGAGGATTCCAGGTACGCCCTAACATTTAAGGTGTTAAATGTTCTTGCAGGATGGGAGGTATAAGGCGAAGTGTTTGCTAACCTCTGTTTTGTAGGGAGGTGAAGGAATGTATGGTTTATTTTCAAATGATTGAAGTGTTGTTTGATATAAACTGTCGTGCATGCCCTGCATTTAGCACTACACTATTGCACACACAACCTGCCGCCGGACCTGGGCCGCATAGGATCATTTAGGATGGTGTTGAGATGGATACCACTTCGACCGCATGCTCGCGGTACGAGTCGCCCATCTCAATCCCGAAATTTCTTTCATGGTGTCAAGAGTACCCACCTCGGTCCGCATGCCCGCGACCCGGGTCGGCTCTTTGACCAAGCCGGAGTCATGAGGACCCGACATAGTCCACAAGCCCGTGGCTAGTCTGATCATCTTTGTGGCTCCACCTTGCTAAGCCTTATAGACTAGAAATCGAGCCACTTACCATGCGCATGTCTATGTGATTGCCATTGATTTTCCTTGGTGAAGTAAGTCTTCTATCTCTATACTATGCAATTTACTTTTGGTCCGTCCATGACAATCTAGGTTAGTCATTTGATCTAATCCATTTGTCAATTAAAAAAGAAACGAGGAAATTGTCATGCAATGAATCATTTGAAAAAAAACTTAGGAGAATTTGTTTTCAATTCATGTTTAGGAAATTTGATCTTGCACCCCTCTTTTCTCCCCTTTCATGAAAGACCCTTTCAAAAGCTCCGGTCTTAACGCCCTTACCTATTTTTCTAGCTCTCTTTAGGAAACACCCTTCTTCTATGAACTTTTCATGAATAAATGAAAAAAAGCGGAAAAATCGATTAGGTCATTGTCATGGATTGACTTTCTATTTACACCTCATTCTTACATGTTCCCGTTCATTTAATTAGGTGATTATGGAACGATCCCGCTCATCCATCCGTTCACGATCGAGAGCTAAAATGACGGATCAAAAAGAGTGTATCTCATCAAGTAAAAGTGTTGCGATCTATGTGAGAAATTGAAGAGAGCCAAGAAGACCTTTTGAACCGTCTCATTTTTTGAGGTAGTCGAATTTGATGCCATCATGAAGAGGCTAGCAACATATCTAGATGGAAGAATATCTTACCTAAAGGGTTTGCATCACAAGATCAAGAAGAGTGAAGAATTCAAGTACACATGATTCATGGTCCTAAGTAGTTCGATTTCCTCATTTAATTAAGGGCATACACCTTCCCCTGCGTGAGAATTTTTATCGTTTTTTAGGGATTGGTTTCAATTTCTTCTGTGCTTGAAAATCACATTTTTCATTCCGATAAATGTAATTTAATTGATAAATATCAATAAAATTACAAGTTTTATTTTGAGGACATGATGGAGTACACCAAACTAGCCCGGTGACGATATCCAACAATGAAAAGAAAATATTATCCATGGAGAAATTCTGAGGACTGGTTTTCTTCATGCTTTCTCGTCAAAAAAAAAAAATCATTTTTGAAGCCATTTCCAAAAGCATGCATTAGGTTACCCTTGTTTGTTTTTCTAACTCATTTACTTCATGTCTCAGAGTATAACGAGAGGCGTTTGAAAGTAACGCGTCAATTTCTAGTTATAGTGTGCCCATTGGTTTGGGAACGTACATCCAAAGGAGAAATAGGCGTGGGGGCAAAGGATCATTTCCTAACTGATTGTGATGACATCTTCCAAGAGTGAAGAAGACATTAAACACTACTTATCCTCTTACTTGTCCCGAGCGATTTCCTTGCACATCAATAAGAAACTGCGGGCAAGTCAAAAGAAGATCATCTAGATTCCAAAGTGTGACGTGTGGCACATCTCATTACAATTTGTGTGAGATGTCATTCTCGAAAGCCAAATGAAGTTTCTCATTTCCACGAGAGAATGATGGAAGAAGTCAAAAGAGGATCATCCATCTTGGATAAAATGGATACATTGCATTCATGAATATAATTAATTTTGGAATTGACACTTTGTTCTTTTCTTTGCAGATGACGAATTGGGGCACTACAGATTCTAGTAGTGATATGATTGAGATAAAATCTCGATCCAAACCAAAATGGATGTGCAATTTGAATTTACTTTGATGTTGCATAGTATCTTATTCATGCACGTTCTCTTGTGCAGGGGCAAAAGTGGATTTTCACTTTTGATTGATAAGAGACAATTCAAGAACATACATTGCTGAGGCAGTCTCTTTGTGGAGCAATCCTCTGAATGAATGCTTAAAACCATGTTTTGAATGCAATAAATTGTTTGTTTTGAAGTCACAAATGCTTTTCATGCTTAAAGTTGCTGGTCTCTTTTGAAAAGAGAATTTTCATATTAATTTAGCTCACCAATTTCATGTGGAGATTTGTCAAGATAGACAACTCAACAGAGTGACATCAATGTTTAAGAATGCTGAATGAGACGTATCGGGATGATGAAAGGCAAGCCATATCTTATACACAGTCCCCTACTCATACACTTGTGAGATGAGTGTAGCAAGTTCCATATCCGCAAGGTAAAGAGTTCTCTCGCAAAAGGTACGATAACCGAAATGATGAGAGGCAATTTATTTCTCTATCCCAAACACTACAGGTGATCCATTGCTTAACTTCTTTGAGCCTCATACACTTGTGGAAATTTTTTCAAATTACCCCTGTCAAGAACCACCCCACATCGGGGCAAATTGGAGGGTAAGACAGCACTATAAGGTGAAGAAAATGGATTGAAATTTTCTTGCTCTCGCATCAATCTTCAAGTCATGCTATTACATTGAATTCATGTGGTAATTTAAGTGCCTTAGGATGACGAAGAGCATTTCTTTCACTATCCTATACACTTATATCCTTTGCATAGCCCACTTGAGCCTGCAATTTCATTTCTTTAAGCCCAGTTGGTGATCATCCCCCACACTGGGGCAAGGCAAAAGGCAGATGAAGACTCTTGAAATGTTTGAGTGTCATTCAAAGTGTAATTGCTTGACGCATGCATAGTGCGCAAGAATTGAAATCAAAATAGAACTAAGGGGCATGAAAAAGCAGTGTGCCTGGTAAAAGCAATGCCAATGCCCATGAAAAAAAAATTGAAAAAAATGAATAAGAACTAGGGGCATGAAAAAGCGGTGTGCCTAGTAAAAGCAAGGCTAATGCCCATAGATGAAAAAAGAGAGTCAAGATAAGGTGACTGTCAATTGCAAGAATTGAATCCCGCTGGAGCAATACTCAAAGAACTCAAAAGTTGAGTTTTTACAATCAATGGGGCATTTCATGAAGACAATCCCCGATGACGAAAAAGAAAACTGGTGACAATGCCAAGATGATCACCAACTCTCACCATTCACACACATTTTGAGCCTAATGATCCTTTCATTTCTCAACCCATAAACCCAGCCTATGTTACGTCCCTTACAAAGTCTCTTCAGATTAGGGCACTTGAATTAACATAGGAGTTCACATGTCATAAGCATCACTCGAAGAAGTGCGAGCAAGACTATTTCTTTCTCATTTTGCAGGGTTCTTGACTTGTAAACCTGAAGATAAATACAAAATTGTTTTTTTTCAATAGCCTTGACTCAAGGAGTCCCCTTTGTTAAGCCATTGACCAAGCCCACATTACGGTCCATGTTAAAGACCTCTCAGATTGGTAAAGTCGTACTGCTTGCGAGAATACTCGGACCCTTGTCGGTATGATAATGTTGAGATTGAGTGATTCTCACAACATAGCCATTCTAAATGAGAGTGAGTGAAAGTCCTTTCTAACTGAAAGTCTCTCATTTAGCATTTTTAAGAAATCCATTCCATTGTCTTGAACGACAATTATCTCCTATGGAAATTTGGGTGATGCAAACATGGTAAAGTCATTATGCATAAACCTTGATTGAATGGATGGAAACTCCACTAAACTTTGAAATGTGCATTCTAGAGTAGCTCAGATTGTCTAACTCTTTGATGAATGCATATCGGTTTTTGCTCTAAATCATGTCTGACAGGTAATTCAAGTTCCTTTCAGAATGCCGCATGATATTAGGAGATGAGAAACCTCCACCATAAGGTGAAAGACCTCCACGGGATATTTAAATTCCAAAAGACATATTCTCAAGAATCAGAGATATCAGCAGGTAAGTATATCTCTACCCATACTCTAAATACTTGTCATTGTGCAGGTATTCTCTCTCAAGTGCATTGACACTTGACTTGGTCAAGCTGTCCAGTTCCTGACCTGGTGTGTTTTCGTAGCCCAGAGTCATTTTCATCGACTCGGCGTGCTTCCGTAGCCCGATGTCCCTTTATTGACCCGGCGTGCTTCCGTAGCCCGGAGTTCCCGACTTTGGCGTGCTTTCGTAGCCTGAGTCCTTTTCATCGACACTCGATTGAGCTGTCCCCCAAGATTTTCTCAGTTCGCCCGATTAAGGCGACCGAAGAACGGTTCGGGTCCTAGTCAGATGATCTGTGTTGCAACGCTAGGCGACCGAAGAATGGTTCGGGTCCTAGCCAAGGAAAATCTCCGTTTAGGCGACCGTAGAATGGTACGGGTCCTAAACAACATTTATTGCTCTAACAGGCGACCGTAGAATGGTACGGGTCCTAGAAAAGCAATTTCCCCATTCAGGCGACCGTAGAATGGTACGGGTCCTGAAAAATTAATTTTCCGTCAAGGCGACCGTAGAATGGTACGGGTCCTCGACAACACCTATTCCTTATTCAGGCGACCGTAGAATGGTACGGGTCCTGGAAAGTGAATCCCCGTTTAGGCGACCGTAGAATGGTACGAGTCCTAGACAACACCTATTTCCTTATTCAGGCGACCGTAGAATGGTACGGGTCCTAGACACAACCAAGCACTGCCATACTGGGCGACAGTAGAATGGTACGGGTCCTGGGAAAGCAGTCTCTTCATAAAGTCATGTTACTATTCTAGGCGACCGTAGAATGGTACGGGTCTTGGACATGTAACACCAACCACCTCGAACTACTCTATCTTCCTTGAAGGTAAGTTATTCTAGGTTAGTTCATTTATCATTTGCATTAGCATTTCCATGCATCATATAAATTGCATTTTAAAATGGAATTCATTTTCCAACAAAAAAATCATTCAGTGCATGCATGGTCAAAATTTAGGTCTCAATTTGTCTTTGAAGGCAACCTCTTCGAGCTCACCTTCAAAGAGGGGCAGCTGTTGACACCTAAATTTTGGCGACCCATTTAGTCATTTATTGCATTAAAAAATTAGGGATTAATTTTAACCCCTAAAAATTATTAATAATTAATTAATTAATTAATTGCATAGCATATAGTTTTAGGAGCATTTTTATTTTTATTGCATTTGCATGGGACCGGCGACGGATGGACTTAAATGGATGACTTCGAACTTAATGAAATTCGGCGAGCTCACGAAGTGAGCAAATTAGCCCAAGTTCGTGATGGAGATTTGAAGGTGGATTTTTCAGTATTTTCGAGGAGATAATGCGAGCTCATTTTTGTGAGATTCAGAATCTGGAAAAATTCAATTACAATCAAGGAAGTTTGGCAATGTTCGATCAATCTTTGGTGAGTTATTAAAAAATAATAAAATCAATGGACGATCTAATGGGAAAAAGGATTTCTTGTTGATCGTGTGAATGTAAACTTGCGGACAAAGACATTAGAAAAAAAAGCAAGAAAGGATTAGCTGATGGGAAGGTTTTAAAAAAATATTCTTCAATGAGGACACATGGATCCGCAATGCATACAAGGGAAAGAAAAAAGAATAAAACCTCACAAAAGAAGGAAGTCAATAGGTGGCTTTCTTTGGTATATTCATATTTCCTGTTTTGAAGTGCAGAGTCGGACGCTATAAAAGCAAGCTCACGATAGACAAAAGGGGGGGGGCCGCACATATCGACACAAAAGGCCACGTCGAGAGGGCTACACGATTCCATACACAGCCACATTGAGAACGCATTGAGAGACACACGTGAGAGGGGAAGAGAGAGTTCCTTTGCTTTTTCATTGCAGGCCAACACTGAGCTGCCGTGCCCCACGTTTGTTTTTGCAATTATCAATGCCCGACCATCGTCGGCAATTTTAGGGAGAACACATTAAAAGAAACGTCCCTGCTGCACCGCAAGCCCTTGGTGATTCGCTGCTACCTTCTTGCGCGGTTGCCAAGCTTTCAGTGACGACCAGTTGCTGCTGGACCTACCACCGAGAGCTGCTCAGCCAAGACGACCCGCGAATCCAGCAAACCTTAAAGGAGTCCCGGCGCACTCCTGCATCTCCGACGTGTCTGTTTTAGACGATCCTAGCAAGAAGCCGACACCTTTCCGAGAGCTATTCTTCAATTTCTAGCGATCCCACGATCACCTTTCAGTCCTTCCCATTGAGATTTGATTCAGTTTTTGCAGGTTTGTTGAAGATCCCTCTTACGGCCAGCAAGCTCTGTCTTCTCGGTGAACATCAAAGCATCCATCCCACAGAGTGGCACCATCAAATGGTCGAGAGTTGGTAGAAGAGAAAAAGACAAAAGTCAAGTGGTGGATTGAAGATTAAAATAAAGAAGTCCAAGAGCATTCCATCGCCGTAGATAAGCTGAAGTTCTCGGATAGAATTCCAAAGTACTCGGTCTTGTGGAACACGTCCGACGATTACCGAGCAACCGTGCATGCTATTGAGTACCGGCCTTCCTCACCGTGATTTCCATGACCCATCATCCATCCGAATTTGGAGACGTCACCCGCGTGACATCGTGAATTAGGTAAGACTCTCGATCAATTTGATTTTCATATATCTCGCTGCCTAATTCGTAATATCGCAATCTTCTTTGAATGTTTGATCGATATTGCCATATCCAAAAGATCTCTTGATCCCTCACGAATTAGGAAATCTTCCTAATTTCGCAACGTACATATGATTGACGGTCCGATTTCATGCTCGAAATACAACCCGCAATCGTACGGAAAAATCACCAATCCGATCTCAAGCTGGAGATACGATTCGTGATTTAATTAAAAATTGGCCAATCCGATCTCATGCATGAGATACGATTCGTCAATTTATTTCCTGAAATTAAATGGACATGGATGATATCTTGCTTGATATTTGGTGCCGTGCTATTCTTGATGCCTTTATTTGATTGCTCCCGTAAAGGAAAAACCCAAAAAATATTTGAGTCAGATTAGGTTCATGTTAGATTACTTGTTTTAGGTTTATTTTGCATGTTTAGAATAGGAAATTTATTTATTTCGAATTTCTTAAAAAAATACCAAAAACATTAATTTAGGATGTTAGATTTTCCTTCATTAATCTGAATTGCATGTTTAATTATTCGGCAATTTTAATTTCGAATTTTTAAAAAAATGAAAACCAACAAAAACTCATCATGCATATGTCATGTAGAGTTAGGGCATATTTTGCACGTCATGGCATATTAGAATAAATTGCATGTTTATTTTAAGTTTAGATTGATTTTTGCATCTTAGGTTAAAGCTTGCTAGGTTAAGATAGTATCTTAGTTTAAATTAGGATTTAGTCGACCTGATCCTTAATATAAACTTGATAGAATCTTAATCTAGGTAGTTATGTTTCGCATTTTCCTTAATTTCGAATTTCATGAAAAAATAAAATTTGTCTTAGGATAAACTAGTTGCAATTTCTAGGATAGATCACATTTTTTAGAATAGAAAAATCTTGTGCACGTCATATAGAATTAGACCCATGAAATGCATGTCATTTTAGTAATTGTTATTAGGTTCATTTAATTAGAAATTGCACGTCATTAGAATTAGTTCATCTTGGTTAATTTAGATTACATGTTTAATTATTGCATGTTCATTAAGAAATCATTAGTTTTTTTCATATAGTTTAGGACATGTTGGCATACCATATCATTTCATATTAGATTAGAAGCATTGCATTGCATATGGACTATGTTCTCGTTTAAAAAAGTGAAAACAAAAATTGAGTGATGGCGTGTTAATTAGAAATCACATCTAGGATTGCTGATGTGAATTCTGATTTAACATTGCAGATGCTTTCGTTGCTATGAGGTAAGTTCTGCAATTTATTTACTGCTTTACTTGAGTGTTAAATTGGTGGTTTGCGCACCCGCATGATCGCCTCACATGTTAGAGAAATAGATTTAAAATCAATCCAAGCTGCCTGCAAAAGCATTTCTGAAAATAAAAGAATGGTACCGAAAGGGCATTAGAGAGATCTAGTGTAACCAAGTCCCCGTACCCATAATCTCTGGTTCGTAGGAGTAAAGTAAACCTCCCGTTGCTTTACTTGGGTGTCTAATCGACCTACCGAAAATAGATTAGTGGCGACTCCTAATTGAAAAATCAATTGCATGTTAAGAACTTGAACCTAAGTCGCGAATTGGTATGGGCGTGGGAGAGCCCGAGTTAAGTCTAGGCTTAACAATCCATTAGCCAAACCCTAGGTGGTTCACACCGGAAAAAATTGGTCGCGACACTGGTACATTTGTGATAAACACAAAAAAACACAAAAATCGCACAATTGGAGCTAAATTTTAAACTAGTATATTAGTTTGGAGCTAAATTTGTCAAACGGAGAGTAAAATCTTAAACTAGTATATTAGTCAACTATCACATATAATTCAACTTAGCAATTTCACAGCAAAATTTAATAGAAACTAACAGACGGTAAATTTATCACAAATATACCAATTTGGAGCTAAATTTGTCAATACTGTATCAGTGTGGAGTTTTTAATGGTCAAAAATTTGGTTTGGAGTAAATTGATCATAGGTGTACCGGTTTGTAATTTGTAGTATTGGGAGAAAATACATTATATGGACTTCAGTAGTTCAATTTCAGTAAAAGGTAACTTTGTATTCCTAAAGTTTTGGAGATAGGGAAAATGATTAAAAAAGTCTTAAACCTTTTGCATTTGTACCAACTTAATCTTAAAATTTTTTATTGGTGCTAATTTAATCCTAAACATTTTATCTTTGTGCCAATTAAATCCTTTCTGACTAATTTTGACCGAATTTTGTTGATTGGAAGCCGATCGGCTCACGTGGCACAATCGACGTTGATATGGACATCTTTCAATAATATTTTAATATTTTTGAATTTTTAATACTGTTTTTCTTTTTCTTTTTTCTTTTTTCCTTCTCCTCCTCTTTCCTCCAGTTAGTCGCCCGACCTCGGTGATTGGCTAGAGGTGATGGCCAGCGAGGTCGACCTCGTTGGCCTCTAGCGAGCTTTGCCGACCACTGGCGAGGCTCGAGCCCTAACCAAAGGCCGCAAGGTTGGCCTCGTGGTGGGCTAGCAAGGCTCAACCTTGTCAAATCCAACGAGATCGACCCTGGCCCATGGCTAGCGAGTCTTGACCCTCGCCAAATTTGGTGAGGGAGAACCTAGCGGTTCCACGAGAGAGCGGCCACTAGCAAGGGCTCAAACCTCATCGGCCGTCACCTCTAGCCAGTCACCGAGGTCTTATGACTGTTTAGAGGAAGGAGGAGGAGAAGGAAAAAGAAAAAGAAAATAAAAAAATAAAAAAAAATAAAAAAATTATTAAAAGTTGTCAACATCAATGCTGATTGTGGCACATCAACTTACCGGTGCCCAATCAGCAAAATTCCGCCAAAATTAACTAGAAAAGACTAAATTGGCTTCAAGTGAAAATGCTTAGAACTAATTTGGCATCAACAAAAGGTCTAGGATTAAATTGACACAAATGTAAAAGAGTTAGGACTTTTCTAACACTTTTCCCTTTTGAAGATGAATGGCACTTACAAAAGCACCTCTCTATTGTTGATGGAGTTCATAACAAAGCACCATCTTTTCGTGAGCCCAAAGATTAAATTCATGAGCTATTATAACCTGAAAATAATTTGAATTTGCTTCTTTATTGGGACACACTACCTATCTCCTCTAAAGTTTGTAAAGCTCGTCGAGGGTAATGATAGGTCTGGCAATGTCATTTTCTCTCTAATTATCTCTTTGCGGTGGAAATAAAGTCGATGTTGACCATCGGAAACTATTCCTGTTACATCATAGTAGTTGAAAAAAAATAATGCGGAAGACAAATTTCTAAAGTAGTTCAGTTTGTAAAAATACATTATGGGGACTTTAGTAATTCAATTTCAGTAAAAAGTAACTTTGTATTCCTAAAGTTCTTGAGATGAATGGCACCTACGAAAGTACCTTTCTCTATTGTTGATGGGGTTCATAACAAAGCACCATCTTTTTGTGAATCCAAAAATTAAATTCATGAGATATCATAACGTGAAACTCCTTTGAATTTGTTTCTTTATTGGGACACACTATCTATCTACCCTAAGTTTGAAAAGCTCGTCGCGATAATGACGTCTAGCAATGTCATTTTCTCTCTAATTATCTCTTTGCAGTGGAAATAAAGTCGATGCCGACCATCAGAAACTATTCTTGTTACATCATAGTAGTTGAAAAAAATAATGCGGAAGACAAATTTCTAAAGTAGTTCAGTTTCTAAAAATACATTATGGGCACTTTAGTAGTTCAATTTCAGTAAACAGTAACTCTGTATTCCTAAAGTTTTTTAGATGAATGGCACCCACGAAAGTACCTTTCTCTATTGTTGATGGAGTTCATAACAAAGCACCATCTTTTTGTGAGCCCAAAAAATTAAATTCATGAGCTATCATAACGTGAAACTCATTTGAATTTGTTTCGTTATTGGGACACACTATTTATCTCCTCTGAAGTTTGAAAAGCTCATCAAGGTAATGACGGGTCTAGCAATGTCGTTTTCTCACTAATTATCTCTTTTCGGTGGAAATAAAGTCGATGTCGACTAATGAAAACTATACCTATTAGGTCGTAGTAGTTGAAAATAATAATGCGGAAGACAAATTTCTAAAGTAGTTCAGTTTGTAAAGATACATTATAGGGACTTTAGTACTTCAATTTCAGTAAAAAGTAACTTTGTAGTTCAAAAGTTTTGGAGATAAGTGGCACCTATGAAACTACCTTTCTCTATTGTTGATGGAGTTCATAACAAAGCACCATCTATTCGTGAGACCAAAAATTAAATTAATGAGCTATCATAACGTGAAACTCATTTGAATTTGTTTCTTTATTGGGACACACTATCTATCTACCCTAAGTTTGAAAAGCTCATTGCGATAATGACGTCTAGCAATATCGTTTTCTCTCTAATTATCTCTTTTCAGTGGAAATAAAGTCGATGTTGATCATTGAAAACTATACCTATTACGTCATACTAGTTGAAAATAATAATGCGAAAGACAAATTTGAGGAACTTTTGTATAATTCGATATAATCATAATGAGGATTACATTAGCCTATTTATAGGTTTCACGTGATAACTATTAAAGATAGCAAGATAAACATAATATCAAATACAATCAATCAAGGACATGCTCTATCAAATGAGATATATGCATAATCCTGAAAGATATGTGAAATCAACCAAATATCATAATATTGCTAAAGATAGTCATGACCTTAGGATGATGGCACTTGCCTCTTTGTCATTATCATTCCATAAATTTCTAAATCATTGTATAGCAGCCTTTAGTTCTAAATCTTTTAATTATGCCGATTTAGTTCTAAACATTTTAATCATGTCAATTTAGTCATGAACATTTTAATAATTTGCCAATTTAGTCCTAAATCGTTTACGGATTTGCCAATTTAGTCCTTCCGAGTTATTTGAGTTGAAAATTGTTGAGGACTATATTGATAAATCATTAAAATGTTTAAATTTAAATTGGCGTGTTTGAAGGGTTTAGGATTGATACGGTCGTTATACTATATCTATAGGTTTATAACTAAATTGACTTAATTAAAGGGTTTAGGATCGAATTGGCTGGCATATAATAAGTTTATGACTTTTTGGACTACTTTCCCTTCAAACACAAACCAAGATTTTTAAAATTCCAATTTAGTTGGAAGCATCAAATTAAGGAGTCATTTATTAGGGAACTACTTGTTTAAACGCATGCTAGGCCTTTCGAAGTCTCATCGTTGGTTGATGTTTATGAGGGGGGACCACACGGGTCAACTTCTTATACTTGTTTTGCTTTCTGATTAAATTTCTGTCTTTTTCTCTCATTGAAAATTTGGGAAAATATCTCGCATTGTCTAATGCTGCACACATCCCATTTAAGAACTTGTCAAGCTCAATCTTGTCGGAACCAATTGTGATTTCATAAACATATATTAAAAGATGTGAAACATTTAGAGGGGCAGTACGCTTATCCGTTAGCCTTTGTCAATGCTAATCCTCATTTTTGGTTTTCGAAGGATACGGTTGGGAGAATAGACCAAAAGCTGCAAACATTATACGGACTCCCATGAAAAACTAAATATTTCAAAAAAGAGTTTCAATAAACATTATAGTCAAGTAAAATCTCTTTTGTTTATGTATCTACAAGAATCTGGGGTTGTTGTCAACTATGAAATTTATCCATGAAATAACATAGATTGCCTTTGGGTTGCAATCTTAAGTATGTTTCACTTTTCAGTGGTATAATCACTCAAAAACATTGCATGGTCTATAGATCATGTAGACCAGATCCACTAAAGCAGTTAATCATGTGGAGTTCAAGGTGACGTCCATACAATTCACTTTTCAATGATATTGGTCTATATGGTATGTAGTACAGGTGTTCATGGGCCGGGCTTTTGATAAAATTAAAGCCTGGCCCAAACATACTGGGCCTACTTACTCTAGGCTCAGAACACTAGCCCAAACCACAACAAAACGTTTGGCTGCCAAACTAGACCGTTCCTATTTGATTCAGTGCTGGCCAAGTCCGAAAATCTGTTGTGAAGCTTGAAAAATCTGCTTCTTCACGGCAGTTGAAACTGAACCCGAGCAAGGATTTGCGTTTGTGCCTCTTAGATCTGGTGATGAAGATCTGCACCTGGTCCAAAAAGAAAATAGTTCCATAGGTTAACATGAAGCTCCAGATGCTCCACTGTGTGATGGAAAGTAATCCAAGATCAAATAATGGAGCGGATTCTGCAGCTGTCACTTCTTTAGCGATGGAAAAAGGAGCTTGAGGAGATTGAGCGGTCGCTGCAGAGTGGGATGAGGTGAGATGTGACAAGGGAAGTGGCTGACAAGCTTGGGAAGGAAAGGTTAAATGGTGGCGGTTGAGGCAACCCCGGTGGAAGAAAAATCGATAGCTTGTTCCAGGCTTCGTTAGCTCACTCCACACAAGCCGTTAGGTCCAATAGGATCTATGTGATCTGACGGTTCATGTGAAATTGACTAAGTGGGCCAAGAAAAAAAAAAAAAAGCTACTTCGTGTTCCTTTTTCAAGTAATAGCTCAGGTGGGTCTAGGCCCATTTAGGCTTCACTATCTAAAGCCTAGTAGTCTGGACCGACCCGAATAGATAATAAATTAATATTTATTGATCTAATAGACAATTTTCTTATGGTTTGATAGGTAAATTGAAAGTTAGCTTTTGGTGCTGATACTCAATAGACTGCAAATCTTGAAAGTTCAAGATTCACCCTAAACTTTGATTTCTGTTGTAACCATTGGGTTAAGTTTTATCTAAAATTGGATTAACTCATTTTTTGTTATCAATATATACTACTTGGTTAAAGAAGTTAAGAAAATAGAATACATGGTTAATGAAGTTTAAAAAAATTAGTAGAGGACCTTGGATTTTTCGAATATGATGAAATAATAAAACTCTCGCGTTTAGCATCTGATTTTAGGGATTGGAGACAATAAAGGATCCTCATCTTGACGACTAACTATATAGGGCCTTCTATGGTTCTCTAGTGGATGGATCTTCAGTTGCAAATTGTTGTAATTCTTTATATTTTGTTACGTAACTCCTGTACAAAACGTCATGCCATGGAAAGACTGAATGATTTTGCGATCAATGCGTGAGACTTACTTTTTTTGGCGGCTATCTAGGTATTGGGCATCTGTCTGTAAGAACCCTTAGTGACATATTCTATCAAAGGTTATAAAGCAAAAAAGAGAAGGAATAGAAAATTCGCACCAAACTCACCACTAAAAATACCGTAAGAACTCATTTTATAGAACGTTTTCTGGAAATTTTTATTAGTTTAAATTAATTCTTTGATTGCAGTGTAGGTGAGCATGACAATAACGTCTTGACACAACTGGTTAAACTAATTGAGCGCTCCATTAAGTAGCTTAAATGTTGTATATCTTCTCTACCCCCTACATGTTTATCAATACCTTCATGAAGATACTTTCGTTTTCTATAGTTTGCAAATTATCAATTTTTGTATTAACTTACTGACATTTATTTTTATAACCTACTACCGCTTTGAATTTACTAACTCTTACATGAAATTATCATCCTAAATTCGAGTTTATCAACTTTTTCCAGATTAAAATCATTAGTTAATTTTGGATTACCAAATCTTATTTTAATTATTTGTCATTTATTTTTAACTTGCCGACTTTCCTATTAAATTACAAACTTTTATTTGCGGTAGTTAGCTTTTAAAGGTTACCAGGCCTAAATCAGGAAATTCATCAACTTTTTGCCCACTAAATCACTGCATATTATTGAGTTATTAACCATCATCTGAGTTATTTCGTGATGTTTGGTGTTTTATTTATCATTTTTTTTTTAAAATTTTCAACCTGCTCCTTATTATCATTTACATAACTTCACTTAATTTGTTTTTCTTGATGAGTGAGTTCTCAACCAAGGCAGATGCTATTAAAAATTGGAATACTGATTGGGAGTCTAAACACACTCATTATTTAGATGGTAATACAGTCCGGGGCTCTCCCTGACCGATGGCAAATAATTATCAGCCCACCATAAAAGATTGGGATTCATTAAAATTAGAGGCTAGAGGAGTTTTTCAACTTCCTTTCTTCTTTTGAGATTTGACATGTAAAACTTTAAAAACATTGTAGGTTATATCTCATTCAGATAATGCATATTCTTTGAAATTACAATAAGATTCTTATTTGTACTTGTTGACACATATATTTTGCCCATTCATTTAGGATTTAATTGCATAAAAAATTCTAGATTAATTTTTAACTTATAAATAGAAACAATTTTCATTAAATTGCATAGCGTTAGGTACATTTGCATTTATATTTATAGAATTTATTAGAAAATTATTTTAAAAATAAAAAATAAAAATAAAAAATTAACTAATTAATTTTAAAAAAAAAAAATGAGAGAAGGGCATGATTTCCTGATTGGGGCCAAGCTGGGAGGGCAGCTGGCGGTGGCAGAAGCCATGCGCCCCTCCCGGTTGCCGTTAATAGGAGAGAGCTGAGGGAAAGAGGGGAGGGAGAGGAGAACGAAGAAAAGAAGCAGCCAGAGAAGAAACGGTCTTCCTTCGGACTCTTTCCGCCACCATGCGGTCCTTGCGCTTGCACAACCGTGAGGCCCCCCCTCGCGCACCGACGCTCCGCCAGCATCTGCAGTGATCTACGGCGACGGTCCCAGCAACATCTTGGCAAGGTCCAACAGTTTTCACCGCCTCATCTCATCTCACTCAGCCATCATTAGCGAGCTTCAGGTTTTTCGACGCTGGTCAAGACCTTGACGCGCCTCAGATCCCTCGCCTCAGCAAGCGAACGAGCACACTGAGAAAAATCGTGAGAATGGGTGAAGGGAATCTTCCATCAACGCGCAACGCCACTTCCACTAAGAAAAATCCGCCACCATCTCACACCACTTACTTCCTACCTCTCTACGCCCACGTCCAACGCAAGGGTACAGAGAAAAGACAATGGGAGGGAGAGGCCTTCACTCGGAAGGTGAACGTCCCCGTCAGACTTCAATTTTTCGCTGCCATTGCCTCAACGAGTTACCGTCCGAGATCTCCACCATCAAGGCGTCCCCGCAGCAGCTTTCACCGAGAGCCCGACTGCTTAGCACCATAGCCACCGCTCCAGTGAACCAGACGAGTTGCCGCCTCCCCTGACGCCTGCTCAACACCACAGCCGCCGCAGCAACAAGCTGCTGCCAAGCTTATCCAGCAACCTTGCCGTGACTCGAGCCTGCTCCAACTCGTTTTTCGTCAATCACCCAGCGCGGACGCTGGATTTGCAAGCAACAAACCAGCAAGCATCCCGTCATCGTGCGCCTACGGTGACCATCTCAACCATCGCGACGGTCGACGTTGCTCCCTGTCCGAGACCCTGACGCTGGCGCCTCGCGAGCCAGTCGCGGGTATTCCACCACCACTGTGGTCGCTTTTCATCAAGAGTTACCTCGGCTTCCCACCTTGCCAAGCGTTACCTCGAGCGAGATATATAGAAAATACACAATTTCTTGTCTAAAACACGTCATGTTACTCAATCAACACGTGTCGAAAAATGTAAATATGGAGCCACCGTTCATACACATACATATAACAAGGAGAGTAACTCAACAAGATCCAAGCATTCATATCTCACTTCAAAATCCTGACATTTGAACCACTTTATAGCTCAAGAGGATGTACCCAATAAAGGATCCATAACCATGTCAAATGAAAATCTATTCAATCCCACTCATTGAAGTTAAGGCAAACCAAACCATCGCACAGCACATAACTCAATTACCCACTTAAGCAATCCGGAAATCAATCTACACTAAATGGTGAGTTTTCGCTTACCTCAGTTCCAATCAAAATCACAACTTGCATGAAGAAAGCTATTCAAGTGAATCCAACCACGAATGACACAAATTCAACCTATCAAAATAGGCGCAAAAAAAAAAAGGCACAACAATGTTTTCACTTGAGGAACCTACATAAGATGAATAAACTTTGGCCCAAACAATCAACATATAGTCGAAAATGGGCACACCGGGAAAGTGCCCATAGCAGTACATAATGTTCAGCTTGCGCATCAAACTTTGCTGCTTTGGTTCTCGCTCCACGGGTTTCGTTTTTGAGCGAACCACACATCATTTCAAAGCAACTTATAACATGCTACATTGGTTTCTTCTCAACTCATAAAGCTTATCCCTAAAATCTACACTTGCTACACTCAAAATTATCCCGACGTGTTGGCAGTATGTTGCTTGATTGCGGATTTTACATATGATGCTTATCTGTCACCATTTGCCACTAGCCGAGGTATCGTCCTTGATTTCTTTTGCAAGCTGTATTATTAGCCTTTCTTTAATTGAGTACAATATCTACGTTGCATGCACAGAATGAGGGATTAGATTAAAGCCTCTCTCTTTTTTTTTTTTTTTTTTTTTGAAATCAGATTATATTTTCTATAGCTTCAATTTGCAAATAAATACATCAAGTACATAAGAGAGAGAGAGAGAGAGAGAGTAAATCCTTGCATTACTCTCTTGTGTTTGTCTTGTGATTTTTACAGTGAAAGAGGAAGAGTGAATAATATGTCATTTAAGATGATTTTGCATATAAAAAAAAAAAAAAATGTAACTAGCACTGCACTTGAGACTAAATAATATCGTTCAAGTCACTGAAGTGATTCGGCTGAAATAACTTTCTTGTTTTTGTCATTATTGATGTGTTTTTAGAGTGCGTTTTTTTTTTTTGTTTAAGGAAAAAATTGGAAATAACTTGTTCACTTTCCCAATAAAATCTAATGTATTTTTAAATTCAAATTATCAAAAAAAGAAGTAAATTATATGCGCATCTAAATGTCAATAGTTATATACTTTGTAAAATCTCAGATAAAATGGTTTGGACGCTATTTAATTTCAGATTTACTCTTAATTTCATCGAAGTTGCATATATGAATTGAATAACAAATCATTTAGTGAATGATCATATCTAATGTTCTTCTTCAAAGAACGTTTTGGATCTGGGCTGCCAGTTTTCCTTTTCATCAGGTTTTCATGATTGCCTCCAACAACAATCCAAACGCTGGGCATGTTCATGTTGCAAGTTGTACATGCGAAGAATCAGCTCACAACCTAAAAGTCAAAAAATGGAAATAGAAAGAAAGAGGAATGAAGGGTTTTCACCAAACTCTACTTTGGGAATAATTACCAAATCAACATAAATTTTGAAAGAAAAGTTAATTGCAAGAAAAATTATCTTATATACCCTTGATATAGAAAGTGATTTTTTTTTTTTTTTTGAAAATTGGTGAAGAAAGTGATTCGGTTTCCATGAAATATGAGTAGTGAAGAATGCTCTGTTATTGGCAAAAAAATGACGGTGCCGTTAGCATAACATATCCCTAGTTTAAATTATGATGATCTCAGTTGCATAGTTACACTCCATAACATTATTGGTGGATCGAGCCACTAAGATAATTTGTAAATAGTATCCAAACTATATGCCCGTCGGTGGAAAGTTCAAACTCGTTGTTACAACTTTCTTGTAATAAGTACATTTATGAAGATATATGCCGTAGAATTCCTCGTATCTGTGGAATCTTATAACCATGTTTAGGAAGCTGTCTTATTCGAAAGCAGATCCTATCTTGCCTACCACAGACCACATCATCCGCGGCACACTTCAACTGTCGACACATGTCAACCTTTGTTTCTCTCCTTTTGGCTCTCTCCCTGTCTCCGTATTATTTCTCTCTAACTTTACCTCCAACCCAACGCTAGCCTATAAAACCGTTGAGATCTGGGCGAGGTCTCAACAGCAGCACCAGCTCCACGTTGAGATCAGGTGGCAGGGCAAAGAGACGGTAGGTAGAGAGAGGGCCATGAGGTGATGATCGACCTAATGGGCAAGAGTCGAAGCCGCGAGCTTGGTCGAAGCCGTGGCGTCTCAGGTGGGTGGGAGCCAATCGTGGTGGCGGCACGGTGGAGGCAGGGACGGAGGGAGGGAGAGATAGAGGAAGAGGCCGATAGCCAGCGAGCCAAATCTGACAGCGCTGTAGAAAGTGGGTGTGTGGTAGGCAGCGACGAATTCGCGTCCGTCTTATTTAGTTTAAGATTCTGTAACTTTAACCATGAAACCACCGCGCCCGCTTGTATTTTCAAGGATTGGATGCTTTTTCTGGTCGGTCAAGGATTGGATGCTAGAAGAGAGAAGAAAATACTTGATTGGGGTTGGCTTAGGTTCAGCAGCTGACTCATCTCTCAACCATCTACAGTAGGGAAACTATAAATGAAAGGACTCTTTCACCTCCAAAAGGTCCTCATCGAATCGACAAAAATAAATGAAAAGCAAAAGGCCAACTGAAACTATAACGTGTTAAAAGGGTTTGACCTTTTTGAAAATATACCGGGCCAACACAGTCCCTCCAATGACAATGAAGCTTTACATGTGCGTACCACGACCAAACATTCTGCAGACTCTTTTCATGGTCACGGCCATCACTTTTTATTTGACTGAATGGCCAGAAAAGTTCTTTATTCCTTCAAAAGAGTTCTCCCGGGAAATATCATCAGAGTTCACCTCCTCTCTATACAATGGCAAATCCTCCAGAGAGCCCGATGAAATTTATCAAAGTGTTGTTCAACCACCACGGTCATGACTCCCCGACGGAGCTCCCCAACATCCTCCTCATGGTCGCCACCCTTATTGTAACCGTCACCGTCCAGGCCAAGGTCAGAGCCCCCGGTGGCATCTGACAGGCCATCTTCCCTACAGGCCATCCCAATATGGACTTCTCTATATGTTCCTAGCGTGCAACACGTCCGTGCTCTCATCATCCATCTCATCATCTCTCTCAACTGGGGCATCCCCTTCTTCCTCGAGGTCATGGTGGCCACTGTTAAATTAATGTCTCCAGTTTGAATTCGGATAACGATTTGTTAAACCGAATTTGTTGATAAAGATTTCCCAAGTAGAAGAAATTCGATGGACTCTTGAAGATTTACAAAAGAGGAAATATAAAAAAAAAATAAGGAGCAAAGTTTTCTTCTTTGCCGCGAAATCCAAAAAAGGCAATCGATTTGTGGGGGCCCAGAGTCAAAGTGTTGACTCTGGGCACAAGCACAACTCTTTTGACGTGAAGATGAAGTCCCCTACACATAGACAGAAGGAGGTGGGCCCAGGTCAAAGTTTGACCTGGGCATACGTATAAAACATAAATATTACGCATGGTTTTTTTTTTTTTTTTTTATTCGGTGAGTTGCTACTGCACCTATACGAGAGAAAGAGAAGCCGTTCAAAGCCTTTGAAGAGAAGCGAAGCCATACGTATGTAAAGAAAAGAAAAGATGTTGGAGTTCTTGTTTTTCGGCGTACGTAGAGCGTTATACTTTGAGTTTGAACGTACGATAATTTTGTGCCGTGAGTTTATATCCAAGTGAGTTGTTTATTTATAAAAACTTTGGGTTTGGGGTTAAATCTAGGTGTGGAAAACACTTGAGTGTGTGAGTGATTGTAAACTTTGATTCTCCGATTATAGTGGATTATTTGCTGCTGGCTCTCCATGTAGACGTAGGTACCGATACTTGGACAGAACCACGTAAATTTCTGGTGTCCTTATTTTTCTCGTTTATTTCTTTGGTAATTTCGCATTGACGTAAATTGCAAGATCCCGTCATTTCCGCGTATTATATCCCAACAATTGGTATCAAAGCCAGGTTGGGATCAGATTTCTTGATTGTGATTTAGAGCTTTTGCTTGTCTGATTATTATATGGAAATTCTGTTACTGCAATTATGTCTGAGAGGAAATCTGAAATTGAGAAGTTTAATGAGAGTAACAACTTTGTGTTATGGAGCATCAAGATGCGGGCTTTATTGACAACCCAAGGTTTGGCCAAGGCACTGAATAGTGAAGATGAGTTGCCTATTATAATGAAAGCCTCAAAGAGGGTAGAGCTAATGAAAAGAGCAAAGAGCACAATCTTGTTAAATTTGTCGGATGAGGTCTTAATAGAGGTTGCTGAGGAGAAGGATGCCGCAGCGTTATGGGCAAAACTTACATGTTGAAGAAGATGTTTCAATTTAGATATACTGAAGATACGTCTATCAGAACCCACCTAGATAAATTTAATAAACTCATGATGGATCTGAAAAACGTCGGTAAAATACTTGATGATGAAGAACAGGGCATGATGTTGTTAGCCTCTTTACCAGAGTCATGGGAGTACTTTACTGATTCATTGTTGCAGGGGCGTACTACAATGACCTCAGAAGAGGTAAAGTTCACCTTATTCTCTAAGGAGTGGCAAAGAAAGTTGCGAGATGACGGTCTGGCGCAAGGAGTAGCGCAAGCACTGACAATTCAGGGTAGAGAACAACATCAAGGGCCTAGTAGTAGCAGAGGTAAAAGCAGATCAAAATCACGCCATAGAAAGTCCAAGGGACGCGTGAAGTGCTTTGAGTGTCACGAAGAGGGGCACATCAGGAGAGATTGTCCAAAGTGGAGGAATAAAGCTGATAGGCAAAATGCCACAAGCAGTGTGGCAAACGTTGTCGAGGGGAGCACTAGTGATGTAGAAGCTGTTTTATGTGTGACTACTACTTCATCAGGAGACGAATGGGTGCTAGATTCAGGGTATTCTTATCATATGACGCCTCATAAGAACTGGTTTACTATTTACCAGACTGTAGATGGTGGTAGAGTTCTTTTAAGGAATAATGCAGTCTGTAAGGCTGTGGGGATAGGGACAATTCAAATTCGAATGTAGGATGGGGTGGTTCGCACATTGACAGATGTGAGGCATGTACTAGTGTGGCACCCCTCGACGGCCCCGAACCGTTAGGGTCGCCACAGTTCGCTTACTTATCAATTGTCCTAATAACATGTCACTCTGATACCATTTAATTATAGTGCGTCCAAATATCCTAGGGGTTTATATTATCCTAATCGATCCCAGCGCAGTTCATATAACGGAAGCATATTCGACATCTCCTTACCCATACTCAAACTAACTAATACAATGCAATACACACCAACTACACATCTTATATAAGTTAAAGCCGAACCACTTTTATTTACATAACTATGATGGATATCACGAGTCGGTACATCAAAAGGCCAAAGCTTTACTAAGCTCGGGTATAACCCAAAAGTGCTCGACTCCACATCAGTCATGTACATCGATCCATCATCCAGTGTCTGCTATCCAAAAAGTGTCATCCTCTACTAGTCACACGCGCGATCACACCCAGCCCGATGCATCAGCTGGTGGCGGCAGCAGCATCCCCATCATAACCCCATCGCGGCGGACATGCACGGATAGTAACTCCTGGACTACAGGGCATCAGGTAGACCCACATCATACATAACTAAAACTTGAACATGGAGGAACACCAGACCACGAACACCCACACAGGAATGCTCCGAACACTCAACCTCAACGTCGGACGGTAAGCCATAGAAAGTACCACGCGTGACCGGTAATAGAGGCATCTCTTAATCTGACATGTTAGTCTCCAAAAGGGGTGAGTACAACCACTCAGCAGTAAAAGATCCATCAAACTACACAATGCAACACGCAAGACAACCACAATTTCATGTGAAATGCACATATCATCCATGCAATCATGCTTATATTTCCATGAGATTCATTCATTAAGGCAATTTATGTTCCATGCCATATGCACATACATGCGCATGATTCATATCATCCATACATTCATGTACATGTCTCCATGAGATCCATTCAACGCCTTCATGATCGCATTCTCAATGTCACATAGTATCAACTCAATTTCATGGGCAATTCATGCATCATGCCATATGCGCACACACGCGCATGATTCATTTCCCATTTTGATATTCAAAAGGATCTCATTTTTCTCCAGGGATCAACCTTTGCATCTTTTGTAACTCTCGCACCCAACCTGGCATTGCGAGACCTCCGGCACACATCTCCGGGCATCCGGCACACACCTCCGGGCATCCGGCACACACCTTCGGGCATCCCGCACCCCAACTGGCATCACGAGGCCATTCGGCACACACCTCCGGGCATCTCGAAACTCCCGAGGCATCCGGCACACACCTCCGGGCATCCCAACACTCCCGGGGCATCGTCGACTCAAAGGTCCGATGGTATCATCAACATCACAATGCATGTTCACATATATGTCTCATTTTCACAATAGCATTTGATGCAATAATGTCAAAGGTTTCAATCAACTTTCGATGTCATATGATTGGCTAAATGTCACCACATATGCTGTATAAATAACAACCCAAGATATCACATCTCATAGAGCAATTCATTTGTTCTTGAAAATAAAACAATTTTCGGATAAAACAGAATGCACTTCTTTAATTAAAATTCTGGAAAAATTAGTAAACGATCTTAATAAATTATGAAAATTTAACATGTTATAAACAAGATCTAGAGAAAAACGTTTCATGAAGAACACCCTGTCAAAAGAATTTCGTACGAGTTGCTACGGTCCATACATGACAGCCTTAAAATTTCAAGCATCACCATTGCACAGTTTTATTTACAAATTCGGTATAAGCCCTAAATCAACTCAGAAAATTCTGAAATTTTGATATGTTATAGAAAAAACCTAGAGGTAAAAGTTTCATGGAGAACTCGAAGTCAGATTCATGATAGATCAAAAGCTATAATCACCATAACTCTTCCTAACCCTCAGTAACGATTTCCAGATTTAACAATTTCAGAGAAAAATCGTTTCGCCGACCAATACTTGTCCGTTTCATCTCAAATTTTATTATGTTGCTCCTCAAGATGTCATCTACAACTTTAATCAAGGACACAAAGTCAAATTTCAACTGGATAATGTTAAAAAATTCACGGAATCGCCAAAGGTCAAGCTGTTTTTCCATGAAACAGTTTACTAGCTTAAAGAACTACTCCTATACCTTCGAATTTCAGCATCCAGCAACATAACTCAAGCATCTCCAAAGTCTATTTCACTTCACACACAACCACAGCAAGCAAAGTGTAGATCAACGGACTCTCACTTGCCTTAAGTTCACGCAAACACAGCAAGCAAACGGCGACTAGGGGACTTCGGGCGCGGCTCAACCGACGGCGGAGCTAGGCAGCGTCAATGGTGGCAGCTGGTGCACGCACGGCGGGGTTGGTCTCCTTCTTCCCTCGCCAATGCACCCTCACGAACTCCCTCTCGCTCGCTCGCCCGCTCGGTCTCCCTCTCTCTCGCGAACACTCTCTCTCTCGGTTGCTGCCTCGTCCATTCTGCCCCTCTCTCTCTCTATTTTCTTTCTTTCACCCTCATGATTAGCTAGTAATCATGAGGTTTTGCATGGGAATGGACACTTGGCTTCAAAGGAAGGACATGTGGCTTCATCCATGGGACAAATGGAGAGGGTGGCGTGGGCTTCTCCATTCGGCTCCTCCTCCCTTCGGTCGACGACCTTATGGGCCTCCATGGGCCGCTTGAGCCCAAAAGTTTTGGGGCCAAAAGAAAATCCAAGAAAAAAGCCCACAAACTTTAGAATATAAACCCATAATCTTTGCACTAATATGAAGCATTTCATTATTTTTCTTAAAGAAATAAATTTTTGCATTCTCATAATCCAATTGCTTCATATACAACTGCATAGCCAAAGTTCCCGCGTGCAGTCCAACTCTTCAAAATTTTACTCTTAATCTTTTTTTTTTCAGCAGGCGTGCGCCTCACGCGTGGCCGACTTCCATCCCTTTGGCACGAAATTAATTTACCAATGCCCAAATTCCTCTCTTATTCCATGTCTACTTAATTGGTATGGTTGGGATTTTCGGATGCCACAAATAGAGCTCAAGAAGAACCTTATTTCTCTAGGGGACACTCGATGACATCGGTGTAGGTACACTGCTGAAGGTGGAGTACTAAAAATCTCTCGAGGTGCCATGATAGTGATGAAGGGGAAGAAAGTGAACACTCTCTATCATTTATGGGGAGAGACCGTGACTGGAACCGCTGCAGTTTCATCAGGTGAGTCAGACTCTAACTTGACTCTATTATGGCATATGCGTTTAGGACATATGAGTGAGGCAGGCATGACGATGCTAAGTGAAAGGGGATTGTTGAATGGTCAAAAGACAGGAAAGCTGGACTTATGTGAGCATTGCATCTTTGGGAAGCAACACCGAGTTAAGTTTACTATAGCTATTCATTCGACCAAACGACCATTTGAATATATTCATTCAGACGTTTAGGGCCGGTCTTCAGTTTCTTCGAAAGGAGGTGCCTGATATATGCTGACATTTATCGACGACTATTCAAGGAAGGTATGGGTATACTTTCTGAAGCACAAATATGATGTGTTCGATCAGTTCAAGAAATTTAAGGCATTGATTAAGAAGCAGTCAGATAAACAAATCAAGTGCCTGAGAACCGATAATGGTATGGAGTTCTGTGGTAAAGATTTTACTGAGTTCTGTGAGAAAGAAGGTATTGTAAGACACCACACAGTACCTAGGACACCACAACAGAATGGCGTGGCAGAACGGAAGAAAAGAACTTTGCTTGAGCAAGCTCGATGCATGCTTTCACATGTAGGACTTGGCAAGGAATTTTGGGCCGAAGCAGTAAACATGGCATGTTACCTAATTAATCGATCTCCATCATCTGCTATCGAGTGGAAGACTCCCGAGGAAGTATGGTCGGGGAAACCTGTTGATTGCTCGGGATTACATATATTCAGATGTCATGTGTATGCTCATGCGAGTGATGGTAAGCTTGATCCGAGGTCAAAGAAGTGCATATTTCTGGGTTATGCATATGGGATGAAAGGCTACCGGCTGTGGTGCACTGATCCCAGATCATCCGGTTTTCTAATTAGTAGAGATGTGATCTTCGACGAGACTGCAATACTTCAACAGAGGAGTTCTGAGATACAACCAGTAAAGAAGACAGATCATGGTGTCATTAGTGAGGTGGAGCTTCAGGTGGAGACTCCGGAGACCTTGAAGGTAATAGGAGTTGAGACTACAGATGAAGCCGCTGTTCCTAAAGTCGGTTATGTGAACAATCAGCAAAACCACAGCACACTATAGCCACAGGTAGACAGAGAAGGCAAATTAAATCACCGGTACGTTATGGTTATACAGATATTGCTTATGCATTAACTGTAGGTGATGAGGTGAAGACAGATGAGCATTCGTTTTACTTTGAGGTGATGGCTAGTTCGGAGTCGTCGCAGTGGCTAGGGGCTATGAGTGAAGAGATGGAATCACTCCATCGAAATCAGACATTAGAGCTGGTCAAAGTACCCAAGAGCCAAAAGATTGTCGGAAGTAAATTGGTCTTTAAACGGAAAGAGGGCATTCTCGGTGTCGAAGGGATATATACAGCATGAGGGCATTGACTACAATGAGGTGTTCTCTCCTGTGGTAAGACATACTTCTATTCGTGTTTTACTTGCCTTAGTTGCTTCGCAGGATCTCGAGTTACGGCAGCTAGATGTGAAAACTGTGTTTCTTCACGGTGAGTTGGAAGAGTAGATTTACATGAGGTAACCAGAGGGATTTGTCATTCAGGGTAAGGAAAATCATGTTTGCTTGTCAAAGAAATCTTTGTATGGGTTGAAACAGTCTCCTAGGCAGTGGTATAAACGTTTTGATACTTTCATGGCCAGTCAAAACTATTTAAAAAGTCATATGGATAGCTGCGTTTACCATAGGAGATTGGAGAATGGTTCTTTGATTTATCTACTCTTATATGTTGATGATATGCTGATAGCAGCTAACAATATGTCTGATATTGATGTGCTAAAGAGGCGGTTAAATGCTGAATTTGAGATGAAAGATTTAGGTGCTGCAAAGAAAATATTGGGCATGGAGATTTTGCGTGACAAGACTGTAGAAGTTTTACGTCTATCTCAAAAGAAATATATTGAGAAGATTGTGGCACGTTTTAATATGCAGTTAGCAAAATCTGTAAGTACACCTTTAGCAAAACACTTTAAACTTTCAGAAAAATTATCACTGCAGACTGAGGAGGAGGAGAAGGAGGAGGAGCATATGTCCCGTGTTCCTTATTCTAGTGCCATGGGTAATATTATGTATGCTATGGTGTGCACTACACCTAATATTTTACATGCTATGAGCGTGGTTAGTCGCTACATGAAGCGTCCTGGAAAAGTTCATTGGGAAGCTATGAAGTGGATCCTCAGATATTTGAAGGGGACAACAAACGTGGGTATAGTGTATCAGAGGGACAGCAATGGCAGTGAGACCAGTGGTTTTGAGGATTTGGATCACGCCGGTGACTTGGATGATTGCAGGTCTTTAGCAGGGTACGTGTTTACACTAGCAGGTGATGCAATTAGTTGGAAAGCGTCCTTACAGGATCACATTGCCTTGTCTTCGACTAAGGCAGAGTACATGGCACTTACCTTTGTAGCAAAAGAGGCGATATGATTACAAAGTTTGCTCTCAGACTTTAGGTTAGAACATAAAAGTGTGGATATACACTGTGATAACCAAGGTGCGATATATTTGGCGTATAATCCAGTTTATCACGAGCGAACTAAGTATATCAACATCAGGTACCACTTCATCCGAGATGTCTTAGCTAAGGGTAATGTTATTGTTAAAAAGATTGCTACAATGGATAACCCAGCAGACATGATAACCAAGTCTGTTCCTTTGGGGAAGCTCAAGTTCTGCTTGAGTTCTATTGGTGTCTGTGGAGAGTGAGCACCCATCAGGGCGTTGGGAGAGCATCATGGATGATGGGCACTATAACTTGGCTTCAAACATCGAGCCAAGGTGGAGAATTGTTAAATTAATGTCTCGAGTTTGAATTCGGATAATGATTTGTTAAATCGAATTTGTTGATAAAGATTTCCCAAGTAGAAGAAATTCGTTGGACTCTTGAAGATTTACAAAAGAGAAAATATATAAAAAAAATAGGGAGCAAAGTTTTCTTCTTCGCTGCAGAATTCGAAAAGGCAATCAGTTTGTGGGGGCCCAGAATCAAAGTGTTGACTCTGGGCACACGCACAACTCTTTTGGCGTGAAGATGAAGTCCCCTGCACGTAGACAAAAAGAGGTGGGCCCAGGTCAAAGTTTGACCTGGGCACACGTATAAAACAGAAATATTATGCAGGGTTTCTTTTTATTTATTTATTTATTTGGTGAGTTGCTGCTGCACTCGTACGAGAGAAAGAGAAGCCGCTCTAAGCCTTTGAAGAGAAGAGAAGCCATACGTACGTAAAGAAAAATAAAGACGTTGGAGTTCTTGTTTTTTGGCGTATGTAGAGTGTTATACTTTGAGCTTGAATGTACGATAATTTTGTGCCGTGAGTTTATATCCAAGTGGGTTGTTTATTTATAAACACTTTGGGTTTGGGGTTAAATCTAGGTGTGGGAAACACTTGAGCGTGTGAGTGATTGTAAACTCTAATTCTCCGATTATAGTGGATTATTTGCTGCTGGCTCTTCCCGTGGATGTAGGTACCGATACTCGGACCAAACCACGTAAATTCTGGTGCCCTTATTTTTCTCGTTTATTTCTCTGGTGATTTCGCGTTGACATAAATTGCAAGATCCCGTCGTTTCCACGTATTATATCCCAACAAGCCACCGTGTCAATGGCCGTCACTCCCAACTCGCCAAAACTATTCCAGGACTGCTCTTCACCAGCTTCATGCCGTTCTTGCTGAGGACGCTGATCCAGATGGGCGAGTATTACATGGGGCCTATGTTCGAGTGAACTTCATCAAGTAGGAGGTGCAGTTTACTCTCAATTAATTAATTAGTTTGTTTAGTTCTAATCTAATCTTCAGCCTCACCTTGCTCTGAGGATCAAGTACGGTGTGATGAATTTGTGGGAATAATTTAATTTTTCAGAATTAATTTGTTCAATTTGGATCATCTCTTGCTTCTTTAGGCAATTTTACTTGCTATATGTTTCTGCAAAGTTTCTATTTCTACTTCCTTTTCTTTTATTTTTTGTATTCACCAAATAAATGAGAAAATCATGACGAGTTTGTAGTTATGATTTAGATATTTCTTTATCTATTCCATATATCATTTTGGATCAACTTCAGAGTATAAACTGATAGGACTAGTACGAGCACCTAGAGGGGGGTTAATAGGTGATCAAAGAAGTTTTTTACAAAACGTAGCAAGATAGATTAGCCTTCAATGATTAATAGACTAAAAGAGCGAAGACAATAAACAGACATATGCAGCTAAAATGTAAAGTAAGGAGATAAGGGATAGAGAATCAAGACTCTGAGTTTATAGTGGTTCGGCTTAAACGAAGCCTACATCCACTCTCCCGCACTGACAGCCTACTGGCTGGATTTCACTAAGAATCAAAAGAGAATTTACAGTCTCACGTCCTTGATTCCACAGTGTAGAGACTCTACTACACTTCCTCAAGGTCTCACAAATATTTAGTCTCTATTTTGAGTACAAGTATAGCTCAATGAATAAGATCGCAAAAGAACAAAGAGATTCAGACTTTGGAATTTTTCTATCGGGCACTCTTGAACAACTTGAACATCTTCCTTATATACTCCTTCATGCCTTCATTACCGTTGGCACCTTCCAAAGGAGTTCTTCCAATCAACCTGTTGGATAGAATCAATTAGGGAGATCTCAAACTATTCAAGGAAAATGACGATAGTCCACCAATCCTGCTCGCCCACACAATTAGGATCTAGATTTCCATAAGTAGAACCTTCCAAGTGTGTTTCGCGGATCAATTGAATCTAAGTTACTCGAATTAATCAATACGAATAAAAAATCTTGAAATGCTATCTCCAACCAAGAGATATTCCTTAACCATACGAATCAAATCCTTAAAGATAACTTTTTCATCGTCGGTCTGGAAACTGTCAATGAGGGCAAACTTTGAATCTTGAGTCTAGATGTCTACAGACTTTGTCAATAGAGTCTTCAAGTCTTCAAACTAGACTAATGGAAACGTTTTGTCAACTTCAAAACAAATCGGGAAATTTTCTCTAACAATCTCCCCATTTTTGATGGTGACAAAACTTTCCTGCAGATTTGGATACTTTCGACCTACAATATAATACTTAAGCTAACAAAGATATCTCATAACAGATTAGAATAAAGATAATGGCGATTTTGCATCCACAGAAAACAAGTTAATCCTGTAAAAGCAATTATCTTTATCAAAACCAACAACATAGCTTAAAATACTGCAAGCATCAAAAGTTTAAAGCAATCCAAGATCCAAATCAGTTCAACCAAACAAAAGATAAAGTCAATCCACAAAAGATAAATCAAAGTCAAAAAGATACAGTTTAAATCTGCATCAACTTAATCAACTTCTCCCCCTTTTTGTCAACGGCAAAAGGTAGAGAAGATAAAATCAAGATGATTTTGGAATGCGAATGAGCTGAAAATCTCCCATAGACTTGACAGTCTCTTCTAGCTTCTTCATATCTTCCTGCAGTTGCACGAAATCCTTGCCCTTTGCAGTTGCTTGAATCTGAAGATTAAGAGCTTGAACTTGATCTTGCAAAGTAACTGAAATGGCATGATGAGCATTCTGCAGAGTTTGGAATTCACATCCCAAAGCATAAACCTGGCCTTTAAGCTCCATGAGAATTTCAAGCAATCTTTTAAAGTCTCGCTGAATTGTCGGTTTGTGTGCTTGCTTCAGATGAGTAGATTGTGGAGTAAAGCCAGATGATGGAACTTCAGCACAAGCATCCAGACTTGGTGATGATGCCTCATGATCTTCTTCAGGAAATTGAGGTGCATACACATCTTCTGGATCGGCAGGAGAATGACTAACATCATCACCAGGAAAAGCAAGTAAAGGAATACCTTCTTTAACAGCAGCTCCCCCCGTTTCAGTGCCTTCGGGTGGAGAGAAGTACTCTTCTTGCTCGGACTTTTCTTCAGTGTCATGAAGTTCTGGTGCTTCTTCTTCTGCTGGAGAATCTCCACGACATTCTCTTTCAGTTTGTTCTCCTCCTTGCTCGTTTTCATCTTTTCTTACTTCTTCTTCTTCCTTCCTCATCAATTCCCTTTCTTCACTCCTTTTCTCCATCTCTTCTCTGTCTCGATTCTCTTGGTCTGCAGTTTCTGGAACAAGACGCTGTACATTCTGTAAGGCAATAGTGGAGATAGCAAAGTCTTCCTCATCTTCTTCTTCCTGTAGAATGATTGCTCTCCTTCTTTTGGATGGACCGGTCATAGGTTCTTTGCCTTTTCTCTTTGCAGCTGTAGAGTCTTGTCGAGACTTGACATGGGTCTTCTCCTTAAATTGCTCTAATGCCTTGTTCAGCTCCTTCAGACACATCTTTGTAACCATCTTTAGCCCTATCACCATTTTATCAATGGTTCGAACACACAGAATTTTGGGAGGCTGAATGTTAAAATGTCTGAATAAATGAGTAATGAGAGTAGAATAAGGAAGTTTTCCATTGTCCTTTGCCATTGACCTATACATGTGAAACATGATAGTATGAGGCAGAGAAAACTTGTAACCGATTTTGATGGCGTACATCAGCTTTGCTTCAGAGTTGGAGACGTCAGTTTTTTATGTGGATTTGGGCCTGAGACAGTTGATTACAATCTTATGGAGTAAGATGTTAGAGACATTCATTCTCTGATAAGAAATCCGACCTTCAGCAATTCTATCTTGAACAAGCTCCATAGTTGCAAGACCAACAGACACACTTATGGATTGGAAACTCCCTCTCTCCACTCCAATCACATCAGCAAGAGTGTCCATGTCTACCACATAATCTTGATCCCTAACGCTGAAAGAAAATCTATTCGCATCCAAAAAGCTTAGATTGGAATAGAAGTACGCTGTAAGTTCAGAGTGAGCAACATCGGTCTCAGAACAAAAACGCTCAAGTTGGAGTTTCGCAAACTTCTCTCGCAAATTGACGTTTAAAGAATCGAGAAAGTCAAAATCGACACTTCTGGGGTTCATCACCCCTCACTTCAGCAACTTAGAGTAAACTTGTTTGTGTTCCTCATAACAAAACAAATCTGCTCTTTTTCCTCGAATTTCCGCAGCAACACCCATCCTAGGCTTAAATTGCATGAACATCTTTTCATCATCATCTTTTCCCTCAGGTTGATTTACTGTTCCAAAACATGGATCACTAGGAAAATTTGCAAAAGTCCTTTCTGCCGTACCAACAGGAACAATTCCCGAACGTTCCATAACTCTTAAAAAATGGGTCTCATTTCGATACCCCTTCTTTCTAAAAAATTCATCAATGAGAGTCATTGTAGAACCACCTTCCTTCAAAGCAGAGTAGAGTTTGTAAGTAAATTCAGGCTTAAGGGTCCTTACAGGTTCGACATCCTCAATGATTTCTTCCTCTGTTTGTTGGTGATGATGCTCATGTGATCTAGCAGGAGAAGAATGGCGCGGTTGAAAATGTTGTTGTTGAGTTTCCTGTTGCCTTGGAGAGTCTTCTTCCTCAGTCAGATCAAAGTGCGTAGGTCCCTCAAGCACGAACTGTGGTCCCCTGCTTGCAATCCTTGATGACTTTCTTTGGAATGACATTGTCACAGTCTTTGAGAGGGTTTTTGAACTCAATTCGCGAGAAAGATGAAAACTTTAAAGATTAAACTAAAGAGAGAAAGTAAGAAGGTGAATATCTGTACTCTAGGGTTTGTGGGTAAAAACGAAGAAGAGGAACAGTATATAAACCAGTCGAAACAGGGTATTCGAATCGTCACAAAAGGAAAAAATAAAAATGCCTTTTCAAAAAATAACTGCCTTTTTGAAAATAGATAACTATCCCTTTTTTAAAAAAAAAATAACTACATTTTCAATATCAATTAATTAGAGATTAACAGACAGTCTTACCTTTTCGAGATTTATATTGAAAAGTTAAAACACTATAACCGAAATAACTTACAGTCGTAACCTTTGGTCTTCTGAGTCTGATCTTTTTGGGTCTGAGCTTTTTCAGATTTTATCCCTAAGTCTGAGCTTCATCAGTCTTTGAGAGATAAGATATTAAGTCTTGAGCAAATAGACTCAAATGAGCTTTTCTCTAGCGGCTTTGTCAATATGTCTACCAGTTGATTCTTTGAGTCAATGAACTGTATCAAGACTTCTCCATTTTGAACATGATCTCTAATAAAATGATGTCGAATCTCTATATGCTTTGCTCTCAAATGAAGAATAGGATTCTTTGTGAGATTGATTGCGCTGGTGTTGTCGCATTTGATCTCGGTGCATGAGTCTTCAATTCCAAAGTCTTGTGGTTGTTGCTTTATCCATAAAATTTGAGAACAGCAACTTCCAAGAGCTACATACTCTGCTTCTGCTGTTGAAAGAGCTACAGTACTTTGCTTCCTTGAAAACCAAGGTACTGCCCTATTACCAAGCAATTGACAAGTGCCAGATGTGCTCTTTCTATCAACTCTGCAACCTGCAAGATCTGCGTCTGAATATCCAAGGAGAATAAAGTCTCCTTCCTTGGGATACCATAGACCTAATTGAGCAGTTGTTGCAACGTATTTAATGATGCATTTCACAGCACTTAGATGTGATTCTTTGGGAGCTAATTGAAATCTAGCACAAATGTAAACACTAAACAAAATGTCAGGTCTAGAAGCAGTAAGATAATTAAGTGAATCAATGATACTCCTATATAGTTTTTGGTCGACTTTCTTTCCTCCTTCATCTTTGTCTAGTTTCGAAGAACTTGACATTGGTATATCAGTCTTTTTGCAATTCTCCAGTCCGAACCTTTTTACAAGTTCTTTTGCGTATTTCTCTTGATGAATGAAAATTCCATCTCTCAGTTGTTTCACTTGCAAAACAAGAAAGAAGGATAATTCACCCATCATGCTCATCTCAAATTCATCCTGCATAGACTTAGAAAATTTCTTGCACAGATTCTCCTTAGATGATCCAAGTATAATGTCATCAACATAAATTTGAACAAGTAAAAAGCTTTTTCCTTCCCTTTTGATAAACAGAGTAGTGTCTACTTTTCCTTTAACAAAACCGTTTTGAATTAAGAACTTACTTAACCTTTCGTACCAAGCTCGAGGTGCTTGTTTTAATCCATATAGAGCATTTTTCAGTCTGAACACATAGTCCGGTTTCTTTGGATCCTCAAATCCAAGGCGTTGTTCCACATAGACTTCTTCTTGAATAAATCCATTTAGGAATGCACTTTTGACGTCCATTTGGAATAACCTGAAATTCTTATAGCAAGCAAAAGCAAGTAATAATCTAATTGTTTCTAATCTTGCTACAGGAGCGTAAGTCTCATCATAGTCTATCCCTCATTCTTGCATATATCCTTTGGCCACGAGTCTTGCTTTGTTCCTTATGACTTTTCCTTTTTCAACCATTTTGTTCCTGAAAACCCATTTAGCTCCAATAATAGACTTACCTTTTGGTTTAGGAGTTAATTCCCAAACATCGTTAATGCTGAATTGCCTGAGTTCTTCTTGCATTACTTCAATCCAGCTTTCGTCAGTTAAGGCTTCTTCTATATTTTTGGGTTCTATTTCAGAAATAAGTGCCACAGCACTAGACTCTTCTCGCCTTTTTGATCTGGTACGAATCCCTTCATTAATATCACCAATAATGAGTTGTTTGAGATGACTAGACTTATGCTTCCAGTTACTAGACAATCTGACAGGTTGTTGATCTTTTTTTTCGAGTTGATCCTTCATCATCCGTTCATTGTTTTTCTACTGGAGTCTGAACTGTGTCAGGGGAGGTAGACCTTGTAGAGTCTGGAGCAGGTTCAGATTCTTCAATTTGAATATGAGTCGGTTGGATCTGCAAGAAGTCTTGAAATTTGACGTTCATCGATTCTTCGACAGTCTGAGTCTTCTTGCTGAAGATTCTGTAGGCTTTGCTAGTAGTTGAGTATCCAAGAAAGATTCCTTCGTCTGATTTTTCTTCAAACTTACCAACTCGATCATTTGCATTTTTCAAGATAAAACATTTACAACCAAACACTTGAAAATACGAAACAATTGGCTTCTTTCCTTTAAATAACTCATAGGGAGTTTTCTCAAGAATTGGCCTTAAGAATACTCTATTAATAACATAATATGCTGTAGAAACAGTTTCAACCCAAAAACGTGAAGAAATATTGCTTTCAATTAAAAGAGTTCTTGCCATTTCTTGTAAAGATCTATTCTTCCTTTCCACAACCCCATTTTGTTTTGGTGTATATGGAGAGGAGAACTTATGTTGAAAACCATATTCATCACAAAATTTAGCAAAGTCTTGATTTTCAAACTCACCTCCATGGTCTGTTCGAATGTTTGAAATGAGAAAAAGTCTCAGACTTACTTGCAAGAAAGTAGACCCAAGTAAATCGTGAAAAATCATCCACTATTACTAGGCAGAATCTTTTTCCATCAATGCTTTGAGTTCTAGTTGGACCAAAGAGATCCATATGCAGAAGCTGCAGCACACGATTAGTGGAAACTTGATTTATTAGTTTAAAAGAATTTCTAACCTGTTTTCCCAACATGCATGGTGTGCATAAGTCAAACTTTTGGTATTTTAGGTTGGGTAAACCTCGAACAAGCTTCTTGGAAGAGATTTTGGCAATTTGCTTCATGTTGATATGGCCAAGCTTTCGATGCCATAGATTCGCTTCAATCTTGTACTGATATTAAGCATTGTGATCTCTCTTGATTAATATTCAGAAGGTAAATATTCCCATGTCTACGCCCAGTAAAAGATTGAGAGAAATCTTTACTAGTTCCTGAACATGTTCCTTCCTGGAAATTGATTTTGAATCCAGTGTCGCATAATTGGCTTATGCTGAGTAGATTGTAATTTAATCCTTCCACCAAGGAGACATTGTTGATTGTAAGACTTCCAATCTTTACTGTTCCTCGTCCAATAATCCTTCATTTGCTATTTCCACCAAAAGAGACTTTTCCTCCATCTATTTGAACAAGATTTATAAAATAACTTAAATCTCCTATCATGTGTCTTGAGCAGCCACTATCCAAATATCATTTAATCTTCCTCTTGATAGTGACCTGTAATTAAAAAGAATTTCAAGTTCTCTTTGGTACCCATATTTTCTTGGGTCCAGTGGAGTTAGTGCAATAAACAGTCTTTGCCCAATCCTTTTTAATAGGTCTCCAAACCATAGGACGTTCTTTCTCAAAGTGTTCTGAGCTATTATACTTTGAACATTTGAGAGCATTTCGGCCAACAGATTTTACAAATATTTTTTGAAAATGATTTTTACAAAAGGCTTTTGTAGGTCTCTATTTAATTCTTTCCTTTACCTTTGGAAAATCAATTAGAGAAATGGTTTTAGAAGTCATTCCAAGACCTAATTTATTAAAATAGGGTCTTTGTATCGAAAGAATCTTATCCAACTTCTCAGATCCACATGAAAACCTTTTTGAAATGTTTGAAATGTCATTTTTTAAACAATTGTTTTCTTTTGAAAGAGAGTCTGCATTTTCTTTCAAAATAACAAAATTTTTGTCTAAATTTTCAAACTTTTCTTTCCAAGATTTTTCTTGTTGCTTCAATGTAAGATTCTCCCTTTTTAACTCAGAGATCCTCTTAAGAGAGGTTTTTAGACTAAGACAAAGTTCATCAATATATTTCGAAACTTTAGTAGGAATTTTTAAATTACTTACCTCGATTTCACTATCTGAGTCTGTATTTGTCTCAAGGTCCGAGTCGACTCGATTTTGCCATTAGGTAAATGTTGGCATAATCATCATCACTTTCTTCACATTCGGTATCGCTCCATGTTTCGCTTTGAGAGCCTTTCGTATTTCTCGGTTTTCCTTTCTTCTTCTTCAATAAAGGACAGGTTGGGTCGATGTGTCCCTTTTTCTTGCATTCAAAGCAAATCACGTCTTTGTTGGATTCATCATCCTCGCTTGATTTGTTCTGAAATCTTTGAGTACTTTGCTTCTTCCAATTGAATCTTCTTCCCTTTTTGTTCAGTTTTCTGAACCTCTTTATCATAAGTGCTAGCTCCTCATCGTCTAAATCTTCTTCAAAGTCTATAACATCAGAATCATCGTTAGACTTTAAAGCAATAGACTTCTTACCTTTGGGATCTTCTTCATCGTTGGTGTGCTCCACATTGTAAGACTGAAGTGTTCTAACCAATTCGTCTACAGACAGTGGCGCAATCCTTTGTGTTTCCCTTATCGAAGTCTTTATATAATTCCGGTCTTTAGAGAGTCCACGCAGCAATTTGTTAACCTTCATTGGTCCTAAGATTGGATGTCCCTGATATTCTAGACCATTCACAATTTCAGTAAAATGGCTAAACATATCTGTGATTGATTCTCCTGATTTCATTTTGAAGACTTCATATTGTCCTAGAAGAATATTGATCCTTGTCTTTTTTACACAATCGGTTCCTTCATAGGTAATGTGCAGCCTGTCCCAGACTTCTTTTGCTATTTCACAAGAAGATATTCTGTTATACTCAGTAGGAGATAATGCACAATATAAAGAATAAATTGCTTTAACATCAAGAGCTTGTCTCTTGGTTTCTCTTCTTGAGTCATCTCGATAGGATTTGCAATTTTTTTTCCTCTCTCTGATCCTGATGCAGCTGTAAGAGTGATTCATTTTTCTACCACATCCCATTCGAAAGGATCTTCTGATCTTAGGAATGCTTTCATCTTGTTTTTCCATATGCTGTAATCCTTTCCATCAAAGTAAGGAGGTCTAGTGTTGCTTTGACCTTCAACCAACCCTGGAGTCAACATACTAGCCATAGATCTTTAACTCAGAAGTAAAAACACTTCAATTAAATGAGTATGCAGGCTTTGATACCAATTGATAGGACTAGTACAAGCATCTAGAGGGGGTGAATAGGTGATCAAAGAAGTTTTTTGCAAAACATAGCAAGACAGATTAGCCTTCAACGATTAATAGACTAAAAGAGCGAAGACAATAAACAGACGTATGAAGCTGAAATGTAAAGTAAGGAGATAAGGGATAGAGAATCAAGACTCTGAGTTTATAGTGGTTCGGCTTAGACCAGGCCTACGTCCACTCTCCCGCACTGACAGCCTACTGGCTGGATTTCACTAAGAATTAAAAGAGAATTTACAATCTCACGTCCTTGATTCCACAGTGTAGAGACTCTACTACACTTCCTCAAAGTCTCACAAATATTCAGTCTCTCTTTTGAGTACAAGTATAGCTCAACTAATAAGATCGCAAAAGAACAAAGAGATTCAGACTTTGGAATTTTTCTATCGAGCACTCTTGAACAACTTAAACATCTTCCTTATATACTCCTTCATGCCTTCATTATCGTTGGCACCTTCCAAAGGAGTTCTTCCAATCAACCCGTTGGATAGAATCAATTAGGGAGATCTCGAGCTATTCAAGGAAAATGACGATAGCCCACCAATCCTACTTGCCCATACAATTAGGATCTAGGTTTCCATAAGTAGAACCTTCCAAGTGTGTTTCACGGATCAATTGAATCTAAGTTACTCGAATTAATCAATACAAATAACAGACCTTGAAATGCTATCTCCAGCCAAGAGATCTTCCTTAACCATACGAATCAAATCCTTAAAGATAACTTTTTCATCGTCGGTCTGGAAACTGTCAATGAGGGCAGACTTTGAATCTTGAGTTTGGATGTCTACAGACTTTGTCAATAGAGTCTTCAAGTCTTCAGACTAGACTGATGGAAACGTTTTGTCAACTTCAAAACAAATCAGGAAGTTTTCTCTAACATAAACAATGAAAAGTCAGTGCATGGTGACCCTTGCGCCGCTGTTACCATCAACTCCAACCCCCCCTCGAGTCGTAAAGGACCCGCTACGGCAGATTTGGGGTCTCCCGCCTCGAGCGACCCTAAGTGTGAGGAGGTTCGACATTTAGGCTGCCATTTCACGCTACGACTATGACCGCAGAGATTGAGCTCATGGCGTTGCACAAGTGAGCCCTAGGCCTGGCTCACCACGGGATTGAGAGAGGAGAGAAGGATAGCTTGATGGTGTAGTGCGGCGATGTGGCAGAAGAAAGCGGTGCAACGTCAGTCGTTATGGCGAGGTGGTTGGTGCACTTGTTATTACAAAAGAGTGAAGGAATGCGCTTTGGGGTTTTTCAGATGTGTGGGAAAATTTTGCTTAAAGACAAGTGGTATTTTGAGCCGATTGGGTAACTTTATCGGGTAAAGATAATCATCAAATTCATAGGATGTCTATCCTATCCTCAAAAGTCATTTAATGTACGACCTATTCTATGGATAAATTATATTTTGATCGTATAAATTCGCATTGCACTTCATTATGATTGATCGTGAATAATACAAAGATTTAGATCATGTAGTATATTTTTAATTATTCATAAGACCAACGAAGTATATGTGTGAAGCCCACTCATGCCTTCCGGCTTCATAAATAAACTATTCAATGGATGGTAAAAAATATTGATGATGATGGAGCTCCTTCCTTTAGCAAAGCTCGAGCATTTTTTGAGCTAAATTGGTGACTTATAGAGAATGAGTGCTGTCACGATATTGAGAGAGCCAGCATGATTGATGAATATTATGAATCAACTATAAACATTGAGTTATGATGAAGATTGGTAAGAATATGTGTTTCAAGTTCAAGCAAATGAAATTAAACTTGACTCGGAATTAATCAGGAAAGTCTGGATTGTTGCCACTATCTTTTGGTGCGTGAAAAAAACTAGGAAATGAACTTCCAATTGTAGCCAGCAAAAATCTTCGACAACTTCCCTTCGAGGTTCAGCCAACCCCATCTTTAGGGGCTCAACATAAATATTTGAAGTTTGTGAGGTTCGTACCTTTTGCTAAATATTATTGATTTAGGCATACTTTATGGTTGCAAAGTATTCAAATATGGAAGTGATTGTCACTCTCATATTCTTTATTATTTCTCATTGATTTCTTTAGTGATTTAATTTCTCATGTTTGACTTCAATGGCAATATCCATTAGCTTTCGCATTATTTTGCAATAAGATCCAACAAAAGGAGTACGTATAAAAAAAATTAAAAATTAGAAAAAGGACCTGCATTGAATTCGTGCACGTTAGTGTTTGGCCAACGGATCGTTCTTCTGGTCATTAAATGGCTTTTAATCCATCAGAAATTAACAAGAGAGAAAAATTTCAAAAAACTCTTGAATTGGAGCATTTTTCTCAAAGTACCTCTTAATTGGTGTCTGTCTCAAAGTTGCCCATGAAATTGACGACATGGAATTTCTATAAGAAGATGAAGAAAAAGACAAAGAGATTGAAGAACTCGAGAATGGAGAGAAGATTTTTGTATATTCTATTGTCTTCAATGAATTGAATTGATGTACAACTTTAGTAATTATAATACAAGAGTATGAATAAACAAGGAAATTAATGATCCTACAAATCAATCTATTCTAGATCTAATCTTAATTGATCTGTACAAATCGGATCAGAATCAATCAAATATTCTGTCGAGCTGCATATCTTCCAACACTCCCCCTCAAGCTGGTGGCTTGTATATGTCTAAGACACCTAGCTTGTTCAGAAGATATGTGTGCTATCTTTGACATAAAGGTTTGGTGAAGATGTCTGTAGGCTGTTCTATTGTCCCAGTTCCTCTTGCTTCAATGACTCCTTCTAAGATCTTGTCTCGTGTAAAGTGGCAATCTACCTCTATATGCTTGGTTCTTTCATGCACTATAGGGTTTGTTGCAAGTTTTAGAGCTGCATCATTGTCGCAGAATAGCTTTGTTGCCCCTTGTACCTGTATTCCAAGATCCTTAAGAAGAACCCGAATCCATACTATCTGACAAGTAGTTTTGGCCATAGCTCGATACTTTGCTTCAGCTGAAAATAGAGAAACAGCGGGCTGTTTTTTGGTCTTCCAAGAGAGTAAAGAATCTCCTAACTTGATGCAATATCCAATGATAGATCTTCGACTCATGGGACAAGTCACATAGTTTGCATCACAATATGCTGTCATCTCCATGTTGCATCTTCTGGACAAGAGTATTCCAAGACTTGGACACTTCTTCAGATATTTCACGACTTTAAATGCAGCATTCAGATGTGACTGCTTCGGACTGTGCATGAACTGACTAAGAGTCTGCACTGCATAAGAGATGTCAGGCCTGGTCATGGTCAGATATATGAGCTTTCCGACAAGCCTTTGATAGCTTGAAGGATCTTCCAAAATGAAGTCATCTTCTTGAGAAGTTCCCTTATCATAATCTGCGGTGGTCAATTTAGTGTTCTGTTCAATGGGAATAACAGCTGGCTTGCAACCTGACAAGCCTGTTTCTAAAATAATCTCCAATATGAATTTTCGCTAACTGAGCGAAATCCCTTGTTCAGAAAAGGCAATTTCAATGCCAAGAAAGTACTTAGGTGCTCCTAAGTCTTTAATGTGAAAAATTGCATGCAGATACTTCTTAAAATCTCCTATGGCAGCTTCATCATTTCCCGTAATGAGAATATCATCAACATATATCATCAAATAGATAGATGACATACCTTCAGTCCGCGTGAATAAAGCATAATCATGTCGGGACTGTTGGAAGCCTGCTGTTGTAAGAGCACTAGTAAACTTGGCGTACCATTGCCTGGAAGCTTCTTTCAACCCGTAAAGGGATTTTCGGAGACGACACACTTTCTTCTCCCCCTATCTCTGTAATCCTTGAGGAATGTCCATATATATCTCTTCATCTAAATCTATGTGGAGGAAGGCGTTATGAACGTCCATCTGGTGTAAGGACCAGTCACGAATAGCTGCAATTGTCAAGAATGAACGTGCTATGACATCTTTGGCGATAGGTGAGAATGTTTCATGATAGTCAAACCCTTCCCGCTGTGTGAATCCTTTGGCAACCAAGCATGCCTTGAATCTTTCAACGGAGCCATCAGCTCGATATTTTATCTTGTACACCCATTTACAGCCAATGGGTTTACAATTTTGCAGCAATGTGACAAGATCCCAGGTCTTATTGTCAATCAATGCATGTAATTCTACTTCCATGGCCTTCTGCCATCTTGGATCAGCAGATGCCTCATTATAACTGGTAGGTTCCTTATCCTCCGATAATCTATCGATACAAAGACCTATGTTCTGATGATAAATTATGGAAAGAAACATAGGATGAAACTGGATATTTGATACCTGATGAGTCGAGAGCAGCACATACATAATCTTTGGTCCAGGTAGGAGGTCGTGTAGCTCGACCAGATCGTCGTGGAGGATTTACTCTCGGAGGTGAAGATGTTGTTTCCCCAGCTGATGTAGGGAAGGTTTCTTCAATTTCTTCATTAGCAGAAGAATCTGCAAGTGAGTTCCCTGAGACATTTGCTGGAACCTGATCCTCATCAGAAATAGGTCCTACTGCTGAAGGATTCATTTGTACATAATGATCAAGAGTAGATACTGCTAATGGTATATAATCAAGATCCTGATATGTTGTATCATCTGTCACAGGTCGACAGGGAATGCTCATTGTACCGGATTCTTCATGTGAGAGTGTTTTTTCATTGAAAGGAAAGACATTTTCATGAAATAAAACATCTCTACTTACAAAGAATTCTTTTGTAGATAGCTCCAGGACTCTATATCCTTTCTGTAGATTAGGGTACCCCATGAATACGCAGCAACGTGCACAAGGATCCAGTTTGTCTCGAGGGCCCATTATAGCTGCATAACAGAGACACCCGAAGACTTTGAGGTGTGTCCGCTCTGGTGCCTTGCCAAATAATACTTCAAAAGGTGTCTTCCCATTTAATACCCGAGTAGGCATTCGGTTGATAAGATAAGCCGCTATAATAACACATTCTCTCCAATACTCTTCTGGAATTGTTTCTTGAAATTTTAGAGCTCTGGCAACTTCCAAAAGATGCCTGTGTTTGCGCTCAACTACCCCATTTTGTTGTGGGGTGTATATACAAGAGCTTTTATGTTGAATCCCATGAGATGAAAACAATGAAATGCAATCATGGCTGAAGAACTCCCTTCCGTTATCAGTTCGTATCCTTTTAATAGACTTTTCGAGTTGATTTTTCGAAAGAGCAATAAATGTCTTCAAATGAGAATAAGCTTGGCCTTTAGATTGCATTAAAAAAAATCCATGTCGCACGAGAACAATCATCTACTATGGTGAGAAAATAACGAGACCCATCATGATTTGCCGTATGGTAAGGCCCCCAGATATCCACATGAATCAACGACAAAATTTCATTTGCACGAGTATTCCCTAAAGGAAATGGATTACGTGACTATTTGGCGAGGGGGCATATGGAGCATTGTGCATAGGGAAAGAAAGTACTATGGCCCATCCCTAAGTACATAATGAAATTCTTTTCATTGGTAGTCAAATTACACAATGATGTCTCATTAAAAGGTGAACTAGAAAAACTAAAATTACTTGGGAAATTTGTCCAGAAATAAAGGCCTTCAGAAAGCTACCCAAGCCCATCAGTCTGCTAGTCGAAAGGGCCTGAAAGAAGCATGTGTCAGCATCGAAGAATACCCAGCATGAATTCTCCTTGCATACTCTTGAGACAGAAATAAGATTAAACTGGAATTCCAGGACATAAAGAACATTCTCAGGTGTAATTTGAGGACTAAACTTTACTATTCCTGTCACATTCACATGTGTGGTATTCCCATTGGGTAATTGCACGGTAACAGGAAAAATTAATCCCTCATTTAGACTTGTAAAAAATCCCTTATCACAAACAATGTGATCACTTGCACTTGAATCAATAATCCATGCCTTTCTTGAAATCGAATTAATGAGGCAATGTGAGATACCTGAGAAACTTCCTCCTTTGTTGGAGGTTTCCAATTTCTGTAGAGCATGCATCAATTGTTGATATTGACCATAAGAGATAGGTTGGTTAGCACTTTGGCCGGTAGGTCCAGTCACTTGATAGGCAGCTGATATTTTTTTCTCCTTTTCTCCGGGCCTTCCATGTAATTTCCAACAGCTGTTAATCATATGGTTAGAACGTTTGCAATAATCGCAAAACATTTTACCCTTTGCCTTAAAATTCAGTTGGAAATTCTTTGATGACGTGGCAAATATCTAGCCGTCCACTCCTTTAGTTGCGGAATCATATCCACCGTCGGATCCATCTGCGACTTCAAGGCCAAGACCATCCGATCCACATCCACGATCTGGCCCGTCCGATCCGCGCATTAAATCTCGGCTGTTGATGCCGTCTCTTTTAAAGGAGCGGGCAACGTCACCTCCTTCGAACCCTAATCCGCCTCCGAACCCTAATCCACCTCTTCTTTCTCTCTCTCGATTTAAGGTTTTTTCGGATCCGTCTCTCCGTTTGCCACGGCTGCGAGGGCGATGCTGTCGCCGTTCCTTGCATGCTCCGGCGACGCGAGATGTTGGCTCTCCTCCTGCACAGCCAACTGGTAGATTCGTTCGATCGGAGGGACAGGGTCCATGGCCAGGATCTGTGAGCGAAATGTAAAGTAAGTCTTGTTCAAAATCAGTAAGAAATACGTAGCCTTTTCCCTTTCTTTGATGGAACGATACTGTTTTAATGTGAATTCTGGTCCTTCGAGCTTTTCCTCGACGACTTCCAGTTCGTTCCACAAAGACGATAGCTTGTTGAAACAAGCCATGACCGTCATGTTCCCCTATTTTAGATTGCTCAATTCCTGCATGAGCGAAAAATTTTGGCATAGTCGAGTTTTCCGTACATTTCTTTGATATTCTCCCACATCCTTTGAGCGTCTTCTGCGGGTGGAAGTTCGGCCGCGACTTCTGAAGAGATGCAATTGCCAATCCAGGTTCGGACAAGCTGATTGCATTTCCTCCAATGTCGTGCTAGGCGCTCGTTTGAAGGAACAGCGATGGTTCCGTCGAGGAATCCATCTTTGTCCTTAGTCACCAACGCACGCCGGAATTCCTGCGACCACCTGGAGTAGTTTTCATGCCCGATAAATTGCTGGCTGATTAACTTCAGTTCAGGTCCGTCGGAGGTGGAAACGAACGGGGGCGGGATTCGCCGTCCGGTGAAAATCGACCCTGGAAACGGCAAAAATCCAAGCGAGAAACCCAGGTAGGGATTCGCTCCCATACCCGGATTCGAACCTGCTCCATAATCCGCATTGAAATTGGTCGAGTATGGGTTTCCTCCATTACCCGAACCGTTGGATCCATCTGTTTGCCTCGTATTTGCTCCACCCGACCCGTCGGTGACACTTGCCCCGCTTATGGTTGGTGGGCTGCCATCGGGTTGGCCAGAGGCCCATGGCCCTTGAATTCCTGGCGATGATGTATTCGGGCTAGGCCCAAACAACCACGGGTTGGGCTGCATCTCGAAACAAATGACCACGGTAAGGATGGCCTACTATTGGTTGGCCCTAATGGGCCGAACCGAGTAGGGTTGCCCTGCACTGACTCGAGCCAAAGGATTATGACTTTCTTGAGTTCGAACAGGTTGTTAGTGAGATCTGGCAACGTCGACAGTGGAAACAGTGTCCCGGCTTTCTGTGATTTGCGCGGGATCTTCATGCTGTGGACGTTCACCAGAGGCTGAAGGTAAGTTGTTTGGCATAATGAAAAAAAAAAAAAAGGAAAACTAAGATGTCAAATTTTATGCAGAATTGACAGTCTCGGTGAAGAGCAAGGTAAAGAAGGGATGCTGGTGAAAGATCTAGACAGAAAGCGATGATTTGCGCGGGATCTTCATGCTGTGGACGTTCACCAGAGGCTAAAGGTAAGTTGTTTGGCATAATGAAAAAAAAAAAGGAAAACCGAGATGTCAAATTTTATGCGACTGGCATGTCTCGGTGAAGAGCAAGGTGAAGAAGGGATGCTTTGGTGAAAGATCTAAACAGAAAGCGATGATTTGCGCGGGATCTTCATGCTGTGGACGTTCACCAGAGGCTAAAGGTAAGTTGTTTGGCATAATGAAAAAAAAAAAGGAAAACTGAGATGTCAAATTTTATGCAGAATTGACAGTCTCGGTGAAGAGCAAGGTGAAGAAGGGATGCTGGTGAAAGATCTCGACAGAAAGCGATGAGGTGAAGAAGGCGGAAGCAAATCAGAATCCTCTACCGCTCTGATACCATGTAAGAAGATGAAGAAAAAGACAGAGAGATTGAAGAACTCGAGAATGGAGAGAAGATTTTTGTATATTCTATTGTCTTCAATGAATTGAATTGATGTGCAACTTCAGTAATTATAATACAAGAGTATGAATAAACAAGGAAATTAATGATCCTACAAATCAATCTATTCTAGATCTAATCTTAATTGGTCTGTACAATCGGATCATAATCAATCAAATATTCTGTCAAGCTGCATATCTTCCAACAATTTCAGCTTAATTAGATACTTAATAAAAACCTTAATTTTTCCATCTCAGTTTTCTTTCGTTCTTTCTGTCTTACTGTTTGTTCCTTGCAAACTCCATTAATAGAGGTGCTAGACCTCAAATCAGATTAGCACAACCTCATAGTGGAGATGCACGACCTCCGACCATGACCCCAAATTTGAGGTTGCAATCGGGTCTATAGAGTTTCGAGCATCGCTGAGTAAAGATGGTGGCCGATAAAAAGGCCTTCTTGAAGCTTGAAAAATTGGAACAAGAAATACGGGTCTCGGAGGAGCTCGCAGGAGATTTTTCAACAACTACCAACCATCGCGGAGGGGTTGCTGGAGCTCGTGGCACGGCGTCGGAGGCTTCGCTGGTGATGGGTAAGGCCCAGTGAAGCTGTGGCCAAGAGAGGCCGTGTAAAGAAGATTATGAACATTGATGAGGAGGAGCGTGAGCTTGACGATCAATTTGGGTCAATGTATGAAAAAGTTTAACCCAAAAGCCTAAACTAATAATAATAGGTAGAGGAGACCACACGAAGAGAGTATAAAACTCATAGATGAATGTTTTGAGATATTTTCAATACCCTCCCTCCCCCTCCCTCCCTCTCTCTGAGGAACTAAGACGTGGGGCCATACATGCAAAATAAATTAAGGCATGACTTGACTCTAATACCATATTAAGAATATGTAGAAGAAACAATTGTGATATTTCTGCATGTTCCATAAGGCTATAGAAGATGACTAAGTTAACAGGATATTACAATATTGATTTACAATCATTAGAATCGATAAATGATACGAGTAATCAAACGAGATATATGCACAATCTTGAGAGATATGGAGAATTGAGGGAGATTTGCAAAATCAAGAGAGATAAACAGAATTTCCTATTTATCGTAAGTAGAACAAGGGACGAGGCATCGTGATACCAAAGGTCATCCGGGCTGTCGCTCCTTCTCTTTCATCATTAAGAGCTTGCATTTGTGCATCCACATTATTATTATAGGGACCGAAGGAACTTGTTGGGGAGATGGAATAGATTTTGTTGAGTGACTTAGGCCGTCAATAAGCAGAACAGAAATGTAATTTAATGTTGTGGCTTTTGACCCTTCTGTTCACAGAGGGCACCTTTAGATTTGTTATCGTTGTGGCTCGTTGTCATGTGAAACTAAGGTGTCAGCTGTGGTGAGATCAAATAGGAGCGGATATAGAAGTCAAATCGTAGAGTTTTAAGATGAAAATCGTCGATACAAATTTCAGCTTGGGTAGCTCCACCTCCCTTAATGGAGTTTGCAAGGAACGTAGAAGAGAGAGAAGAAAATAATGAAATAGAAAAAGTTTTTTCTATAAAAGAAATATCGAATTGAGCGGAAGAGCGAAATCCACATGTGAAATTGACATGCAGACCTTTAGCGGCAATATTGGATGAAAACTTTAAGGAGGTAAGATTCAAGTACGGAAGCAAGAGTTCATGATTTTTTTTTTATGAGAGTTTTTGGGCCAAAATAAAGATTCCATTTAAAGCTTGTGCATTTTAAAGGAATTGGAGTTTCTTTCTTTGTCATTTTTTTTTTTTGGTAGCGTAACCCGTGTTTCTCATTGGCAAACCTCATAAAGGCAATGTCTTTTCTCTTCAATTAACTCTTTTCGGTGGAAATATAGTCAATGCACAGGCCAATTGCCTCCGTGACTTTTTCAAGTGATTGCCCTCTATGGTCTTCACTAATCTCACACTTCTTATCTAATTTTCTTATTGAAGAATAATTATTCTATTCTATCCATGACCCAAATCCCATCGAGATGCTAACAGTTACAAAATCTCTCCACACGAGATGTGTTGCAATTAAGCACCACAAGCCGTTCAAAGATTTATTCACAATCAAAGTCGAACTTGTAATCTAGGGGAAGACAACTGACCTCTTTATCTCTAAGCCAAACACCTTAGTGCTAGATTGGGTTAGTTAACCTTGAAACTCCTTGCGTGTAAAAATTGGATGTAGAAGAGGTGCCAAAGAGTTAGAAAATGGGAAAGCACAAAAAGTGAAATGTACATGGAACATAAGAAGAAAAATTCAGACCTTAGTATGTCCTTAGACTACTATATCTAAACTTTGGGATGTAAAATTTAGGAATATTTCCCGAGACCAACTTGGGACTAAGGCATGCGGGTATTAGCACGCTAAAATAAGGAACATAATCTTATCAGCTCACTAGAGTAATCTTACAGGTTGGGTAGCTCTCAGTAGAGCTACCAGGAGATATGGCCTTTTATGATCATTTCAAACTTTGAATTCTTAAGTATTAGGTAGGTAGAAATTATTGTCCGTCATAAAAAAATTTTCTTCTCATCACGCAAATAGGTGATGGGACACCATTATCTTTTCATCCTTTTGTTTCAATAATCATGTAAAATTGCCAATACTAATCTTATCACATTCTGGTAATAGATAATTCAATCACAACGTGAGACTCATTTTATTTTATATAATAAAGACAAAGTGTCTATTTCCTTTGAGGTTCGAAAAGCTCATGGATTTATTGGGCATTCTTTTTTATAAGTTTATTAGTCTACCTATTTTAAAGCCCCAATTCACTTAAAAAACATCAACTTTCTATTGGATCCCAATTATGTTTTGAACTTTATTAATTTTATAAAAAAATCATCAATATTCATTTTTTTATCGAAAATCTGGTCCCACGTCAACTCTCCATCCAACATTGCTGTTAAAGTTCAATGTGCCAATTCTAAATGCACTTCTCTCCCTCAATGCGTCATTGATGATTTGCAATTTCAAAGATATTTTTAACAGAGAAACCTTTGCTCTTTCTATTTACTTATGTTCTATTTCTTTTTCTTCTTCCTTCTTTGCCACCTCCATTATGTTCTTTTTTCTACTTCCTTGCTCGACCTCCATTAATTCTTCCACCTGCTCTAGCAGAGAAATTCATTCTCAACCTCACAAAGATGTTTTACTTCACGGCCAATCCATCTGAAGCGGAAAAGACTAAATGATTACTTAGAACAGAACTAACTTAATGACATCTAAAAATCTCGACCGCTATCCATGAAGTTACAAACGTCATATAAACTCACAATACAATTTATTAGGGAGATATAATACAGTGGATCACTTGCAGACATCACGCACTCAACTACAGAGAATCAGGGACATCAATCTAACCTGACCTCGTCAAACAAACTCCAATACCATACTGCTAAAGGCTTGAATGCCTTAGCTCAACCTCAAGGAAAGAGTAATACCACCGTCATTGACAACCACGACTTTGGTCCTCCGTTACTTCGGTACACATGACCCAATAATCGAAAAAGCTTTCTCAAGAAAAAAAAGTAGAACTGCCACCAGCCACCTCTGTATCAGTATAAGGAAAACTGCTATCATAAGAGGCAACACGTGCAGCACAGTGGCTACCGCACCACCCGTTGATGTGATCAGCAGGGATAACGTGAAGCAAAAGTAAGTTAGAACCATTGCGATCATAGATACCATAATCAGCCCGAAGAAGTACCGTTCTTGCTTCTTTTCGTCTTCGTGGACCTTTTGGATATTTTTGTCTTCTCGGTTCACTTTGTCTTGGATCATTTTGGTGAGGCAAATGATTATCTGGATTGACACCAAGAATCCAAATGTGTTGCCTCCCAGGAAAAGAATGTACACCAGGCCCGCGCCATAAGTTATATTCTCCTCGGTCCCGGGTTGAGGGGCAGGGGAAGCACTGTCCTGGGATGGCTCGGCAGTACCGTCGGCCTTGTTATCTTGTACAACGCTTGGAGGCTGAAGCACGGATTGGTAGGTCGCGTTGGCGATGAGCCCGGCAACGACCAGCAGGGCTTCCAGAATCCAGTCCGACTTTCCACCATCGTTGTTTGATTTTTTCGATGTCGAACGTGATAATGGCTGAGGAGCATTTGAGAATGGTTCCCTATCTGATTGATGACCGTTACCTGCCTCGATATCGTCGTCGTCTCCCGAGACTGGTCTTGAATCTCCGTGTTTGGCTCCCGCTCGTACGAGAATTTCTCTGATCTCTCTGTCTCGTGCTCCCCTTTGCGAGGGAGTTGAGACATCTAGTGGCGTCAAGCCACTCTCGTTCGGGGTGTTCACCTCCACGACCTCGTACTCCAGAGCATGCCCACGAAGCAGGAAGTCGACCACCTGCAACCCTTTCCCATCTTTGTTTATCCTCATTGATTTTCAGATATTAAGGGTCTGTTTGGCAAGTGATAATTTCTGTTTTTTTATTTCCGGGAGTATATTTGGAACATAAATCCATTTGGTAAAATTTTTGTTCCAGAGAACAAATTTATATTTTTTTGTTGTGGAAGTGGATTTGGAACAGAATCGAGAAGTAAAAAAAAGTTGATTACTTGTTCCTGGGAACAAATCTAAAATCAACCAACCTATTTTCTCTCTTTTCTTTTCTTTTTTCTTGTTCATGTTCTCTCTTTCTTATTCTTCAACAACCGCCAATTGCCAGCGACCAGTTGGGCGAGGGCCGACGAGCTCATCAGAAGCTCGCCAAGCCAGGGCGAGGTCTAGCAAGCTCGTCGGAGGCTTGCCCAACCACCAGGGAGGCAGGCCTCGCCTGGGCCTCCCCTAGCCACCAGCGAGCCTCGCTTGGCCGAGCAAGGCTCAACCTCGCCCAGATTTGGTGAGGCCGAGCTCACCCAACTGTCGGCGACGCTCAACCTCACCGGGCCACCGCGAGGTCGACGTCACTCGGCTAAGGCCTCGCCAGATTTGGACGAGGCCACTCACCTAGCTATGGCTTGATCGAGCCTCGCCCAGCTACCGGCAAGGCTCGACCGACGAGGCATGGCCTCGCCGAGGGCTGGCGACGCTCCGGTGAGGTCACCGGCCCTTGTCTGGCTGGTCGTCGGTCATCCCAAGCTCGGTGACCGGCAACCTTGAAGAAGAAGAGGAGGAGAAAGAAAGGAAAAAAAGAAAAAAAGGAAAAAATAATATTATTTAAAAATTAAAAGAAAATGCTTTGAAGTAGAAATTTTGAGGACGATGCCAAACGCAATTCTATTCCGAGAATTAAAATTTTGGACAGTTACCAAATGGCTTAAAATGCTTAGAAATTATTCTTAGGAACAGAATAAAAAATAATCATTTCTGATCAGAAATTATTTTCGGAAATAGAAGCGTTACCAAACACGCTCTAAGATACTATAGAAACTTTTTTTTTTTTGGCATAGACAAAACATCTTATATTCCCATGATGATCAAATAAATTCCTTTGCACGGAAGATTTTGGCATATGGCAGGAATACCAAATTAACACCTTCACTGAAGTAATGCACAAAGAAAAGTGCGATAAAATAAGGGAACCGCAAGTCTTGCCTCGAAATTTTTGCTGGCGGCAGCGAGATGCAAGGCAGTGTTGTCTTTGTGGTCCTTCAAATTGATCACGTGCTCCTTCTTGTGCTGCTTTAGATGCTCCACCAACCGAACCAGCACTTTAAACCGGTTGTTCTTCACGGCGAGGTGAAGCGCGGTCTCCTTCCGGGCGGTTGTCTTTTCAACAGACTCAGGTGAAGTGGATAGCAGTATCTCCATGATATCAACCTCCCCGTGGATGACGGCATAATGCAAAGGGATTCTTCTCTCCCATCCCTCCACGGAGCACAGGTGTGTGCCCACTTTCAAGAGCTCCTCCGTGATCTCAACATCACCACGAGCTGCCGCGATGTGCAGCGGGCTGAAACCACGCGGGTCCACTTTTTCAGCAAACTTCGGCATATGCTTCAGGAGCTCTCGGACGAAATCCAAATGGCCGCCTAGACAAGCGACGTGCAGCGGCGTGTGGCCGGCTCCTTCGATAGCCATCTCCTCGAGGATTTGCTCAGTACTGCTAATCAAGTCATTCAGCTCGTGGATATTGCCCTTTCGAGCTGCTTCTAGCACCCTTCGCTCCATTTGATTGGAACTAATAATGGCCTCTCTCTCTTCTCGGGACACCTCTGGACTTGGACATCTATTAATCATTGATCCATTTTATAGAGTTTCCAAATATCGAGAAATTCATTAGTGAATGATGAAGTAAGACTAGCAACAGTAAAGTTCCATGCACATAACCACTTATGATAACCCAACTATTCAATAAAATATTGACAATATCAAAGTACAGATCCAACCAAGTAGGACCGCGTATTAAAGGAAAACCAGCATTGGAATCGTGTGACATTGGTTTGTGGCCAAAGGTCAATTTTTTTGGTCATTGAATTGCTTTTTAAATACATCAGAAATGAAAAAGCTGGAAAAATCTCGAAAACTCACCTCAAGCGGGGCATTTTTCTCAAAGCACCTCCAAGATCATTGTTCGCCTCGTAGGAAGCTCTTTAATTGATGATTTCGTCTTAATTGAAACACCCTAATCTCGCCGGTGGCATAAATCTTCGCCTGACGACGACTGCCTGCATGTCACATGCCATTATTTGCGCCATGGACGGACATTTTTTTCCCGAAAGAAAATGCCTCCGGTCCTTCCGCTCTGCCTCCTCAGCCGTCCGTGCCACTCCCTGACTTCAGCCTCATAACAGAACATTCGGCAGAAAAAATTTCTTTTATTTTTATCAGTAGAACGAGGAAATACATAGTACAAGGATTTTAGTACTTGATTTTTAAGGTAGGGCAATTTTTATTGTCCTAGAATTCTGAAATGAAACGGCACCTATGGAAGTACATTCCTATGTCGTTTCGTTTTATCATATGAGGGCAGAGAGCATGAACATCTCCCGTCGGCGGGAGTGAAGTCAATGCCAGGGTCTTTGTAGACCAAGTTCCATCATTGTCGGTAGCATGACCCTAGGATAACGTCATAGTCATGACCCTAGGACAACGTCACTTGCCTCCACGTCATTATCATATGAATTGATTTACGAAGTTCCATCTTGTCGGAAGTATCAAATTGAGTAGTCCCTATATACAATTTATTGAACTCCTTTGGGACCCTCGCATCATAATTTCTTTGCTTTACATCGTATCTATATTTGTGTCGATGTCTATGTCGTTTGATTGAGAATGCATGTAGTTTTCATATAAGGGCATTGCTGTTACGTTGGCACTAGCCAAATTGGATATCACGTCCTTAGAGTCTTGTGTCTCTTTTTATTATTATTTTTTAGTTGTTTTAATTATTTTTCCCCAGACTTTTTCGTAGGGGTGTAAAAAAACCGGAAACAAACCGACCGGTTTGGGTGTGCATTAGCTTTTTTTTTTTTTTTTTTTGGTCAAAGGGTGTGCATTAGTTTTTAATCAAATAGTGACCCAAACCAATTTCGTTTTCTTTGTTGTAATACTAAGAAGAAGTTTAGTGACAAAGGAGAGAGATTGAATAAATTGTAACGTTAAAAATGTTGCGGAAAGCGATTGAACAATAAAATAGACAGAATAAAAAAATTAATCGGATATCAAATTTACGTGATTTGATCGTAGAGATTTACGTTCATGGGGAAAGCAGCGATAACGTTTACTATAGATCAAGCGATACAACGGAAATTATATACTCGAGTCACTCAAACACTCTTAGTGTTTTCCAAATTCCAATTACATTCAATAATGCACACAGTGTTTAGCTCCGAATTCCTCGCTAACTAGTCTTTCAATCTCACAAAGAAATTCACAAATCTTATCACAAAATTTCATGGCTACAAATACTAACTTGATAAATGTAATTTACGAGTTTCCTTTGTATGTCCTCATCCACCAAGCACTCGTACACAAACGGCGCTTCAAGTCTTCTCTCTTGCTCTAGACATAGGCTCCACCACGAAGACCACACTGCTTTCGATCAACAGCAACGTGCTCTTGCGGCAAAAAGACAAATATATATATATATATATATATATATATATATATATATATATGCATGGCGCGTACTGTTGCCAACTTAACTCGGAATAGGAAACTTTTGGACACTTCGGTCAACAAGTCCAACTTAGAGTTTCCTATTTTGTTCCTCGGCCGACTCAAGAAAGAATTTCCGTGTTTGTGCCCGATCGGTAAGCCCATACTTCTTTGAAAATCAATTTCCACAGTCAAAGTCCAAAAACTCTTTTGGACTTAAACGTGGAAGTAACAGGCCAACTCCAAATCTTGAAAAACAAACTGGTCGTGTCCTGCTTTGCTTGATTTCGTACATCCATAAATTATTATCTATTTCGAACGGTTTTATTTAATAGGCTTAAACTCAAAACATATTTTAATAAAAAAATATGGCCGATTTTCAATTTGGTTCTGTCAAACCCAACCAAAATAAAAAATAGTTAATTTTTTCATTATTCCAATGGAGCCAAAACTGTACGATCATTTGATTCGGTTCATTTTCTGGTTCGGTTTTGACACCCTGCTTTTCTAGGCCCATTCATATTTATCATGGGTTGACCAAGCGAGTCAACTTTTGATCCCTGTTTATCTTACGGATTAAATTTCTGTCTTTCTTTTTTCTCGTTGAGATTTTGGGCGAGTATGTTATTTTGTGAAATGCTATCCGCATCCGTTTTAACCAGTTGTGATTTCATATAAATATCTGCCTAAAGATGTGGGACATTTAAAGAGGCAGCATACCCATCCAATGTTGCCTCTGTCAATGCTAATCCTCATTTTTAGTTATTAGACGAGACGAACTACTATAACACATCTCAAAAAGGTTCAATAGAGTTCACAGTTGAGCAATATCCATTTACCAAAGGAATTCACGGTGGCCATGGACGATGAGAACTCCACCAATGAAATGGCATAGCTCACCCTTGAGTTAAATTGTTTTGCAGTTTGTACAAGGATGTTCCAATAGTTTAACGCCTTGATTGTCTTTCGACCCACCAAAAGAACATTATCTATGGAGCCTGTACCGCAAGCCCATCTAGGCCACTGATCATATGGAGTCCATGGCAGCACTCACACAATTAATGATTTAGATTATGTTAGTCTACATTATCTGTAGTAGGAATGTGCATAGCTAATGCTTTTGCTGATACTAGAGCCTAGCCTGAACTTATCAAGCTTGCTCACTCTAGGCTTGATACACGGGTCCAAACTGTAACAGATTTAGTTTTGCACCCCTTGCTTAGTGGCTGGTGAGGGTTAACCAGTGACCGTTGTTGGCCTAGAGTTGAAAGGAAAAATGAAAAGAAAAAATAGTAAAAGAATTGAAAAAATTAGAAAAAGTATTCTCATCAGTATTGGCATTGCCACGTGAAATGTTCAGTGTCCGCATAATCAGTTTTAGATTTAAATTAGCTAGAAGGACTACTTTAATAATATCAAAAGGTTAAGGACTATACTAGTCAAATTGAAAGGTTTAGAATTGGATTGACAATCATATAATGGGTAATATGACTTTTTTGATAATTTTCTCATTAGTCTTGAGGATGAACACAATAGCAGCTACCAAAGCCTTTGCATCATATTTCACCCCCACCTCTCTATAGAACCGATCATCCAAAGTTCTAGAGGTGTTGTTAAAGACCTCACATTCAAATTCTCGGGTTACTTGTATTGATTTCAGAGCAACCACAGAGGACAACAAAAAGAAAGAGTCAAGTAGGCCTAATTTTTGCAAAGGAGTGTCACAACCTTCCAGGAGATGAACTGTCAAGGGAAAGGCTAAAACGGGAATGAAGGTTTTTCTATCAAGGAAAATGCTTGCGTTTTGTATAGGCTCTTTCAAGCCCTATCAATCGCAACCTAGTACTTAATTTTTTTTTTTTTGTCGAAATCTAGTACTCAATTAAACATGCAATTAAACCTACCTATTGGAGTCACCGCAATGATGATGACAAAGACACATTTCTCCTTTTTTTTTTTTCTTCTGCCTCTCTATGGCTCGAGAAGTCTCTTCTTATAAAAAAAATTCCCATTACTTATTGGAAAGTCACGAATCTTGCTCCTTTGATGGTGGGGATTGCTGAATTTTATTCCTGATTTGTGCGTCAAATCCCTTCCATCCTTGTAATGCTGCCATGGATGCGTCCATATTCATTCACCATTATATACAATTCCACGGCCAGCTCATTCCACAAGTATGAGCTTCTTGATTGTTTCCCTTAATTTCATCTCCCCTCAGTTTTTCCTATCGACTTTTCTTGGTTGTATTGCCTTGCACATGAACGTCCAATATTCGGCCGAGTGAGCGTCAATTTTATTCCATATTACTTGATAAGTTCCGTCGATTTTTCTCTCACTATCTTCGCAATTTCATTCCAGCAGCCCGAACTTTCCACAAACGCTATGATTTATTTCCTTTATTTTGTCCGTTTTCACCAATTTGTCTCTCAATCGCCACACTTTCCTTTCCTGCTTCTACCAGTGCTACCGTGAATGTGTCCACATCATTCACTATCATTTTCGTCTTCTTCTCTTTCCAAACTCCGCTCGATCTTTTGCTGATTTTGCCTCCCGCCGGACATATCTTCGAGTAAGAATATTACATTGATTTCTCCTCTTGTCTGGCCACGATCTCTTTCTTGATATTGCCTCCTCAAATCATGTCAAAATAATAATCCATTTCATATTTCGTGGGCCTGATTTGCTTGGGGATCACTTACCTTCTTCATTCAGAGCAACATACGATTTTGCTCATGCGATTTTCAATCATGGGTCGGCCAAAATTTGCTGGAGAATATTTCCTGATTGATTGGTCTCTTTCCTTCTTGTGGATAACCGGCTATTCACTTCTCCCTCTTGATCTATTTACCCATTTTCTCACATCATGGGCGAGATTCATAATCGAGTACATTCCGAGGAAATTTGCTAATCTATGTGCCAACTGAGAGTATTTCATGGCTTCTTGCATTCAAGCATAATGAGGCTAGCTCATATGACATCACTGGAGAAAATTGTCAAAAAAGTCTTAAACCTGTTGTACTTTTACTAATTCAGTCATAAACCTTTCAGTTTTATCAATTCAGATTTAAACTTTTTCACTTCTTACTAATTGAATCAATTTGGCCAATATTGATTGGAATTTACTGAGGTGGACAGCCGATGTTGACGTGACAATTTTTTAATGATATTTTAATAATGTTTGAATTTTTTATTGCTTTTTTTATTTTACTTTTCTTTGATTCTTTTTTTGGGGGACCGGGCGGGGGGCTTGGAGTTTGGTTAGTGATGGTGGCTAACCGACCCTTACTGGCCACAGGCAAGGGCCGGTGACCCTCGCTAGCAAAAGACGAGGGCCAATCGACCCTTGCCAGCCTTGGGCGAGGGATCGTGCACCCTCCCTGGCCAGTGAGGGGGTTGCGGCCCTTGCTCAGAGCTGGCGAGGGGCTCGGCGCCCTCCCCCACACCGGCCCTCCCCTTTGGTTGGCAAGGTCGGTCGGCAACCTTGGCTAGCCCTTACTCATAAATCCAAAAGAAAAAAGCAAAAAAATAAAAAATAAAAAAGAGAAAACCATAAAAAATTCAAAATATTATAAAAAGATTTCCACGTCAACGCCAACTGTCTATGACAGCAATTTCCAGTCGTAATAAGACTAGCAATAGCAAAGTTCCATTCACATTACCACTCGTGCTAACTCAGCTTTTCAGTAAAATAATGACAATATCAAAGCGTAACCTTTCGTCCTCCCGACAGCACCCAAAAAAAAGGTACAGACGAGCTCTCACCTACTGGTAGGACCACGGATTAGAGGAACGCCAGCATTGAAGTCGTGTGGCACGGGTTTGTGGCGGAAAGTCAGTTTTTTTTTGTCATAAAATGGCCAAAGTAAGCTCGAATACATCTCAAAGCACCTCCGTGATCGGTGTTTGCCTCGAACTCCATAATTTGGTGAATTTATCTCAATTGAACCCCCAATCTCACCAGTGACACAGATGTTCACCGGACGACGATTGCTTGTGTGTCACGTGCCATTGTCCACCCAATGAACGGGCGTTTTTTGTCCGAAAGAAATTGCCTCTGGGCCTCCCGCTCCACTTGCTCCTGTTCGCACCACTCTCCGTCGCCAACTACATAACAGAAAATTCAGTAGAAGAAATTTCTCATTTCTTCATTAGTAGACTGAGGAAATATACATTACAGGGGGTCAAGTTTTTTGTTTTATCTTAGGAGGGCAGAGTCTCTAATGTCTCCCGGCCGCGGGAGCGAAGTCAATGCCATGGTCTTCGTAGGCTAAAATTATTTGGCTATATTTGGTCGTCCGGATTTCTAATCGGGATAGGACTAGATAGGATAGGATATGAAATCCTATTATTTTTTTATATCTCGTCCATTATTTGGTGAATCGCAGTATTAAAGTCGGATATATTCACATCAAATCATGTACATTTTTTTTTATATAAACGGCATATCATTATAAATGAATCTAAATGTTCATAAACAGAGATAGTGAAAATCTCTCGTAACATTATTCCTTAATTTATTTTTTTTTATTTTTTAATTTATTTTTCCTCTTTTTTATATTATTTTCATTATTATTTCTTTTTTCCCCTTCATCATTATTTTATAAAATTTTATCAAATAGTAACTGTACTAACATACCTAAAATATATAATAAATATAAATATTTAATTTATAGATTGAATGTTTATTACAAGATAGAATTAAAGTTGAATATACAAATTAAAATAAGATTAATTAAAACTATCTTTTTTATTTTTAATTGTTTAAATTAGAATTCAAATATTATTTATATTGAAATATAATTTCAATTTTGTTAATTTAATAAGTTTTTTATTCAAGAAAAATAACTTTCCTATTATGAACATTAAATCCTATCCACTTTTATTTCACCTTCCCCATGGGATAATTTTATCCTGTCTATATCCCTCGTATATTTGACTTTATCCCGTCCCGAGTGAAGATTAAACATGTGGATAGGATAAATCATATCCTATCCCGAATTTTATCCCGACTGCCAAACGCAGCCTTATGTCATAGTCATGGCCTTAGGATGGCGTCACTTGCCTCCACAACATTATCACGTGAATCGATTCCCCTGGTCGCAAGCATCAAATTGAGGAGTCACTGGATACAAATTATTGAACTGCTTTGGGACCCCCAAGTCATAATTTCTTTGCTTTACATATATGTGGGGCGCAATGGGGCGTATTTGCATTTGTGTCATTGTCTATGTCGTTTGATTTAGAATGCAATTTCAGAATTGCTTTTCTGTTGGCGCCAGCCAAATTGGAATTTTATCACATCCCTTTAGGTCTTGTGCCTCTTTATATTATTATTATTATTCTTTTCAGTTGTCGTTTTAATTGCTTTTCCCCTAGACTTTTCCATGTAAGTGTCAACAGTTCTGTGCTTTTTTGTTGGCGCCGGCCAAATTGGAATATTATCGCATCCCTTTAGGGTCTTGTGCCTCTTTATATTATTATTTTTTTCAATTTTCGTTTTAATTGCTTTTCCCCTATACTTTTCCATAAAAGTGTCAACAATTCTGTTCGATTCAGATTTGACTCACCAAATGAACATTATCAGTAGGCAGCAAGCTCATTTAGGCCAATAATCATATGTAGTCCATGGTAACCACTCACACAATCATTGATTTAGATTATATCAATCTACATTATCTATAGTAGGAATATGCACAAGTCACGCTTTTGTTTTGGCCCGAACATATCGGGCCTGCTCACTTTGGGCCCAATACACTAGCCTAGACTGTAACAAATTCAGGCTTCATGCCTCTCACCTAGAGATTGGCGAGGGTCAATCGATGACCCTCGCCAACCTAGAGTTGAAAGGAAAAAAAGAAAAGAAAATTAATAAAAAAATCAGAAAAATTTTATAGAAAATTTGGAAAAATAATTTATGTTAGCATCAGTTTAGCCACATAAAACAGTTGATGTCCACATAATCAATTTATTAGCAAAATTGGCCAAAAATACTAGATTGGCAAATTGGGAAAATATTTAGGACTAAGTTAGTAAAATTAAAAATTTTAGAACTAAATTAGCCACTAGACAATAGATTTATAGTTTTTTTGGCAAATTTACCTTTTTTTTTGGCAATTTTTACCTGTTTTTTTTTTCTTGAGTATGAACTTAATGGCAGCTAGCAAAGCTTCCGAACTTTGGACTCAGTACTGAACCGGGCGTCTAGAGTTCCAAACTATAAAGTATCAATACTTTCCGGGAGCTTTCATATCGTGTTGAACACTCCGACATGTGTTAAACATTTTCCGATACTCGGTCAACAGGTGTCGAAAAATCCATCACTTGGTCAACTCTCCCGACACTCTTTAACGTTATGGCTTTTGAGCTCTGTTCGCTTACCGTCCTATGTCATGCGAAACTAAGGAATCGAGCGATGAGATTGAATGGGAGCTGACATAGAAGGCGAAGCAAAGAGTTAAAAGATGAAAATTGTCAATGTAGATTTGAGCTCGAGCAGCTCCATCTCCATTAATGGAGGTTGCAAGGAACGTAGAAGAGGGAAAATAAAATAAGGCTCTTTTTCTATCAAGGAAATATTGAATTGAACTGCAATTTCACATCGCCAATGAGTCATGGAGGATCAGAGACTTGCACACATGAAATTAACACGCGAACCTTTTAGTGGCAATATTGGATGAAAAATTTAAGTGTCACAACCTCCCTTTTTGGCGCCCTTTTAAGCGCAGGCAGGCAGAGGCCAATGGTTCATTAAGTCTATTAGGCTTAACTCGGACTCTCCCAAGCTCACCAATTTACAATTTATGGTTCAGGTTTTTAACATGCAAGTCAATTTTAAATAAGAGTCGTCTTTAATCAATTGGGGTGGGTCGATTAGAAACCCAAGTAAGATATCGGAGAAATATTTTACTCCTATACAATTAGATAAAATAATAACGGAGACTTGATTACACTATTAATCACTAATGCCTTTTACATAATTTTGTTTAAACATGAGGTATTTTTTGGATTTTCAAGGATTTTCCATGCATTTGTGGAGAATAAAAACCATATTTTAGGCTTTTTCTGATTTTTTGGAAAATGTAAATCATTTCTGGATTTTTCTTTTTATATATCTTCTTAAAAAATATTTTTTAATATGAAAATAATAATATAATATTATATAAAATAAACGGACCTGGGTCGGACTCCCGCATCCGACCCGAGTCTCGGCCGGCTCGGGCAGATGACCTGAGTTGTCAGGCCCTCAGCGGGACTGGGCCGGACGTACGGGCCCAGTCCAGCTGAAAGAAAAATGAGTTCAACCCCCACAAATAAACTAAGTCTGGCCCAAGAAAACAAAATAAGCCCTTACAAGCCTAATTCATCTCAGTCAAAAGACCAAACCCTAAAGACCCGACCGGATCTGGTGCCAACCCGGATCCGACCCAGCTCCCTATCGCGTCCCTGCTCCTCGCCGAGACGGAGACGGCTGGCGCGACTGGCGTCAGTCGCCTCGGCCCGGCTGAGGGCGTACACCGGCGACGCCTCAGCCGACCTAAGCCGAGCGCCCGGCCCTTGCCTGGCCGGCGACGCCACGACGACGGCCACGATGGGGAAATCGTTGGTTGCCCTACACCCCCGAGACCAGTGACCCCGCGGACGACCACGGCGGCCCTCCCCACTCCACAAGTCGACAGCCTCGCGGCCACGACGCCGGCGTCGTTGGGATGCCTCGACTGGGCGAAGCGATGCCCGGACAAGTCGACGCCGGCCGAAACAAAAGTCACAACAACTGGATCTCGTTCGGACATATCATCGAGCAGTTAAAGCACGCTACAAAAACGAGAGGTTTTTGGCTCTACTAGGGCTCAAACCCAAGCCGAGACTCTCGCCAAACAGACAAATACACACGCGGCAGCCAGAAAGAAGAGAGACATGCCCAAAACAGGGCAAAAACAGGGCTGAGGCGGCTCACGTTTGGCTCAGTCGGTACGACGGCGGCTCGTCGGCGCGGTTCAGGTGCGGTGTTCACCGGCGGCCTCTCTCTCTGACTCTCTCCGACCTCACCCTCTCTCAGATCTGTCTCTCGCTTAGCATCACTGTATCTTTTTGAGGCAAAAAATCCACTATGTATAATGTCATAGTTTATGATTCCTTGAATAACATGAATACCCAATCCAAGAACAACTTACCCGTTGTATTTCTAAAAGAACACCAGTATGATAAGACGCAGTATCTGACAAAACATGAGGATTGCTAGAGAACATACAATATGGTCTACTCCCACAAAATTCCTCAACAACTACTTTAAAATTTCCAGATTAGCAACCCACTCTGTAATATTATATGAGAATATCTTACAACAACATTCTGCTTGACTCTCCACCACCAAATTGCAGGAGGTGAAAACGAAAATGACAAAAGAAAAGAGGCAACTTCCAAGGCATTCACAAGACCCATTAATAGTGCCCAGTCTGTTGATTAGAGTGCCACAGCAAGTGCACCAAATGGGGCTTGTTGCGCCACGTCGGATTAGGCACTAGGATGTTAGTTAGCTGTCTTTACTGAGACAACGTTATTCCAGATTTCCCAAAAAGTAATTCTAAAGGTCAGAAAAAGAAAGAAAAAAAAAACACTCTTTCGACTAGAAGGTGTTGCTTTCACAAAGTACTGATGACTTCCTAATTTGCGAATTTATCACGGTTCTCAAGCCTATCCATATTGTTGGGATATAATACGCGAAAACGATAGGATCTCGAATTTACGTCAACGCGAAATCGCTTAGAGAAATAAACGAAAAATAAGGACACTAAATTTACGTGGTTCGATCCGAGATCGGTACGGTGCCCACTTGTGCGAGGGGAGGCGGCGAAGAAATAATCCACTATAATCGGAGAATCAGAGTTTACAATCACTCATACGCTCAAGTGTTTCTCCCACCTAAATTTAACCCCAAACTTAAAGTGTTTATAAAATAAACAACTCATTTGGAGATAAATTTACGGCATAAAATTACCGCGCGACAAAACGCTCTACGTACAGCTTTGCGAGGCTTCAAGGACTTCGGCTTCAGAAAAAAAAAAAAAACTCGCAGATCGCGGCTTTCTTCTACGTAAGCTTCGCCAGACGTACGTTCAGCGGCTCCTTCTTATCCTCAGCTTGTACGTGCAGAGCAAAGCTTCGGCGGCTTCTTTTTGGGCGAAGAAGAGAAAACCACATAAAAATATTTCTCATTTTATATGTGTGCCTAGGTCAAACTTTGACCTGGGCCCACCTCCTTCAATTTCACGTCCAGGGACTCCATCGATAAATAAAAGAATCCTTGAATATTGTGTGCTTGGGCTTCTTCTTCACGCCGAAAGAGCTGTGCGTGTGCCCACTGGGCCCACCCTTTTTCTTTTCTTTTTCACGCGCATACAGGACTTCTTCCTTGCTTATTTTTCACTTCCAAATTAATGTCCAATTAGAAGAAAGATTTCTTCATCCTATTTCAAACTCGAGATATTAATTTAACATATTTCATCTTAAAGAAGTACCAATAATAGACCACATACATCAGGAGTTGTTCATACTGATCCAAAAGAAAAATAACTGCGGTTGTTGGTGTTTCACAGTACAATCACCAGAACATAAGAACCAACAGTTTGAAGAAGACAACAAATAACATACGGTTGCATCTTTCTTTCATAAGCAAGAAGCCATGAGACACTACAGTTCTATAATAATGTCATACTAACTTGTGTGATCTTGTCTTACGAAAGAAAAATTCAAAGAAGCTTTCAAATTGAAACTTCCCGAGCAGAAATTAAAACACCTCGCATAATCAACCGTTTAAAAGTGGAAAATAAACAAAACTCCAGCCAAGGCAAACCCCGCAAGATGGAAACCTAGAACTAGGCAAATCAAAGAATCAATCCATGCATCCAGATCAAGAGACCCAAAAACCAAACCCCATCGTTCCATGCAATCATCCATGCATGAGACATTTAGCAAGCCATTTTCTACGAGAAGCAAAGCATCCGTCAACAATCACGAAGCTGAGCCTCATTCACTTGAAAAGACGGTCGAAGCCCTTAGATTGGCAACCCAAGCACCCGCAAAATCCAGAAGCCAACGGATAAAGCTCAAAATCGGACAAAAGCCCACAACTTTAAAGCACAAACGAGCGTGCACAAAACACTCAACATGTCAATAATGAGTGCAGCAAAAAAATTATGGTGGCAAAAAACGCCCCTATTCCGGTGCCACACTGGCGCTGACTTTTGGAGAAATAAATCAAATGATTAATGTTAAGTAATGTGTGCACCAATGTTATAAATCTCAAATGGCAAGGTTAACGTCTCACTTTTGTACTCGCAAAGAAGATTTACGCAACTAGGACAGATGCACCACTACAATAATCACATGGACCTCCTCACACCGGAGAAGCTCATATCAATTTCCCCTCGGAACTTTGCCTTGAGAAAGAGGAGGAGTGCATACCTGGTTCTGATCGACGACATTGACGAACACGATGAGCTTACCATAGTTGATAAGAGCAACCTTTTCGATCTCTATGTCTCTCTTGAAAGGCATATTTGCTTGTGCTGATTGCTCGATAATGTTCCATGACAACTGCCCACGAATATTCCATACTTGTTCTTCACCATCTCCAAGACCTCATTCAATTCCAAGAGCAATGGTAGTAGTGGCAATTCTAATTTGAGAATCCATAAAGCAATTATCATTAAGATTGTTGGCAAAAATATTAGAAAATATGAAAAATAACAATAATTGTTGGAAATCTATTGAAAAAGATGAGAAAATAAGATCAATTATCTAAGGCGTTCAAGTACTACCCTTAAGGATAATTTCGCCCCTCGGAATACGAAACTCAGCGCGTGAGGCTCTAAAGGCTATCTTCTCAATATACAACAAATATTCTTTTATGCTCTACACTAAATATTCGACTCGGAGTGCAAAACTTGGTGCGTAAGGCTCTAAAGGCTATCTTAATATATAACTAGACCTTCTTCGACACTCTGTACTGAACATTTGAAGGAACATGAACAATGTTATGTGTATAACCTAGCAAAAAGAAAAAGAAAGATATGAGAAGCCAATGTCTCTTGAAAAATTGTGGTTCAAATTAAATCTATATTCAAACAAGAGAGAAAGAGCCGTTAAGAAACCATTATAAATCTGTTGTAAAATAATACAGGGTTTATGAAGAAATAAATCAAACGTTACAAAACCGTTATAAAGTCATTACATGATCATTTTATAATCATTATATGACCATTATAAAATGTTAAAAAAATCATTTTATATTAATAGTAGATAAAAACCGTTACAAATTGACAACAGTAAAAAATCGTTATAACATTAATAAGTTTTAATATTTCAGAACTATTGAAATATCCAACAGTTTTTTTTCTCACTGAGATTCTGGGCAAATATCTTTATTTTGTATATTGCTGCTATACGCATCCAATTTTAACCAATTATGATTTCATATAAATATCTTCCAAAAGATGTGGAACATTTAAAGAGGCAGCATGCCTGTCCATTGTAGCCTCTGTCAATGGTAATCCTCATTTTTAGTCATTAAACAACGCGAACTACAATGAGAACTTAACACATCTCATAAAGGTTCAATACAGCTTATAGTTGAGCAAATTCAATTATCTATTTAGTGAAGGAATTTGGGGTGGCTGTGGACGATGAGAACTCCACCAATGAAATGGCATAGCTTGCCCTCGAGTTGAATAGTTTTGTAGTTTCTACAAGGATGTTCCGGTATTTTAATCCCTTGATTGTCTTTTGACCCACCGAAAGAACATTATCTATAGACCCTCTACAGCAATTCCATTTAGGCTGCTGATCATGTGGAGTCCACGGTAACACTTACACAATCAATGATTCAGTTTATTTTAATCTACATCATTTGTAGTAGGAACGCGCAAGTGTCACGCTTTTATTAAATTGAAGTCCGGCCCGAAAATACCAGGCTTGCTCACTCTGGGCCTGATACCCTAGTCCAGACCATAACAAATTTAACTTCGCATCTATGGCCCAGTGGCCCGCGACGGTCAGCCCACGACCATTACTAGCTTAGAGTTGAAATGAAGATAGAAAAGAAAAAGAAAATAATTCGGAAAAATTTCTAAAAACTAGAAAAATTATCCACGTGAGCGCCAACTTTGCCACATTGGACATCCGGTGTTCACATCATTGATTTCCAATCAAAATTGATCGGAAGGACTATACTACAAATGTTATAAGGTTTAGGACTAACTAAATTGACCAAACTAAAAGGTTTATAATTGGATTGACTACTATATAATAAGTTTATGTTTTTTATGATAATTTTCCTATTCGTCTTTAGGATGAACTTGGTGCTGTGGTGTACTTCAGCCCGATCTCTCAAGAATATGGAGCCCTAGAGGTGTTGTTAGGGACCTCGCATTCGGATTTTTGGGTAGCTTGTGTTGACGAAGAGAAAGAGCCGAGTAGGTGTAGTTTTTGCAAAGGACGAATTTACCAGCCCTTATCTATGCAATCTTTTGGGTCTACTCATTGACTATATTTAAGTTCTGACACCAATGAAAGCATGAAATATGTTCAAGTCAATGCATTAACTCCATCTGACTTGACTAATAGAAAATGCTGACATTATTATTATTTTTTAATATTTCTCCTTGTTACGTGATGTTGAGGTGGCTAAATCATGAAACATAAAGTTGAAATAATATCGTTTTTTTTCCAAATTTGTTTTTTAATAAAAAAATGAGCTAAATATTGTATTAGAAAACCAAGAGCTGAAATCAACCGACGACCTCGTTATCACCTTTGTTCTTCCTATTTCCTTATGTTCTTTTTCTTCTTCTTCCTTCTTTGCCACCTCCACCATGTTCTTTTTTCTATTTCCTTGCTCGACCTCCATTAATTCTTCCACCTGCTCTAACAGAGAAATCCATTCTCAACCTCACAAAGATGATTTCACTTCACGGCCAATCAATCAGAAGAAGCAAAGACTGAACGAGTACTTAGAACAGAAACCGCATCTCAAAATCTCGACCACTACACATGAAGTTACTAATGTGATATAAACTCACCACACATTTTATTAGGGAAACACGATACAGCAGATCACTTTCAAACATCACACAATCAACTGCAGAGAATCTAAGGACATCAATCTGATGCCCTACCTTGACGAACAAACTCTAATACCATACTTCTAAAGGCTTGCATGTCTTAGCTCAACCTCAAGGAAAGAGGAATACCATCGTCATTTACAACCACGACTTTTGTCCTTATTCTCTAAGTCCTTATTCTTTGATCCCTCATCTAGCCTGTACACATCTAGCTTGTACATATCACCTAGGAGGTGCAATCCAACAAGCCGTTCCAAGAAAAAATCTGTAGCGACTGCCAGCCACTGCTGCATCAGTAGAAGAACGAATGATATCATGAGCGGCAACAGGCGCAAAGCTTTCTTGGATGGACTTTCTCCACCCATCATCAAGAACAGCAGGGATAACGTGAAGCAAAAGTAAGTCAGAACCATTGCAACTAGGGATAGCCTGAGCGGCAGCTTCAGCGGCAGCCTGGTGGGGTCGCGGTCCTGGATATCTCTGGTGAGGCAAATGATCATCTGGACCGACACCACGAATCCTAATGTGTTGCCACCCAGGAAGAGAGCGTACACCAAGCCCGCACCATAATATTCAGTCATGGATTTATGGGAAAGATCTTCAGTCATTGAGTTGCTATTGTTTGATCTGTTGTGGGCGACTTCTATTATCTTTGGAGGCTGAAGCACGGATTGGTAGGTTGCGCTTGCGATGAGCGCGGCGACGACCAACAAGGCGTTGCGGATGTCACCAAAAGACTCCTTTTCTGCATTTGAATTCTTCAATTGCGAACGTGGTGATGACTGTGGAGCATTTTTGACTGGTTCCTCCCCAGATGCTTGATGACTGTTAGCTCCATCGAAATCGTTGTCATCCGGAACTGGGCTTGATGAGGGCGAGTTTGATCTTCCTCTCCCGTGTTTGGCTCCTGCTCAAACGAGGATTTCTCTGATCTCTCTATCTCCTGCTTCCCTTTGCGAGGGAGTTGAGACGTCTAGAGGTGTCGACCCACTGTCGTTCACGGCGTTCACCTCTACGACCTCGGACTCCACAGCATGCTTACAAAGCAGGAAGTTCACCACCTGCAATTATTTTCCATTTTCCGGACATTAAGATTATACGGACAGACTTCAGGCATAGAAGAGACATCCTTTATTCCAGTAATGATCAAAACAGACCCGATTCGATAAATTCCTTTGCCTAGAAGATCTTTGCATATGGTAGGGACACCAAATCAACGCCTTCACTGAAGTAATGCACAAAGAAAAGCGCGATAAAATTAGGGAATCGCGAGACTTGCCTCGAAATTTTTGCCAGCGGCAGCAAGATGCAAGGCGGTGTTGCCTTTGTGGTCCTTCCAATTGATCACCTGCTCCTTGTGCTGCTTCAGATGGTCCACCAACACAACCACCACGTCGAACCGGTTGTTCTTCACGGCGAGGTGAAGCACGGTCTCCTCTCGAGCGGTCGTCTCTTCAACAGACTCAGGCGAAGTGGTGAGCAATACCTTCATGACATCGACCTTCCCGTTCGCAGCGGCATAATGCAAAGGGATTCTTCTCTCCCGTCCTTTCACGGAGCACAGGTGTGGACCCACTGTCAAGAGCTCCCTCGCGATCTCGACATCACCTCGAGCAGCCGCAATGTGCAGTGGGCTGAAACCATCCACGTTCACTTTTTCCGCAAGCTTTGGCATACGCTTCAGGAGCTCTCGGACGAAATCCAAATGGCCAGCCACACAGGCGACATGCAGCGGCGTGTGACCAGCTCCTTCGAGATCCATCTCCTCGAGGATGAGCTCATTGCTGCTGATCAAGTCTTCCAGCTCATGGACATTGCCCTTCCGAGCTGCTTCTAACATCCTTCGCTCCATTTGATCGGAACTAATAATGGCCTCTCTCTCTTTCTGGGACACCTTTGGACTTGGATATCTGTTAAATTATATCGACCTATTTTATAGAGTTTTCCGAGCATCAAGAAGCTCATTGTTGAATGATGAAATAAGACTAGCAACAGCAAAGTTCCATTCACATTACCACTCGTGATAACTCAGCTTTTCAGTAAAATAATGACAATATCAAAGCATAGATCCAACCAGTAGGACCACGAATAAAAGCAACACCAGCATTGAAATCGTGCGGCACAGGTTTGTGGCGGAAAGTCAGTTATTTTGGTCATAATTTGGCTTTTTAAATACATCGGAATTCAAGAAGAGAGAACATCTCAAAGACCCTCCTCAAGAGTGGCATTTCTCTCAAAGCACCTCCGAGATCGGTGTTAACCTCAAAGTAATCTCCATAATTTGGTGATTTCGTCTCAATTGAACGGCTCAAATCTTGCTGGCGACACAGATGTTCGCCGGACGACGACTACTTGTGTCTCACATGCCATTCTCCACGCCATGGATAGGGGCATTTTTTGTCCGAAAGAAATTGCCTCTGGGTCTCCCGCTCCGCTTGCTCTTCCGTCCGCACCACTCTCCTTGCCAGCTAAATTACAGAAAATTCAGTAGAAGAAATTTCTCATTTCTTCATTAGTAGAACGGCGAAATATACAGAATAGGGACTTTAGTACTTCATTTTTAATGAAGGGCAATTTTATTATCCTAGGGTTGTGAAATGAAACGGCACCTTTCGAAGCACCTTTCTATGTCGTTTTGTCTTATCTTATTTTCTTGGGGTCTGGTGTTTTGTTTTATCTCAAGAGGGCAGCGCATCTAATGTCTCCCGGCGGCGGGAGTGAAGTCAATATCATGGTCTTCGTAGGCTAAAACTATTACGTCGCTATAACTATTACGTCATAGTCATGACCCTAGGATGACGTCACTTGCCTCCACAACATTACCACGTGAATGGACCCCTCTGGTCGGAAACATGATATTGAGGAGTCACCGGATACAAGTTGTTGAACTGCTTTGGGACCCCCATGTCATAATTTCCTTGCTTTACGCATATTTAGGACAACAATGAGGCATATTTGTATTTGTGTTGATGTCTATGTTTTAAAATGCACGTCATTTTCGTATAAAGGTCTTTTGTCGCTTTCAGAATTACTTTTACGTCGGCGCTAGCCAAATTGGAAATTATCACATCTTTAGGATCTTGTCCCTCTTTTTATTATTATTTTCTTTAGTTGTTGTTTTGACTGTTTTTCCCCTAGACTTTTTCATAGGGTAAATTCTGTTCAAATCTTTAGGAAACTTGAACTAAACTAAATCATGTGTGTATACATTAGTTTCGAACCGAATAACGACCCAAACCAATTGGGTTTTCTTTTTTTTTTTTTTTTTTTTTTGTAATACTAAGAAGAGGTTTAGTGACAAATGGAATATAGAGAGTAAATTGTAATATTAAGAAGAGGGCAATTTTCAGTTCGGTTCGGTAAACCGAACTGAAATAAAAAATGGTTACTTTTTCATTATTCGAACCAAGTCAAAATACACAAAAATTCAGTTTAGTTCTAGTTTCGGTTTAGTTTTTTGATTTGATTTTGAGGCGCCAACTTTTCTAAGTCCGTTCATATTTATCATGGGTTGACCAAGCGATTCAACTTTTGATCCTTGTTTATCTGTATCTTTTTTTTTTTTTTTTTCTCATTGAGATTCTAGGCGAGTATGTTATTTTGTGTAATGCTATATGCATCCAATTTAACCAATTGTGATTTTATATAAATATCTGCCGAAAGATATTAAAGAGGCAGTATGCCCGTCCATTGTATCCTCTGTCAATGCCAATCCTCATTTTTAGTTATTACACGACACAAACTACAATGAAAACCTAACACATCTCAAAAAGGTTCAATAGAGTTCATAGTTGAGCAAATCTCTATTATCTATTTACAGATGGAATTGGCGGTGGCTATTGATGAAATGGCATAGCTTGCCTTTGAGTTGAATTGTTTTGTAGTTTGTACAAAGATGTTCCAGTAGTTTAATCCCTTGATTGTCTTTTGACCCACCGAGGGCACATTATCTATAGATCATGTACCCCAAGCCCATTTAGGCCACTGATCATATGGAGTCCATGGCTGCACTCACACAATCAATAATTTAGATGATGTTAGTCTACATTATCTATAGTAGAAACATGCACAGGTAACACTTTTGCTAATATTGAAGCTTGGTCCAAACATATCGAGCTTGCTCACTCTAGCTCGATACACTAGTCCAAACTGTAACAAATTTAGCTTTTCGCCCCTTGCCCAGTGACTAGCGAGGGTCAATCAATGACCATCACCGGCCTAGAGTTGAAAGGAAAAAAAGAAAAGAAAAGAATAAAAAAAATTCAGAAATATTGCAAAAATTATCTACATTAACGTTGGCTTTGCCATGTAAAATGTTCAGTGTCTACGTTATTGATTTTAGACTAAGACGAGGAGGACTACACTGCCAATATCAAAAGGTTTAGAATTACATTAGTCAAATTGTAAGATTTAGGATTGGTTTGACTGCCATACAATAGGTTTATGACTTTTTTTTGGTAATATTCCCATTTTTCTTAAGGACAGACTCAGTAGCAGCTACCAAAGCTTCCGTAGCATACGACTTGATCTCTCTATAGAATCAAGTATCCAAAGTTCCAAAGGTGTTGATTTTACTAGTTCATAATTATGCAATCTCTGGAGTCTTTTAATTGACTATACATAAGTTTTGACACTGTTTAAAAATGTTGAATATATTCAATTTTGATATAGTTGATGACTATGCTTTCAAAAATTTATTATATGTCTCAATTGTAGATTATCTCTTGCTCAATTGAATTATCTTAGTTTTGGTTCCGATACAAATGTAATAATTTAATTTGTCTCATTTTTCCATTTTTAGTTGGGATTTGTTTTCATGAAAATATTGTTCCACATCTCTTGATAACCGATCATATTATATTTTTTTATATCATATGATTTCCTTATATCTATCAATTTAAATTTTTAGAATGAGATTTCTAGCATAGCACAGGAAGTGAGAGGGACTGATGACTAGTGACAAGTGTAAAAAATCTGACTGCGTTCTCGGTTTTAAAGTATGAATTACGAAGCGTGAAAGTTTCAGCATTTCTAAATGCAATTATGACACAACAAAACTATATCAAATAAATCCTCCCATCTCTCTTTTCAAGCATAGGAGGCTAGAAGAGAAAAACCCTCAGTTCGGGTTGGTTTTAGTTTCAGCTGCTGACTCGTCTCTCAATTATGTACCGCAGGGAGCTACAAATAATTGGAATTTTCACCTCCAAAAAGCCCTCATCAGATTAACACAAAATGAAAGGAAAAAAAGAAGCAGCCAGAACAGAAGCTAGAATGTGTTTAGCTTTGTTGAGCTTCTTAAATGTAATTGGCCAGCACGAACCCTCCAATTTCAATAAAGCATGCATGTCGTGCCATAACAAAATATTTTAGAAAACCTACCCATGGTTGGTCACAGCCATCACTTTTCATAAAGTGACCAAATGACAAGAAAAGAATAAACTTGAAGTAAATCTCCGAGAGAGCATCATCAAAATTCACCTCACAGCCATCACTTTTCATAAAGTGACCAAATGACAAGAAAAGAATAAACTTGAAGTAAATCTCTGAGAGAACATCATCAAAATTCACCTCCTGATTTATCGGAGTAATTTTAATTCCTCTCTCTCTCTCTCTCTCTCTCTCTCTCTCTCTCTCTCTCTCTCCCTCATTCTCCATCAACCTTATCATCTCCCTCAATTGCTCAATTGGGGCATGCCGTTCTTTCTCGAACTGGTTCTGGCCAGTGTCAATGGCCGTCACCTATCGCTCAGCGGTCTTTGCTGTTAGTCCTAAGTCGCTCGACCAATTCTACTGGCTGCTCTTCATCAGCTTTGTGCCGTTCATGGAGTTATTTGAGTGGTTTTGTTCATAAGTTTATTACTCTATCTATTTTAATACCTAAGCACTAACTTTCAGTCGAATCTCAATTCCTCCTCAAAATTTTTAAATCTTATAAAAAATTACAAATTTTCACTTTTTATCGAAATTTTAGTCCCGTAAATTCTTCGTCCAATGTTGCCGTTAAAAGTCATATGCACGTCTTTATCTACCTTCATGTGTCATTGATGATGTGGAATTTCAGCTAAACTAGATATTATTAAAACAAAAACCTTTGTTCTTTCTATTTCCTTATGTTCACTTTCTTCGTCTTCCTTCCTTGCACCCTCCATTATGTTCTTTTTTCTATGTCCTTGCTTGACCTCCATTAATTCTTCCACCTGTTTTGACAGTGAAATTCATTCTCAACCTCCCAAAAATGTTTTACTTTGCGGCCAATACATCTGGAGAAGCAAAGAGCAAATAAGTACTGAGAACAAACTCACGCAACCATATCGTAACATCTCAACCGCTATCCATGAAGTTACAAACGTCGTATAAATTCTCAACACAATTTATTAGGGAGATACAATACAGCAGATCACTTGCAGACATCACACACTCAACTACAGAGAATCAGGACATCAATCTAATACCTGACTTAGTCAAACAAACTCCAATACTATACTGCTAGAGGCTTGCATGTCTTAGCTCAACCTCAGCGAAAGGGAAATACCACCATCATTGACAACCACGACTTTGGTCCTCGTTACTTTCATAGAGATCGCCCAAGAATCGAAAAAGCTGTCTCAAGAAAAAAAATCTAAAACTATCACCAGCCAACTCTGTATCAGTAGAAGAAAAACTGCTATCATAAGAGGCAACACGTGCGGCACAGTCGCTGTTGCCGCACCACACGTTGATGTGATCAGCAGGGATAACGTGCAGCAAAAGTAAGAACCATTGCGATCAGGGATAGCATAATCGGCCTCCTCAAGAGGGGGAGCTTTTTGGCGAGGCAAAAGATCATCTGAACCGATACCAAGAATCCGACTGTGTTGGCGCCCATGAAAAGGATGTACACAGGTCCGCACCATAAGTTATATTCTTCCCGTTCCCGGATCCAGTGGAAGTACTGTTATTGGATGCCCCGGAAGCATTGTCGACCTCGTCATGTCCTATATTGCTTGGAGGCTGTAGCACTGATTGATAGGTCGCGTTGGCGATGGGCGCAGCAACAATCAGCAAGGCCTCAATCTTGCCCCGCGATTCTCCACCATCTTTGTTTGAATTTTTGGGCGTCGAACGTGATAATGATTGAGGAGCATTTGGGACTGGTTCCCCATGTGATAGATGATTGTTACCTCCCTCGACATCGTTGTCGTCCACTGAGACTGGTCTTGAAGCGGGTGAAATTGATCTTCCTCCAGCTCGTGCGAGAATTTCTCTGATCTCTCTGTCTCCTGCTCCCCTTTGCGAGAGAGCAGAGACATCCAGAGGCGTCAAGCCACTGCTGTTCGAGTCGTTCACATCCATGACCTTGGGCTCCACAACATGCCCACGAAGCAGGAAGTCGACCACCTGCAACCCTTTCCTATTTTTGTTTTATTCTGATTGATTTCGGACATATAGATACCAAAGAAATCTTTTTGGCATAGACGAGACATCCTACATTCCCGTGATAATCAAATAAATTCCTTTGCTTAGAAGATTTTCGCATATGGTATGGACACCAAAATAACACCCTCACTGAAATAATGCACAAAGAAAAGTCTGATAAAATAAAGGAACGGCGAGTCTTGCCTCGAAATTTTTGCCAACGGTATCGAGATGCAAGGTAATGTTGCCTTTGTGATCCTGCCGATTGATGACCTGCTCCTTCTTGTGCTGCTTCAGATGCTCCACCAACAAAACGACCACATCAAACCGGTTGTTCTTCACAGCGAGGTGAAGCACGGTCTCCTCTCTGGCAGTTATCTCTTTGACAAACTCAGGCGAAGCGGAGAGCCGCACCTTCATGACATCGAGCTCCCCGTTTATGACGGCACAATGTAAAGGGTTTCTTCTCTCCCGTCCCTTCACAGAGCATAGGTGTTGACCCACTCTCAGGAGCTCCCTTGCAATCTCAACATCACCTCGAGCTGCCGCGATGTGTAGCAGACCTAAACCATCTGCGTTCACTTTTTCCACAAACTCTGGCATCAACTTCAGGAGCTCTCGGACAAAATCCAAATGGCCAGCCACACAAGCAACGTGCAGCGAGGTGTGACTGGCTCCTTCAAGAGCCATCTCCTCGAGGATGAGCCCATTGCTTCTGATCAAGTCATTTAGCTCTTCGATATAGCCCTTCTGGGCTGCTTCTAGCAACCTTCGCTTCATTTGATCGGATCTGTTAATGGTCATTCTCTTCTTGGGACACCTCGGGGATTAGAAATCTATTAAATTATTGATCCATTATATAGAGTTTCCCCTATATTTCTCTCTAACTTATAGTTATCTAGAAGCTCCTAGGTAAAGTCTTGCAGTAGTTAAAATAAGGGCTTTACAAGCATAACGGTCTTTATTATGAGAAGAACAGTTTATGGCGAGTCATAAATTCTTAAATGAATGGACTCCACAATAATTTATAATTATTTTTATTTTATTTTTTGTGATTTAGAATAGAGTGTTATTTTCATAGTGGATTAAATACTGTTATCTAATAATTTTTCTAAAAATTGTGGCAAATAAATTGTCTAGCATGCAAATTGAAGCAAATATCTCAGAGACAAGCAGATGAAATAAGTCGTGAGTTGAGACTGAATTAAGGCATGGATGTTACATCATATACAGTAGAGACCAACTAGCAACACCAAAGCTCCATGCACATTGCCACTTTGTAATACCCAACTATTCAATAAAAATTACTATACCTTGTCTCGTTGATGCTGGATGATGTAGGAAACTTGTAAAACTGATGTTTAATATAAATAAAGAGGTATATGTACATTAATTAAACTCTTGTGACTTTTTCGTAAGAAATGTTGTAAAAAATTTAAATTGCTTATGCATACGTAAATTATAATTATGACTTATAATCTGTAAATACATGTGTGGTGTGTGACGTTCTCGAGCGTCACGGCCCGAATCCCTTGCACCTGAGCTTGGGACTCTGGCGCCGTAGACCAAGTCCCTAATATCTAGGCTCGAGTCCCTAGCACTTGGGCCTAGGTTTGTTGAGGCTAGCTTGGGACTCCTACACTTGACGCCAACACCTTGGTGCTCATGCCGCTTGAGACCCCGGTGCCAATGCCTAGGTCCGCAATACCTAAGCCCATGTCCATTGATGCTGGGCCCACAACTCCGATGGGCCTAGGTCCATAGAGGTTAGGCATGAACTTTAGTAGGCTTGCCATTCTCCATCATTGATTACGTAATAGAAAATTCAGAGAAGATATTTTTTATTTTTCTTGTTAATAGTATCAGGAGAAAATACATAGTAAGGACTCTAGTAGTTCAGTTTCAGTAAAAAGTAACTTTGTATTCCTAAAGTTCTGGAGATGAATGGCATCTAAGAAAGTACCTTTCTCCGTTGTTGATGAAGTTGATAACAAAGCACCATATTTTCGTGAGCCCAAAAATTAAATTCATGAGTTTGAACCGCTTATCGAGGTAATGACGGGTCTGGCAATGTCGTTTTCTCCCTAATTATCTCTTTTCGGTCGAAATAAAGTTGATATTGATCATTGAAAACTACACTTGTTATGTCATAGTAGTTGAAGATAATAATGTAGAAAACAGATTTGAGGAATTTCTTTATAATTTGATATATTCATTATGAGAATTAGATCAACTTATTTATAGACTTTAAAAAATAACTATTAAAGGTAACAAGATAAACATAATATCAAATACAATCAATCCAGGATGTGCTCTATCAAAGGAGATATACGCCTAATCTTGAGAAATATATGGAATCAACTAAATATCCAAATATTGCTAACATCCCCTCAAACGCAAGATGAGTTGAAACAAATCAACTTGAGTTCGAAAAATAATCCAAACAGCATCACAAAAATCTTCAACTAAAATAAACTTAACATATACAAGACGAGATGTCTCGTCTAATGACTCTAAGCTTTTGTTGACGAGAAGATTTCAGTATGTTGCTTGTGTGATAGCTATGAATTTGGTGGTGGTGTCGGCTTATCAAAATAAGAAGTGAAAAATCAATAATTGGAGGTATTGTAGCCAAGCAACATGCGTCTTTTGCGGTCGACTTTGCTATCAAGACAATAACTTAAACATGGTCGATACGGTTGGCGTGGTTATAGCAAGTGGAATAAGCCAGGCTCGGCATCGAAGAATACCTCCATGGAAAAGAAAAGCTTGACTTGGTAACACGTTGCCAATGTTGTAATACTACCATAGCGGCACTCGGTGAGAGGCAAATGAGGCATTTAGGTGAACATTGTCGACGGCGGGATAGATTTATTTCACTAGGGGTGCAAAGTCGAGAATGATAAAGTAGAAAAAAAAATAGAATTGGGAAATTTTGCACTCGGTGCATTAGGATTGCCTTAGGAAAAGAGGCTCTAGTACCAAGTTGAGAATAATAATGCGGATGAAAAAGAATTAAGGAATTTCAATATATTTGATATATTCATAATGAGTATTACATTAGTCTATTTATAAGCTTTATGAGATAACTATTAGGCAGCGTTTGGTGGTCAAGATAGAATTTAAGATATGATAAGATATCCTATCCTACATTTGGTGTCTACTCATGATAGAATAAAGTCGGATATAAGAGAGATATATGCCGGATAAAATTATCCCGTGAGAAGGATAGGATAAAGGTGGATAGGATTTTTAATGTCCATAATAAAAAAGTTATTTTTCTCAAATCACAACTTCTTAAATTAACAAATTTAAAATTATATTTCGATATAAATAATATTTGAATTGGAATATTATGAATTCAAAATAACAAAAAATAACAAGTTAGTAATTTAATCTTATTTTTATCTATATATTCGAATTTTATTTTATCCTATAATATAAATTCAATATATAGATATATATCTATAACATATTTTAGGTGTTTTAGTATTTTAGGTATATTAGTAAAATATTTTATTTAATAAAATTTTATTAGAGAATGATGGAAGGGAAGAAAGAAATAAAAAAGAAATTAATTTAAAAAGAGAGGAAAATAAAATAAATAAGCAAATAAAACTACAATAAATAAGAGTGTCGTAAGAGATCTCTACCATCTCTATTTGTAAAAGGGAAAAAACTATCACAAACTCTAGACTTTGCCGGAGTGACAAATTTTATCCTTGCCTGGGCTTGATTTGGTGAGGAATGCCCTTGCCTACGTCGGGTGAGGGTTGCCCTCTCCTGGTAGGTGTCAAGCAAGGGTCGCCCTTGCTTGGGTTGGGCAAGAATAGCCCTCACCAGATCCGGTGAGGGTGACCCTTGCTCAATGCAAGCAAGGGTCACCCTCCCTTGATGCAAGTGAGGATGGCCCTCGCCTGAGCCGGATCTAGCAAGGAATGCCCTCGCCTAATGCCGGTGAGGGTGGCCCTCACCTGTGTCTGGCTTACCTCCAGCAAAGGGGGGAGAGAAGAAGAAAAAAGGAAAAAATAAAGGAAAAAATAAATAAAAATAAAAGAGAAAAATAAAAGATGAAAATGCCCTATAGTTTAAGGTAAATATGTTACGCTAGTACATGTTTGGGATTTCTTATGCCGCGAAAAAATATTTGGGGTAAATATGTTACTGGCAAAGTTTGAGATTTTTTGTATCATGAAAAACAGTTTGAGGTAAATTTATTACACTGGGCAAAGTTTGGGGGGTTTTTTTGTGGCTTTTTCCCTTTGTAAAATTTGTTGTTCGTTTATATTGATACATTGTTTATACCAAAAGATATATATTATCCAACTTTATTACTACACTCACCAAACGGTGGATAGCAAAATCTCCTGAATTTCATATCCTATTCTATTCAATTATATCATAATTAGAAATTCAGACAACCAAACGTAACCTTAAAGATAACAAGATAAACATAATATCAAATATAATCAATCAAGGATATGCTCTACCAAATGATATATATATGCATAATCCTGAGAGATATGCACAATCAACTAAATATCCTAATATTTCTAACAGTAGTCATGACCCTAGGATGACGTCACTTGCCTCCATGTCATTATCATATGACTTCTTCGAACGCAGGATAATTGTCTAGAAATTTCTAAATCTATTGTACGCTAATTAATTCAATCATAAACCTTTTAATTATGACAATTTAGTTTTAAACCGATTATACGGTAACTAATCTAGTTTTAAACCTTTCAACTGTATCAATTTAGTCCTGAACATTTTAATAATTTGTCAATTTAGTCCTAAACCTTTTAACGCTTATCAATTTACTCATTTCAAGTAATTTTAGCTAGAAATCACTGAAGGACTACATTGGCAAATTATTAAAAGGTTTAGGACTAAATTAGTATATATGAAGGTTTTAAGACTGGATCGATACACTTGAAGGATTTAGGGCCAAATTGATTGCCGTACAATATGTTTATGATTTTTTGCACAATTTTTCCCTTCAAGCACACCAAAATTTTTGAAATTTCAAGTTAGTTGGAAGCATCAAATTAAGTAGTCATTTATTAGGAAACTACTTGTTTAAACGCAAACTAGACTTTTCCAAGTCCAATCTCTGATTCGTCTTTATGATGGGGAACCATACGGGTCAACCTTTTATCCTTGTTTTGCTTTCGAATTAGATTTCTATCTTTCTCTCTTATTGAAAATTTGGGAAAATATCTTGCATTGTGCAATGCTGCAAACATCCCATTTAAGAAATCGTCAAATTTAATCTAGTGGGAACCAATTGTGATTTCATAAACATCTATTAAAAGATGTGAAACATTTAGACGAGCAGCATGCTTATGCCACCAGTCCATTAGCCCTTGTCAATGCTAATCCTTATTTTTGGTTTTCGAAGGACACGATTGGGACCAAAAGCTGCAAACATTTATAAGGACTCCGATGAAAACCCTAACATTTCAAAAAGAGTTTCAATGAACATTATAATTAAGCAAAATCTTTATTGTTTATGTGCTTAAAGGAATCCATAGTCGCTATTGACAATGAAATTTACCCATGAAATGACATAGATTGTCTTTGAGTTGCATTCTTAAGGATGTTTGGGTGGTGTGATCACTCAAAACATTGCATGGTCTATAGATCAAGTAGACCAAATCCATCTAACCCATTAATAATGTGGAGTTGAGTGTGACATCCATACAATTAACTTTTCAATGGTATTGATCTATATGGTATGTAGTAGAGGTGTTCACGGGCCGGGCTTTTGTTAAAATTAAAGCCTGGCTCAAATATACTGGGCTAGCTTACTCTAGGCTCAAAACACTAGTCTAGACAACAACAAATCATTTCGGCTTAGACCAAACTAGACCCTTTCTGTTCGATTTGGTCCGGGCCTTAGTCCAAAAATCTATTGTGACGCTTGAAAAATCTGCTACTCAAGCAGTTGAAACTGAACCCTAGCAGAGATTTGCATTAGTGCTTCTTAGATTTGGTGATGAAGATCTGCAGCTGGGCCAAAAAGAAAATAGTTCCATAGGTTAAAATGAAGCCCCGGATGCTCCACTATGTAATAGAAAGTAATCCGAGATCAAATAATGGAGTTGATTCTACGGTTCTCACCTCTTTAGCTATGGAAAAAGGAACTTGAGGAGACTGAGTGGTCGCTGCAGGGTAGGAAGTGATGGGATGTGACAAGGGAAGTAGTAGACAAGTCGGGGACGGAGAGGTTAATCGGTGGTGGTTCAGTCGACCACAGTGGAAGAAAAATTATTAGGTAATCCCTGGCTTTGTTAGCTTGCTCCGCACAAGCCATTAGATCTAATGGCATCTGTGTGATATGAGGATTCATGTGAAATGGACTAAGTACACCAAGAGTAACCAAAAAAAAAAAAAAAAAAAAAGCTACTTTCTTTGTGTTACTTTTTCATGTAATAGCTCTACGACCAAAAAAAAAAAAAAAAAAAAAAAGTAATAGCTCGGGCAGGTCCAGGCCCACTCAACCTTCATCATCTAAAGCCCGGTAGACTGGACAGACCCAAAAAGATAATAACATCTATGAGCCCAGCATCTCGGCCAGATTGATTTTGGCCCCAAAAATTCGGTCCGGATTTTCGGGCTACCAATCTGTGGACAATCTAAAATTTTCTCCTGACCCACCGCTTTCTCAGCTATTTTAAACAACCTCTCTCTCTCTCTCTCTCTCTCTCTACTCCTAGTTTTCCCTTTGAATAAATAATAAAGAATATTTTCAATTGATCCAAAGATAATAAATTAATATTTATTGATCTAATGGAATAATTTCTTATAGTCTAATAGGTAAATTAAATTTTCAGAATAATTTCTTCAACTTGCCTAAACTTTAGCAGCAATATAATCTCTCATTTGTAAAAGTTATACGTTACCCTCCTAAGCTTTTGGCGTCGATAGGGGTGGCAAATGGGTGGGTCAGGTCGGGTATGGTCGGGTCGAAAATGGGTCGACCCATATTTGACCCATTTAACCCGTTTTGACCCATATTCTTGTAGTGTAAATCTAATAACCCATACCTGACCCGACCTGTACTCAACCCATACTTGACTCGACCCGTATTGCTAAAACCTACTTATTGTTAAAATATTTTTATGCAGTAAAATTTTTTAACAATTTTTATGCAATACAAATTTAATGGAAAATTTTTATAATTCTTTTTAAAATATTTAAAAAATTGAATTTTTAATTTTTTAAAATATATTTTAAAATTATTTTTATTTTAAAATATAATTTTTATTTTTTAAAATATAATTTTTTATTTTTAATAATTATTTATTATTTTTCTTCTTCTTCGGTCGACCGCCAGCCACGACGACGGCCGGCGACCGGCCATAGGCGAGATTGAGCTCGCTGGCGTTGGGCAGGGTTCGATCTCGCCAATCCGGCGAGGCCAAGGCCCTGCCCGACGCCGGCGAGCTCGAGCCTCGCTCGATCCGGCGAGTCTCGAGCCTCGCTAGATCCGGCGTGGCTTGACCGGGCGAGGCCGAGCCACGCCGGATTTGGCGAGGCCGGAGCTCGCCGGCATTGGGCGAGGCTCGATCTCGCCGATCGGGCGAGGCCGAGGCCCCGCTCGATGCCGGCAAGCTCGAGCCTCGCCGATGACTGGTGAGGCTCGAGACTCGCCGGATCCGGCGAGGCTCGAGCTCGCCGGCGTCGGGCGGGGCCTCGGCCTCGCTAGATCCGGCGAGATCGAGCCCCGCCCGACGCCGACGAGCTCGAGCCTCGCTAGTCGTCGGCAACCTTTGAGGGAGCGGCGGAGGCGAGCCGCGGCGACGGGCGGCAGAGGTGAGCCACGGCGGCAAGTGGCAGAGGCGGCTCGAAGGGGAGCGGCGGAGGACGAAGGTCGAAGGGCTATGTAGCTAAGGATTTTCATGTTTTTTTAGGTTTTAAAAATGGGTTAGAACGTGTAACCCATTTTCGACTCATATAAAACTGAACTTAAAATGGGTCGAATGTGGGTCATGGCCCATTATAACTTCATAACCCACATTCGACCCGTTTGTGAAAAATATGGGTGCAAAATGGGTCCATGACCCATTTTGCCACCGCTAGTCACCGCATCGATACCCAATAGCTTGCAAATCTTGAAAAGTTCAAGGTTCGCCCTAAACTTTGATTTTTGTCATAGTAATTGGGTCAAGTGTTATCTAAAAATGGATTAACTCATTTTTTTTAATTATCAATATATTTACTACTTGGTCAAAGAAGTTAAGAAAATAGAATACATGACTAATGAAGTTAAAAAAGGTTAGTAGAGGACCTTGGATTTTTCGAATGTGATGAAATAATAAAACTCACACGTCTTAGCATCTAAATGTAGGGATTGGGGACAATGAAAATAAAGGATCCTTACCTTAACGGCTAAGTAACTATATAGGGCCTTCTACGGTTCTCTAGTGGATGGATTTTCAGTCGCAACTTGTCGCATAATTCTTCATATTTTTTGACGTAACTCCTATACAAAATGTCATGCCATAGAAACACAATGATTTTGTGATCAATGCGTGAGACTTACTTTTTTTGGCGGCCATCTAGATATTGGGCATTTGTCTGTAAGAACTCTTAGTGACATATTCTATCAACGGTTAGAAAGCAAAAGCGAGAAGAGAATAGAAAATTTGCACCAAACTCTCTTTCCTTATGGGGGAAAACCACTAAAAATGCCATAAGAACTCATTTTATAGAACGTTTTCCGGAATTTTTATCAGTTTAAACCAATTCTTTGATTGCAGTATAGATGAGCATGACAATAACGTCTCGACACAATTGGTTGAACTAATTGAACGCTCCATTAAGTAGCTTAAACGTCGTATATCTTCTCTATCCCCTACATGTTCAAAGTAACTTTTTGATAACTTATCAATACCTTTATGAAGATACTACCATTTTTCTACAGTTCGCAAATTATCAATTTTTGCATTAACTTACCGACTTTTATTTGTATAACCTACTATTGCTTTGAATTTACTAACTCTTCATGAAATTATCACCTTGAATTTGAGTTTATCAACTTTTTTCAGATTAAAATCATTGGTTAATTTTGGATTACAAAATCTTATTTGAATTATTTATCATTTTTTTATTTTTTATTTGCTGACTTTCCTATTAAGTTACAAACTTCTATTTGCATTAGTTAGCTTTTAAAAGTTACCGGGCTAAATTAGCAAAATTCATCAATTTTTCCCCACTAAATTACCGCATATTATTGAGTTATCAACCATCATCTAAGTTATTTACTGATGTTGGTTTGTTTTCTTTATTTGCCAACCTTTCTTGTCATTTACAAACTTTTAATTGCATATTTGGCAAAGCTTTAAATTTACCAAAACTTTTCCAATCACTAACATTAACTAGAGTGACTTACCAACTTTTCTCCAATTAAGTTACCAATTAATTTTGGGTGACAAGCTCTTGTTTTACTTAACAAGTTTATTTTTCTTCTAGTTATAAACTCTTCTTTTACTCTATTGACTTCTATTTCCCTTTCTTAACTAGGCCTTGAATATATCAACTCTTATATGTGATGACAACCATTATTTTAAGCGATTTATCATATTTTCTCTTACATAATTTATCAATTAGTTTTGCATTATTGACTTCTCATTTGAGTTAGTTACCAAAGTTTATTTGTTTTTCTACTTAATTTACCAACTTTTATGTTGTTGATAAAAAGTGGTTGGTACATTTAAGGTGTTGGCAAACGTAAGCCATTGGTAAGAAAAATAAACAAAAGTTGGTATATGAAAAGAGAAATTTCTTGAAAATTAATTGAAATAAGAGTTAGTAACACCTAAGGATGATTGGTTTTAGGGTGGATAGGTTCTAGACCTAAAACCCGGAGCCTACCATACTAGGATCGGTTCCAAATTTTTGGAACATTGAACTTACCTTGTAAACTTAAGACCTGAACTTATCTATTCGCTAACTAGGAACTGACAATTCTTATTTTTTTGTTTCATTTTTTTATTCCTCAAAAGTTGTTAGTTTATCAAACAGCAAGAAGTAAAAAAAATCCCAAATAGCAATTATAGCAAAATAGTAGAGCTACAAAATGGCCATGTTCTTGTCAAGTACTCTCCGACTATGGGATTTCCGTGCCAATGAGCTTACTATAGAGCTTTTGAGTTCACATGCTCCTTATTATCATCAACATAACTGCAGTTAATTTGTATTCCTTTATGAGTGAGTTCTCAACCAAGGCAGATGCTATTAAAAAATTGGAATACTGATTGGGAGTCTAAACACACTTATTATTTTGTCGTTTAATTATTTAGATCGTGAACCGAGAACACCTAAACTCCCTTGGAAACGAGATTGAGATCCAGTTTGGACGCGTCGAAGGAATCACCGAGGCTGGGTTGGACCGTCGTCAAGGATGTCGTTTTTTTTTACCACAACGCGACTTCGAGGAAAAAGACTCACGGCCTCTCTCTATGGCTGCGTCAGCCTCTTCCTTTCACGAAGACCAATTCTCACTTTCTTTTCTTTTTGTCACTTGCGAGGACTCTTAAGATTTCCTTTCTCTCTCCACAAAGCTCCAACGAAACATCACCGGCACTTTTTAAATTTCTCCCCCATGGAACCACACGAGCCTTTTGCCAATTTCTTTCCCCCTTTCCTCATGAAACCACACGAGCACTTTTTGTCAAAATCTTCACTCCTTTCAAATGAAACTCCACCAGCACTTTTTTAATTTCTCTTCCCCCGTGAACGAAGCCTTGCACTCTCTATTTATAGAGTAAAAAAAATCAATTTTGTTTTGCAAGTGAAGATTTTCCAATATGATTGCATATATTCACTCAACCATCCAAGATCATCTTTCCAAAAGAGAGGATGCGCTCAACAAGAAAATGGCTCCAAAATCTAAAATCTTTTGTGAAGATTTTCTAAGACCAAAGTTTATTTGTTTTTCTACTTAAATTACCAACTTTTATGTTGTTGATAAAAAGTAGTTAGTACATTTAAGGTGTTGGCAAACGTAAGGCTTTGGTAAGAAAAAAAAAAAAACAAAAGTTGGTATATGAAAAGAGAAATTTGTTGAAAATTAATTGAAATAAAAGTTAGCAATGCCTAAGGATGATTGGTTTTAGGGTGGATAGGTTCCAGACCTGAAGGCTGGAGCCTACCATATTAGGATCGGTTCCTAGTTTTTGGAATATTGAACTTACTTTGTAGACTTAAAAACTGAACTTATCTATTCGCTACCTAGGAACTAGCAATTCTTATTTTTTTGTTTCATTTTTTTTTATTCCTCAAAACTTCAAGCTCATCATGTTAGTTTATCGAACAACAAGAAGTAAAACATCCCAAATAGCAATTATAGCAAAATAGTAGAGCTACAAAACGGGCATGTTCTTGTCAAGTACTCTTCGAGTACGGGATTTCCATATCAATGAGCTTACTATAGAGCTTTTGAGTTCACATGCTCCTTATTATCATCAACACAACTTTAGCTAATTTGTATTCCTTTATGAGTGAGTTCTCAACCAAGGCAGATGCTATTAAAAAATTGGAATATTGATTGGGAGTCTAAACACACTTATTATTTAGATGGTAATGCAGTCCGGGGCTCTCCCTGACTGTTGGCAAATAATTATCAGCCCACCATAAAAGATTGGGATTCATCAAAATTAGAGGCTAGAGGAGTTTCCCAACCTCCTTTTCTTCTTTTGTGATTTGACATGTAAAACTTTAAAGACATTGTAGGTTATATCTCATTCAGATAATGCATACTCTTTGAAATTACAATAAGATTCTTATTTGTACTTATTGACACATACATTTTGCCCATTCATTTAGGATTTAATTGCATAAAAGAATTATAGACTAATTTTTAACCCATAAATAGAAACAATTTTCGTTAAATTGCATAGCATGTAGATGTTAGGTGCATTTGTATATATATTTATGGAATTTATTAGAAAAATATTTAAAAAATAAAAAATAAAAAATTAACAGTTAACTGAAACAGCTAAGAGAGAGGGGCGTGATTTCCTGATCGGGGCCAAGCCGGCAGGGCAGCTGGCGGTGGCAGAAGCCATACGCACCTCCCGGTGGCCGTTAATAGGAGAGAGCTGAGAGAGAGAAAGAGGGAAGAGAGGGGAGAACAGAGAAAAGAAGCAGCCAGAGAAGAAACGGTCTTCCTTCAGAACCTTTCCGCCACTGTGCGGTCCTTGCGCTTGCACAACCGTGAGGTCCCCCCTCGCGCACTGACGCTCCGCCAGCATCTGCAGTGATCTCCGGCGATGCTCCCAGCAACATCTTGGCAAGTTCCAACAGTTTTCACCGCCTCATCTCATCTCACTCGGCCATCATTAGCGAGCTTCAGGTTTCCCGACGCTGGTCAGGACCTTGACGCGCCTCAGATCCCTCGCCTCAACAAGCAAACGACCACATTGAGAAAAATCGTGAGAAAGGATGAAGGGTATCTTCCATCAACGCACAATGCCACTAAGAAAAATCCGCCACCATCTCACACCCGTTACCTTCTACCTCTATACTCCCACGTCCAACCCACGCCCAGCACAAGGGTACAGAGAAAAGACAATAGGAGGGAGAGGCCTCCACTTGGGAGGCAAACGTCCTCGTCAGACTTCAATTTTCCGCTGCCATTGCCTCATCCAGTTACTGTCCGAGATCTCCACCATCAAGGCGTCCCCGCAGCAGCGTTCGCCGAGAGCCCGACTGCTTAGCACCATAGCCACCGCTCCAGCGAACCAGACAAGTTGCTGCCTCCCCTGACGCTGGCTCAATGCCACAGCCACCGCAGCCGCCAAGCTTATCCAGCAACCTTGCCGTGACTCGCCCCTGTTCCAACTCGTTTTTCGTCAATCACCCAGCGCGGACGCTAGATTTGCAAGCAACAAACCAGCAAGCATCCCGTCATCGCCTGCCTCCTGTCACTCTGACCACCTCAACCATCGCGACGATCGACATTGCTCCCTGTCCGAGACCCTGACGCTGGCGCCTTGCGAGCCAGTCGCGGGTATTCCACCACCACTGTGGTCGCCTTTTATCAAGAGTTACCTCGGCTTCGCACCTTGCCAAGCGTTACCTCGAGCGAGATATATAGAAAATACACAATTTCTTGTCTAAAACACGTCATGTTACTCAATCAACACATATGTGTCAAAAAATGTAAATATGGAGCCACCGTTCATACATACATATAACAAGGAGAGTAACTCAACAAGATCCAAGCATTCATATCTCACTTCAAAATCCTAACATTTGAACCACTTCATAGCTCAAGAGGACGCATTTAATGAAGGATCCATAACTATGTCAAATGAAAATCTATTCAATCCCACTCATTGAAGTTGAGGCAAACCAAACCATCGCTCAGCACAAAACTCAATTACCCACTTAAGCAATCAGGAGATCAATCTACACTAAATGGTGAGTATTCGCTTACCTCAGTTCCAATCAAAATCACAACTTGCATGAAGAAAGCTATTCAAGTGAATCCAACCACCAATGACACAAATTCAACCTATCAAAATAGGCACAAAAAAAAGGCACAACAATGTTTTCACTTGAGTAACCTACATAAGATGAATAAACTTTGGCCGAAACAATCAACATATAGTCGAAAATGGGCACACCGGGAAAGTACCCATAGCAGTACATAATGTTCAGCTTGCGCATCGAACTTTGCTGCTTTGGTTTTCGCTCCAAGGGTTTCGTTTTTGAGCGGACCTCACATCATTTTAAAGCAACTTATAACATGCTACATTTGTTTCTTCTCAAATCATAAAGCTTCTCCCTAGAATCTACATTTGCTATACTCAAAATTATCCCGACATGTTGGCAGAATGTTGCTTGATTGCAAATTTTACATATGATGCTTATCTGTCATCATTTGGCACTAGCCGAGGTATCGTCCTTGATTTCTTTCACAAGCTGTATTATTAGCCTTTTTCTGTGATTGAGTACAATATCTACGCTGCACGCACAGAATCAGGGATTAGATTAAAACTTTTTTTTTAAAGAAAATTTTAAATCAGATTATATTTTCTATAGCTTCAATTTCCAAATAAATATATCAAGTACATAAAAGAAAAAAAAAAAAACAGGAAGAGTAAATCCTTTCATTACTCTCTTGTGTTTGTCTTGTGATTATTATAGTGAAAAGAGGAAGAGTGGATAATATTTCATTTAAGATGATTTTGAATATATATATATATATATATATAAAATGTAACTATCAGTGCACTTTAGACTAAATAATATCATTCACGTCATTGAAGTGATTCGGCTGAAATAACTTTCTTGTTTTTGTCATAATCGATGTGGTTTTAGAGTGCTTTTTTTTTTTTTTTTTGTTTAAGGAAAAAAATTGAAAATAACTTGTTCACTTTTGCAATAAAATCTAATGTATTTTTAAATTCAAATTATCAAAAAAAGAAATAAATTATATGTGCATCTAAATGTCAATATTTATATACTTTGTAAAATCTCAGATAAAATGGTTGGGACGCTATTTTATTTCAGATTTACTCTTAATTTCATCGAAGTTGCATATACGAGTTGAGTAATAAATCATTTAGTGAATGATCATATATAATGTTCTTCTTCAAAGAACGTTTTGGATCTGGGCTGCCAATTTTCCTTTTCATCAGCTTTTCATGAGTGCCCCCAACAACAATCCAAACGTTGGGCATGTTCATGTTGCAACTTGTACATGCGAACAATCAGCTCACAACCTAAAATTCAAAAAATGGATATAGAAAGAAAAAGGAATGAAGGGTTTTCACCCAACTCTTCTTTGGGAATAATTACCAAATCAGGCATAAATTTTGAAAGAAAAGTTGATTGTACGAAAAATTATCTTATATACCCTTGATATAGCAAGTGATTTTTTTTTTATCTTTTTGAAAATTGGTGAAGAAAGTGGTTCGGTTTCCATGAAATGTGAATACTCAAGAATAGGGGTGAGCGCGGTTCCCGGGTAGAACCGGGAACCAGAGAACCGAACCGCAGGGTCCGATTTGGTTCCCGGTTCTAGGGAGGCCGGTTCTGGTTCCCGGTTCCCTTTTTCTGGAAACCGGCGGTTCTCGGTTCCGGTTCCGGTTCCTCATAGAACCGGAACCGGAACCGGTTAGGGTTCCATCCTAAACCTAAAAAGTAAAAGCCCTCTTCAATCTTCACGCTTCAATTGTTTACCCTTCTCCCGTTCTCTACTTAGCCTCTGTCCCCGACGCCGCTCGCTCCATCCCTCTGCTGGACGCCATTGGTGGCCGGTCGCCGCTCGTCCCTCCATTGGACGCCGCTCGCCCCCCGGACGCTCGCTCACCACGTCCCGCCGCTAGCCGCCACCACGCCCCGCCGCTAGTCGCCCGTCGCCGCTCGTCCTCCGCTGGTCACCGGTCGCCGCTCATCCTCCGCGACGCCGTTCACCCCCAGATGCTCGCCCACGATGCCGCTCGCCGCTCGCCCCCAAATGCTTGCCCTCGATGACGCTTGCCTCGTCCCGCCGCTGGTAGCCGCTTGTCTCACCGCTAGACGCAGCTCGCCTCATCCCGCCTTTGGTCGCCGCTCGTCTCGTCCTGCCACTGGACGCCACTCGTCCCCCCGCTGGACGATGCTCGCCCCCTGGTGATGCACCCCGCCCTTGCTTCCCTTGATGCTGCTCACACCCCGCTCGCACCACCGCTGGACGATGCTCGCCCTCTTTTGGACCCCGCCCTTACAAACTTGGGTAATATGTTCCTTCTTGTTCTCTTCTTTTATTAGAATGGGTTGTCATGGTGGTTGTTTCTATGCTTCTATTGGTGCAGCCCATGTTGTTAGATGGTCGCGATCACTTATTTTTGTCAACTTAAGGTTGATTTTCTTTAATTTTGTGTTAACATAAAACAGGGGAGATGCTAGTAGGGCCAGCCAACATATTTTTGTCATCATGAAGATTTGTTCCTAGAATTTTAAAGAGGACAATAAGCGTTTGCAAGAAGGGAGAGTAGTTTCCTAAGAGGTTATGGTAAAAATCTTAATATTGTAAGTCTGGAGCTTTCCCTAACATGCTCGGGTATTGCTTTTTTCACCTTTTCTGAATGATAACTCCTAATCTGACATTTTCATAGGTGTCTTTTCTTTCATCAACTATTGCCATGCTTTATATCAAGGCTCATGTCTAATGATTTTTTCTTCAATGTCTTGCTCTCATTGTCAAATAATGTTAATAATTGCTTCCTTCATCTATTGCCCAATAATGGAACAAGTCTTTGGGTCTTGCAATTGATTCCAACTTTGATGGCTTGCATCAATTTAAGATCTGTTTCAAGAGTCGCAGTGGAATTTAACAATTGTTCTCCTTTTCTCTTCATCTTTTCTAGTGGAGATCTTATCATGTATGTTGTCTTCCTTTGAAGATTTGTTGCGTATTCAGATATAATTCTTGCATTTTTGCAGTTGTTAGCAAAGTAATTTCCTTCTTGCTTAATATGAGTAAAGAAAAGACTTCTCTCTTTCCATGATTTATGATCAATTTCCCCTTTACTTTTACTTTTGTTTTATTATCTTATGATGTATGTATTTCATGAAAGGACAGTTCTTTCCAATGAATGGAGACATAAGTTCACGACAGCCAAAAACAAGGGCAATTATGAAATGGTTGAGAGAGATTCGTTTCACAGCATTTGCTTCCTTGCATGGGGTACTAAATTTAGCTTTTCTTTTTTTGTGCTAGATCCTGTCATGCTGGCAGGGCCTTTGATGATAACGCATGATTATACACTTGTCTATCACCCCCCTCTGCCTCCCATGTGTACTGTGATTAAATTTTAAATATGAAGAATCATTTGAACAATGAATGTAACAATGTGCATCCTCTTATAATTTCTCAGGGTGCCCTAGTTGCAAATTATCCATGGGATGGAATGGAGGACAAGAGGTGATCATATGACATTTCGATTCATATGGTGAATTCGTGGGCCACTTATCTTGATAATTTGCTTGATTTCCCAGCCTGCGTGCAAAGCCTATTGTCACTTTGATCTATGCTGTCCTGCATGTTATTTGCTAGATTGTACTAGGCATTACTTTTTCGTTGATCGGTTGTTCTTTCTTTATGTTCGTGAATTAAATCTCCAGCTAATATGCAGATCAAAGGTCTGCTTTGATGTCCAGTTTGCAGCGTGTCCCAAACCTTTTCTGTATTACTCCTATGTTAAGTTAAGTCATCCTTTCATAGTGACGAAAAAGTTGAAATCATTTAGTTTTAGAGGGACAGCAGAATATAGAAAGGTGCTACACATTAATCGAAGTTTACATGTGATCTTTTATTGGCCCACTTGATTTGTTGTTTATAACTTTTCATAAATTACTGCAGTAATTATACTTTTACTTTCATATCCTCTATTCTTAATGACTATTGGCAATCCTAAATTGCATGAGACATTACTTTGCCAGCCCTGATGATGAAGCCTTTCGGTTCATGGCAAGTATATATAGTCGCTCTCACCGTAACATGTCATTGAGTAAAGAATTTGAAGGAGGAATTACGAATGGAGCAGCTTGGTATGACGGTTTTGAGGTAAATCCATTGTAGCTCATAATATAGGAAGTGCCGATCTTTTCAGTGTTTTAATCTAATACCTTTGTGAAGTGAACCGCTGGACTTTGCAAAAGAAAAATAGTTCACATTCTAGAATATTAAACGCTTATGATTATTATAGATTGTGTTCGTGTTGTATTCTCTTTGATGAATGACAATTTTTTTTTATTATTGCTGCATTCATTTCCTTTTTTTTAAACTAAAAATGAAAAAAAAAAAAAAGAACCTGTTGGAACCTGGAACCGACCTCGGAACCTATGACAGGGTAGGTTCCAGGTTCTTGGTTCTGACGGGTAGGTTCCAAGTTCCAAAAAATGAGGAACCTGTACCTGAGGGTAGGTTCTAGGTTCCTAGCGGAACCTGTAAAGAACTGGGAACCGCTCACCCCTACTCAAGAATGCTCTTTATTATCAAAAAAATGATGGTGCCATTAGCATAATGTAACCCTATTTTAAAATTGTGATGATCTCAGTTGCATAGTTATACTCCATAGCATTATTGGTGGATCGAGCCACTAAGATAATTTGTAAATAGAATCCAAACTATATGCTCGTCGGTGGAAAGTTCAAACTTTTGTTACAACTTTCATGTAATAAATACATTTATGAAGATATATGCTGTAGAATTCCTCGTATCTGTAGGATCTTATAACCATGTTTAGGAAGCTGTATTATCCGAAAGCAGATCCTATCTTGCCTGCTACTGACGACATCATCCGCGGCACACTTCAACGGTTGACATATGTCAATCTTTGTTTCTCTCCTTTTGGCTCTCTCCCTGTCTCCATATTATTCCTCTCTAACTTCTCCTCCAACCCAACGCTAGCCTATAAAACCGTTGAGATCCGGGCGAGGTCTCGACAGCAGCACCAGCTCCACGTTGATATCTGGTGGCAGGGCAAAGAGATGGGAGGTAGAGAGAGGGCCATGAGGTGTTGATCGACCTGATGGGCAAGAGTCGAAGCTGCGAGCTTGGTGGAAGCCACGGCATCCCAGGTGGGTGGGAGCCAATCGTGGTGGTGGCACGGTGGAGGCAGGGACGGAGGGAGGGAGAGATAGAGGAAGAGGCCAATAGCCAGCGAGCTAAATCTGACAGCGCTGTAGAAAGTGGGTGTGTGGTAGGCAGCGATGAATTCGCGTCCGTCTTATTTAGTTTAAGATTCTGTAACTTTAATCATAAAACGAACGCGCCCGCTTGTATTTTCAAGGATTGGATGCTAGAAGAGAGAAGAAAATACTTGATTGGGGTTGGCTCAGGTTCAGCAGCTGACTCATCTCTCAACCATCTACAGTAGGGAAACTATAAATGACTGGAGTCTTTCACCTCCAAAAGGTCCTCATCGAATCGTCAAAAATAAATGAAAAGCAAAAGGCCAACTGAAACTAGAACGTGTTGAAAGGGGTTGAGCTTTTTGAAAATATACCGGGCCAATACAGTCCCTCCAATGACAATGAAGCTTTGCATGTGCGTACCACGACCAAACATTCTGCAAACTCTTTATATGGTCACGGCCATCACTTTTTATTTGACTGAATGGCCAGAAAAGTTCATTGTTCCTTCAAAAAAGTTCTCCCGGGAAACATCATCAGAGTTCACCTTCTCTCTCTACAATGGTAAATCCTCCATAGAGCCGGATGAATTTGATCAAAGTGTTGTTCAACCACCACGGTCATGACTCCTCGAAAGAGCTCCCCAACATCCTCCTCATGGTCGCCACCCTCATTGTAACTGTCACCTTCCAGGCCGGGGTCAGAACCCCCAGTGGCATCTGGCAGGACAGCTCCAGTGACCATGTTCCCTGGACAGGCCATCTACGCCTCCCAATATGGACTTCTCTACATGTTCCTGGCGTGCAACACGTCCGTGCTCTCGTCATCCATCTCATTATCTCTCTCAACTGGGGCATCCCCTTCTTCCTCGAGGTCATGGTGGCCACCGTGTCAATGGCCAGCACTCCCAACTCGCCAGAACTGTTCCAGGACTGCTCTTAACCAGCTTCGTGCCGTTCTTGCTGAGGACGCTGATCCAGATGGGCGAGTATTACATGGGGCCTATGTTCGAGTGAACTTCATCAAGTAGGAGGTGCAGTTTACTCTCAATTAATTAATTAGTTTGTTTAGTTCTAATCTAATCTTCAGCCTCACCTTGCTCTGAGGATCAAGTACGGTGTGATGAATTTGTGGGAAAAATTTAATTTTTCAGAATTAATATATCTTGCTTCTTTAGGCAATTTTACTTGTTATATGTTTCTGCAAAGTTTCTACTTCTACTTCCTTTTCTCTTATATTTTGTATTCCCCAAATAAATGAGAAAATCATGACGATTTTGTAGTTATGATTTAGATATTTCTTTATCTATTCCATATATCATTTTGGATCAACTTCAGAGCATAAACAATGAAAAGTCAGTGCGTGGTGACCCTCGAGCCACCGTTACCGATCAACTCCAACGCCCCCCCCGTGTCGTAAAGGACTCGCTACGGCAGATTTGGGGTCACCAGCCTCGAGCGACCCTAAGCGTGAGGAGGTTCGACATTTAGGCTGCCGTTTCATGCTACGACAGTGACCGCAGAGATCGAGCTCATGGCGTTGCACAAGCGAGCCCTAGGCCTGGCTCACCACGGGACTGAGGGAGGAGAGAGAGAGATAGCTTGACGGTGTAGTGCGGCGATGTGGCGGAAGAAGGCGGCACAACATCGGTTGTTATGGCGAGGTGGCTGGTGCACTGGTTATTAGAGAAGAGTGAAGGAATGCGCTTTGGGGTCTTTTTAGATGTGTGGGAAAATTTTGCTTAAAGACAAGTGGTATTTTGAGCCGATTGGGTAACTTTATCGGGTAAAGATAATCATCGAATTCATAGGATGTCTATCCTATCCTCAAAAGTCATTTAATGTATGAACTATTCTATGGATAAATTATATTTTAATCAATGAATAAATTCACATTGCACTACATTATGAATGATCGTGAATAATACAAAGATTTAGATCAATTAGTATAGTTTTAATTATTCATAAGACCAACGAAGTATATGTGTGAAGCCCACTCATGCCTTCCGGCTTCATAAATAAACTATTCAATGGATGGTAAAAAATACTGATGATGATGGAGCTCCTTCCTTTAGCAAAGCTCGAGCTTTTTTGAGTTAAATTGGTGACTTATAGAGAATGAGCACCGTCGCGATGTTGAGAGAGCCAGCATGATTGATGAATATTATGACTCAACTACAAACATTGAGTTATGATGAAGATTGGTAAGAATATGTGTTTCAAGTTTGAGCAGTTGAAATAAAACTCGACTCGGAATTAATCAGGAAAGTCTGGATTGTTGCCACTATCTTTTGGTGCGTGAAAAAAACCTAGGAAATGAACTTCCAATTGTAGCCAGCAAAAATCTTCGACAACTTCCCTTCGAGGTTCGGCCAACCCCATCTTTAGGGGCCCACCCATTGTTTGAACATAAATATTTGAAGTTTGTGAGGTTCGTACCTTTTGCTAAATATTATTGATTTAGGTATACTTTGTGGTTGCAAAGTATTCGAATATGGAAGTGATTGTAACTCTATAATCTATAATTGACTAGTAGGTTTTATGCGAATAACTCTCCCATGAAATAGATATTGTCACTCTCATGTTCTTTATTATTTCTCATTGATTTCTTTGTGTTAGAGAAAACTCTTTTATTGTTTTGAAGTTGACAAAACCTTTCCATAGTCTAGTCTGAAGACTCCTAGATCGAATTGTCAAAGTCTGAAGACCGCTAGACTTTAGGTTCAAAGTCTGCTCACACTGACAGTTTCCAGACTAAAGTATGAAGACTTATTCAGATGCGAAATTATCTTCATTTCTTCAAGGATTCGATTCGTACGGTTTATGGATGGTTTTCTGGTTGGAGATATTACCTACATGATTGATTATTCCTTAATGGAATCAATTTCATTAATCAAATCTTTTTTGGAAGGCAAGCAAATTTGGAAAGTTCTACTTATGGAAACTAAAGATCCTGATTGCATGGGCGAATAGGATTGATGGGCTTTCATCTCAATCATCAAACGGCTCGAGATCTCCTTGATTGATTTTGTCCAACGGGTAGATTAGAAGAATTCCTTTGGAAAGTGCCAACGGTTGTGAAGGCATGAAGGAGTATTTAAGGCAGACTCTCTAGTTGTTCGAGAGAGAGCGTGAAAGAAAAATTTCAAAGTCTGAAGTTTTCTCGTTCCTTGCTATTTCGTTTACTGAGCTCAAAGTTGTAAACAAAAGAGAGACATTCTTGCGAGACTTTGTGAGAGACCAGTAGAGACACTTCATTGTGAAGTCGAGATCACCCTACTGTAAAATTTCTTTTGATTCCTAGTGAAATCCAGCCAGTGGGCTGTCAATGTAGGAGAGTGGACGTAAGCTTGATCTAAGCCGAACCACTATAAATCTTGTCTTCTTATTCTCTTCCCTCAACTCTTTATTTTGACTCATAGCTTTATTTATTTGTTTAAGTTTAAACTCAGTGCCTTGTTCATATTTTTACCTAACTATTTAAGAGTTGAACATATTTAAAGCTCATCTTATTATAAAACGAGTTATTTCTACTAAGTCTTGAGAAAATTTTTATTTATACCTATTCACCCCTCTCTAGGTATTGTTACTAGCCCTTTCAATTGGTATCAGAGTTTTTGTGCTCATTTTATTGAAGTGTTTTTACTTCTGAGCTAAAGATCTATGGCTAGTGTTTTGGCTCTAGGATTGGTTGAAGGCCAAAGCAACATTAGACCTCTTTACTTTGATGGAAAGGAATACAATGTGTGGAAAAACAAGATGAAGACGTTTCTAAGATCGAAAGATCCCTTGGAATGGGATGTGGTAAAAAAAGGGATCAACCCCAAAGCTACATCAACCTCAGAAAGAGGAAAGGAAGATGTAGATGCTGGCGAAATGACACAAGAATAATTAACCAAGAGACAAGCTCTTGCTAAAAAAGCTATTTACTCTTTATACTGTGCTTTATCTCCTACTAAGTATAATCGAATTTCTTCCTGTGAAACAACGAAAGAAGTTTGGTACAGATTGCACGTTACCTATGAAGGAACTGATCGAGTAAAGGAAACATAAATCAATATTCTACTCGGACAATATGAAGCTTTCAAGATGAAGCCTGGAGAATCCATCACTGATATGTTTAGTTGCTTCACAGAGATTGTAAATGGCCTGGCATATCAAGGACAACCAATCTCAGGACCAATGAAAGTCAATAAACTACTGCGTGGACTCTCCAAAGACTGGAATCACGTGAAGACATCAATTAGAGAAACCTAGAGGATCATGCCTCTTTCTGTAGATGAACTTGTTGGCACACTTCAATCATATGAAGTGGAGCAAATCAATGAGGAAGAATATCCTAAAGGTAAGGAGTCAATTGCTTTAAAATCTAACGATAATTTTGATGATACAGATTCAGAAGATGACATGGATGATGAAAAACTAGCACTCATGATTAGGAAGTTCAGAAAGTTGAATAGAAAGGGAAGAAGATTCAACTGGAAAAAGCAAGGGACGCAAAATTTCTAGAAGAGATCAACTGAGGACAATGAAAACAACAAAGATGTGATAAGTTTCGAATGCAGGAAAAAGGGACACATTAGACCTAATTGTCCTTTGTTGAAGAAAAAGAAAGAAAGAACTGAGAAGTATAAGAAGGCTCTCAAAGCAGAAATATGGAGCGATACTGAATGTGGGGAAAGTGATGAAGAATATGCCAACATTTGTCTAATGGCCAATTTAGAATCAGACTCAGACTTTGAAACAGATTCTGACTCAGACTTAGATAAGGAAATTGAGTTTAGCAATTTAAAAATTCCTATTAAAGTTTCGAAGTACATAGATGAACTTTGTCTAAATCTTAAACATCTCTTAAAAGGATTTCCGAGTTAAAAAGGGAAAATTCTAAACTAAGACAACAAAAAAATTCTTGGAAAGAAAAGTTTGAAAATCTGGATAAAAGTTTTGTTGATTTGAAAGAAAATTCAGATTCTCTTTCGAAGGAAAATGCCTTCTTGAAAGAAGATATTTCAAATATTACAAAAAGATTTTCAAAAGGATCTGAGAAGTTGGAGAAAATTCTTTTTGTACAAAGACATTATTTTAACAAAACTAGTTTGGGAATGACTTCAGATACTATTCCTTTAATTGATTTTCCAAAAGTTAAAGAAAGAATTAAACAAAAACCTTCAAAAAATCATTTTAAAAATATTTTTGTCAAACCTGTTGGCTGGAGTGCTCTCAAATGTTCAAAGTGTAACAGCTCAGAACATTTCGAGAATGAATGTCCTAAGGTTTGGAAACCTGTTAAGAGGGATTAGATAAAAACTGTTTTAGTACTAACTCCTCTAAAGCCAAGAAAATATGGGTACCAAAGAAAACTTGAGTTCTTTTTATGATTACATGTTACTATCAAGAAGAAGATCAAATGGTATTTTGATAGTGGCTGTTTAAGACACATGACAAGAGATTCAAGTTGCTTTATAAAACTTGTTCAAATGAATGGTGGAAAAGTTTCTTTTGGAGGGAACATCAAAGGAAAAATTGTTGGTTGTGGAACTGTGAAGATTGGACGCCTCATTATCAACAATGTCTCTTTGGTGGAAGGTTTGAATTATAATCTACTCAGCATAAGTCAACTCTGCAATACTGGATTAAAAAAAACTTCCAAGAAGGCATATGCTCGAGAACAAGTAAAGATTTCTCTCAATCTTTCACTGGACGAAGACATGGAAACATTTACATTCTGGATATAAAGCCAAAAAGTTCTCAGTATCTTATATCAATTCAAGATGAAGCAAATCTTTGGCATAAAAAGCTTGGTCATGTTAACATGAAGTAGATTGCCAAGATTTCTTCCAAGAAGCTTGTTTGTGGACTTCCCAACCTGTCTTATCAAAAGTCTAAATTATGCACTCCATGCGTTTTGGGAAAACATGTTAGAAGTTCATTTAAATCTATAAATTAAGCTTCTACTAATCGAGTTTTGCAGCTTCTACATATGGACCTCTTTGGACCAACCTAAACTCAAAACATTAGTGGAAAGAGATTTTACCTAGTAATCATGGATGATTACTCTCGCTTTACTTGGGTCTACTTTCTGGCAAATAAGTCTGAAGCTTTTTCTCACTTCTCAAAATTTGCTAGGAAGATTCAAAATGAAAAATAATTTGCTATTTCAAGCATATGAACAAATCATGGAGGTGTGTTCGAAAATCAATACTTTGCGAAGTTCTGTGATGAATCTTATTTCCAGCATGTTTTCTCTTCTCCATACACTCCAGAACAAAATGGGGTTGTAGAAAGGAAGAATAGATCATCATAAGAGATGGCCAGAACCCTCTTAATTGAGAGTAAATTTTCCTCTCAATTTTGGGCTGAAGTAGTTTCTACAACTTGCTACATCATTAATAGAGTGTTCTTGAGGCATATTCTATAGAAAACTCTTTATGAAGTGTTTGAAGGGAAGAAACCAAATGTTTCTTACTTTCATGTGTTCGGCTATAAGTGCTACGTCTTGAAGAATGCAGATGATCGAACTGGGAAGTTTGAAGAAAGATCATACGAAGGAATTTTCCTTGGTTACTCAACCTTAAACAAAGCATACAGAATATTCAACAAGAAGACTCAGTCTGTGGAATAATCTATGAATGTCAAATTTCAAGAAACTGTGCAAAATCAATTGGATCGGACTCAATTTGAAGAATCTGAACCTGATCCAGACTATACGAAGTCTAATTCCCCTAAAGAAGTTCAGACTTCTGAAGATCAACATCAAGCAGAACCAGAAGATTCAAATGAAGCAGAGGATCAGCAGACTCTCAAACCAACTAGCAACTGGAAGCATAAGTCGAGTCATCCCAAGGAACTAATCATTGGCAGTATTGACGAAGGAATTTGCACCATATCCAAAAGGCGAGAAGAGTCTAGTGCTTTAGCACTTATTTCTGAAATAGAACCCAAGAGTGTAGAAGAAGCCCTATTTGATGAAAGCTGGATCAAAGCTATGCAAGAAGAACTCAGACAATTCAACATCAACGATGTTTGGGAGCTAATTCCTAAACCTAAAGTTAAATCTATTATAGGGACTAAATGGCTTTTCGAGAATAAGGTGGACGAAAAAGGAAAAGTTGTCAGGAACAAAGCAAGACTCGTGGCCAAAGGATATATGCAAGAAGAATGGATAGACTATGACAAGACCTATGCACCAGTAGCGAGGTTATAAGTAATTAGATTATTACTTGCTTTTGCTTGCTATAAAAATTTCAGGTTATTCCAGATGGATGTAAAAAATGCATTCCTAAATGGATTCATCCACTAAAAAGTCTATGTGGAACAACCACCTGGTTTTGAAGATCCAAAAAAGCCAGACTCAGTCTACAGATTGAAAAAGACCCTATATGGACTGAAGCAAGTACCTCGAGCCAGGTATGAAAGATTAAGTAATTTCCTAACTCAAAATGGTTTTGTTAAAGGAAAGGTAGACACTACATTGTTTATAAAAAAAGAGGGTAAACATCTCTTATTAGTTTAAATTTATGTTGATGATATTATTTTCGGATCCACTAATGAAAATCTATGCAAGAAATTCTCTAGATGTATGCAGGATGAATTCGAAATGAGTATGATGGGTGAGTTAACATTCTTTCTGGGACTACAAATTAAACAATCAAAGAAATGTATTTTTATTCACCAAGAGAAGTATGCGAGATCTTATCAAGAAGTTTGAATTGGAGAATTGCAAAAAGACAGAAACACCAATGTCAAATTCTTCAAAATTGGACAAAAATGAAGGAGGAAAGAATGTAGACCATAAGCTTTATAAGAGCATTATTGGTTTGTTTCTTTTCCTTATGGCATCTAGACCTAACATTTTGTTTAGTGTTTGCATTTGTGCTAGATTCCAATCAGATCCCAAATAATCTCATTTAAGTGCTGCAAAACACATCATCAAATACATTACAACTACTTCAAAGTTAGGTCTGTGGTATCCCAAAGAATGGGACTCTACTCTCCTTGGATATTCAGACGCAGATTTAACAGGTTGTAGAGTTGATAAAAAGAGTACTTCTAGTACCTATCAATTGCTGGGCAACAAGCTGGTGTCTTGGTTCTCAAGGAAACAGAGTACTGTAGCTCTATCAACAGCAGAAGTAGAGTATGTGGCTCTTGGAAACTGTTGTTTTCAAATTTTGTGGATAAGGCAACAGCTAAGAGACTTTGAAATTGAAGAATCGTGCACCGAGATCAAATGTGACAACACCGGAGCTATTAATCTCACGAAGAATCCAATTCTTCATTCAATGGCAAAACATATAGAGATTTGACGTCATTTTATAAGAAATCATATTCAGAATGGAGAAGTTATGATTCAATTCATTGATTCGAAGAATTAGTTGGCAGATATATTTACAAAACCATTGGAGAAAAGTCTATTTGAGTCTATTCACACTAGACTTAATATTATTTCTTCTATCGCTTAAAGTCTAAAGACGATCAGACTCAGAATATCCATAAATTAACTTTGTAAGTAAATTTCTCTTCATCACAGGTAATTTTAGCATGAAGTTTATGAAAAGGTACGTTGATTGTTTGAATCGGTTCTTGCCTATTTTATTTTTAGAAATTATCCTTTTCGAATTTTTGAATTTTTGACAGTTTTTATTTTCAAAAAGACAGTTTATTTTTTCTTTTGTCACTGTTCGTATACCCCGTTTCACTTTCTTTTTATACAGTCAAAGTCCTTCTTCTCCATTTACATTTTCAAAACCCTATAACACAGATTTCCCACTCTTTCACTTTTTCTCTCAAAGATTACTCTACAAGTTTTCACCTTTTTCAACCAAATGAGTTCGAGAAATCCTCCTCGACTGCAAATATGTATTTCCAGAGAAAATCTTCTTGGATCGCTAACAGGGGACCACAGCATATGCCAGAGGATCCTACTCATTTTGACTTGACCAAAGAAGAAGGTTATCCTCAATAGCAACAACAACAACGTTCTCAACAACGTCATTCTCCACAGCGTGCCACTCAAAATCCTCCGCACCATCAAGAGGAAGAGGAGATCGTGGAAGATGTCGAACCTCTCAGAACTATGAGACCTCATGTAGTTTATAAACTTTACAAAATCTTGAAAGAGGGAGGTACTGTAATGGCAACTGTTGATGAATTTTTAAGAGAAAGAGGATATAAGAATGAGACTCTGTTTTTGCGAACAATGGAGAGATTGGGAATAGCGCCCGCAGGAGAGGTAGAAAGAGCGATTTGTAATTTTCTTGTTGATCCTCATTTTGGCACATTTAATCAACCTGAAGTGAAGGATGATGATGAGAGAATGTATGAGAAGTTTTAGCTTACGATGGGCATTGCAACTACTGTACGTGGTGAGGGAACAAGTATGTTTCGTTCTAAAGACCATAAAAAAGACTTATTTAAATTTGCTAAAGAGAGGAGTGATGAACCCTAGAACTATGGATTTTGATTTCCTGGATTCATTGAAGGTGAATCTGAGGGAAAAGTTTGCTTTCCTTCAACTTGAAAGATTCTGTTCTGAAACTTCTGTCGCTTACCCGGAATTAACTGCGTACTTCTATTCGAATCTATCTTTTCTAGATGCGAATAGATTTCATTTTTCAGTAAGGGAAAAAGACTTTGTGGTGGATGTGGACATTTTGGCAGATATCATTGGTGTGGAAAGAGGAAGTTTTCAACTAATAAACGTGTCTATTGGTCATGCAACATCGTCTCTTGTTCGGGATAGACTTATTGAAGAAGGAATTTCATATTCCAAAATGACTGCCTCCAACATTTTGTTGCATAAGGTTGTAATCAATTGCATCCGACCCAAGTCAACCTCCAAGACAGATGTATCTTGCTCTTAGGCAAAACTGATGTTTGCTATCAACAATGGCATGAAGTTCTCGTTGCCACACACAATCCCGATGCACGTGTACAAGACTATTGTGAAGGACAAGGGACAACTTCCTTGCTTTGCGCTGGTTACCAAATTGTTTCGACACTTTCACATTCAGTTTCCAGCATCTGTACGTGTCAGAACCATTGCGCCTATGTAGATAGGTCTGAAGATGATTTCGAAGATGAGACTAAAGGAGTTGAATAAAGCATTGGAGCACTCGAAAGAGAAGTCCCCAATCAAAACAAAATATGACTCTGTTGCGAAGAAGAGGAAAGGCAAGGAGCCTATGAGTGCACCTATCAAAAAGAGGAGAATGCTTAGCTTGCAAGATGAAGACGATGAGGATGACCTCACGCTCTCCGCCTTTGCCTTGAGAAATCTATAGAGCTTTGTGAGTTTTGAGCAGCCGCAGAACAAACAAGAAAGAGGATGAGAAGAGACAAGGTAGAGGAATGAAGAAAGAAGAGAAGGAAGTGGAGAAAGAAGAGCAGAGGAAAGAGAAAGAGAAAGAAGAGAAGAAAAAGAAGAAGAAAGAAGAAAAGCAGAAGAGGAAGAGGGTCAGGATGATTCTTTTGAACCCACTTTTGTACTATCCTTGTCAAATGATTCTGAGAAGACTCGGAGTGGAACTGAAGGAGATGCAAAGGGACAAGCACATCACTCGAGAGCTGAGAAAGAACAAGAAGAAACATTTTCTTCTCCACCTGTAACCACAAAGACAAGGGGAGCTACTAAAAACATAGGTACATCTTCTTCACCTGTTTTTACCAGTGATGATGTGAGCAGATTTCCAGCACATCCAGAGGATGTCTATGCCTCTCATCTTCCTGATACCAATATTGAGGCATCTTCTCCAAGTTTGGATGTTCAAGCTAAAGTTCCCTCATCTATGAACACTCCTCAAATTGAACGTGCTGAAGCTAGTATTCAAACAGCCAATTCTGCAGACTTTCAACGACTGCTAGAACTTCTTGTGGAGATAAAAGCTCAGCAATATGGCATAGAGTGTGAAATTCAGAATCTCCAATCTGCACTGAAAGCCACCTCAATCTCTCTTCACGATCAGGTACAAGAACTTAAACTTCAAATTCAAGAGTGGCAAGTCTGAAGATGTTAAGAAGATGCAGGAGTCAATGTGAAAGCTAGAGAAGATAGTTCAGTCGATGGAATAATTCCAGCTCGGTCGTATTCCCAAACAGCCCTGATTTCATCAAACTTTTTCTACTTCTCCACTTTTTTCTATTGACAAAAAGGGGGAGAATGTGCAGATTTAATGCTTGAATGCTTGATTTTTTTTTTTGTTGGACTTCTTTTGAACTTAACTTTTGGTATTGTTGATTTTGTTTGGTTGTGGTTTGACTGTTGAACATTTTCGCTGAACTTATTGCATTAACTTATTTTGGTAATACTATTTATGGTTGGATAATTACTTATCTTTTCAAAATTAACTTGTTTTCTGTGGTTGCAAAATCGATGCTATGCTATCCCAGTTCTAATCATTTTATAAGATATCTTGTATTGTTTAAAAATTGTTATGTAGGGCAAAAGTTCTTAAATCTGCAGGAAAATTTTTTCACCATAAAAAATGGGGAGAATGTTAGAGAAAACTCTTTTATTGTTTTGAAGTTGACAAAACATTTCCATAGTTTAGTCTGAAGACTCCCAGATCGAATTGTCAAAGTCTGAATGTGACATCCTGATTTTCAGGTTCTGATTTCGATTGAATAAATTGGGCATTTCATCGATGCGACTACAATGCTTTTCTCTAAGTTGGCCACTCACGAGATAACTAGACTCACTGGGTAAGCTATTAAGGACTTTAAGGCAGATAGACTTGAGAATTCGACTAGAAATCGACTTCTCGACCGTGTTTATCTTTAGAGGTCATTACGGCACAGTTAAAAGTTGAATTAAGATCAGAGATAGGTCGTTTCGACTGAGATGTGTGGCCGATCGTGGGTGACTCCACTAAATTGAAAAATTCTCATCGACCGACACTAATTTGATTTTACTGTCGTTTTGGTACCTTGTGTCCGTATTTGAATCCTCAAGATTTTCACGACAAACGAGAATCGCCAATGTATTGAGTGGGTTCATCGTGGCTCGAAGAAAATTGACCACGGGTCATTTGTCCTAAAAAGGTCTAAAAACTACCTAGTAGCCTAGGTCACGCTAAAAACACGTCCGAGTGAAATTAACCGCCAATCTAAGTCCGATTTTAGAAATTGAAGATTCTGTCATGTCACAATAAATTCTAGGAGTATCGACTCAGTCTTAGAAGATTTTTCTGACAACCGACACTTTTTGGGAAAAAGTCGTTGGCAGACCGTTTTATGCGATTGAAGCCGGGAAATTATTTTGATGACAACATTGAGGAGCATGAGGGATTCTTGGATAAGGAAAATTGTCAATTTGATAATTGAGACATCAATTGATTTTATTAAAGCCATTTGAGGTGGAATTAAGAGAGGATTGTATCCATTTGAGGAAGATTGTGCCAAAATTCGTAACCCCCCTCATGCCTAGCCAAAGTGGACTACTTCAAAGGTTATGAGGAGTGTGTGTGTGGTTAAATGGGAGCCAAGGGATTCTACTTGGTTGAGGTTGCTTGAAGAGGATATTTTTGTGGAAAAATTGGTCAAGTGGAGCCCTTCCATCTCTCACTTCTCTTATCTCTTCTCCTCTCTCCATTTGATCAACCCAATCTCCCTCTCCCCTCACCATTCTCGACCAGCACAAAGAGAGGAAGAAGCTGCCCGCCGTTTAGCCATCGCACGCCGAGCGGCCACCGTCCCCGCCGTCGCCGGTCGCCCTTCCCCATGCGCGCGTGCCGCCGTGCTTGGCTGCGCCCTCTCCGCCTTCAGCCGTGCCATCCAGCTGCTGTCCTTGATCTGTGGGAGCCTCGCCGTGGCTGGTTTTGAGTGTTTCTTTGCCGGTAAAGACCCGCCATGGCCCGGTTTGGCCTATTTCCTCCTTACCGGTCAATTCCCGTGCTTAACCGAGTTGTTTGCTTCAATTTTCAGCAAGATCAGAACAGAAACAGAGAGGGTTTCGCAGTGGCTTCTAGGTCCGTTTTGAGGTGGTGTCGGACCTCGAAAGTTGGCCCGCCTTTGGAGTTTATTGTTCCCCGCCCCGTTCCTGTCGGTTTGAGCTGATTTGTGAGTCATTCCGTTGAGTTTTACTCACTAATACCTTTTTAGTTTGCTAATTATACTTAAATGTTGATTAGTGTTAGTTAAGTGTAATTAGGTGGTTAGATTAGAATGGATTAGTGATTATTAGTTAATTGCATTGCATATTAGTTAAATGGTTAGTGTACTTAACTAGAGAATTGCCTATAGTATTTATTGAATGCTTCTCGAGATTTTTCCCGACCCTTATCGGGCTTCAATTAGGCATTTTGGGCCTAAATGGAATTTTTAGTAATTAAATATTAATTTTTGAAATTAATTTAATTAATTATTTATTTTTCGGAAATTCAACCGGGATGGCCGGTGACCGAGATTTTATGCTGATGATAGTGGTGCAGTCCGTTTATTTAATTGAGCTTTATTTTGAGCTAAATTGGAATTATTGTATTTATTTATTAATTTTCGAAATTTATTAATTATTTGTTTATTTTTCGAAAATTAAGGCTGGGATAGCCGACGATCGAAATTTTGTGTTGATTGTCGTGGTGCAGTCTATTTATTTATTTGAGCTCCATATTGTGCTGAATTGAATTAATTGTGCAATTTGAGGAATTATTCCTTAATTGATTGAAAATTAAGTGGAATTGAATGATTGAATGGTAGATGGCCGAGTATGGTTATTTAACCTTTATGATGCTTTGATGAGTCATAAAGCGGAAAGAATCGTGAGACTGAACTGGGAATTCTATTAGTTGAGACCGATCAGGTACGAAATATAGACAGGCGTGGTTCGGTAATGAATGATATCACTGTGCGAAAACGACACCTTAAAGAACGCACGTAGATTATCTATGACTTGTGGCAGATGTGGTTCGGTGATGAAGGATATCACTGTGCGAAAACGGCGCCTTAAAGAACGCACATAGACTGTATGTGATCTATGACGGGCGTGGTTCGGTGATGAAGCATATCACTGTGCGAAAACGGCGCCTTAAAGAATGCACGTTAACTGACTATGATCTATGACGGGCGTGGTTCGGTGATTAAGGATATCACTGTGCGAAAACGATGCCTTAAAAAACGCACGTAGACCGTCTGTTACTTATGTCACCTTGGTGAAAATGTCGCCCGAGAGAATTAATGGAACTCTGTGACTAAGTGTACTATTGAAGGTTATATGGGATGGAATGAATGACCGAAGCTGGTCCGATTGACATATAATTGACTAGGTCGTTTGATCAATGCTTTGATCCGATTGTTGTGAATTGATTGATTGAATGGAAATGACCGATGAAGGTCCGATTGACATGTAATCGACTAGGTCGATTTGATTGATACTTCGATCCTTTGTGATTGTTTGGGTGCCTATTGAACTGTACTGATTTGCAGGTTGGGACTGAGGCCAAGGTAAGTCCTCTGACTCGTGTTGTGCATAGGCAGCCCTAAGGTGTATTAGTTTACTGATCGGGTCTTAGGGGGTAGAACTTGTAGAGACGTAGTCTCATCCCGGTTGTGGGACAACATTTTAGGACCCTGATGAGGAACCTGAGGAGAAAGAACCCGAAGAGGAGTATTTGGAGGAGAACCCCGAGAATGATTTAAAGTAGGATCTTGATGAGAACTGAGACTCCACTCTTATCTGATGACTTTTGCTGTAGAACCTGTTTGAGTAGAAACCGACCTTTTTAACTTGGCTTGTATATGTATATGTATGATTGAGTGGTTATATATGTACATAAGGGTGTTGGTTTTTCGGTTCAAATTTCTGGTCCTACTTGTATATCCCATTGATTTATTGTCTGGGGATTTTTATAACTACTTCCGCATGTGCTATTAAAAAGGAAAGGGTCGGCGATACGTAGTCCTGGGATATCGCATTTTAAATTCCACCAAAGTTAAAGGATGGGCACGTGATCGAGGATCGGGGCGTGACACTGAAGACCGCTAGACTTTAGGCTCAAAGTCTGCTCACACTGACAGTTTCCAAACTGAAGTATGAGACTTATTCAGATGCAAAATTATCTTCATTTCTTCAAGGATTCGATTCGTACGGTTTATGGATGGTTTTCTGGTTAGAGATATTACTTTCATGATTGATTATTCCTTAATGGAATCAATGTCATTAATAAAATATTTTGGAAGGCAAGCAAACTTGCAAAGTTCTACTTATGGAAACTAAAGATCCTGATTGTATGGGCGAACATGATTGACGGGCTTTCATCTCAATTATCAAACGGCTCGGGATCTCCTTGATTGATTATGTCCAACGGGTAGATTGGAAGAATTCCTTTGGAAAGTGCCAACAATTGTGAAGGCATGAAGGAGTATTTAAGGCAGACTCTCTAGTTGTTCGAGAGAGAACGTGAAAGAAAAATTTCAAAATCTGAAGTTTCATCGTTCCTTGCTATCTCATTTACTGAGCTCAAAGTTGTAAACAAAAGAGAGAAATTATTGTGAGACTTTGTGTGAGATCAGTAGAGACTCTTCACTGTGAAATCAAGATCACACTGCTATAAAATCTCTTTTGATTCCTAGTGAAATTCAGCCAGTGGGCTGTCAGCGTGGGAGAGTGGACGTAGGCTTGATCTAAGTCGAACCACTATAAATCTTGTGTTCTTATTCTCTTCCCTTAACTCTTTATTTTGACTTGTAGCTTTATTTATTTGTTTAAGTTTAAACTCAGTGCCTTGTTCATAATTTTACCAAACTGTTTAAGAGTTGAACGTATTTAAAGCCCATCTTATTATAAAACGAGTTATTTCTACTAAGTCTTGCGAAAATTTTTATTTACACCTATTCACCCCCTCTAGGTGTTGTTACTAGCGCTTTCACTTTGGTGATTTAATTTCTCATGTTTGACTTCAATGGCGAGATCCGTTTAATTTTTGCATTATTTTGCAATAAGATCCAACAAAAGGAGTATGTATAAAAAAAAATTAAAAATTAAAAAAAGGACCTGCATTGAATTCGTGCGCGTTGGTGTTCGGCCAACGGATCGTTCTTCTGGTCATTAAATGGCCTTTTAATCCATCAGAAATTAACAAGTGAGAAAAATTTCAAAAAACTCTTGAATTGGAGCATCTTTCTCAAAGTACCTCTTGATTGGTGTCTGTCTCAAAGTTGCCCATGGAATTTCAGCTTAATTAGATACTTAATAAAAATCTTAATTTTTCCATCTCAGTTTTCTTTCGTTCTTTCTGTCTTATTGTTTGTTCCTTGCAAACTCCATTAGTAGAGGTGCTAGACCTCAAATCAGATTAGCACAACCTCGGAGTGGAGATGCGCGACCTCCGACCATGACCTCAAATTTGAGGTTGCAATTGGGTCCATAGAGTTTCGAGGATCGCTGAGTGAAGATGGTGGCCGATAAAAAGGCCTTCTTGAAGCTTGAAAAATTGGAACAAGAAATAAGGGTTTCGGAGGAGCTCGCAGGAGATTTTTTCGACAACTACCAACCATCGCAGAGGGGTTGTTGGAGCTCGTGGCACGGCATCGAAGGCTTCGCTGGTGATGGGTGAGGCCTAGTGAAGTTGCGGCCAAGAGAGGCCATGTAAAGAAGATTATGAACATTGATAAGGAGTAGCGTAAGCTTGACGATCAATCTGGGTCCCAATGTATGAAAAAATTTAACCCAAAAGCCTAAACTAATAGTAATAGGTAGAGGAGACCACATGTATATGAAGAGAGTATAAAACTCATAGATGAATGTTGTGGGATATTTTCAATACCCTCCTCCTCCCTCCCTCCCTCCCTCTCTCTCTCTCTCTGTCTGAGGAACTAACACGTGGGGCCGTATGTGCAAAATATATTAAGGTATGACTTGACTCTAATACCATATTAAGAATATGTAGAAGAAACAATTGTGATATTTCTGCATGTTCCACAAGGCTATAGAAGATGACTAAGTTAACAGGATATTACAATATTAATTTACAATCAATTAGAATCGATAAACAATATGAATAATCAAATGAGATATATGCACAATCCTGAGCAATATGAAGAATTAAGGGAGATTTGCAAAATCAAGGGAGATAAACAGAATTTCCTATTTATCGTAAGTAGAACAAGGGACGAGAGATCGTGATACCAAAGGTCATCCGTGCTGTCGCTCCTTCTCTTTCATCATTAAGAGCTTGCATTTGTGCATCCGCATTATTATTATAGGGACTGAAGGAACTTGTTGGGGGAGATGGAATAGATTTTGTTGAGTGAAGCTAAACTCACTTAGGCCGTCAATAAGCAGAACAGAAATGTAATTTAATGTTGTGGCTTTTGACCCTTTCGTTCACAGAGGGCACGTTTAGATTTGTTATCGTTGTGGCTCGTTGTTTCATGTGAAACTAAGGTGTCAGCTGTGGTGAGATTGAATAGGAGTGGAGATAGAAGTCAAATCGGAGTGTTTAAGATGAAAATTATCGATACAAATTTCAGCTTGAGTAGCTCCACCTCCATTAATGGAGTTTGCAAGGAACGTAGAAGATAGAAAAGTATAATGAAATAGAAAAAAACATTTTTTTCTATAAAAGAAATATTGAATTGAGTGGAAGAGCGACATGCACACGTGAAATTGACATGCAGACCTTTAGCGGCAATAGTGGATGAAAACTTTAAGGAGGTAAGATTCAAGTACGGAAGCAATAGTTGATGATTTTTTTTTTTTTTATGAGAGAGTTTTCGGGCCAAAATAAAGATTCCATTTAAAGTTTGTGCATTTTAAAGGAATTGGACTTTCTTTGTTTTTTTTTTTGGGTAGTGTAACCCCGTGTTTCTCATTGGCAAACCTCATATATCATAAAGGCAATGTCTTTTCTCTTCAATTAACTCTTTTCGTTGGAAATATAGTCAATGCACAGGCCAATTGCCTCTGTGACTTTTTCAAGTGATTGTCCTTTATGCTCTTCGCTAATCTCACACTTATCTAATTGTCATATTGAAGGATAATTATTCTATTCTATCCATGACCCAAATCCCATCGAGATGCTAACAGTTACAAAATCTCTCCATGCGAGATGTGTTGCAATTAAGCACCACAAGCCATTCAAAGATTTATTCAAAATCAAAGTCGAACTCGTAATTTAGGGGAAGACAACTGACCTCTTTATCTCTAAGCCAAACACCTTAGTGCTAGATTGGGTTAGCTAACCTTGAAACTCCTTGCGTGTGGAAATTGGATGTAGAAGAGGTGCCAAAGAGTTAGAAAATGGGAAAGCACAAAAAGTGAAATGTACATGGAATATAAGAAGAAAAATTCAGACCTTAGTATGTCCTTAGACTACTATATCTAAACTTTGGGATGTAAAATTTAGGAATATTCCGAGACCAACTTGGGACTGAGACATGCGGGTATTAGCATGCTAAAATAAGGAATGTAATCTTATTAGCCCACTGGGGTAATCTTAAAGGTTGGGTAGCTCTCAGTAGAGATACCAGGAGATATGGTTTTTCTGATAATTTCAAACTTTGAATTCTTAAGTATTAAATAGTTAGAAATTATTGTCCGTCATAAATTTTTTTTCTCATCACATCAAATAGGTGATGGGACACCATAATCTTTTCGTCCTTTTGTTTCAGTAATCATGTAAAATTGCCAATACTAATCTTATCACATTTTTGTAATAGATAATTCAATTATAACTTAAGACTCATTTTATTTTATATTATTGAGATAAAGTGTCTATTTCCTTCGAGATTTGAAAAGCTCGTGGATTTATTGGGCATTCTTTTTTATAAGTTTATTAGTCTACCTATTTTAAAGCCCCAGTTCACTTAAAAAACATCAACTTTCTATTGGATCCCAATTATATTTTGAACTTTATTAATTTTATAAAAAATCATCAATATTCATTTTTTTTTATCAAAAATCTGGTCCCACGTCAACTCTCCATCCAACATTGCTGTTAAAGTTCAATGTGCCAATCTATATGCACTTCTCTCCTTCAATGCGTCATTGATGATTTGCAATCTCAACTCAATTAGATATTTTTAACAGAAAAACCTTTGCTCTTTCTATTTCCTTATGTTCTATTTCTTTTTCTTCTTCCTTCTTTGCCACCTCCATTATGTTCTTTTTTCTATTTCCTTGCTCGACCTCCATTAATTCTTCCACCTGCTCTAGCAGAGAAATTCATTCTCAACGTCACAAAGATGTTTTACTTCACGGCCAATCCATCTGAAGCAGAAAAGACTAAATGATTACTTAGAACAGAACTCACGAAACGACATCTAAAAATCTCGACCGCTATCCATGAAATTACAAACGTCATATAAACTCACAATACAATTTATTAGGGAGATATAATACAGCAGATCACTTGCAGACATCACGCACTCAACTACAGAGAATCAGGGATATCAATCTAATACCTGACCTCGGCAAACAAACTCCAATACCATACTGCTAAAGGCTTGCATGCCTTAGCTCAACCTCAAGGAAAGAGAAATACCACCATCATTGACAACCACGACTTTGGTCCTCCGTTACTTCGGTACGAATGACCCAAGATCGAAAAAGCTTTCTCAAATGACCCAAGATCGAAAGAGCTTTGTCAAGAAAAAAAAGTAGAACTGCCACCAGCCACCTCTGTATCAGTAGAAGGAAAACTGCTATAATAAGAGGCAACACGTGCAGCACAGTGGCTACCGCACCACCCGTTGATGTGATCAGCAGGGATAATGTGAAGCAAAAGTAAGTTAGAACCATTGCCATCACAGATAGCACAATCAGCCCAAAGAAGTACTGTTTATCGAACGCTTTGCCCTCTTGGATCTTTTTGGTGAGGTAAATGATCATCTGGACCGACACCAAGAATCCGAATGTGTTGCCTCCCAGGAAAAGGATGTACACCAGACCCGCGCCATAAGTTATGGTCCCGGGTGGAGGGGCAGGGGCAGGGGAAGTACTGTCCTTGGGTCCCCCGGAAGTATTGTCGGCCTTGTTATCTTGTACAACGCTTGGAGGCTGAAGCACGGATTGGTAGGTCGCGTTGGCGATGAGCCCGGCAACGACCAGCAGGGCTTCCTGAATCCAGCCCAACTCTCCACCATTGTTGTTTGATTTTTTCAGTGTCAAACGTGATAATGGCTGAGGAGCATTTAAGACTGGTTCCCCATCTAATTGATGACCGTTACCTGCCTCGATATCGTCATTGTCCCCCGAGACTGGTCTTGAAGCTCCATGTTTGGCTCCCGCTCGTACGAGAATTTCTCTGATCTCTCTATCTCGTGCTCCCCTTTGCGAGGGAGTTGAGATATCTAGAGGCGTCAAGCCACTCTCGTTCGGGTCGTTCACTTCCACGACCTCATACTCCAGAGCATGCCCACGAAGCAAGAAGTCGACCACCTGCAACTCTTTCCCATCTTTGTTTTATCTCACTGATTTTCAGACATTAAGATACTACAGAATTTTTTTTTGCATAGACGGGACACCTTATATTCCTGTGATGATCAAATAAATTCCTTTGCATGGAAGATTTTCGCATATGGTAGGGACATCAAATTAACTTCCTCCCTGAAGTAATGCACAAAGAAAAGTGCGATAAAATAAGGAACTGCGAGACTTGCCTCGAAATTTTTGCCAGCGGCAGCGAGATGCAAGGCAGTGTTGCCTTTGCGGTCCTTCAAATTGATCACGTGCTCCTTTTTGTACCGCTTCAGATGCTCCACCAATTCAACCAGCACTTCAAACCGGTTGTTCTTCACGGCGAGGTGAAGTGCAGTCTCCTCTCGGGCGGTTTTCTGTTCGATGGATTCAGGCGAAGCCGAGAGCAACAACTTCATGACATCGAGCTCCCCGTTTGTGACGGCATAATGCAAAGGGATTCTTCTCTCCCGTCCCTTCACGGAGCACAGGTGTGGACCCATCGTCAAGAGCTCCCTCACGATCTCAACTTCGCCTTGAGCTGCCGCGATGTGCAACGGGCTGAAGCCATCCGCGTCCACTTTTTCCACAAGCTTCGGCATAAGCTTCAGGAGCTCTCGGACGACATCCAAACAGCCGGCCACACAAGCGACATGCAGCGGCGTGTGACCGGCTCCTTCTAGAGCTATCTTCTTGAGGATTTGCTTATTGCTGCTGATCAAGTCTTTCAGCTCATGAATATTGCCCCTTTCAGCTGCTTCCAACAACCGCTCCATTTGATCGGAACTAATAATGGCCTCTCTCTCTTCTCGGGACGCCTTTGGACTTGGACATACTGTTCAATCATTGATCCATTTTATAAAGTTTCCGAATTTCGAGATGTTCATCGGTGAATGATTAAGTAAGACTAGCAACAGTAAAGCTCCATTCAAAGCCCAGATCCAACCAAGCAGGACCCCGTGTTAAATGAAAACCAGCATTGGAATCGTGCGACATTGATTTGTGGCCAAATGTCAATTTTTTTGGTCATTGAATGGCTTTTTAAATACATCAGAAATTAAAAAGTGGGAAAAATCTCGAAAACTCACTTCAAGCGGGGCAGTTTTCTCATAGCACCTACAAGATCATTGTTCGCCTCAAAGGCAGCTCTTTAATTGGTGATTTTGGCTCAATTGAAACCCCCTAGTCTCACCGGCGGCATAGATCTTCGCCTGACGACGACCGTGCGTGTCACCTGCCATTATTTGCGCCATGGACGGGGGCATTTTTTGTCGGAAAGAAAATGCCTCCGGGCCTCCCGCTCCGCTTCCTCTGCAGTCCATGCCACTCCCTGACTTCGGCTACATAACAGAAAATTCGGGAGAAAAAGTTTCGCATATTTTTATCAGTAGAACGGGGAAATATACAGGGACTTTAGTACTTCAAATTAATGAAGGGCAACTTTATCGTCCTAGAGTTCTGGAATGAAACGGCACCTATGGAAGTACCTTTCTATGTCGTTTTTTTAATCTTACGAGGGGAGAGAGCGTCTACGTCTCCCGTCGGCGGGAGTGAAGTCAATGCCAGGGTCTTTGTAGACTAAGTTCCATCATTGTCGGAAGCATGACCGTAAGATGACGTCATAGTCATGACCCTAGGACGCCTCCTCAGATCATGGGCCTGATTTGCTTCGGATCACATACCTTCTTCATTCAGAGCAACATACGATTTTGCTCGTGCGATTTTCAATCATGGGTCAGCCAAAATTTGCTGGGAATATTTCCTGATTGATTGGTCTCTTTCCTTCTTGTGGATAACCAGCTATTCACTTCTCCCTCTTGATCTATTTACCCATTTTCTCACATCATGGGCGAGCTTCATAATCGAGCACATTCCGAGGACATTTGCTAATCTATGAGCCAATTGGGAGTATTTTGTGCCTTCTTGCATTCAAGCATAATAAGGCTAGCTCATATGAAATTATTGGAAAAAATTGTCAAAAAAATCCTAAATCTATTGCACTTTTACTAATTCAGTCATAAGTGTTTCAATTTCATTAATTTAGTTCTAAACATTTTCACTTCTTACCAATTGAGTCCATCTGGACAATTTTTATTGGAATATACTAATGTGGAAGACCGGTATTGACATGACAATTTTTTAATGATATTTTAGTAATGTTTTAATAATGTTTGATCTTTTATTGCTTTCTCTTCTTTTTTTCTTTTTTTTTTTTACTTTTCTTTGTTTTTTTTTTTGGGCAAGGGGTCTTGGAGTTTGACCAGTCATGGTGGCCGACCGACCCTCACTAACCATTGGCAAGGACCAGTGACCCTCGCTAGCTACAGACATGGGCCGACCGACCCTCGCCGGCCTTGGGCAAGGGCTCGCACGCCCTCCCTTTGGCCAGCAAGGGCTTCGCAGCCCTCGCCTAGAGCTGGCGAGGGGCCCGACACCCTCCCCCACACCGACCCTCCCCTTTGGCCGACGAGGTCAATCGGCAACTCTAGCCAGCGCATGCTAAAAATCTTTAAAAAGAAAAAAAAAAAAATCATAAAAATATAAAATACTATTAAATATTATTAAAAATTATCACGTCAATGTTGACGGTCCATGTCAGCAATCACCACTAGTGATAACTCAGCTTTTCAGTAAAATAATGACAATACCAAAGCACATATCAACTGGTAGGACCACGGATTAGAAGAACGCCAGCATTGAAATCATGTGGCACGGATTTGTGGCGGAAAGTCAGTTTTTTTGGTCATAGAATGGTGGGAAAAGACCACTAAAAATCCAAAACTTTGCTCAAAGTGACACATTTACCCCAAACCTTTTTTTGTGACGTGAAAATCCCAAACTTTTTAAACTGTGACACATTTACCCCATCAAGGGCATTTTTGTCTTATTTTTTATTTTTTATTTTTTTTTCCTTCTTCTTCCCTCCGCCGGCGTCCGGGGAGGACTGCCCTCGCTGGCGTCGGGCGAGGGCGGCCCTCGGCTGGTCGGGCGAGGGCCTCCCTCGCGCCCCTCGTACGACGCGCCGGGCGAGGGCCGTCCTCGCCCGACGTCGGCGGGTGCCCTCGCCCGACGCAGCGAAGGCCGCCCGCGGCGGCGGGCGAGGACGACCCTCGCTAGATCCGGCGAGGGCACCCCGCGCCCAACGCCGCGAGGGCCCGGCGAGGATGCCCTCGCGCGGCGTCGGAGAGGACGGCCCTCGCCCGACCCAGCCGAGGGCCACCCTCGCCCGACGCCAGTGAGGGTGGCCCTAGCCAGCCCAGGTGAGGGCAGCCCTCGCCCGACGCCGGCGAGGGTAGCCCTCGCCGGACACCGGCTTCCCTCCGCCGGCTAGCCATGGCCGACAGAGGGAAGAAGAAGAAGAAAAAAAGAAAAAAAATTCAAAAAGTAAAAAGACCAAAATTCCCTATAATTTTGGGGTAAATGTGTCACACGACAGAAGTTCAGGATTTTTTATGTCACAAAAAAAAAGTTTGGGATAAACGTGTCACGGTTGGCAAAGTTTAGAGTTTTTCACGTCACACAAAAAAAAAGTTTAGGGTAAATCTGTCACTTTGGGCAAAATTTGAGGTTTTTCATGGTTTTTTCCCTAAAATGGCCAAAGTAAGCTCAAATACTTCTTAAAGCACCTCCATGATAGGTGTTTGCCTCGAAATAAGCTCCATAATTTGGTGAATTTATCTCAATTGAACCCCCAATTTCACCAGTGACACAGATGTTCACCGAACGACGACTGCTTGTGTGTCACGTGCCATTGTCCACCCCATGAACGGGCGTTTTTTGCCCGAAAGAAATTGCCTCTGGGCCTCCCGCTCCACTTGCTCCTGACCGCACCACTCTCCATCGCCAGCTACATAACAGAAAATTCAGTCGAAGAAATTCTCATTTCTTCATTAGTAGACCGAGGAAATATACATTATAGGGACTTCAGTACTGGCAATTTTATTGTCATGGAGTTGTGGAATAAAACGGCAATTTATCTTATATTTCTTTTTCTGGGGTCAAGTGTTTGGTTTTATCTTAGAAGGGCAGAGTCTCTAATGTCTCCCGACTGCAGGAGTGAAGTCAATGCCATGGTCTTCGTAGGCTAAAACTATTATGTCATAGTCATGGCCCTAGGATGGCGTCACTTGCCTCCACAACATTAACACGTGAATCGATCCCTCTGATCGGAAGCATCGGACTGAGGAGTCACTGGATACAAATTATTGAACTGCTTTGGGACCCCAAGTCATAATTTCTTTGCTTTACGTATATGTAGGGCAGCAATGGGGCGTATTTGCATTTGTGTCGTTGTCTATGTCGTTTGATTTAGAATGCTTGTTGTTTTGATATAGGGGTCTTGTGTCGTTGTCAGAATTGCTTTTCTGTTGGCACCGGCCAAATTGGAATATTATCACATCCCTTTAGGGTCTTGTGCATCTTTATATTATTATTTTTTTTCAGTTGTCATTTTAATTGCTTTTCCCCTAGACTTTTCCATAAAAGTGTCAAAAGTTATGTTCGGTTCGGATTTGACCCACCAAATGAACATTATCAGTAGGTAGCAAGCTCATTTAGGCCACTAATCATACGTAGTCCATGGTAATCACTCACACAATCATTGATTTAGATGATATTAATCTACATTATCTGTAGTAGGAATATGCACAAGTTGCGCTTTTGTTTAAATTAAAGCCTGGCCCGAACATATCGAGCCTGCTCACTCTAGGCCCGATACACTAGCCTAGACTATAACAAATTTAGGCTTCACGCCTCTCGCCTAGAGACTGGCGAGGCTCAAACCCTCGCCACCCTAGAGTTGAAAGGAAAAAAGAAAAGAAAATTCAAAAAAAATTCAAAAAAATTTACAGAAAATTTGGAAAAATTATTTACATTAGCACCGATTTAGCCACGTAAAACAACCGACGTCCACATTATCAATTTCTTAGCAAAATTGGCCGAAAAGACTAGATTGGCAAATTGTGAAAATACTTAGGACTAAATTAGCAAAATTAAAAAATTTAGAACTAGATTAGTCACTATACAATAGATTTATGATTTTTTTTGGGCAATTTTTACCCTTTTTTTTCCTTGAGTATGAACTCAATGGCAGCTAACAAGGCTTCCGAACTTTGGACTCTGTACTGAATCGGGCATCCGGAGTTCTAAACCTTAAAGTACTGATACTTTCGGGGAGCTTTCATGTTATGTTGTACACTCCGACACATGTTCAACATTTTTCGAAACTTGGTCAACAGGTGTCGAAAAATCCATCACTTGGTCAACTCTCATGACGCTCTTTAACATTGTGGCTTTTGAGCTCTGTTCGCTTACCTTCCTATGTCACGCGAAACTAAGGAATCGGCCGATGAGATTGAATAGGAGCTGAGATAGAAGGTGAAGCAGAGAGTTAAAAGATGAAAATCGTCAATGTAGCTTTGAGCTCAAGCAACTCCATCTCCATTAATGGATATTACAAGGAACGTAGAAGAGGGAAAAGAAAATAAGGCTCTTTTTCTATCAAGGAAATATCGAATTGAGCTGAAATTTCACTTTGGCAATGAGTCATGGAGGATGAGAGACTTGCCCACGTGAAATTGACATGTAGACCTTTTAGTGGCAATATTGGATGAAAACTTTAAGTGTCACGACCTCCCTTTTTGGCACCCTTTTACACACAGGCGAGCGGAGGCTAATGGCTCACTAAGTCTAGTAGGCTTAGCTCAAACTCTCCCAACTCCACCAATTCACAATTTATATTGAATTTTTAACCTACAAGTCAATTTTAAATAGGAGTTGTCATTAATCAATTTTGGATGAGTCGATTAGAAACCAAAGTAAAATATTGGGAGAAATATTTTATTTCTGTGCAATTAGAGGAACTAGAACAGGAGATTTAATTACACTAACTAATCATTAATGCATTTTCGGTACCTAATTTTTTTTAAACCTGAGGTATTTTTTGGATTTTCAAGGATTTTTCATGCATTTGTGTAGGATAAAAACCATTTTTTAGGCTTTTTCAGATTTTTTGGAAAATATAAATCATTTACGGATTTTTCTATTTTTTATATCTTCTTAAAAAATATTTTTTAATATGAAAATAATAATATAATATTATATAAAATAAACGGACTTAGGTCGGACTCCCACATCGACTCGAGTCTCGGGCTGCTCGAGTAGACGACCCGAGTTGTCAACCCTCGCGGGGATCGGGCTAGATGTACGGGCCCAGTCCAGCTGAAAGAAAAATGGGTTCACCCCCACAAATAAACAAAGTTTGGCCCAAGAAAACAAAATAAGCCCTTACAAGTCTAATTCATCTCAGTCAAAAGACCAAACCCTAAAGACCTGACTGGATTTGATCCCAACCCGTATTCGACCCAACTCCCTCTCGCGTCCCTGCTCCTCGCCGAGACGGAGACAATTGGCGCGAGTGGTGTCAATCACCTCGGCTCGACTGAGGGTGTACACAGGCGATGCCTCAACTGACTTAAGCCAAGCACCTAGCCCTTGCCTAGCCGGCACCACAACAACGGCCACGATGGGGCATTGTCAACTACCCTACCCCACCGAGACTAGTGGCCCCCGCGAACAACCATGGCGGCGCTCCCCCCTCCACAAGTCGACAGCCTCACGGCCACCGCCGGCGTTGTTGGGATGCCTCGACAGGGTGAGGTGTGTTAGCTGTATGCCCTAAAACAACCATGTAATAATTACATGTTGGGGATTCTTTAATAGCAAATAAGTTTTTTCATTCATCGTCCAATTTATATGAATGAAGTCCACAAGATCAGCTACGACTGAACCTATTCTTAAGGTGTTAAGAATATGTGTGACAGGTTACAGTTATGCTGAATCTTTAAACAATTCCCGGTCGACGGATCATTAAGAGGATATTGATGATCCTGTTGAGACTGGTGTGTTCTCAAGCTTCATTTTAGTATTGGATACTTGAGGGGATGATGAATTACAAGTCGTTGGGTATTGTGATATCCAAGCTAGAACATAGGTGCTTGTCTTGGACAAGTTCACTAAACGTGACATACATAGAACGATTGACGACATGGAAGCTTTTTAGCAGAGTCAATGTCTGATCGTTCATGTTTTGGTTAGGTGTAAGATTCTTAGACCCGAGGCACGATGCTGACTTGTATGTTGGATGGCTATGGTTCACAAGTGCGCATATTGACGCTTCGTTGAACTGTCTCTGTACTTATGGTCATAGTTTGTTCACATACAAAAGCACATGCGTGCGCAATATGAAATCTGTCTTTTTGTTATACAATATAGATTTCCTAAGCGATCTAGTCGTGACATTGTATTTTAATCCTTAGCTGGGGTTGTAATCGAGTATGAGTGGTTCATGTCTCGAAGTAATACATGTCAATTAAATTTGTGCATATGATCAAATTGGTGGCTTGACCAATAGTTCCATGGCCTTTGTTCGATCGGGACATGGTAAGACAGAATGATCGAATTATACGGTCGTCAAAGCTGACAGATTCATTATGCTCTGAAAACATTTCACACTGTCTAGGTAGCCATGATATATTGCTAGATGTCATTCATGGTTTATATGAACAGGAGATTGATCTGGACAATCAGGTTTCTCGGTTGTGCTAATGTGTTAGTACAAGTCCTGCCGCCGGCTTAGTAATGAACCTAGGAATGTCACACACCATAACCAATGAGAATGACGTTTGAACGAGGAGAGAATATTGCAAATGTGTTTGCAATTGAGCCAATCAGATTGAGTCGGGCTAGAAATAAAAGTTTTGATGAAGGGATATCAAAGTTTACAAAGTCTGAAGTGGGTTTCAGACTTTACGGCTGAATCAAAGCTCGGAAGCATGTTTAGATTCGGTGACTGAATTGATAATATGAAGTGAGCTCAGAATTAATAGCTGTGTTAATGATTTGAAGTGAGTTCAGAGTTAATCACATCATTAATGATCTGAAGTGAGTAGTTAAATCAATGATCTGAAACAGTTTCAAACTTAGGTGCGTTTGGGAAAGCTTTTGGGAAAAGCCTTTAAGGAAATGCAAAGGCTTTTGGTCTAAAGGGTTATAATGAAATGCAAAAACTGTTTGGTAAACTATAATTGAAAAGCGCATTGAGAAACAACTTTGGGGAAATACTGTTTGGTAAACACATATTTGGGAAGTCCTTTAGCGACACCAATTTAAGTTTTTAATTTTTAATTTTTCGAATTGAAAACAAAAATATTGACTTTTTTTTAATATATATTTTCACTGAGATGTATATATAAAAGAGATATATTAACAAATTCAATGACTTTATATACATATATATATATATATATATAAGAGATATATTAACAAATCAATGACATTTTTTATTATATATTTTTGCACTGAGATGTATATATAAAAGAGATATATTAACAAATTCAATTACTTTTTTTTTTTTTTTTTTTGCACTGAGATGTATATAAAAAGAGATTATTAACAAATTCAATTTTTTTTTTTTTTTGCACTGAGATGTATATATAAAAGAGATATATTAACAAATTCAATGATTTTATATATATATATATATATATATATTTTGCATTGAGATGTATATATAAACGACATATATTAACAAATTCAATGACTTTTTTTTTTTAATATTTGTACTGAAATGTATATATCAAAGAGATATATTAACGAATTCATAAGTTAAAAAATACATCAAAGTGGACTTTTCTCAATTAAAAAGAAAGAGTAATTTCATTATAATAAACGTGATTACATATGCATTGAAGAAAGAAATAGGTTTTCATTGAAAATTACAAACATCCTTAAGTATTTACTAAATCCATTGCTATTTGATCACGTAAACGCGCCATGTCAGAAAATAAATTGTCATTTGAAGTACCGGCCCCCTTATTTGTATTATCAAGGTCAACTGAATATCCATAATTGGGATCCAAATCTGCTCTTGCAAAATGTCTATCATCGGCGGCGTTTCGTTGTATATAATTATGCAAAGTCATTACTGCTATAACAATTTTTACTTGTTTTTCAAATGGAAAACTTGGCATATGCTTTAGAATCTTCCACTTCTTCTTCAACACACCAAAAGCTCGCTCAATTTTCAATCTCAGCGAGGAATGAGCACGTTGAATACCTCTCGATAGCCTGTAGAGCAAGACCTTGTTGAAATTCTGGCAAATGATATCTAACTTCTTTGTATGGTCCCAAATAACCCGTCGGATTTGGATATCCAACATCTACTAAATAATATTTACATGCATAAATATAATATAAATTTGATCAACATATACCATATTTATACATATTAATGTACAAAAACCATTAATTAACAAACCTGGAGGAGGATGAGGAAATTGCACATCATGTCTTCCTAAAGCTTCATAGAAAATACGAGTATCATGGGCTTGTCCCTCCTAACCAGCCCAAACATAAATGAATTCATGTTAAAATTACACATCGCTAAGACATTTTGAGTCGGTGTACCTTTTCGACCAATAAAACGAATCTGATCTTTTGTAGGTATCACCATTGGGATATGAGTGCCATCAATAGCTCAAATACAATCCTAAAACAAAAACGCAAATATTATTATATAATCAAAATTTGCATTTAGTTCTTTCTTTCTATTATATAATAAAAAATACCTTAAAATTTGGATAAAATCTTCGATTATTTTTTATCTTCTCTGGAGCATCCCTAAATTGTCAATCAGCTGGTTGAATCAAATCTTTTCCCATTTCACATACTTTGTCTAATATTAAGCTAAAGTACCTGCTTATAGTTTCCCCAGAGTATTGAAAGCGCTCTTGCGTTAACCTGTTACCTATAACATGTCCTAAAATATGAAGAAATATTCCAAGCATTTCTCTAACATCAATATTCCTAGTTCCTTCAAGACCATAGTGTGTTACTAATCATGCATTAAATTATTAAATACAATCTTATCCATTCTAAACATTTGATAACACCTTATCGGATTAGCATCTTCGCCCATCAACTCTTCCAACCATGCATATCCTATATATGATGATGTCCTACAAGGTTTTTTGTGACTATATATTGCTTGATAAGAGATTGTGGCTTGAGTAATTTCCACAAGTTGCCAATATTCCTAGTCCTCTTTATCATGGATTTCTCTTTCAGGAGAATCGTCCATATCTATTTAAAGTAACAAAACAGTAATAAAAGTGATGAATAATCATCCATCAATGGAACAATTATTATCCATAATATATATGCAAATTCCACCAAATCAAAATAACACAAACTGAAAACACATGTCTCACATTAGAACATAATCAGAAGAAGAGTTCACAAGATGTAATCACAATATGCATGGGTGTTGTTGCAATGAAAAAGTTAACAATGTGTTAACAATGTACGTCTGTTTTGCCATTTTTGTCATTACTCGTGTAATCACAATTTAATTTCGAGATCTTAATAAAAAGTTTTGATTGCCATTTATTCCATATAGTATCTTTTTGGTAGGATTTATGCACATCCTTAAATAGTCAAAACTTAGCATGCTCTCATCTCTCACTATAGTATTAAAACCTTATCACGTGCACACATTTGCATGTTTGTTTGTGTTAGGGAAATCCCTTATTAAACAAATGAAGTCAAAGTCATGGTCTTTGAAAACTATAGCCGTGACCTCATAGTCATGACCCGAGGATGTCGTAACCTGTCTCTATGTGATTAAAATATGATTTCTTCAAACGCAAATTCCACTTTTCCAAGTCCGATCTTGGTTCACCTGCATCACGCGTTGATCGCCAAGTGAACTTCTTATCCCTTCTTTGCTTTTGGATTAGATCATGATCCTAGAGCGCTGTGTAATGCTCCACCCATATAATTCAAGAACTCTCAAAATTAAATCTCCTTGTAACTAATTGTGATTTCATAGATATCTGTCAAAAAAATGCAAAACATTATGCTCAAGTCCCTGGTCCAGTTTACCCTTTATCAATCCTATTCCTCATTTTTTGTTATTAAATGGCATAATTTGCGAAATACGCCAAAACCCCTAAACGTTTTACATGGACTACAATGTAAACCTAAACATTTCAAAATGGTTCAATAACCAATACAGTTGAGCAAATCTCTCTATCTATATTTTAAAGGAATACCTGGTGGCTTTGGACGATAAACTTTAGTCATTAAATGACCTAGAATGCCCTTGAGTTCTTTTTTTGGTTTCGATAATTTAATCACTTGATTTTCATTTTACCCATCAAAATATGTTGCATGATTTATAGACCATGCAAACCAAGCACATTTAGGCTGTTGGATCATGTGGAATTCATGGTTGCTTTTGATGGGAGAACGATAACAATTCGAACAATATCAAATTAACGTAGCGGAATAAAATAATCTCCCCTCTTGTGTAAACCTAATAGGAATCGATATAGTACAGTAAATTCAATACCAAGCATGCGAACACAAGACGATTTTTTTACGTGGAAAACCTCCTCAATGTGAGAAGATAAAAAAACGACGGGACCAGAGTCCACCCGAAAATCTTCACTATCAACAAAATTGGGTGAATAATGTTCTTCTCTAGTAAATACTAGAGGCACATAGCAGCAAAGACCTCAAGAACATAATTCTTGGCAATACACATGAACTTCACAAGAGATCAAGGATAAATCTGACAAAAAACGCAGGTTTTGATCAATCCATGAAAAACCTGATGTATGGAGCTTCAAATGAAAATCAAACCGTTCAGATTCAAGAAAATTACGCCACGAACATGCTGACAAAATTTCAGCTCAATCGGACCACGAATCAACCTCCGATTCGAGCTTGATGTAAATCAGATATGGCCCTAACCCCCAGATTTTCTACTTTCTCTTTTTCTCTTGTTACTGCGTCTTTTTGCGACTACCACTCTTTTGATGGTGAGAAACCCTATTTCTCCATATAACTTATTATATGGGCTCAAGCCCTTTTTAGGTTTGCAACTTATTGGGCTTCCTCCACATAAGAGTGAACCCAGCTAACAAATCTCCCCCTCACGACAATGTGGAGGGATTCACCATCCCTGCTATCAATTGGCAACAAGCTTCTCTCTTGGTAGAGTCTTCGTCATCATATCAAAGCCATTTTGATCCGTATGAATTTTCTCAAGTTCCAATAACTTTTCATCTAGAACATCCCTTATCCAATGATATCTAACATCAATATGTTTCGATCTAGAATGAAAAGATGAATTCTTACCAAGATGAATTACGCTTTGATTATCACAAAATAGCACATACCTCTTTTGCTTAAACCCAAGTTCTTCTAAGAACTTCTTCATCCATAGCATCTCTTTACTAGCTTCAGTCGCTGCAATAAATTTAGCTTCGGTTGTAGAAAGTGCAACACACTTCTGCAATCTTGACTTCCATGACACAGCTCCACCTGCAAAAGAAATCAAATAACCAGAAGTAGATTTACGAGTATCAATATCTCTTGCCAAGTCGAAATCTGTGTATCTAACTAACTCAAGTTTCCCATTCCCGAAGCTGAGTTTCAAATTTGAAGTTCTCCGAAGATACCTCATAATCCACTTCACTGCATTCCAGTGCTCTCTGCCTGGATTTGACAAATAGCAACTAACAACGCCAACTGCGTGCGCCAAGTCTAGGCATGTACATACCATCGCATACATTAAACTTCCTACAACTGAGGCATATGGAACACTTTCCATATCTCTCTTCTCTTTATCAGTCGTAGGACTTTGCTTCATATTTAACTTAAAGTGAGCATCAAGAGGAGTACTAACCACTTTAGTCTTGTCCATGTAAAATTTCTGAAGGATCTTCTCGATATATTTCTCTTGCGACAAAAACAACTTCTTAGCATCTCCGTCTCGGGTAATTCTAATGCCAAGAATCTGCTTCGTCGAGCCCAAGTCTTTCATGGAAAAAGACTTGCTCAACTGTTTCTTTAATAACTCAATTTTTGAAGCATTCCTGCCAACAATCAGCATATCATCAACATAAAATAAGAGAATAATAAAGTCATCATCAGAAAATTTTTGGACAAACACACAGTTATCCGAGGAAGTATTCTTATAGCCCTGTTCTATCATAACTGACGCAAATTTTTTGTACCACTGTCTCGGTGCTTGTTTTAGGCCATAGAGACTGTTCTTTAATTTGCACACTAAATCCTATTTCCCTTTCACTTTAAAACCCTCAGGTTGTTCCATGTATATCTCTTCCTCCAAGTCACCATGTAGGAAGGCCGTTTTAACATCCATTTGCTCAATTTCCAAATCTAGGGTAGCTGCCAAACCTAGTACCACACGGATAGAAGACATTTTCACTACCGGAAAAAATATATCATCAAAATCAATACCCTTTCTCTGACCGAATCCCTTAACAACCAATCTAACTTTGTACCGTGGCTGTGAAGTATGTTCATCTTGCTTCAACCTATATACCCACTTGTTCTTCAAAACTCTTTTATCTTTAGGTAACTTCACCAACTCAAAAGTATGATTATCATAAAGTGACTGCATCTCATCTCGCATAGCATCAAACCAATTGCTTTGGTACTCATCTTCTATTGCTTTTGCATAGCACTTTGGTTCACCTACATCAGTCAATAATACATACTCATCTTCAGAATACCTGGTGGAAGGTCGTCGGTCTCTAACGGATCTCCGAACTGGAACATCCAGTAGAACATCTAATTGAGCCTCTGGTTCAGGAATAGTATTTTCTGTTTCAACATATTCAGGAACATGTGCGTTATTTAGAACATTGACTTCCTACTGCTCTTCATCAACCTGTGTAGGAATATTTGTAAGAGGAACTGGATCCAAATTAGCCAAATTATCACTAACCTGTGGTGTTGAAATCATCTCTGCTTTCTCAATATCCTCTATTGTTTGATTTTCCATAAACACAACGTCTCTGCTTCTTACAATTTTCTTTTCAACCGGATCATAAAATTTGTAGCCAAGCATATCCTGTCCATAACCAATAAATATGCACTGTTGTGTTTTCACATCAAGTTTAGACCTCTCATCTTTGGGAATATGCACAAATGCTTTGCACCCAAAGACACGCAAATAATCATAAGAAACATCTTTGCATGTCCAAACTCTCTTAGGAACATCAAACTTTAAAGGAATGCATGGAGTAAGATTTAGTACATGCACAACTGTACTTAAAGCCTCACCCCAAAAGGATCCAAGTAGCTTTGACTGTGAAAGTAAGAATCTTATCCTTTCAACCAGTGTTCTGTTCATTCTCTCAGCTAAGCCATTTAACTGAGGCATCTTGGGAGGTGTCTTTTGATGTTGAATACCTTGTTGTCTATAATATTCATCAAAAGGTCCAATATACTCTCCCCCGTTATTAGTTCTAATGCATTTCAATTTCCTTCCAGTCTGTCTCTCAACTGAAGCTTGAAATTGCTTAAAAACATATAATACTTGATCTTTAGTTTTCAAGGTATGAATCCAAATTTTCCTTGAAAAATCATCTATGAAGGTAACAAAATAAAGAGAGCCACCAAGTGGTTTTGTTTTCATAGGACCGTAAACATCAGAATACACTGAATCCAGTATACCTGACTTTCTTGAAGGAGGGGAGTTTTTAAATGCAACTTTGTTCTATTTTCCTGCTAAATAGTGAGCACACTTTTTTAGCGCCGAACTTTTCAATCCTAAAAGGAGCTTCTTCTTGGCCAATATTGACAAACCCTTCTCACTGATGTGACTGAGCCTTTTATGCCATAACTCAGCCCGCATCTGCGCTGTTCATCTTGCATTAATTTTGTCTCGTGGACAACTTTGCTTGCATAATGTACAACGAAGAATATTTTTCACCTCTAGCCACAACAAGAGAACCTTTGGTGAGCTTCCATTGACCATTATTGAAGGTACTGCAATACCCCTCATCATCCAACTTGCCTGTAGAAATCAAATTCAAGCGGATATTAGATATATGTTTAACATTATTCAATACTAACCTTGCGCCATTGCTAGTTTCTAGGCACACATCACCGATGCCTACAGCTTGAGCTAGCCCATTGTTTCCTATCTTCACAGATCCGAAGTCACCTGACCTGTATGATGTAAATAAATCCCTACGAGACGTAGCATGAATAGATGCACCACTATCAATTACCCAACTGGTCTCATGAGATACAAAATTCACCACATCACCATAAAAAATAATGAGAAAATCTTCTTTAAGTGTAGCGACATAATTGTCATCGCTGTCATTATCACTTTTCTTCTCTTTACCTTTCTCCTTTTTTTTTCTCCCTTTTTAACTGGCAACAAAACCTCTGAATATGTCCCTTCTGATGACAATAATGGCACTCAACATTAGCAAATTTATTATACTTATCTATGCTTTTATCTCGACTTTTATCTCTATTTCTCGGACCTCGAGACTCACTTCTTCCCCTTTTCTCAACAACCAAGGCATCAGAATGTGAAGAGGACGATCCTTGTGTCTTCCTTCTCATCTCTTCATTCAAAATACTACTCTTGGCCAAATCTATGGTAATCGTACCATCCGGGGCAGAATTAGACAAAGATGTTCGGAACGTCTCCCATGAGTACGGCAAAGTACCAAGCAACCATAGTGCTTGTATCTCATCATCAAACTTGATTCCCATCACAGCCAACTAATTTATAATTCCTTGAAAACAATTTAAATGATCAGTCAAATGAGTACCATCTTGATATCTCAGAGCCATCATCTGTTTTATCAAAAATAATTTATTATTCCCAGTCTTTCGAGCATGTAACTGTTCGAGCTTATCCCATAACCTGTGTGCATGTGTTTCCTCAATAATATGGTTCAAAACATTATCATCTACCCACTGCCTAATATAACCACACAGTTGACGATGCAATGTAGAACATTCAGCATCAATTTTATTCTCTAGTTTCTCCTCGGCAAATACAGGCAAATAAAAATCTTTCACATATAAAAGGTCTTCCATCTTCCCTTTCCAAATATGATAATTTGAACCATTCAGTGTAACCATTCTACTCATATTCATTTCCATTGTTTAACACAAGGCGGAAAAATCAAGTAATAACCAGAAGCTCTGATACCACTCTGACGGGAGAACGATAACAATTCGAACAATATCAAATTAACGCAACAGAATAAAATAATCTCCCCTCTTGTGTAAACCTAATAGGAATCGATATAGTACAGTAAATTAAATACCAAGCACGCGAACACAAGACGATTTTTTAAGTGGAAAACCTCCTCGATGTGAGGAGATAAAAAACCATGGGATTGGAGTCCACCCAAAAATCTTCACTATCAACAAAATTGGGTGAATAATGTTCTTCTCTAGCAAATACTAGAGGTACATAGCAGCAAAGACCTCAAGAACATAATTCTTGGCAATACACATGAACTTCACAAGAGATCAAGGATAAATCTGACAAAAACGCAGGTTTTGATCAATCCATGAAAAACCTAATATAGGGAGCTTCAAACGAAAATCAAACCGTTCAGATTCAAGAAAATTGCGCCACAAACATGCTAACAAAATTTCAGCTCAATCGGACCACGAATCAACCTCTGATGCCAGTTTAATGTAAATCTAATATTGTCTCAACCCCCAGATTTTCTACTTTCTCTTTTTCTTTTGTTACTGCGTCTTTTGCAGCTACCACTCTTTTGATAGTAAGAAACCCTATTTTTCCATATAACTTATTATATGGGCTCAAGCCCCTTTTTGCACTTGCAACTCATTGGGGTTCCTCCACATAGGAGTGAACCCAGCTAACAGCTTTAACAGTGATAATGAAACCCTAAATTCTCAAAAAACCTCGATGTGTGGCTTTTTTTTAAAGCATTGATGCGGGGTCTGAATTCTGAAGGAATGGCCTCGTAGCTGTAGCAGAAAAATAATCATGAAAAAGAAAATATATATTCCTGGACTTTATAACAACTGGTTTCTACTAGCATCTCTTTGTGCGCTTTATTCAGTGAAGCAAAGGAATTAATTTAATCCATAAAAATCGTTGCCTGAAAAATTTTGCGATTCAATAAAAAGTTTCATCTATAAGTATGCAGGCCTCAATTTGCAGATACCTAACTGGAAAAAAACTCTATTACTTATTTATTTGAGAAAACCGCAAGTCAATAGTCGAGGAAATAAACTTTGTGTGTGAATTAGATGCTCAGTAGTCAGTACATATTTGATTATTTATGCCATAAAATCTGACACATATTAGATCATTTAGTTAGATTTTTAATGTTACACTACGATTCATGAGGTTAGTTGTGCTATTTAGTACAGATGGAATAGACAATAACCTAACTTCCGATGTTACATATGAAAATAATTAATTATATTCCGATATTCAAACAATAATATTGTCCAAATAAGTCACTAATTACCAAAATGTTATTTTAGCGATGCAACTCTTCGATTTTAGCACAAATTTGAATTTTTTTTTTCGAACTCTATTATAATGTAAATCATCTAATGCATTTATTGAGAAAGTCACTAATTATCTAACCCATTTTCATGTATAGTCTCTTTTATCTTTTCTTTCCCTTCTTCCTCCATCATATTCACCGATTATGCAATAATTAAAATAATTATTGATTGCTTAACATATTTTCATGTTCTGCTTTCTTTGTTTTTGCAAGGTCTACGAAGTCTAAAGTGCGGGGTTGGAGAAAGCCAAAAGCTTCGCGCGAGTGCCTTCTTTCTTTGGTGGTAGGAGGACCAGAGAAGATCCGGTTTTGTTTTAAAAATTAATTTGAATATCCTTGTTTTATATATTTTTTTTCTTTTTACCATTATGATTAATATTCCGAAATACCTCAAACTGATATACTTGTGACAAAATTATCACAAACTAATTTTTTTATCATCAAAAATCCAAAATTGATATAATTTTGACAAATTTACCTCAAACCGGTATATTTGTGACAAATTACCCTCTATTAATTCTTATTAAATCTTACTATCAAATTACTGAGTTAATGATTTGGGATACTAGTTTTGGATCTCTGTGTATCACAGCTATACCATTTTTATGATTTTTTCGTGTTATTAATCTAATTTAATAGATGGTATATTTATTACAAATATATTAGTTTGGGATTTTTGGAAGTCGAACAAATTAGTTTAAGGTAATTTATCACAAATGCACTAATTTGGGATTTTTTTTTTTAGTAGTCTTTTCAAGTAAATTTGTTACGGTTGCATCGGTTTGGAGTTTTTCATAATCAAAAAATTAGTTTTGGGTAAAATTATCATAAGTGTATCAATTTGGGATTTGTCGAGGTATTAATCATTCGCTAATCACATCCGGTTTTTCTTATCATTTTCAGAACTTGGTATAGAAATCTCGCTCACTTTCTTTTGCATGGAACACGTATCTACCATTTTTATTGGTATGATAGTACTATATAATGTTTTGAATAGAACTTTAGTAATATAGTATAGTTGTCAATTTCTAATTGGACATGCTTTTACAATATTTTCATAGAACCAATTTCCTTTTATGCTATTTCCCTAGAAATTGTTCCCCTTTTAAATTATCTTCAATAAATGGAGCGTCTGCTAGGAAATTTTTTTATTTGAGTAGCCAAAACGAATAACATAGTGATTGAGGACATCATGATTGAGAAACACCATTTTGCTTTGAAAAGATTTAAACGTATTTAATGATTTTCATAGGATTATTTTAATGTACACAACTAGTATCAGTTGGGTGTTTTGAAAACACTAACACAAAGATTACTTGAAACTTTGGTTGAGGTTTTTATCAAGAAAAACTAGACGTTCCGTATTGCAAATTTTAATAAGATACGACAAAAGAACCTTTCAAGTGCCATAACTTGGCATAAAGGGACACTTAAGTGCCATAACTTACGAAAGGTACACTTAAGTGCCACATTTTAAGAAAAGTGGGACACCTGAGTGTCACCTCCGGCAAAGCCCGCCGGAAATCCTATGTGACATTAAAATATTAATATTTCTCACTGAGGTGGCTTGCCAGAGAGCTGAGTCAGCTCAAATTTACCTAAAACTGAAAGTGCTAGTAAGGACACCTAGAGGGGGGTGAATAGGTGTAAAAATAGATTCTGCATGCGGTGAAAACCTTTACTTTTAAGCTAAGTCTGAATAACAACAGACTTTTGAAACTGAATTTGAAGAGCAGCAGACTTTGAGCGAGATCAGAATTTAGCAGTTAAATAGAATTACGAACAAAATAAAGGAGTTCAGGGAAGAGAATAAGAACACAAGGTTTATAGTGGATCGGCTTAGATCAAGCCTACGTCCACTCTTCCACGCTAGCAACCTTCTTGGCTGGATTCCACTATGCAATCAACAAGAGATTACAACTTTGAGTGCAAACACTTAGTAGTAGATCATACTATCTCACTAAGTCACTCTTTTGGTATTTCTCTCACGATCACAAACGTTTAAGCTCTCGAAAGACAAGTATATGATCGAAGGTCGCTCAGACTTTGGAATTATAAATTCTACGCTCCGTCTCTTACTTGCTCATCGGTCCTTCATCTCCTTAAATACTCCTCCACTTCTAAACTAGCCATTGGACAGTATCTCGAGGATCGTCTTCCAATCTACCCATTGGACAGATCTATATCTAGAAGATTTGGTAGCCGTTGAGTGATAGAAGTAGAATCCCAAATTGATTCCGATCGCCCATACAAACAGAATCTTGGTTTCCATAAGTAAAGCTTCTTCGTATAGAAAGTTCTTGTCTTCAAGATCTAATTGTCAATCAATTAGATTGAGTCAATCAAATCAATCTTGATGTGGAATCCAAACTAGATCACTAGCCGTTATATCTTCGAGGCTTGTGTTACGATCTGTCGAATCTGGATGTAAAGTTTGAGTGCAATAGACTTTACAATCTAAGTCTGGGTGCAATAGACTTTACAATCTGAGTCTGAACATATTCTGCTTCTGAACATATTTAGCTTTGAGGTTTGAACATAGTCTGAATAAGTTCAGCTTTAGCATAGAATCTGTCTTCTGGTTCTTCATTCACGTTCAGTATGGAATTTGTCGGAGTTGGCAGACTTCTGATGTAGAACAGACCTTGACACTAAAGTCTGGCAATCTTCAAACTTTGACACAGAAGTCTAGAAATATTCAGAATAGACTTTGGACAATATCCTTTACATATTCTATCATCTGCATAGTTGTTACTCAACCATTAAACACGTTAGTAGCCTTTGATTTATTTTATCATCTTCAAACATCGTAAGGGATTTCCCTAACAAAAACGACGTCGTTCCGAGTGTTAGCTAAGATAGAGCCCTTAAATCAGCCAAAATGACGTCGTTTTGGCATAATTTGAATTTTAATATAATATAAAAATTAATTAAATTAAATTTAAAACAAAATAATAATATAATTTATAATTATCAAAAAAAAAGAAAAAGAAGGGAGGAGGAAAGCAGCCGACCGCCGAGGGCCGAGCCCTTGCCGCCACCGCCTCCTCGCCGTCGCCTTCCGGTGGGGGAGGGTCGGCCGGGGCTCGGCCGCCTCCCTCCTCCTCCTTCCCCTTCCATTTTTTCCTTCATCCTCCTTGACCGCCGGCTACTTCCCATCCTCCTCCTTCCCCTCCCCCGCCCCCGCGGGATCTCGGCGAGGGTCGCGAGCCCTCGCCGGATGCGGGAGAGGGCCGCGACCCCCTCCCGGATCCGGGCGAGGGCTCGCGGGCCCGCGCCGCCGGCGGCGGGTCGTCGGCCCCCGGCCGGGCCCGGTGACCCGGCCGACCCTCCCCCTCCGTTGCCGGCCTTTGCCGGCGGCGGTGGGGAGGCGGCGCGGCCGAGGGCCGAGCCCTTAGAAGCAACCTTTGTTTTTTTTTTTTTTTTTTTTTTTAAATTTTTTAAATTTTTTAAATTTTGTATTTTTTATAAATGTTTTAAATAAATTAAATTTTAAATTTAATTTAATTAACTTTTATATTAAATTTTTACAACGTCAGCACAAAAACGATGCCGTTTTGCACATGCTTCGCCGGAAAATTAACACGTCGCATTTTGGCCGGATTTTGGCCGGATTGGCACTCAAGTGATCCATTTTGCTCCGATTTTGGCACTTAAGTGTACATTTCGTAAGTTATGGCACTTAAGTGTCCCCTTCTGCCAAGTTATGGCACTCCAGGGATCCGCACCTCGATATATGTATTCCAGCAACATTTATAATTCAAAATTCTAGTTGGATAGTGCGATTTCAAATTCGGGTTCCAATTGGAGGGCACCGACTAAGCCTTTTCAAGGTGAGAACTCGTCCTTTTGAGACGTCCATGGTGTCAATCCTCGTGTTTCAAGGTGAGAAAGAAATAATAAGTCACTAAACGAGGACTTAGTTACGACTTCCGCAAGTTTGTGATTATTGCCGCTCGTCCTAGAGGAACTAATTGCAATGTGTAATATAATAATTCTTCTTTACGTTCCGATTTTCTTTTTGCTTTCTTTAAAGGCGAACTACTTCTGTTTCGTCGTGCAGCCAAGTATGAATTAATAAAGAAAGCGTGGAGACTATTATTATTTGATTTTCTGTATCGAACACCAAAATCAACTATAGTCCGCAAGAAATCTAGCTATTGTTTGCGACATGGCTTCATGTGTCCTCTCATTCTTAACACTTCTTTTTGTCGCCCGTTAATATATCTCTGTTGGAAAACTACGAACTCTAGGGCTACGTTTAATCATCCAGATTTTCAATTAGAATAGGGTTGAATATGATACGATATGAAATTTAGAGGATATGAATAATAAATTTTACAAATGGAGATGGTAAAAGTCTCTTGCAACACTCTTGTATACTTTATTTTTGTTTTCTTTTTATTTTATTTTCCTCTGTTTTTTAATTAATTTCTTTTTTATTTCTTTCTTCCCCTTTCATCATTCTCTAATAAAATTTTATTAAATAGAAAATTATACAAATATGCATAAAATACTAAAACACCTAAAATATGTAATAAGCATAAATTTTATACATTGAATTTATATTATAAGATAATGGTAAATTCATATATATAAATAAAAATAAGATCAAATTGATAAACTAATTTTTTATTTTTTATTTTGAATTTCTTATATTATAATTCATATATAATTTAAATTTGTTAATTTAAGAAATTTGTTATTTAAGAAAACAAACTTTCCTATTATGGATTTTATAAATCATATCCACCTCTGTCCTACCTCCCTCATAGAATAATTTTATTTAGTTTATATCTTCTTTTATATCCGACTTTATCATATCTTGAGCAGGCACCAAAAGCAGGATATGATAAATTTTATCCTATCCTGAATTTTATCTTGACCGCCAAACATAGCCTAATTGTTTTGTTCACACTTGTCCGAAAAAAATATATTCATGCCATCTTCCAAGTGATGAGATATGATAATTTATAAGAGATATGGCATTTCAAGTGTCGAGTATATTAATGCCACAAAGTATGTCAAATTCCTCTATAGTGTCCTACATTTATTGGTGGCAATGAGAGAGTTTCATGGAGAAGGGAAAAAAAAAAAAAGGAGAGAAGAGCACATAAATCTATTTGTGGTACATAGAAAAAGACGCAAGCAATCAACATCTATGTTAGAAATATTAAATATGTTAATCTTGATTTTCTATATCTCTCATGATTGTGCATATATTTAAGAGAATCTTCATATCTTCTAGTAATTGTGCATATCCTCATTGATCCTAGTTGGTTATCTTGTTAATAATCTAAAAAAGCTTTTTAAAAAAGCTTACATACTCTTCAGAGAAAATTATCCAAAAATTCCTAAACTTATTTTCTTTTTTGTCAATTTAGTTTTAACTTGTCAATTTTGTCAATTAAGTCTTAAATATTTTTACATTTTGTCAATTGAGTATATCCGACCAATTTTGACTGAAAATCACTGACATTGACGTTAATTGTCATATGTGGCATAGATAGCGCAAGCATGGGTAATTTTTAATAATATTTTATTTTATTTTTCAATTTTTTTTTTTTTTTTTGTCTCTTTTCTCTACTAACGGGGGTTATCAATGATCCTCGTTGACCATGCGATCCTCGTTGATCATGCAAGCCTCGCCCAAACTGGTTTATATCGAGATTACACAATTCTCTATTCTACATATTATTGACACCTAAAGTTTGGTTCATAGACTCGTCATTCATCACAAAACTGGTATTCAAAATTGACTATTGTTGCGACCTACCTTTTCCATCCAGAGAGAAAGAAATATAAGTTTAGTGGATTTGCCTAATTCGGGTCGATGACCCTTGATTAGGCGTAGGTTCTCCTATGTCCATACATCGAATGACATTGGATTTCATCTTTTTTAGTTCTTAACAACTTAAATATTTCAAGAAGTCACTACTTGTCTATTAGAGTCGGGTAGAAACCAATCAAGACATGGGAGTGTCATCTTACTTCCTACGCAATCAAAGATTTTAGGGTTGAGGACTTGATTATGCTTATATCTATTGGCAACCTATCGGTACCTCTAACTTGGAAGGTTGTAATCTGAGTGGTCACACAATTTTGATTATCAATTATAGTCCTAAGGGCATCAAAGTTCCTAAATGATCATACAAATGTTCTTGTAGGGTTCATATTCATCAAAGTCTAAACTAATCCTAATCTATTCTAAGAAAGCAATAAACAACTAGTTTATTGAAAAATAATATGTTAAATAAACACCCAAGTATTGAAATAACCTTAAAGTAAATACGGAAAAGAAAACCAATATAAGTTGGGTAGAGAATATGCATGGCCATCTTATAAGCCCCAGCGATTCGAATGAAGTCTAATTTCTTTCAAAAGGATATTCCATTGGGGCTAAGCTACATGTATACTAATTAAATGAAACTAAATTAAATCTAATGTTAAAAATTAAAAATGTCATGAAGACCTATTCCCAAGCATTTTCTATTTTTCTACTTTTTACTTATTTTTTATTTTTTTATAATTTTATATTTCTATAATTTAAAAAAAAAGATATAACATAATATAATATACTGACCCGGGTGTGACCAACCCAGGCTCGCCGGCCCACGTTCGCTGTTAGACGGGGCTCAATCGCTGAGCCCAGTCCGGCGAAAGCCTAAACAAAATAAATACGAAAACTAAGACCAGCCCGCAATGAAATATACCTAAGCCGAAGCCTCATTAGACCCACTGAGCCCATGTCAACGCTCAAGCCCATTTATACCTAAAGTTCATCGAGCCCACGCGCTCAAAATGGCCCACTCTCTTCTTTACCCACAACACCTTGACGCAGCCACTCGATCCGAATTTTTTGTTTCTTTTGTGATTTTCTTTTTCTAATTTCCTTTTTTATTCTTTTATTTCTTCCTCTCTTCTCCACGTCGTCTTCTTCACGACGTCCCCTCCTCGAGCGACGTACTTCACCAGAAGCTCCCGTTTTATCTCCAGCGAAATTCGATTGAAACTTTACTGCACAGGTTCGCGCCGAAATATCTACCGGTTCGACGTCACTACCTGACGTCACCATCCGTCATTAAAGACCCCTGGTCAGCCACGGTGTTAGAGATATTTACCTTAGGACGGCTCCAGCCATGATCGAGCTATTCCGATGAGGAAATTTCAAGTAGCATGTATTATTGAATGGAGCAATGCAATTAGCATGACTTGTGATTTTAGTGACAAGCGGCCCTGTCATCCAAATGCAAAATCAACATGGAAGGTGAATGTGAGTTATAAAGTTATATCCCTGATATGAGAGAATTTTGATGATTCAATTGGGTTGTGACATAAGTGGCACACTTAATTGAATTTGGCCGGTCTTGTATTATGATGGGATGTCTCCTATTCTAATGCGTGGTCATACTCCCAAAGGAGGTGATTATTGTATTAGTTCATGGAGGGATGCATGTACAGCATATGGTTGAAAAGTAGCTAGCCCCGATGATTTATACACCCAAAGGTGATGAATTCGAAAAGTTAGAAGAATACTCTATTTTCATGGACGTCATGTGAAGAGTATACAATTGTATGTCATGTAATTACGCCCAAAGGTACTTATATGATGATATATGTAGCTCTTGAGATGTATGTTTAGTACTCACATGATGCTAATTACATGAATTGCTTGCAAAAAACAGTCACATTCTCTGTAAATGGCAATTCCATTGCGATTGAGGTTCTTACTGGATCAAACTTCAAGACATGGAAAGAGAGGATTTTCAGTTTGGGATGGAATTGGCGGATGTTCATGTTGCTCTTCTTCGAAAATAGGCCGGCGGGCCTTGCGTGCCGGTACGAAGTCCCGAAAGTACGTTTTGCTACATGGGAAAAGAGTAATAAATTTGCTTGCTCATTATGAAGCGGTCAATTCGGGGAGCATTTGTTGAGTGGCTTGCCAATGGCATGCTTGTTAAGGATATGATGGAAGCCTTGGAGGCTAGGTATCGTGCCTCTTCCAATGCTGCAAGATGAGTACACTTATGCAATCACTCTTCAATATGAAGTATGATGGTTCGGCGGAGTTAGAGATTATGCGAGAATGGTAGATCTTCGGTCAAAACTCCGAATTCTTCGAGGTTGATATCCACGAAACTTGCATTGTGCATCGGGCATTAAATACTCTTCCTCGAAAATCGCACAAAAAAGCGTAAAAAAATGCGTAAAAGCATACTAGAGCGGTGAAGAATGAACTGACTTGGCAGCATCAATCCGCGGGCATTGCCAGCGATGGAGGTTGAGAATAGCGGCTCCAAACCCCTGTGTCCGTGGATGACCGGCGCTGAAGATCGCAAAAGCGTGGCATAAAACGAAAGGGGACAACATGGAGTCAATATCCGACACAGCAATGGGTGCAGCAAACATGAATCACTGCAGATCTAAACACCATCGAGCATCTGATTAGGCGAAGCCAGATTCAAGACGTCTAATGCACAAATTATTGAATAGGTGACGTGCGTTTTTGAATATAGGTTTCAGAATCGGATTCGGTGCTATGATCAGTCTAAACACAGTGTATCGTCACAAACACGGTCTCAGTTCTGTATGATTTCTTTGTGAGTTGATTGGCTAAGTTGAATACTCTAGACTTTAGCAAAACCGAGCAACATAGAGCAGGGATTACCTGGTTTCAGTTGACTCCACCGAGGTGAGGGACGGTGACCACCAACGAACAGCGGCGAACGAACGATGTGTTGGTCCTTTCTTAGAGAGAAACGAAGATTTTTGGTGTCTCTTCCCTCAGCCCTCAGAATGCTCCTCTTTTTTCGGAAGACCACCGGCAGGCGCGCATGGCTTCTGCCACGCCAGCAGCCGCTGCCAGCCTAGCCCCAACCATCAATTCCCGTCGACGCTCTGCCCTCTGTGCTGTTCCCAATGCTCGTGGCCCACGTCCTTTTCTTTTCTGCACAACGCGAGAGGGAGGATGATAAAGGCGTGCGGGCCCGGCCGGGAAACAGTGAAATTGGGCTGGCTCGCCCGGAAAAGAAGAGTGAAAAGAAAAGAGGCTGGGCCGTTCGACCCAGTCCAGTTGCCCCTTTTTTTCAAATAATAATAATAATAATATTTTAATTTTTCTAAAAAATTTCTTTTTTATTTTTATTTTTGAAATTTTTATTTTGAAATTTTTTAATTAATGCTATCACTATTAATGCAAACGATTTTAAAATCTATATGTTACGCAATTTAATGAAAATTATTTTTGATTTAGGGTTAAAAATTATTCCTTAATTTTCTATACTAATAAACCCAAAATAGATAGCTAAAATTTAGGTGTCAATAACCCCTAAACAAAAATCTCAACTTTGCACATTTCTCTTTTTTTTTTTCTACATTGCATTACATCACATTTATATAATATTAGCACATAAGACTTAACTCATTTACATGAAGCATGTTGTGGGGAATCGAAAGTGAGCTTAATGTATGGTCCGACTTGGAGTATGAGCTTAAAATTAAGTTAGTGTGTGGAATGAGCTAAACCTAAGTTTGACAAGAGAGATAAGCTCGAAATTGAAGTTTCAAACTTTTTGGAGCTTAAGCTTGAGTTTAGCATGAGAGATGAACGTAAATGCAAGCACCCAAAATTCTTGAGCCTAAAGGTAGCTTGATGAGCTAGTACAAGTGAACTTCAACATTGTAGGAACTCCAAGCAACTTAGAGAGTAACTTAAATAACAGTGAGAAATGTTCTAAGCTTATTCCATTGGTGCTAATCTAGTTATAAACATTTTAATCATGTCAATGTAGTCCTAAATCTTTTGACCTAAAGTCAATTAAGTCTTTTTGACTAATTTGGACTGCATATTGCTAATGTGGATACTGATCGGCCTACGTAGCATGATTAACACTGATGTTGACATTTTTAATAATATTTTAATAATTTTGATATTTTAATTTTTTTTTTCCTCTCTTTCTTTTTCCTCCTTTTTTTGGTGGCCTATGAGGGTGGCTGACGCGTAACCTCGCAGGCGATGCCTTGTGAGTCCATCCTTGCCCAAAATCACCGGTTGACCAACCGTGTAAACTTCTTATCCTTGTTTTGCTTTTGGATTGGACATCTACGATTTTTCTCATTGAAAATTTGAGAATTATAGTGAAGTAAAATGCAATATTATGTACATTACTAAGCAATAATACATTAGCCTATTTATAGGTTTTAGAGGTTAAATATCTAAAGTAGCAAAATATCAATTGTATCAAATCAGAATCAATCAAGAGAAATGTCCTATATATATATATATATATATCTCTCTCTCTCTCTCTCTCTCTCTAACATTCCCCCTCAAACTTGAGTTTGGAGAAAAGATCTAGAAAACACCTAGGCGGATGTGTCTTACCAAAGACATCAACAGTTTGTTCAGTGGATGAAGTAGAGATAAGTCAAACAATGCCACAAAGAACATGAGATCGAATGAAATGACAGTCTATTTCAATGTGCTTAGTTCATTCATGGAAAACATCACTATGTGCTATTTGAAATAGAACTTTGGTTGTTGCAATAAATGATTGTTCCACTATGTTCATGTATTCTCATGTCTTCTAGTAGCCATCGCAACCATAGTAACTATGATGTCCTATCAGTAAGAGCTCAATATTATGCTTTTGTACTAGATCAAGCAACAATAGTTTGCTTCTTGCAACATTGTGAGATAAGCGAGGTGCCCAAAAAGAAATATTAGCCCGTAGTGGAGCGACAATCTTGAGGGGTCACCAACTTAGTCAGCATCAGAATAAGTCATCAATTTCAAGGTAGATTGAGAAGAATAGTGAAGGCCATGAAATAACATACTCTTGATGTTGCGAAGAGTTTGAAGTATCGTGGCAAAATGCTTCATGTGGGGCACGGTCATGTACTAACTAATAATATAGACAACATAGGCAATGTCAAGTTGAGTAATAGTAAGATATATAAAATGGCTAACTATATGCATGTGATCATTTACGGCTTACCGTCCAAGCATGATCTACCTTTGGCTTGTCAATAAACAAATCAACAACACATATTAACATACATACAAGACTTATTAACCATCTCATACAGTTTTTTCCCATACTTTCAGAGGCTTCTAGCTTCAAATTCGGCATCCGGAATCCATCGGGCATCTCATACTCTCAGGGGCTTCTTTTTCTCATGAACAACGCATCATCACCATCTCAAATGACTACCGTGCTTATCTTTCAATTAAGTGATCACATGTTGCACCTTATACAAGTCGGTTCTTGTCTTTTCATCTAGCCGATACAAATAAAGCCCGAAGGCATATTCATGCAAGTGTGTGTCATGCCTATCACATAATAACCTTATGAATGAACCAAGCGCATACATGACCCACGCCTTGAGCCAACATATCTCTATGCCAATCCAAATTCAAGTAAGGCTTAGATTGACACACCTCATTGCTGCCTCAAGGCCATATTAGTCCTAAATTATCAAGCTTCAACGTTGATCTCTGAACCGAGTAAGACATCGTTCGTGACCCGTGTTCACACGTATACATGCAAGACATAACCAAACCATACAAAAAGCATTTCTCATCATACATACGATAAAAACGGGTGAGCACACACCCACTCCAGTAATGTAACGTGTCAACCTAGCTAATGGTTAGTAACTTTACTTACACTTGACAAGTGACAGCAAGTAGCCAAGAAATGGCTGAGCTAAAGGGCATGTGGCAAGTGAGACCTACTAGGAGAGAGGGGCAAGCAAGAGGAGAAGAGAGCGGAAAGTAAGCCAAGGTTGTGTAAATGAAGGGGTGGTTCTTCTATTTATAGGCCAACACTCATTAAATAGCCTTTACATGTGATCCAATGAGATCTCTTTTTGTGCCAAGCCTATTTTGAAGATGTGACACCCTATGATTTCTAGGGAATGATTATGGACCTTTTATGTTCTCTTCTTATTAGTCCACCTAGCTTATGAGTCATCATATAGTGATGACTAAGCTTAAGTTGCTCTCCAAGCCAATCTTCTAGCCACTATTACCCTATCCTCCTAAATCTAGCGACTCTTTTCCATAGACAATTGGGAGATCACAGTCTTTCGAAGCTTTTTGTTCTGTCGAACCAACTCAAAGATACAAGCCTCATTCATTTCCACCGTTTCTTCAAGTCTTCACCAGAAAGTGAAGTTTGTGACGAAAGGAAAGCTTATTACAGTCCGAGGAGAGGATGAGTTCAAGATTTATCATGAGACGGCTATCCCTTATGTTGAACCAGATTGTAAAGAAGAATCCAGTTTTCAAGCATTTGAGTTGGTTTCGACCAATTACGTTTCTCAAGGCACTACCATACCCACTCCAAAATTATCAAAGTTGGCGATCATGGTAGGCAAGATCATGGTCGGGAGTGGCTTTGCCCTAGGTAATGATTTAGGCCGACATGGTCAAGGCATTCGCCAACCAATTGAGGCCGGGCGGAATTCATATACGACTAGATTGGCTATCATGGTAGAGGTGGACGATCCTATAGAGGAAGAGGACGAGGATGAACTGGCTTCACTGTACCCCATATTAGGTCCACATTTCCTGGGCCTGCAAAGATGATGCATAAGGAAGAAGGGGCAATTGATACCTGTGTTCAATACTCCAAGCCTCTAGGTGCTGACATTAATGTTATTCCTGTCGGATGGGGAGAGGTAGACAAGCCAGACGCACTCGAAGGAATGGCTGACTTGTTCAAAGAGAATTTAGTGTTTGCCATCGACGAAGCTTGAGAGTAGGAGAATTTTAATTATTCGCACATTCCTCTGCGTAGGAGTTTTTACTACTTTCCGTATTTGCATTTTCATTTCTAGGATTTCTCTCATTTCAATAATGTAATTTGCTTTTCATCCAATAAAATACGTAGAGATTTTCATGTTTTAAGGGCATGTTGAAGTACACCAAACTAGCCCTGTGATGAAATCCTACCAAAAGAAAACGGCAAGGACCTAATTCTGAAGGCTGGGCTTCTTCATGTTCCCTTTAAAAAACTTTCAAAATAAAATAATTTTCCAGCATGCATCTAATTTACCTTGTTTGTTTCTTTTAATTATCTACTTTATGTTTCAGGAGCAAATCTGCGCACATTTGCTTTAACGAAGATGAAGCGTTAGGTCCAAGTTGTGAGGAGCAAGATGATTCAATGGATATTCAACGTAGTTGGGAGCAACAAGAAAATTCGAAGCCAATCATCGCCGGGCAGACTGTCACCATTCTTAGTGACATAGAAGGCACCAAGGAGGTCAAAATTGGGGCAGACTTGACCAAATCCGAAGCTCAACGCTCGACCCAGTTGCTGAAGGAATACTAGGATGTTTTTGCATGGTCTTATGCTAATATGCCAGGACTGGATCCATCCATTGTTGAACATTGTCTCTCGACTAATCCCAATGTAACTCCCAAGAAGCAAAAATTACGGAGAATTAAGCCAGAACTTTCCAAGAAAATAGAGGAAGAAGTCATGAAACTTCTTGACGTGAAATTCATCGAGGTATCACAATATCCCAAGTGGATAGCAAACATTGTGCCATTGCTGAAAAAAGACGGTCGCATTAGAGTCTGCGTAGACTATAGAGACTTGAACAAAGCTAGCCCTAAAGATGATTTTCCACTACCTCACATTAATGTTCTCGTGGATAGTACAGTTGGCTTTGAGCTCTTTTCTTTTATGGATGGATTTTCAGGATATAACCAGATCAGGATGAATGAAAAAGATAGAGAAAACGGCATTCATCACCCCATGGGGAACTTTTTGCTGTAGGGTCATGCCTTTTGGCCTTAAGAATGCCGAGGCAACATATCAACGGGCCATGGTAACACTCTTTCATGATATGATGCACAAAGAGATGGAAATATATGTTGATGATATGATTGCCAAAACCGGACCAGGAGAAGATCACGTCAAGACTTTACAAAACTTATTTGAATGACTTCATGAGTTTAAGTTACATCTTAATCCAGCAAAGTGTGTGTTTGGAGCAACTTCTGGCAAACTATTGGATTTCATAGTCAGTAGTAGAGGCATTGAGATTGATCCCTCAAAAGCCAAAGCAATTAGTGATTTGCGCCCTCCAACCACGGTGAAAGAAGTCCGAAGCCTTTTAGGGAGGTTGAACTATATAGCTCGATTCATCTCCCAACTCTCTAAAACTGCTAGGCCTTTCTTCAAGCTCCTTAAGAAGAATGCCCAAGTTAAATGGGATGATGAATGCCAAGAAGCATTTGAAGAGTTGAAGCGATACTTGATGAATCCGCCAATACTTGTTCCTCCTACGCCAGGGCAACATATAATTCTCTATCTCACAATTAATAGAGAGTCGTTGGGGGCGTGTTGGCTAAAAAAGATCAACAGATGGGAAGGAATGTGCCATTTACTACTTAAGCAAGAAGTTCTCAACAACAGAAATGAACTACTCTAATGTTGAGAAGACGTGTGCCACTTTAGTATAGGTTTTACACAAACTGCGGCAATACACCTTGCATTATCAGACATTTCTAGTCTGTGAGAATGACCCCATCAAGTACTTGTTAGAACAACCAGCTTTGGTGGGGAAATTGGCGAAATGACAAATCCTGATTTCTGAGTTTGATGTGCAAAGTGTGTCACAAAAATCAATTAAAGGTCGAGTAATTGCAGACATGTTAGCAAACGGCACTATGAGGATGCAGGATGAAGACGAATATGATTCCCTGGATGATCGCATTTTGACAATGGAAAAGGAGTCGTGGACCATGTTCTTCGACAACGCAGTTAACCTATTTGGCTTTGGTACTGGAGCAATTTTAATTTCTCCCAATGGTTAACACTATCCTGTAGCTGCAAAGTTGGTATTTCCTTACACCAACAACATAGCTGAATATGAAGCGTGCATTCTCGGCCTGCAAGCGGCCATTGGAATGGAGGTTAGCAAGTTAAAGGTGTTCGGTGATTCCATACTTATTATCCTTCAGACTGTTGGAAAATGGAGGACTAGAGATGCCAAACTAGTCCCTTACCATGATTATCTGGAAGACCTTGTAAAGGAGTTTGACGAAATATCATTCGAGTACTTGTCAAGGTCTCATAATCAGTTTGCAGATGCACTTGCAACTTTGTCGTCTATGCTCATAGTTACGGAAGAATTAGAAATTGAACCTTTAAAGATTGAAGTGTTTGCGAAGCCAGCCTATTGCATGGTAGTGACAAAAGAACCAGACGGAAAACCATGGCACCATGACATCATGACCTACATTCAAAGGCGAGAGTTCCCAGAAGGTAGCAATCCAACTGATTGAAAGCATCTTATGAAACTTGCCTCCAAGTTCTTTATTAGTGGGGATACATTATACAAACGGTCCTTCGACTTTGTCCTACTTAGATGCATCAATGCTAAGGAAGCCACTTAGTTGATGGAGGAAATACATGAAGGAGTGTGTGGTCCTCACATGAGCGGCTACATGTTAGCAAAGAAAATTATGAGGTTAGGTTACTTTTGGCTGACCTTAGAAAGTGATTGCATTCAATATGTCCGGAGTTGCTACCATTGTCAGATTTATGGAGACAAGATAAATGTTCCTCCAAATGAGCTGCATCAATTGTCGGAACCATGGCCCTTTTCAATGTGGGGCATCGATGTAATCGGCCAAATTAACCCAAAAGCCTCGAATGGTCACCATTTCATCCTTGTCGCCATCGATTATTTCACAAAATGGATAGAAGTAGCATCATACACAGTTGTTACTGCAAAGAATGTCATGAAGTTTGTGCGACGTGATATTATTGCCCGTTATGGCATGCCTGAAGCTATCATCACAGACAATGGGACGAACCTAAACAACAAGCTTGTCAATGATTTGTTCAAGGAGTTTAAAATTCGTCATTTGAATTCATCACCTTATCGCCCCCAGATGAATGGTGCTGTTGAAGCAACGAATAAGAACATCAAGAAAATTCTGGCAAAAACAGCTGATAATTATCGTGACTGGCATGAAAGGCTTCCTTACACTCTGATGGTGTATAGGACTTCAATTCGCACCTCTACTGAGGCAACTCCTTTTTCTCTGGTGTACGGCATGGAAGCAGTCCTGCCAGTTGAAGTAGAAATCCCTTCTCTAAGAGTATTGTCTCAGTCTAAGCTGACGGAAGCTGAATTGGCACAACAGAGGTATGACCAACTGAATATGGTTGATGAAAAATGATTGAAGGCCGTATGTCATGGTCAGTGTTATTAACAACGGGTGGCCAAGTCTTTCAATTGGAAGGTTCGCCCAAGGCATTTCAACGTCCATGATTTGGTGCTACGCAAGATGCTACCAATTAACCTTGATCCTCGTGGCAAGTTCACTCCAAATTACCATGGGCCATACATTGTGAAGAAAGTACTTCCTGGAGGTGCTTTAATCTTAGCAGAAATGGATGGGCGTGAATTCATGAATCCTGTAAACTCTGATGCTATAAAGAAATACTATCCATGAATAAAAAAGGCTTGTAAAAGCCTTTCCCTCACTCAAAGTGGATCAAATCTCTAGTGTATAATGATGCATGTTTTATTTTTGCAGGGACAAAGAACGGATGTGAACGACGGTGTCTTATTTTTGTAAGGAACCTCTATGAGCTCCCTTACAAAGAGGGGGCAAGATATTGACACATAATAATTTTGACTTTATGAGCATGGCCTCTTTATCATTATAGAATGCTTTCACATGATATTGAGCAATTCACTAATTCCACTTGAAATTTATCAAAATGGATAATTCAGTGAAGGATGCTGAGTTACTTGAACATGCTAAATGAGGTGTGAAAGGCAAGCCTTATCCCATACACAATCCCTTGTCTATACATTGTGAGGTGAGTATGGAAACATTTTGTGTTTCAAGGTGAAGAGTTTTCTTGCAAAATGTACGACAACTAAAATGACGAGGGGCAATTCATTTCTCTACTAGTGAACCCTTGTGTAACCCTTCTTTGAGCCTAAATACTTGAAGACTTTCTTTTATACTATCCCTGTCAAGGACCACCCCACATCGGGGCAAATGGAGGTAAGTCGACATTGAAAGAGAGGGAAATGGATAGAAATTTTCTTGCTCACACTTGCATCAATCTTCAAGTCGTGCTATTACATTGAATTCATGTGGTAATTTAAATGCCTTAGGATGACGAAGAGCATTTCTTTTCTCTATCCTATATAGTTATATTCTTTGCATAGCCCACTTGAGCCTGCAATTTCATTTCTTTAAACTCAGTTGGTGATCATCCCCCACACTGGGGCAAGACAAACGGCAGTTGAAGACTCTTGAAAAGTTCGATTGTCATTTAAAGTGTAATTGCTTGACGCATGCATTGTGCGCGCGAATTGAAATCAAAATAGAACTAAGGGGCATGAAAAAGCAGTGTGCTTGGTAAAAGCAAGGTCAATGCCCAAAGAGAAAAATCAAACATTTGATGTAGTGAGTCGTATCCCCAACAAGGCGGTACTAAAAAAACTCAAATGTTGTTGCAATCAATGGAGTTGTGATATGAAGAAAATCTTCAAAGGTGGAAAAAGAAAACTGGTGGTAATGTCAAGATGATCACCAACTCTCACCCTTTACACACATTTTGAGCCTAACGATCCTTTCATTTCTCAGCCCATGAACCCAGCCTATGTTACGTCCCTTACAAAGTCTTTCATATTAGGGCATTTGAATTAACATGGGAGTTCACATGTTTTAAGCATTGCTCGAAGAAGTGCGAGCAAGATTATTTCTTTCTCATTTTGCAGGGTTCTTGACTTGTAAACCCAGAGATGATTGCAGAAATTATTCTTTCAATTCCCTTGACTCGAAGAGTCCATTTGTTAAGCCGTTGACCAAGCTCACATTACGATCCTGGTAAAGACCCCTCAGATTGGTAGATCGTACTACTTGCAAGAAAATTTGAACTCTTGTCGACAGGATGATGATAAGATTGAGTGATATATTCCCGCATCAATGGTGGGGACAAATAACCCCTCCTAAATGAGAGCGAGTGAAAAAGCCTTTTCACACCAAAAGTGTCTCATTTAGCATGTTCAAGAGATTCACGGCTTAGTGAAAATTGTCTTAATGATAACTTTTCCCGGTGGAAGTTTGAAAAAAGCCATCATGCATGAACCTTCATTGAATTTAAAAAATGAAATGTATTTTTCCTCAAAGACCAAATGATTTGTCTTTGAAACCCTGTGTTTGTTCAGCCATCTTTGAATACTTGATGAGAATTCCAAGTATCCATTTATAAAATTTTTCAAATGTCTAGTGTGAATTCCAAATATTTGAACCTTTAAACGCTTGATGTGACCTCAAAGTGTTTGTCTTTTCGAACATCTAATGTGATTTCCAGATGTTTAGTAAATGTTTTTAAATGTCTGACATAAAAATCAGATTTTTTGAAATTTCAAGTACTTGATGAAATTTCCAAGTGCTTGGGATCTGATGAGAGTTCCAGATCGCTAAAGACTTTATTTCAAAAAAATAATTAAAAAAATTTCGAAAAATAAAAAATGTGGGGTTTGGTTAGGAATTGCCATGTCTTGCCTTTTTAGTGTAATTATGCCTTTATTTGCTCGTATATTGATTATATTGCATGTTTAATTTACCTGTTTAATTATGTTTGCAATTGTTTAGTGGTATGTGTTAATTTTACTGCAATTAAGATCTTGGTAGCTATGATTGTTATTTTAATGATTGTGCACCCACATGATCACTTCACATGTTAGTGGATAGGTATAAAATCAATCCAAACTACCTGCTAAAAAAATCATTTTGTTAAAATGAACAAGATTAGGTACCGAAAGGGTACTAATTAGTCAATTAGTGTAATCAAGTCCCCGACCCTAGATTCTTTGTTTGTGTAGGAAGTGAGATACACTCCCATGCCTCACTTGGTTTCTAGCCGACCCCAATAGGCTAGTGGCGACTCCTTTTGTGCAAAATTCATAAAAAATATCCTAATGTCACTAGGTCCGCCCTTTAGGCAGTACCCCTAAACCTGTTCCCTCCCCCCGAGGGGTAGGTCAGGACACCACTATTACCCTATCCTTAGCATGCTAACTAAGTGGACAACTCATGCTTTCAATAAATGTTCAAGCTATGGTCATCATGGGGCTGGATGTTGTCACATGTTTCTTGCCTAACTTGCTCTCCAACGCTCTCATTAGTGTAATGATGACCAAAAGTTTATAAGCATACCTACGCTTTTGAGTCACCCTTTCATTAATTGTTTTGATCTTAGTCATCAAGAAGCTTGGACTTGGACCACTTGTTCTCCAAGCTAGCTACTTGGGCGCGTGACTCGGTCCTCCTTCTTAATTCACCAACTTCCAAAGAACATAAATACAAACATGAGAATGAAGTCAACGTAAGCACTAATATAATTGGGTGAGGATTTGTTGTATTTATCCACAATCAAAGGCACTATTGAAGTCAAGATTTATGGCCAATTCACGATTGGGCGAGGCTAGTCATAGCCAAGCTTGACCGGCATGGCTGGGTCTAAGGTCAACACCAGACAGACATAGGGCCAAGTTTGGGGTCGAGACTGGTCAGCATCGAATCAAATCCATGGCCGGAACTAATTGGGCATAGGATTGGCTCACAGTCCGATGCATGGCTTGGGTCATGGTTGGGCAACATGGTCACTGGACCGATTCGTGATCGGTCTTTGATCCACCGTAAACGATCCATAGCTGGTTCACAATCGGTCCATGGCTGAGCATTACCGATTCATGATCAATCATCGGTTGTCATACAGTCGCGTGGAATCGATCAATCCGCAACCGATGTACAATCGCACGGAATTGGTCCATGGTCACCTACGACCAATGAATGATTGAGTGGAATCACCCGCGATCAACGCATGACCGTATTGAATCAATCTATGACAATCCATCCATTGATCCATGACGGTGCGTGATTGTTTTACGACTGACTCTCATCGCCGAGTGATCAACCCATGGCCTAAATAACTTTGATCAACTTGTGTGATGAATGGATCGATTCACTACCGATCCTTTGACCGACCCATGGCCAATCCTTTGATCGAACCATGGATGGTCTTTAGTCACCCGTTCCGACCAAGTTCATTAGTCCATGGCCGTTCCCTGTTATCGGCACACCAATCCCATGGCTATTTCTCATGATTGATATAAGGGTCAGAATCGTGGATGTTACATTGAACCTCAAATCCATGGCTACTACCCTCGAGTAACCTTAAAGGCTAGATCTAGGGTGGACCGAGGCTAGGGCCCTTGGTTTTGCGTTACTACTACAACCACAGAGGCGACACTTGTGACTGTATTGAAAGACCAAGAGGGCAATAGGGCACATTTGTGTAATGGTATCATTCTTTCCATTTCATCATTAAGAGCCTGCATTTGTGCATCCATATTATGATTATAAGGAACGAAGGAAACTAAGCAAACTAGAGAGATCTGTAGTAGATGTGGTTAAGTGAAGCTAAACTCACTTAGGTTCTCGATAAGCAGATAAAAAATGTAACTTAATGTTGTGGCTTTTGAACTCTGTTTACAGAGGGCACATTTAAATCTATTATCAATGTGGCTCATCGTCCTGGGTCATGTAAAACTAAGGAATCAGCCAGTGAGATTGAATAGGAGCTAAGATAGAAGGCAAAGTAGAGTGTTAAAAGATAAAAATTGTCAATATAGATTTGAGTTCGAGTAGCCCCACCTCTATTAATGGAGGTTGCAAGGAATGTAGAAGAGGGAAAAGAAAATAAGGCTCTTTTTCTATCAAGGAAATATCGAATTGAGCTGAAATTTCACATCATCAATGAGTGATGAAGGATGAGAGACACTCACATGTGAAATTGACACATGGACCTTTAGTGGCAATCTTGGATGAAAACTTTAAAGGGGTAAGATTTGAGTATGGAACGAGAGTTGATGGTGTTTTTACGAGACAAAGAGTTTGTGCTTTTTAAAGGAACTCGATCATTCTTGTATCATACACTTATGATATCTCATTGGCTAACCTCATATATTAAAAAGACAAGGCCCTTTTTCTTTAAAGGTTATATTACACAAAACTCCAAACTAGTACACAGGTGACAAATCCATCTCAAACTAATTATTTGATGCAAAAACCTTAAACCGTTATACCTATAACAAATTTATCCGCAACTAATATTTTAAAATCCAAAAACCCCAAACTGTTACATTTCTCACAAATTTAACTTATGTTAATTTTTGTAAAATTATATTAATATCATGAAAAATTTCAAACTGGTACAAATGTGACAAACATGGATAAAACCCCAAAGTGGTACAACATTCAATTGTCATATGTCATCTAACTCAGATTTTTTATGATAAAGTTTAACTGAAAGTAACAGAGGATAAATTTATCACAAATATACCGGTTTAGAGTTTTTGATGATAAAAAAATTAATTTAAAGTAAATTCGTAATACATGTACAAGTTTGGAGTTTTTTCGTGATATTAACTATTTTTTTTATGAAAATAAAGTCAATGCGCTAGTCAATTGTCTCTGTGACTTCTAGTGGCCATCACAAATCTCACATTTCTTATCTAATGTTCGTATCGAGAGATAATTATTATATCCTTGCCATGACCTGAAACCTACCAAGATTCTAATAGTTAGAAAGTCTCTCCACACAAGATATGTTAGAATTAAACATCACGAGCTATTATGTTATATCTTGAAATTTTGGCTCCTATTTCTTATTTCATCAATGCACTTATGGTTATTTTAATCTAAACTGATCACTCATGAGTTAACTAATTTATTAGGCAATGCCATAAAGTGTTAAAATGCAAAAGACTATAGAATTTGATCAGGGATCGACTGCTCGACCATAAAGATCGATAAGGATCAATACTACACTATTACAAGTCAATTAGTTAACAGATATAAATCTACTTGACCGAAGTACGTAGTCAGTTCGCAGGTGATTCTGCACAATTACGATATTCACGTCAAATGACGATAAACTGATTTCCTATTGATCTTGTACTTAGGGTATGTGATTGAACCCCTATGATTACGTGACAACCGAGGGTCATCCATGATTAGAAGAGACATAAATGTAGATTGAAAATTATTGATCATGGGTCAACCGTACGGGAACTCCTAAAAGCCACTCGATAGTTTAGGTCATACGAAAGTCATATTTTATCAATTTTAATCAAGAAATTTAATTCAATTTTGGGTTTTGAACTTTTGAGAATTTCAAAACTAATTTATTGTACGTTGTCTCATTAACTGTCGAATCATTGGCAAGTTCAAAATTTTGGTAAAAAAAAGGTATCAACAGATGAAAATTGGAAATCGAAAAGGGTACCTGGCCTTAGGGAAAAATTGAAAAGTTTGAAACAAAATTTGTGAAATGTTCAAAATGCCATTGCATTTATGGACTAAAGGACAAAAGAAATAAAGGAAAGGAGGAGAGGATTGTAGGGATTTTGTTGAATTGCCAATAATGAAAATCTTGGACAAATATCAAGAAATCTCTCTCTCTCTCTCTCTCTCTCTCTCTCTCTCTCTCTCTCTCTCTCTCACTCACACACGCACGCGCGCGTACGTTACCTCCCCCAGTTGAACCTTCTTCTTCTTCTTGTTCTTCTTCATTTTCATTTTCATCTTCTTTTTCTCCTTCCATTTTCCTTTATAGCCATCCCTCCTTTGCCGTGACCATCGCCGCCCACTGCCATTGTCACTGCCGCTCATCCACCATCCTTTGCACCACCCCTTAGGCTACCATCACAAGCCTTCGAGCCTCCCAAGTTTTGCCACTCGCTCAAGCCACTCGTTGTTGCCATTCTTCACCATTGCTTGCTCCGTTGTCCACCACGTTGTCACCGTCCGTCACCTCCACTGTAAGCCACCATCAAACGACCCTTAGTGGATTTGGGCTTCAAGAGCCAAATTGCCACCGTTCGTGTCCCTATTCTAGTCGGGAACAACGTATCCTCGACATTGTCGCGTCGTCGTTGCCATGAGCTCACAGTCATCGTAAAACAATGAGTTAACTCCTAATCGTTGAGATTAAGGCTAAGGGAGATTTGTCTTCGATTTGTTTAAGTGACCATAGTAAGGTTCAGTAACCGCAGTTAATGTAAAGTAGCCGTGGTTGGATTAATTAAATGTAGTTGGTTTAAAGTAACTGTAGTTAAATTAAAGTAACATTGGTTAGGTCAATTAACAGTAATTACTTTAAGTAATCTTGGTTACATTAATTAAGTATGGTTAGCTTAATTAATCTCAATTAGCTTAATTAATCGTTGTTAGCTTAATCAATTGCAATTAATCTTAGTTAATCGCAGTAGAATAATTAATGATGATTATTGATAATCAATCGTGGTTAGTGCAAATTAATGACGGATTAGCCGTTAAGTAGAATTTTATGCTTGATTTATTTGGTGAAATTATGCATAATTATGACTATTTTAAAGAATGTTTATTTGAAAATAAAATGGCAAACTTTGGAGTGTCGTGTTTGGATGCCTTGTTTTATATGCTAAATGAGGCAATGGGATTTTCAAATAAAAGTGTGCAAAATTTAACGAATTGATTTTAAGTACGTGACCACATGCGATTATTTTACTGAATTTTTAAATGTTAAGATTTTTCGAAATTTGTCATTTTAGCACGAACTCTTTTACACTGGCTAGTTGACGGGAGATAAAAATTAGCTTGAGTGTTGGTGTGCTTGTGTGGTCACTTAATTGAACTCGTCACCCAATGGGAGTTTAGGGACAATGCTCGATATTTATCGAATGCCCGGCGGGGCTCTAGATGCCAAGTCGAGGTTAAGACCAGACCAATGCTCCTTATGGAATACCGTCTAGGTGGGGGTTCTAGACAATACCATGCTTGACTGGGTAGGATGATACTAAATCATGCTGGAAGACTGCCAACTTGTATGTTGGCTGTGACCCGAGGGGTTGTAATAATCGGAACATGTGTGGATGATAGTGACACATTATGCTTAAGTATGGGGTAAAACTATAAGACATGGTATGGGATGGGGTAAAATGGGTTTTACTTTATAATCGAGACTTGTATGATGCTCGGTGCATGAGAATTATGTGTTCTGATTATTAGTTTTACTTGTTGCATTGATGTTGGTATATGTGATGTATTAATATGTAGGGGTGTGCTAAGGTGAGGTAAGATTGCATGCCGTTGCATGTTTAGACCGCCTCCCAGGCAAATTTGCATGCTAATTGAAACATAGGCTGTTAACTCGCTGAGATTTATATCTTACTTCGTTACTATTAACTATTTTCAAATCCATAGTATGGAGAACCGCCGCGTGAGGTTTGGGGTCCGAAGGACCAAGACATAAGTTTGTTTGGCATCACTTTTAGTCGGCCTTACCGTTAATGAAGTTTAGATTAACCCTGACCGTACAGATTTTCGAGATGGTTGGTAGGAAGTGGCCATAGAAATGCTTGTAACTATTAAATTTCCTAGGGTTAACAGTTTATAAATTAAAGTATTGTTTTGGAATGTTTGCGGTGTTCTTACTATCCCCGTTGTTTGTTGTTTGACTTAGTGTTATTTATATTAAATGTTTATGCTTCTATTTAATCAAAAAATAGAAGATTGGGTCGGCAACAAGTCGTGGGACATCGCAATTTAATCGACCATTGAGGGATGTTTGCGCGCTCGAGATTCGGGGTGTGACATCACCATCCAAAGTGGTATCAGATGCTAGTTAATACCTAGAATAATAAGGTGCGATGGGTTCTGGGATAATTAGCTAGGGAAACATCTTATGCTTGTGATTGTCGATTATTCTCTTGAATAGCTCTTCCAGATTCCTAACCTTGTGTTGGCATTGTAAAGCAAACTTCGTCTAGAACTCCTGTTGGATATGTCATTCTAGAGCCGGTTCCATTAAATGAAATAAAAAAGGAGCGCCCCATGGACACTACTAGCACCTCGGGCTGGTGGTTTGGGGAATGAACGGGTCCGGAAGCTGCGGGGTTCAATCCTCAAAAGCGGCAACGTGGTTGCCTTGTAAAAAAACAATAGTAAGAGTTAAAAAAAATTGCATCCTTTACTTTCATAAAAAGGCTTTTTGGCTACTATAGTGAACACGTTAGATGAATAACCTAAGGATGGCAAGAGAAAGGACATAAGAGAATTTTCGTGGATATGGAAAAGATGTTCTGGGATGGTTTAAAACTAAACATTCGAACACATTTGGTGCCCTTAAAGTAAGCCCAAGCTAGATGGGATGGGAGACCTCCTAAGAAAGTGTCTACCTATGAGCCAAAGGATAAAATCATGAGGCTCGATATGGGACAAGCCAAAGCGGGCAATAACTCTATAAGTTAGTCCCTATCGAAAAAGGACCCCTTCAGTATATGTGTAACTTGGGGACGAACTAGGCGAAAGCTAGTAAGCCTATAACAACCTGGTCCAAAGAAGGTGCGGAGTGGTCACTAGGCTCTGATACCACTTATGACGAATTGGTCGATTCCGAACGATCGCACACCCATGCAGCCTTGGGATTAGGATCCAAAGTTAGCCTTACGAACACTCAACTCACAAGAATGCGGTATGGGAGTGAAGCACAAATGTATTGTTTGTAGATGAGAGTGTCCATATGAATGGGGGAGGATCCCTTATTTATATATGAGCGGGTTTGATCTTAGCTGTTGATCCCCTCCCAATTCAACAATTGTATTCAAATATGTACAATCATTACAAGGCTACATGCAGCTCAAGAAGCCCTAAGGTGCGGTGAAGCCCAAATGACGTTTGACAAAATGCCTGACACACGAAACTAAATGGCCTGCAGGCTTGTCCTGTGTTATGCATGGGCTAGATCGCATTACTCGTGGGTCAACTCATGCATTGATCATGGGTCATTCCTAGATCGTTCATGGGCAGCTCGTGAGCTGGCCCTTGTGTAGGACACAGCCCTATCATTTTGGATAGTCTTGGATCATGCTCGTCCTTAGGCTGTGTCAATAGGCAGTGTTGCCTTTGTGGTCTTGCCAATTGATGACTTGCTCCTTCTTGTGCTATTTCAGATGCTCCACCAACACAATGACCGCATCAAACCGGTTGTTCTTCACGGTGAGGTGAAGCACGGTCTCCTCCCTAGCAATTATCTCTTTGACAGACTCAGGCGAAGCGGAGAGCCACACCTTCATGACATCGAGCTCCCCATTTATGACTGCATAATGCAAAGGGTTTCTTCTCTCTCGTCCCTTCATAGAGCACAGGTGTTGACCCACTCTTAGGAGTTCCCTTGCGATCTCAACATCACCTCAAGCTGTCGTGATGTGCAGCGAAGCTAAACCATCTACGTTCACTGTTTCCACAAACTCTAGCATCAAATTTCAGGAGCTCTTTGTGACATCCCAGATTTTCAACTTTGTTTTCTGCTGAATAAAACGGGCATTTCATTGACGCGCTTATAAGGCTGTTCTCAGAGCTGATTACTCTTGAGATAACTAGGCTAATTGGGGAAACTAATAAGGATTTTAAGGCAAATAGACTTGAGAAGTCGACTAGGAATCGGCTTCTCGACCGTGTCTATCTTTAGAGGCCATTACGGCACAGTATAAAATCGATTTGAAATCAGAAATAGGCTGGTTTGATAGAGATGTGTGGTCAATCGTGGGTGACACCACTAAATTGGAAAATTCTCGTCGACCGACACTAGACTGATTTTCTTATTGTTTTGGTACCCTGTGTCAGTATTTGAATCCTCGAGATTTTCACGACAACCGAGAGTCACCAACGAGTTGAGTAGGTTCATTGTGGCTCGAAGAAAATCGACCACGGGTCATTTGCACTAAAAATGCCTGAAAGTTACCTAGTAGTCTAGGTCACGCTAAAAAACGCGTCGAATGGAAATTAACCATGAATTCGAATCCGATTTCAGAAATTGAAGATTTTATCATGTCACAATAAATTCTAGGACCCACGAATCAGTCTTAGAAGATTTTTCAGAGATTCCGAGATTTTTATGGAAAATCGGTTCGGACGTCGCGGAAAATTAATGGAAATTCGGATGGACTCATTTGAAAGAAATTTGGACTTCCAAGCTGGGCTATGTACTGATGGGGAATTGTATAAATTCTATGGACTTTTTCCACGACCAAGATGGACGTCAATTTGAGAAATTTCATGAAGAAATTTAAGCTCAAATTATCAAATTCGGAGCTATGGTTTGGAGCTGGATTTTTAACATAAAAAATGAGTTATTCTGGTGGATTATTATTGGAAAGTATTAAGGGGACATAGAGGATAAGATTGGGGACCAAGCATTAATGAATCTTGGGATATTTTGCTTGATTTATCCCCCTCCTTCGGCAGCTTCTCTAGCAAGCAAGACCGGCTAGCCTTCCTGTCGTTGTCTCCCTCCCGTGCACGCCACCTTCGTGCGACGCCTCCTGCTTCTCCTTTTCATTTCTGGCGCATAGCAAATCACCGAATGCAGCTGCTTCTTCCTCCCATCTCACTGCCACCTCCATGGAATTGGCTGCTCCACCTTCTTCGTGTCCTTACTTGGACGGCGCGAGTTCAAGGCCCCCAACCAAAGGTCCATCGTGGACTCTTCTCCTGCAGCAACGATCAAAGACCTCAGCGAAGCGGCCACACGTCCGAAGCAGCGTGTCTCCATCTCCACGTCCGCACGCCACTCCACCGAAACACCCAGCAGCAAACCGAAGCCCTCTCCACTATCTCTCTCTCTTTCACTCGGCCAGCCCATGAATTCCATCGAATTCTTTTCAGCTGCCCCACGTATGCAAGCCGGTCAACTCCAGCAAATCTCACGGCCCAACTCAGCTTGTGGATTCAATCCAGCTGCAGCAAACCGAATCAACGCCGCCTGCTTCCACCGTTCATGTCTGTATCTCCACGCGTGCGTCTTCAGTTCCACTGAAGGAGTCCACCAAGGCCTGTTGAGCTGCCAGCTCTCCCTCCATGTGCTGCCAACCGTTCGCTCCACCATCGAAGCCAACCCGATGTTCCTCTGCCGCACGATCAGTTAGCAGCACCAACCCCGAAGCCAGTGTTGACCTCTCCACCCCCACCGTGCGCCAGCTGCCCTTCATTCATCTTCGGTGTCGTGCGTTGTCCAGCGCCGAAGACCCCACAACAATGCATGAAGCAAGCTGCTTCTTCGCGTGGGTTGCCACCTCAACGAAGACCAACTGCTCGGCCTTCCTTCGCTCACGCCAGCAAGCTGCCCGAGAGCTCTTCTCCAGCGACGTGTCTTCAGCCCAACATCCACCGAGTTCTCCTTTGCTGCCCTCTCTCGGTCAAACTCCTCAGCGCTGAAGACTCGAGCAAGCATCCGCGTGGTCTTCTCCAGCTCGTGGCCACCGGAACTGCAGCTGCCACGTTCGAAGATCTCTCCCAGTTTCTGCCAGCGCGCCTCCACCAGCGAAGTTTCCTTCATTGACCATCTCTCTTGCTGCCGTTCCACTGAATCCGATCCCACCGATCCCTCTCTCTCCATCATCCGTGCCTTTCCCCAGCAGCGTCGAGGCCGCTTCTTCCTTGCTGTCACGAATTCCACCGAATCAAGCCATCTTCTTCGATCCTCGCCTCTGTTGCCACGTCCCAGTCAACCGTCATCCATTTTCCTCCGACGATTGACTCCTCCTGCCAGCTGCCGCGCAGATCCAGCAACACCGAATCCCCCAGCTCGAGCATCGCCAACTGCATCTCTCCGTGCGTCTTCAACCACCAGCGAATTTCAGTCCAGCTGTTCGTGTCTTCAAGCCCAGCAGCCGCGTGAGGTCAAGCCCAGTGAAGCGTTCCTTCAGCCCCTCTTGAAGCCCATTTCGTGGCCCAGCTCGCAAGAAACAGCCCAAGCTCCAGCCCGTGAAGCCCATCTCCATCAGCTCGGCCCATCTTCAGCATTCTTCAGCCCACAAGTGCAGCAGCTCCATTTCTTCAGCCCGTGAGTTCAGTGAGGCCCATTCAATTCAGCCATTTCAGCCCAACTCAGCCCGGTTCGCAATTGTTTTCAGCAGTCCATTTGAAATCTTCAGCCATTGGAGTTCGGCCCAGCAATTTCTTTTGTTGCTCGGCCCAACTTGCAAAGATCAACCCATCCGAAGACAAGCCCAGACTTTGAAGCCCAGCAAGTTAAGCCCAAGAGTTCAGTCCAAGCCCAGAATTTTCTATGGGCTTGTAATATTTCTTGGCCCGGCCCAAGTGTCCGCCGACGCCGCCGAAAAATTGGATTTCGCCGCCGTCGCGGTGTTTTGGTCTTCGTTTTGCTCAAGTGAGTTTTATTCACTAATGCTTTCTTAGTTTGCTAATTATGCTTAGGGTTGTTTAGATTTATTTAAATTAGGAATTAGGTAGTTATTTAGATTAAATTAGAAATCTAATTATTCAATTGTGCATGTTAGGTGGTTAGATTAAATTAAGCGAGGTCTAGAAAAATTATGCTATTTATCTAGAAGGGTCCGGGAATTTTCCGGGTCCGTATTGGAATTTAATTTAATGATTTTGGCCCAGGTTAGTATTTTTAGAAATTATATTGAATTAATGGATTAATTTTCGAAATTAATTAGTTATTAATTATTTTTCCGTAAATTCAACCGGGATGGCTGGTGACCGGAATCTCATGCTGATTGTCATGGTGCAGTCCGTTTATTTATTTGAGCTTTGAATTGTGCTGAATTTAATTAAATGTGAATTTTTAGGATACGTTCCTAAATGGTTGTTTTTGATTATTTGATTGGGAAATGATGGGGTATCGATGGTTAGTATCAATAGTAAAGTGGTGATTGAGAATGGCATCTAAAAGGGCACGTGGGCTCGGTGATTTGATGCATCACTTTGGTAAACAAGTACCTAAAAGAAGGCACGTGGGCCTGGGCATCGTAAAACAGTCACGTGGACTCGGTGAATTGATGCATCACTTTGGCAAACTAGTGCCTAAGAGAATGCACGTGGACCCAAGGATTTAAGTGTAGCATCTTGGTGTTGGAGAAAACTTCCTTACTTGTTTTGATGTCGACAAAACATTTTCGTCTAGTCTGAAGACTTGCGGACTCACTCGACAAAGTCGAAGACTTGCGACTTACTCGACAAAGTCTCGAAGACTCGCACTCTTCCGTCAAAGTCCGAAGATCGTCAAAGTCGAAGATCGCCCGGCATCGCGACTCAAGATGTAAAGTCTCGCCCTCATTGACGGTTTCTAGACCGACGAAGAAGATTTATCCAGATTCAAGTATTTCTTTAAGGATTTGATTCGAGCGGTTAAAAGAAGATCTCACACGGTTTGGAGATAACACCTCAAGATCGATTATTCGGTTTGATTCAAATTTGAATAAATTGAATTCGTTGATTGGCGAAGTATACTTGGAAGGTTCTACTTATGGAAACTTAGATCTTGATTGTATGGGCGAGCAGGATTGGTGGGCTATCTTCACATTCCTTAAGTAACTCGAGATCTCCCTAATTGATTCTGTCCAACGGGTAGATTGGAAGAACTCCTTTGGAAGGTGCCAACGGTTATGAAGGCATGGAGGAGTATATAATGAAGACGCTCCTATTTGAGTGTGTGCGAGATAGATAAATTCCAAAGTCTCGAAGCTTCTTGTTCTTTGTCAATTCAATTGTTGAGCGTAAACTTGTACTCAAAAGAGAGTTTATATTTTTGTGAAGCCTTGAGGAAGTGTAGTAGAGTCTCTACACCGTGGAATCAAGGAAGTGATACCGTAACGACTTTTTTGATTCATAGTGGAATCCAAAGGTGGGTTGTCGGTGCGGGAGAGTGGACGTAGGCTTGGATTAAGCCGAACCACTATAAACCTTGTGTTCTTATTCTTTTCCTTAAACTCTTTTACCTTGATTGTAACTCTATTTAATTGTTAGAGTTTAATTTCCATTTAAAGTCTATTGCTAAACAGATTTGAGTTAAAATTATAATTTCTGATTTACTTAGCAAAAATTTGTTTTCGCACCTATTCACCCCCTAGGTGCTCGTACTAGCGTTTACATTGGTATCGTAGCGCATTGTACTCATTTAAATTGAAGTGTTTTTACTTGAGTTAACGATCCATGGCTAGTATGTTAGCTCCGTGTGTCTGGTTGAAGGGCAAAGCAACACAAGACCGCCTTATTTTGATGGAAAGGATTACAGCATATGGAAAAACAAGATGAAGGCATTCCTAAGATCTAAAGATCCTATGGAATGGGACGTGGTAGATAAAGGAATCACTCCTAAAGCCACAACAATCTTAGAAAGAGGAAAGGAAGCTGTTGAGTGCAGCGAGATGACTCAAGAAGAGATAACCAAGAGACAAGCTCTCGATGCAAAAGCAATTTATTCCTTATATTGTGCATTATCTCCTACTGAATATAACAGAATATCTTCTTGTGAAACAGCTAAAGAAGTCTCGGGATAGGTTGAACATCACCTATGAAGGAACCGATCGAGTGAAAGAAACCAGAATCAATATTCTGCTCGGTCAATACGAGGCCTTCAAGATGAAACCAGGAGAATCTATCACCGACATGTTTAGTCGTTTACGAAATCGTGAATGGTCTTGAGTATCAAGGTCAACCAATCTCCGGACCTATGAAGTTCAACAAACTGCTGCGTGGACTTTCCAAAGATTGGAATCACGTAAAGACCTCAATAAGGGAGACACAAAGAATCATGCCACTTTCTGTTGACGAATTGGTTGGCACTCTTCAGTCTTATGAAGTGGAGCAAAACAACGAAGATGAAGATCCCAAAGGTAAAAAATCTATTGCCTTAAAATCTAACGATGACTCTGATGTTACAGATTCTGAAGATGATAGGGATGATGAAGAGCTTGCTCTCATGATAAGAAAGTTCAGAAAACTGAACAAAAAGGGAAGAAGATTCAATTGGAAGAAACAAAGCTCTCAAAAGTTTCAAAACAAATCGGCAGAGGATGATGAATCCAATAAAGATGTGATTTGTTTTGAATGCAAGAAAAAGGGACACATCGGACCCAACCTGTCCCTTACTAAAGAAAAAGAAAGGAAAAGCTGAGAAATACGAGAGGCTCTCAAAGCAGAAACTTGGAGTGATACCGAATGCGAAGAGAGTGATGATGACTATGCCAATATTTGTCTAATGGCACAATCGAATTAGACTCGACTCGGACTCATGAAAAATCAAGATAAGTAATTTTAAGATTCCTACTAAAGTTTCTAAATATATTGATGAACCGTGTCTTAGTCTCAAAACCTCTCTCAAGAGGATTTCCGAACTAAAAAGGGAAAATTCTGCATTGAAGCAACAGGAGACTCGTTTGTAAAGAAAATGTCGAAAATTTAGATAAAAGTGTCATTACCTTGAAAGAAAATGCAGACTCTTTTCTAAAGAAAATGAACTTTTGAAAAATGATATTTCAAGCATCTCAAAAAGGTTTTCTGTAGGATCTGAGAAATTGGAAAAGATTCTTTTAGCGCAAAGACCTTACTTTAACAAATCAGGCTTAGGAATGACTGCTGAAACCATTCCTCTAATTGATTTTCCAAAAGTGAAGGAAAGAATCAAACAAAGACCTATAAAAGACTTTTATAAAACTCATTTTCAAAAAGCCTTTGTAAAACCTGTAGGCCGCAGTGTTCTTAAATGTTCTAAGTGTAATAGTTCAGAACATTTTGAGAAAGAATGTCCTATGGTTTGGAAACCTGTTAAGAAGGTTTGGGCAAAAACCGTATATTGCACTAACACCATTGGACCCAAGAAAATATGGGTACCAAAAAAAGCTTGAGTTTTCTTTTTAAATGCAGGTCACTACCAAGAAAAAGGTCAAATGGTACTTGGATAGTGGATGCTCAAGACATATGACAGGAGACTCAAGTTGTTTCATAAAACTTATGCAAGTTAATGGTGGAAAAGTTTCATTTGGAGGAAATAGTAAAGGCAGAATTGTCGGACGCTGAACAAAGATTGAAAGTCTCACAATCAGCAACGTTTCTTTAGTAGAAGGACTTAACAACAACTTGTTAAGTATCAGCCAACTGTGCGATACAGGTTTCAAAATTAACTTTCAAGAAGGAATATGTTTAGGAACCAGCAAAGATTCCTCTCAGACTTTCACAGGACGAAGACATGGGAACATCTATCTTCTGGACATCAAATCAGAAAAATCCCAATGTCTAATTTCAATACAAGAGGAAGCTAATCTATGGCATAGGAAACTTGGCCACATCAACATGAGGCAAATAGCCAAGATCTTTGCAAAGAAGCTTGTTCGTGGACTACCAAATCTAACATACCAAAGATCCAATCTATGCACCCCATGCGTACTAGGAAAACACGTCAGAAGTTCTTTCAAACCAATAAATCAAGTTTCCACTAATCGTGTGCTGCAACTCTTGCATATGGATCTCTTTGGATCAACCGAACCTGAGCATTGGTGGTAAGAAATATTGCCTAGTAATAGTAGATGATTACTCATGATTTACTTGGGTATATTTCTTGGCAAGTAAGTCTGAAACTTTTTCTTATTTTATAAAGTTTGCAAAGAAAGTACGAGAATGAGAAGGGGTATGTTATTTCTTGTATACGAACAGATCATGGAGGTGAGTTTGAAAATCAAGATTTTGCTAAATTCGTGATGAATCTGGTTTTCAGCATGTGTTCTCCTCTCCGTACACTCCAAAACATAATGGAGTTGTGGAAAGGAAGAATAGATCACCGCAAGAAATGGCTAGAACTCTTTTAATTGAAAGCAACATTTCTTCTCGCTTTTGGGCTGAAACAGTTTCTACAAAGATGTTATATTATTAATAGAGTTTTCTTAAGACCTATTTTGGAGAAAACTCCCTATGAACTGCTTCAAAGGTAAGAAACCAATTGTTTCCTATTTTCATGTGTTTGGTTGCAAATGTTTTATATTGAAAAATGCAAATGATCGAATTGGTAAGTTTGAAGAAAAATCGATGAAGGTATTTTCCTTGGATATTCAACCACCAAAGAAAGCTTACGAGTTTACAACAAAAAGACTCAAACAAAGGGAGGAATCAATGAATGTTAAATTTCAAGACTTCATACAAATTCAATCGATCCGGACTAACCCGAAGAATGCGAACCTCCGGCCGACTCTACAAAGTCTAAACCCCTAGAAGCGGCTCGGACTTGGAAGACCAACAAAGAACAAACGTTGAAGAATCGGATGAAGAGAAAGATCGGTCACGTCGGACCAACCAGCAACTGGAAGCACAAGTCTAGTCACCCCAAAGAACTCATAATTGGCAACATTGATGAAGGAATCCGTACAAGATCCAAAAGGCATGAAGAGTCTAGTCTTTGGCACTTGTTTCGAAATAGAACCCAAGAGCATAGAAGAAGCTTTAACTGATGAAAGTTGGATTGAAGCCATGCAAGAAGAACTCAGGCAATTCAGCATTAACGATGTCTGGGATTGACTCCTAAACCAAAAGGTAAATCTGTTATTGGAGCTAAATGGGTTTTCAGGAACAAGATGGATGAAAAAGGAAAAGTTATAAGGAACAAAGCAAGACTCGTGCCCAAAGGATATACGCAAGAAGAAGGGATAGACTATGATGAGACTTACGCACCAAAAGTAGCAAGGTTAGAAGCAATTAGACTATTACTTGTTTTTGCTTGTTATAAGAATTTCATGTTATTCCAAATGGACGTCAAAAGCGCATTCTTAAATGGATTTATCCAAGAGGAAGTTTATGTGGAACAACCTCCCGGTTTGAAGACCCAAGGAAGCCGAGACTACGTATTCGGGCGAAAAGGCGCTATATGGATTAAAGCAAGCACCTCGAGCTTGGTACGACAGGTTAAGTAAGTTTTTAATTCAAAATGGTTTTGTTAAAGGTAAGGTAGACACTACCTTGTTTATTAAAAGAGAAAATAAAAACTTTTTACTTGTACAAATCTATGTTGATGATATTATCTTTGGATCACCTAACGAAAATCAGGCAAGAAATTTTCTAAGTCTATGCGGGATAAATTTGAGATGAGCATGATGGGTGAACTTTCCTTCTTCCTTGGACTACAAGTAAAACAATTGAAGGAAGGGACTTTCATTCACCAAGAAAAATATGCTAAAGATCTTGTTAAAAAGTTCGGTTTGGAGAATTGCAAAAAGACGATATACCAATGTCTAGTTCTTCGAAGCTGGACAAAGATGAAGGAGGAAAGAAAATTGACCGGAAGCTATACGGAGTATCATTGGTTCACTTCTTTATCTTACGCTTCTAGACCCGACATTTTGTTTAGTGTATGTATTTGTGCCGATTCCAATCTGATCCAAAAGAATCTCATCTAAGTGCTGCAAAACGCATCATCAAATACGTTACAACAACCTCAAAGTTTGGTCTCTGGTATCCTAAAGAAGAAGATCTTACTCTCCTTGGTTACTCAGACGCAGACCTAGCCGGATGCAGAGTTGATAGAAAGAGCACCTCGGCACTGTCAATTGCTTGGGAACATAACAAAAGATCTTGGTTTTCGAGGAAGCAAAGTACGTAGCTCTTTCAACAGCGAGAATGCAGAATACGTGGCTCTTGGAAGTTGTTGTTCTCAAATCTTATGGATAAAACAACAGCTAAGAGACTTTGGAATCGAAGACTCATGCACTGAGATCAAATGTGACAATACCAGCGCAATTAATCTCACCAAGAATCCAATTCTTCATTCAAGAGCAAAGCATATAGAGATTCGACATCATTTTATTAGAGACCATGTTCAAAACGGAGAAGTATTGATTCATTTCATCGACTCAAAGAATCACCGCGGACATCTTTACTAAGCCACTTTGGAGAAAAGCCAATTTGAGTCTATTCGCTCCGGACTTAATATCTTAAAGTCTGAAGAAGTTCGAGACTTAGGGACTAAAGTCTAAGGAGGCTCGGACTCAAGAGATCAAGATCTACTACCGTAAGTTATTTCTATTTTGGAAATTTATCTTTTGGACAAAATCTCGAAAAGGTACGTTCATCTATTAATCAGTAATTGATTGATGTTATCTTTCTAAATTTTCAGAATTATAGCAATCATTCCTTTTCGAAAAGAAGTTATCTTTTTGACAGCTTATACATTTTTCAAAAAGGTAGTTATTTTTTGAAAAGGTATTTTTATTTTCCTTTTGCGACGATTCGTATAACCCGTTTCGATTGCTTTATATACCGATCGTCTTCCTCACAAACCCTAGAAGCCGTAACTTCACTTTTTCTCTCTAGTTTAATCTTAAAGTCTTCACCTTTCTCGCGAATCGAGTTTGGAATCTCCTAAAGACTGTGATAGTGGCTTCTCAAAGAAAGTCCTCAAGAATTGCAAGCAGGGGACCACCGCCTTTGCGTGAGGGTCCTACGCATTTTGACCTCACCGAGGAAGAAGATTCTCCGAGACAACAGCAAAGCCCACAACATTCTCAACCGCTCCGCTCTTCTCAGGCTAAACCACAACAGCAAGCACAGGAAGAAGTCGTCGTGGATGCCGAACTTGTAAGGTCTCAAAAGCCCGCTTTTACCTACAAACTGTACACTGCTTTAAAAGAAGGAGGCTCCGCTTTGAGTTTCATTGACGAGTTTTTGGTAGAAAAGGGGTATAGGAATGAAACCCATTTTTTGCGCATAATGGAACGCTTGGGAATCGCTCCTGCGGGCTCGGCGAGATAGAGCTTTTGCGAATATTCCAAGTGATCCACGTGTTAGTGGACATAATCAACCCGAAGGAAATGATGATGAGAAAATGTTCACCAATTTTAAGTCTAGAATGGGTATTGCTGCGAATGTTAGAAGCAACAGTAACAGATTTGTTTCGTTCTGAGGAACACAAGCGACATTATACTAAGTTGCTGAAGAGAGGGGTGATGAACCCAAGGAGTGTAGACTTTGATTTTCTAGACTCTCTCGAAGGTGAACTTGCGGGAGAAATTCACCTTACTTCAACTTGATAGATTCTCGCTCCGAGACAACAAAGGTAGCACATCCATAACTTATCGCTATTTCTATTCAAATCTAAGCTTTTTGGATGCGAATAGATTTTCATTCAGCGTTAGAGATCGGGATTATGTGGTTGACATGGACACCCCGGCCGATGTGATTGGGGTTGAAAGAGGGAGTTTCAATCAATCGGTGTGTCTATTGGCCGGCAACGGTGGAACTCGTTCGAGATGGGATGGCCGAAGGACGAATCTCGTACGTGAGGTTGAATGCCTTAAATGTCCTGCTTCACAAGATTGTAATCAACTGTCCGAGACCAAAATCGACTTCAAAGACTGATGTTTCAAATTCAGAAGCAATGCTGATGTATGCCATCAACGCTGGCAAGAAGTTCTCTCTACCACATACTATAATGTTTCACATGTACAGATCGGTGGTGAAGGACAAGGGCCAACTTCCTTACTCGACTTGTTTCCAAGCTATTCGAGACACCTTAACATTTAGCCTCCCAATATTCTTTGTGTTCGATCGTGTGATCAAATGGTGGTGGGACCGAAGATGGTTTCAAGATGCGTCCGAAAGAGCTAAACAAAGCTTTGGAGCGATTCAAGGAGAAGACTCTGTCAAGACTCATCAAGTCTCTTCTGCTGCAAAAAGAAAGGGAAAGGAGCCCATGACAGCTCCATCCAAGAAATGAAGAGTACTCATCTTGGAGGATGAAGAGGACGAGGAAGATGTAACCATATCAGCTCTTACATTAAGCAATCTTCAGCATTCTGTTCTAGAGACAGAGGAGAAAGAGGATCAAGACAGAGAAGAGGAAGAACAGAGGGAAGAAGAGAGGGCATCAATAAGGAAAGAGGCAGAGGAAGAAAGAACTTCAAAAGACGAGGAGCAAGAAGAAACGCAACATCATGTCACTGACGAGGAGACAGAGCATGAAGAATACTTCTCTCCACCCGAAGGCACTGAAATAGGGGGAGTTGCGACAAAAGAAGTACTTCTTCAATTGCTTTTGCTAGTGAAGATGTGAGCCGCTCACCGCAGATCTAGAAGATGTCTATGCATCTCAATTTCCCGAGGAAGGTCATGAGGCTTCTTCTCCAAATCGGATACTCATGCTCGATGCCATCTTCGCAAATACTCCTCAAACCGACCATGCCGAGGCAAGCACTCGGGCCGATAACTCGGCGGACCTTCGACGAGTGCTTGATATTCTTATGGAGATGCGAGGTCGATCTATGCTCGGGATATGAAGTTCGGAATCTGCGGAATGCCGCCTCAAGCCTCTTCGCTTTTGTTGAATGATCAAATACGTACTCTTACTCTTCAAGTTCAAGCCACTTTATAAGAGTCATGAAATAGAAAAGTGAAGGAGGATTTGAAAAATGCTCGACAACTAGATATACATTGTGGGGAATGTATGGTTTGATTGATATGTAATCGACTAGGTCGATTGATCATTGCTTTGATATGATATTGTGAATTGAACTTAATAGTTCACCTTGTATATAAGAGTGAAAGTTTCTAAGAGTTTGAAATTTAGTCCTACTGTTTTATCCCAATGTTTTATTGTCCTTAAACTCTTTTACCTTGGGGTTATTTTTAATTGCTTCCGTATGTGCATATGAAAATGAAAGGGTTGGCGATACGTCCTGGGATATCGCAAATTTTTAATCGACCAAGGTGAGGGATGGGCGCGTGTCCGAAGATCGGGGCGTGACACTCTTGGACAAAATCCAAATGGCCGGCCACACAAGCTACGTGCAGCGAGGTGTGATTGGCTCCTTCAAAAGCCATCTCCTTGAGGATGAGCCCATAGCTTCTGATCAAGTCATTTTGGTCTTCGATATAGCCTTTCTGGGCTACTTCTAACAATGATCGCTCCATTTGATCGGATCTGTTAATGATCATTCTCTTCTTGGGAAACCTTGGGACTTAGAAATCTATTAAATTATTGATCGATTTTATAGAGTTTCCCCTATATTTCTCTCTAACTTACAGTTATCTAGAAGCTCCTAGGTGAAGTCTCCCGATAGTTAAAATAGGGGCTTTGGTAGCATAATAATCTTTGGCCACCATGAGAAGAACAATTTGCTGCGAGTCACAAATTCTTGAACGAATGGACCCTACAATAATTTATAATAAAATTATTTGAATTTTTGTGATTTAGAATAAAGCATTATTCGCATACTAGATTAAATATTGTTATCTAATAATTTTTCTAAGAATTGTGGCAAATAAATTGTCCAGCATGCAAATCGAAGCAAATATCTTAGAGACAAGTAGGTGAAATAAGTCGTGAGTTGAGACTGTAAATAGGCATGGATGTTATGTCATATACAGTATAGACCAACTAGCAATAGCAAACCATTCCCGCCTAGGCCCGGCCCGTCCTTCCCTCCTCCTTTTCTTTTCAGCCCGTCCCTCTTCTTTCTTTCCTTCTTCTTGTCCTTCCCAAACGTGACTGGAGAGACACTGGTACGGGAGGAAGTGTGGACACAACCACAGAGGCAAAGCTAGAGAGTAGGGAGAGAATGGTGTGATTTCCGGGTCGGGGCCAGGTCGGTAGGGCAGTTGGCGGTGGCAGAAGCCATGCACGTCTCCCGTTGGCCGTCAAAAGGAGAGAGCTGAGAGAGAGACACACAACCACAGAGGCAAAGCTAGAGAGTAGGGAGAGAAGGGTGTGATTTCCGGGTCGGGGCCAGGTCGGTAGGGCAGTTGGCGGTGGCAGAAGCCATGCATGTCTCCCGTTGGCCGTCAAAAGGAGAGAGAGAGAGAGAGAGAGAGAAGAAAACAGAGAAAAGAAGCAACCAGATAAGAAACGGTCTTCCTTCGGAATCTTTCCGCCACTGTGTGGTCCTTGTGCTTGCACAACCATGAGGCCCCACTCATGTACCGATGCTCTGCCAGAATCTGCAGTGATCTCTGGCGACGCTCCCAACAACATCTTGGCAAGTTCCAACAATTTTCACCGCCTCATCTCATCTCACTCTGCCATCATTAGCGAGCCTCAGGTTTTTCGACGTTGGTCAGGACCTTGGCGCGCCTCAGATCCCTTGCCTCAGCAAGAAGACGACCACATTGAGAAAATCGTGAGAAGGGGTGAAGGGGATATTTGTGTAGAAGGCCACTTTCACTAAGGAAAATCCGCCGCCATCTTGTTGGGAAAGAGAATGATATTTGTGTAGAAGGCCCAAATAATTTTTCTCACTACTATTTCTGTGAAAATTAAATAGGATACAATATTGAATGAAAGCAGTAAAGATGAATAGTAAAAAACACAAGAATTTTAACATGAAAAACCCTTCAAGGTGAAGGGAAAAACCACGGGACCGTAGTCCACTTCAAACTTCCACTATGATAAATAATAAAATACAACTTCACTCTAAGGTGGATCTCTCACTGTCTTCAATTTGTGGATCCGAACCTATCACAAACTGGATAACTCACTCAAAGATAACTCTCTCTTGGAAGAAGAAAATTGTTTCTTCCATTACACTGCTCTAATATTCTTGCTTTTGTATATACTTCTCCGTTGAGGAGGACTCCTATTTATGGAAGCAAATGCAATCCCAATTAAAATTGTACGAAATGAAAATCACGTAGATCTCCTAATCTCTCATGATTTTGTAGATCTGAGAAGATCACTTTGATTTGTTTCCCAATCTCCTTTGATTTTCTGGATGTGGAAAATCATGTTGATTTTCTCCCGATCTCTCTTGATTTTTTTCTTTTTACTTTTACACACTCACTACTATACAGATTCTACTATATATATAAATAAATATATATATATATAACTGCATTGGCCTCTCCATTTGGGAGTGACCTACTCAACAATCCTCCCCCTCACGAGCAATTTGGAAAGGGTGTCAAACCTACAAAAGTTCGACAGGCTTGTATCTTCATTGTAGATAGAGATTTTGTCATCATATCTAAGTTGTTGTTGTCAATGTGTATTTTCTAAAGCTATTGGGCTTTTCTTCCAACACATCACGTATCCAATGATATTTGATGTCAATATGTTTGGATTTGGAGTGGAAAGTTGCATTTTTGCTGAGGTGTATTGTGCTTTGACTATCTGAATACAAGATATGCTCCTCTTGGTTGTGGCCCACTTCTTGTAGGAACTTCTTCATCCACAAGAGTTCTTTACATGCTTTTGTTATCACAATATACTATACTTCAGTAGTAGATAGGGCAACACATTTTCGTAGTCGAGATTGCCATGAAACTGCTCCCCCTGCAAAAGTCATTAGGCATTCTGATGTAGACTTTCTCGAGTCCATGTCCCCTACCATGTCTGAATATGAAAAACCTTCTAACACAGTTTTACCATCACCAAAGCATATAAAATTACTAGAAGTACCTCGAAGATACCTAAATATCCATTTGACTGCTACCCAATGTTCCTTACCGGGATTGGATAGAAATTCTGCTTACTTACCAACTGCATAGGCGATATCAAGCCTCGTGCATACCATCTCATACAATAGACTGCCAACTGCCAATGCATAAGGAACTTTTTCCATTTCCTTATTTTCCATCTCACTTTTTTGGCACTGTTCTAAGTTGAGTTTGAAATGATTTGCAAGTGGAGAACAAACTGCTTTGGGTTTATTCATGTTAAATCTTTCAAGAACTTTATTAACATACCGTTCTTGAGATAACCAGATTTTACTGTTCTGTTCGTCTCATAAGATTTCCATCTCAATAATTTGTTTTGCGGGTCCCAAATCTTTCATCGCAAAGCACTTGCTTAATTCCTTCTTTAAGTTGTTGATCTTGCTTTTATCCTGGCCAACAATTAGCATGTCATCAACGTAAAGCAAAAGAATGAGGAAATTACCATCAGTAAATTTCTTGACAAACACGTAGTGATCGGTGGTGGTTTTGTTGAACCCATTTTCTTCCATGAAAGACTCGAATTTTCTATACCACTGTCTTGGTGCTTGCTTGAGCCTGTAAAGACTCTTCTTCAGTCTACACACAAGGTTTTCTTTGCCTTTGATTTTGAAACCTTCCAGTTGATCCATGTAGATCTCCTCATTCAGATCTCTATGTTAAAACGCAATCTTCACGTCAAGTTGCTCAACCTCCAAGTTCAAGCTTGTTGCCAAGCCAAGGACAACTCGGATAGAGGACATTTTAACTAAAGGAGAAAATATCTCATCGAAGTCGATATTTTTCTTCTGAGTGAATCCCTTCACAACCAACGTTGCTTTGTATTGTGGTTGTGAGTTACCTTCTTGAGTCTTTAGTCTTGAACACCCACTTGTTTTTGAGAGCTTTTCTTCCTTGTGGCAACTTGACTAAATCATAAGTATGATTTTTATTTAAGGATTTCATCTCCTCTTGCATAGCTTTTAACCACTCCTCTTTGTGCTCGTAGAATACAGCTTCTTGGTAGTTCTCTGGTTCTCCCCCATCAGTGAGCATCACGTACTCATTGGGAGAATATCTACGACTAGATTGTCATTCACAGGTTGATCTCATCAATTGAGGTTTTGATGGGACCTGTTCTTACCTTGAATCCTAGATTTAGCTTGCTTGTTATTGGAATCGATAGGAGGAGTGACTGGGCCAAGATCAGCTGGGTATTTGTCTGTTGATGGAGATTTCTTGTGCTTCTTGAAGTCCTCAATTGTTTGATCTTCAAGAAATACCACGTCCCTGATTCTAACTATTTTTCGGTTAATGGGGTCCTAGAGTCTGTAGCAGAACTCTTCACAAGCGTACCCCAAAAAAAATACATTGCTTTGATTTCCCATCAAGCTTTGATCTCTCATCCCTTGGAATGTGAACAAATGCTCTATAGCCAAACACCTTCAAGTGGCCATAAGAAGCATCTTTACTAGTCCAGACACTTTGTGGTACATCACCGTCATGTGGAGCTAAAGGTGATAGGTTGATTAAATCAACTGCCGTCTGCATTGCCTCACCCCAAAAGTGGTTTGGCAGCTTTGCATTGGAGAGCATGCATTTGATTTTTTTCACATATGGTTCTGTTTATCCACTCCACAACACCGTCGTGTTGAGGTGTTTTTGGTATAGATCTTTCTAGTTTGATCCCAAGATTTTTGCAATAATCTTCAAAAGGTTCTCGGTATTTGCCACCGTTGTCTGAGCATACACACTTCAATCGCCTGCCTGTTTCTCTTTCAACCTTCATATGAAATTGCTTGAACATTTCCTGCACTTGATATTTAGTTTTCAAGGCAAATGCCCACACCTTTCTAGGGTGATCATCAATAAATGTTACAAAATAAAGCGCACCTCCAAGTATCCTAGTTTGCATTGTGCATACATCAATATGTATCAAATCTAAAATTTCAGCTTTTCTAGATGGTGGGGAATTGTGAAATGCTACTCTATGTTGTTTTCCCATAATGCAGTCAACACAAGTATTCAACGATGTACCTTTCATTCCTAGTAGAAGTTGTTTTCTAGTGAGAATCTTAAGTCCTTTCTCACTCATGCGTTCGAGTCGCTTATGCCATAACTCGGTGGTGACTCATTTTCCCGTTATATTCACCTCTCCTCTACACAGCTTGAATTGTGTGATGTAGAGAGATTTAGTCTTTTCTCCTTTGCTACCACCAAATTACCTTTGGTGAGCTTCCATTTCCTATCACTAAAGAAATTGATGTAGCCTTCGTCATCAAGCTTGTCGGCAGATATAAGATCGAGGTGTATGTCCAGAACATGTCTCACATCTTTGAGTAGTAGCCTACATCCAACATTGGTCTCCAAATAAATATTACCCATACCAATAATTTTGGACGTACCTTCGTTTCCCATCTTTACGAGTCCAAAATCGCCAATGGTGTAAGATGTGAAATGATCTTGATGAGCCGTGACATGGTAGGATGCGCCAGTATCAACTACCCATGTCGAATCTTGGGATGCAAGATTAATGGAATCATCACTTTGAATAATGATCACCTCATCTGCAATATTTGCCTTGTCATTCATCTAGTTCTCGTTAGCTTTGTTGATGTCATGACTCCTTAATTTTTCTGCCTTTAGCTTTCTGTATTCTTGGATGAAGTGTCCCAATTTACCACAATGATGGCACTTCTTGTCTTGTCTGAAGTTGGATTGGGACCTTTCTCGTTGCCGATTTCGGAAGTTTCAGCTTTTGCTTCTCCCTCTCCATTCTTGATTTTCTTGTTGGTTAATGACAAGAGCCTCGGACTTAGGGTTGACTCCACTCTCTTTTCGCCGGGATTCTTCATTCAACATTCTATCTTTTACCACATCCATGGTAAGCTTGCCGTCAGGAGCAGAGTTGCTGACCAACACAACAAGTGTATCCCAGCTATTCGACAAAGAGCTAAGTAGCAATAATGCCTGCAATTCATCATCTAATGTCATCCTCATAGAGTTGAGTTGGTCTACTATACCTTGGAACTCGCTCATGTGTTTCGAGACACTGCACCCGTCTTTGTATTTTAGATTCACGAGCCGCCACATGTGATTTGCTTTATTTTGCGCCGTTGTTCTTGCGTACATTTTCTCTAATTTTTGCCAAAGAACACGAGCATCATGTTCATTAGCAAAATTTTGAAAAATGTTCTTATCGATCCATTGTCAGATTTGGGCGGCACACTTTCAATTGAGCACCATCCATTCACTTTCGAACATGATCGTTGGTTTGCCACCAGAAGACGATGCCAATTTGGCTTTCGCTACAGGATCAGACTCCTCAGACGTTGGTATTAGTACCTCCATCAGTATCACGATTGGCCTCCAAAGGTCTTTAATGTATAGCAGATCCTCCATCTTTGGTTTCTAGATTGCATAATTGAATGCAGTCAATTTTATCATGTTGCCAAAATTTTCCTCCATTTAATTCTGCACAGAAAAATAATATATAGAGCAACCTCGCTCTGATACCACTTGTTGGATAAAAAAATGATATTTGTGTTGAAGGCCCAAATAATTTTTCCTACTACTATTTCTATGAAAATTAAATAGGATAAAATATTGAATGAAAGTAGTAAAGATGAATAGTAAATAACACTAGAATTTTAACATGGAAAACCCTCCAAGGTGAAGGGAAAAACCACAGGACCATAGTCTACTTCAAACTTCCACTATGATAAATAAATGGGACACAACTTCATCCTAAGGTGGATCTCTCACTGTCTTCAATTTGTGGATCTGAACCTCTCACAAACTGAATAACTCACTCAAAGATAACTCTCTCTTGGAAGAAGAAAATTGTTTCTTCCGCTATGCTGCTCTGATATTCTTGCTTTTGTATATACTTCTCCGTTGACGAGGACTCCTATTTATAGGAGCAAATGCAATCCCAATTGGAATTGTACGATATGAAAATCATGTAGATCTCCTAATCTCTTGTGATTTTGTAGATCTGAGAAGATCACTTTGATTTGTTTCCCAATCTCCCTTGATTTTGTGGATGTGGAAGATCATGTTGATTTATCTCCCGATCTCTCTTGATTTTTTTTCTTTTTTCTTTCTTTTTACTTTTACACACTCACTATTATACATATTCTACTACAGATATACGTAATTGCATTAGCCTCTCCAATTGGGAGTGACCTACTCAACAGATCTCACACCATTTACTTCCTACCTCTATACGCCCACATCCAACACAAGGGAACAAAGAAAAGACAATAGAAGGGAGAGGCCTTCACTTGGGAGGTGAACGTCCCCGTCAGACTTCAATCTTCCTTTGCCATTGCCTCAACGAGTTACTGTCCGAGATCTCCACCATCAAGGCGTCCCCGCAACAGCGTTCAGCGAGAGCTCGACTGCTTAGCACCGTAGCCACTGCTCCAGCGAACCAAACGTGTTGCCGCCTCCCTAACGCCGGCTCAACGCCACAGCCGGTGCAGCAACAAGCTATTGCCAAGATTATCCAGCAACCTTGCCATGACTCGCCCCTGCTCCAACTCGTTTTTCATCAATCACCCAGCGCAGACGCTGGATTTGCAAGCAACAAACCAGCAAGCATCCCATCATCGTGCGCCTCCGGTGACCACCTCAGCCATCACGACGGTTGACGTTGCTCCCTGTCCGACCCTGACGCTAGCGCCTTGCGAGCCAATTGCGGGAATTCCACCATCACCGTGGTCGCCTTTCATGAAGAGTTACCTTGGCTTCCCACCTTGCCAAGCGTTACCTCGAGCGAGATATATAGAAAATACACAATTTCTTGTCTAAAACACATGTCATGTTACTCAATCAACACGTATGTGTCGAAAAATGTAAACATGGAGCCACCGTTCATACATACATATAACAAGGAGAGTAACTCAACAAGATCCAAGCATTCGTATCTCACTTCAAAATCTAGACATTTGAACCACTTCATAGCTCAAGAGGACGTATCCAATAAAGGATCCATAACTATGTCAAATGAAAATCTATTCAATCCCACTCTTTGAAGTTGAGGCAAACCAAACCATCGCGTAGCACATAACTCAATTACCCACTTAAGCAATCGAAAGATCAATCTACATTAAATGGTGAGTATTCGCTTACCTCAGTTCCAAGCAAAATCACAACTTGCATGAAGAAAGCTATTCAAGTGAATCCAACCACCAATGACACAAATTCAACCTATTAAAATAGGCACAACAATGCTTTCACTTGAGTAACCTACATAAGATGAATAAACTTTGGCCGAAACAATCAACATATAGTCGAAAATGGGCACACCGGGAAAGTGCCCATAGCAGTGCATAATGTTCAGCCTGCGCATCAAACTTTGCTGCTTTGGTTCTCGCTCCACGGGTTTCGTTTTTGAGCGAACCACACATCATTTCAAAGCAACTTGTAACATGCTACATTGGTTTCTTCTCAACTCATAAAGCTTACCCCTAAAATCTACATTTGCTATACTCAAAATTATCCCGACGTGTTGGCAGTATGTTGCTTGATTGCGGATTTTACATATGATGCTTGTCTGTCATCATTTGCCACTAGCCGAGGAATCTGTTACGAAATCGCACGTTGATTCCAAAAAAATAGCGCTCGCAAATAATTCACCAAGCAGAATATAATAATCAAAGAACAAAATCCGAAGAACACGCTAGAAAATTTGTTAACGAAGTTCACCCAAACCTGAGCTACGTCTCTGCACAGAAACACTTTGCGAATCCACTAGACTTCAAAAAAAGTTGGAATACAACGAATGATCTTCTCTCAAGATCAGGGCACAAGGAGATTGAGAACTCTCATAAAAAAAAAACTCACTTTTTTCTTCTCTCTTTTTCTTGCCTCTCTATTTTTCTTTTTCAGCGTCTTAATGGCCAGCGTCTTACCATCGCTAATATAAAGGTATCACTTTAACCTAAAAGCAAATCTAATAGAAAAGACAAAAAAAGCCCTTAAAAATATTTGGCTTCATCTATAACAATCTCCCACTTGAAGACAAATATACCCAAACACCAAGCAACTTTGCATCCATCTTCTTCAAAAAACTAGTACTTGAAAAACTTGTGGCTCTGCGATACTCCTCATCAATCAACATGGAGTAATACCAATGGTAGTAGTGCAAAAAATATGTTTCTCTCTGTCTACTACCTTGGTTAACATGTCAGCTGGATTCTTCGAGCCATCAATCTTTAGTAGCTTTAACTCATTATCTTTCAATGCTGATCTAATAAAGTGATAATGCTTCTTGATATGTCTAGTCCTTGAGTGATAAGCTGCATTCTTTGCTAAGTGCACTGCACTTTGACTATCACTCCACAATGTACTAACTGGTTATTTTCGATGTAGCTCCGCCATATAATCTTGTAACCACATGAATTCCTTGGAGACTTTTGTGATCGCCATGTATTCTGCCTTTGTCGTTGGTAAAGCCACTACTTTTTGTAGTTGAGATACCCAACTCACTGTTGTACCTACAATTGTAAAGACATATCTAGTGGTACTCTTACCACTATCTCGATCACCCGAATGATCTGCATCTACATAACCCTGTAACTAGAGATGTACCACCATAACAAAGTGAGTAATTGGAAGTACCTTCTAGATATCTCAATATCCATTTCACTGCATTCCAATGCTCTCTGCCCGGGTTCTGCATATATCGACTCACAACTCCTATTGCCTATGCAATATCTGGTCTTGTGCTCACCATGGCGTACATCAAACTCCCCACTGCTGATGCATATGCAACTACCGCCATCTCATCTTTCAAAGCCTGAGTGCTCGTACACATATCCTTGGAAAGTTTGACTCGCTGGAGGAGTTGCAACTAGTTTTTCCTTGTCCATGTTAGATCTCTTTAACACCTTGTTCACATAATCTTCCTGCGATAGCCATAATTTCTTTTTTTTCCTGTCCCTGATGATTTTCATGCCTAAAATATTCTTGGCCTCTCCCAAGTCTTTCATAACAAATTATGATGATAACATCTTCTTCACTTCTATTATTCTCTTCATATTGGAACTAACCACCAGTATGTCATCCACATATAAAAAGAGATACACAATGTCACCATCATCATACTTGCGAAAATAAACACAGTAATTAGACTCACGGTGTGCAAAACCTTTTTCTTTCATGAAACCATCAAATTTTAGGTACCATTGCCGCGTGTTGACACCCAATATTTTAGAAACCAATAGATAAAATAAAACATTCGGTTTTGAAAATTTTTCTTGTTGAAAATATATCCTCATTTCAAAATTCAAAAAAATTCAGTTGTTGTTTGATTTTGGAGCCTTTTATTGTTGAGTGGTTAAGTGAATATATGCAAATATATTGGGAAATCTTCAACAACTTTTGAGTTTTTTTCACTATAAATGAAATGCTAGGCTTCGGAACCGGGGGGTCTTTTCATTTGGTTTTCAAAAGAGTTTTGGTAAGAAGAAAAGTCAAAAAAGGTTAAAAGAGAAGATACAGAGAGAGATAACGTGAGGCAAATAGAAAGGTGAGAGTGAGGGAGACGTGTGAGGATTCGGCAGAGAGAGAGAAAGACAGGTGAGATGAGAGAGAGAACCAAAAAAAAAAAAAAAGAAAGAAAGGAAGAATAGTGTTCTTCTTCTCCGGTGCTCGCGCCATCTGCTCGCGCTAGGTCCTCTGCCCGCCGAACGCCGCCGTCTCGCCACACCGACACCGCCCGGCGTATCCCGCCGCAATCGTCACCGGCCCTCCGCTCGCCGGCTCGTTCTTTGCGCCACCTCGCCGTCGCCGCTCGCTGCAAAGCATCGCGACCCCCGCCGCTGCACCACTCACGACCGTCGCTCCCGATCGCAGCAGACCTTCACCGGATGCCCCGCACCGGCGACTTGCGACTGCCCGAGTGCCACTCGCCTCCATAGCCATGCCGCGCCCTTCGAAGCTGCCCCTCGCCGCGACACGATTCTTGTTTGCTGCTGCCCTCCCTCCGGCCGTGATCTCGCTCAGCCCGACGTCTCTGCTGCGCGTCTCCGCCACCGCCGCTCACCTGTAGCCTGACGATCTGCTCCTCTACCGACGCTGCCTCCGATCTCCTTAGCCGATACCCCTGCCATCATTCCCGTCACCAACAGATCGGTGACCACTTGCAGCCCCCGCGACATCGGATTTCCTTGTTTCTTTGTTGGTCCACCTCAGTTCGAGCCTGCACCGGCGTCTCCTGCTGCAACTCCACCCCCCTGCGACGGCCGGTTCCGCCTTTGCTCCGACCAACTAGCTCGACGCCGAGTCTCTGCTGCAACCCCGAGCGGTGACGCCTCTCCGCTGCTCCGAGTTCGAGCCGCAAGCTGCTGCTGCTGCTTTGCCGACGCTCACAGCACACCTTGCCGCTCCGCCGACGCTCGCCATGCCACTGCCTGCCTTCGCCGGAGTTCTAACGCCAGCATCACTGCTGCCCTCCGCCTGAGCGTCCCTGCCGTTGCCGCTCACCGCTTCGCCGGAGCTCCAAGCGTCGCTACCACCGTGTTCCGCCCTTGCCAAGGCCGTCGCCATTGTTCCCCATTCTTTGAGTTCCCTTTCTTAGGTAGCCTATTTTTATTTTTTTTAATTTTTATTTGTCACTTATTTTATGTTATGTTATCTTATTCTTTTAAAGTTTAGTTATTTAAATTGTAGCATTGGATGTCAATATTTATGTAGGCATTAACCGTAGGGGTTTTGTCCAAAATTATGGTAATTATTAATTTGATCCGCAAGACGTCGGATCATTTTTTTAATTATAATAATTTTTGGGCATTTTGATAGTATTTTAATTGTTAAATCAATATAATTATTAATTTGATCTATAAGACTTCGGATGAGATTTTTAATTATTTTGAACCTTTCGTCGTGATGTTTAAGGTTAGAGTAATCATTAATTTGACCTGTGGGACAATAGGTCATTTTTTTCGATTATTTTAATCATTTATTTGTTGAATATCTTGATTGTTTGGATATATATATTTTTTTCTTTTTTGATAATTGCTTGTCTTGAAAAACATTGAAAAATATAAAAAAAAAATCAAAATCTTGCATTGCATTAGATTGCATGTTAGGATAAATAGGACTCCATTATTTAAATTGAATAGAATTTCACATAGATTGGGGTTAGATCTAAATAACATTTGTTAAGGGCTTAGATAATCTTATTTAAAAAAAAATATTTTTCTAAGGTAGGATAGAGTTAAAGATAAATTAATCCCTAAAATAAATTAGAAAATTATTCATTTTAGATTATTAGGGTTTTCATTAATTCCGAATTTCAATAAAAAAATATAAAAATATTAGGTGCATATCAATTAGTTTGCATGTTAGGTTCATTTAATTAGAAATAGTTTGTTAGCAAAATTAGATCATGTAGTTGAAGTGCATGTTTTAATTTCTAAATAAAAGAAAACCCAAAAAAATAATTGCTTGCTTTGTGTGTTTATTTGTTTGATGCAATTTGTTTGATTCATTGAGTGTTTAATAATGATTGAGCACCCGTGTGATCACCTTATTGCATGATAGAAATTTAGCTTAAAATAAATCTAAGCTGCCTGCAAAAACATTTTTGAAAATAAAAAGAATGGTACCGAAAGGGCATTAGAGAAATCTAGTATAACCAAGTCCCCGTACCCATAGTCTCTGGTTCGTAGGTGTAAAATAAATCTCCCTTTATTTTACTTAGGTATCTAATCAACCTACCGTAAACTGATTAGTGGCGACTCCTAGTTAATAATTTTTTGCATGATAAATGTTTGAACCTTAAGTCGCGAATTGGTATGGGTTTGGGAGAGCCCAAGCTAAGTTTAAAGACTTAGTAGTCCATTAACCTAGTTTTAGGTGGTGCACCCGAAAATTTGGTCGCGACAGCTTGGCGACTCCACTGGGAAATTGTGTTTAAACACTTAGTGGACTTAGGCCAATTTTTCTTTTTCTTTTTTAAAAAAATGTTTTTGTTTGGCAGCAAGGACATCAGGTACGTCCCTAACATTTCTAAGGTGTTAAATGTTCTTGCAGATCGGAGGTATAAGGGGAGTAGTCTTTGTTAATCTTTGTCTTGGAGGAGGGTGTGAGATGAATGATTTTTTTTTCCTTGATTTGAAGTGTTGTTTGCATTTAAACTGTTGTGCATGCTTTATTGTTTTAGCTCTACACTATTGCACACACAACCTGTGGCCGGACCTGGGCTGCGATAGGATTTTTAGGATGGTGTTGAGAAGGATACTTCCTCTAAAGCAAGACTGCTATGTAGAGGTTGACCTTCTCTTCCCCGAAATTTCTTTCATGGTGTCGAATGTGTTTGTCCATATCCGTGAGACTGCATGATTATTGGGCATTCCATTCGACTGAGCCGGAGTTAGAAGGACCTGATACGTTAATGCGAGACTGCAACGGTCAGACCATCCTTTTAGCTCCACTTTGTTAAGCCATCTAGATAGAAATCGAGCCTCACATTTCATGCATGTGTCTATGTGATTGTCATCCCTTTCCGGTGAAAGTAAGTTGTCTAAATTCTTCGCAATTTACTTACTTTATTGCAATTTTGTTGGTCCATGACAATAGGGTTCGTCGTCAGTCTTGTTTTATATGCGATGGGGAAAACTGACGTACAATTCATTTCCACTCCTAAAAAAGGGCTCAAGATGTGGTTGGACCAGTTAGATCAAGATGGCCAGAGATATGTGAAAACCAGGATCGCCCGACTTCTCCCATTGTTAGAGATCAACATCCACTTTGGTGTGATACAGGCACTCCCTCACTTCTGGTGTTCACAAACTTCCACCTTCATATTTGGTGAGTTCGAGCTGACTCCAACACTTGAAGAATATAGTGTTGCCATTGGAATGCCCTTGGAAAAGGAACTTGTTAGACCACCTATCGGTATAGATTCTATTTCTGAATTATCACAGCTTTTAGAAATCGAAGCCAAAAGAGTAAGGAAAATTGTCAAAGCCAATTGTTTTGCATGCCCATTTTCATTTTTGGAAGAATGTTTTGCAAATCAATCAATGATTTCAAAAGCTAGGATCTTCATGTTAGCATTTTTTGGGCTAATCGTTTTTCCTTATCGAAGAAATGCCATTAATCCTTCAATTTCATGGGTGGTTAATCGTGTTTGTGACGGGTTAAATTACGTTAATATGGTTTTAGCTGAAACATTTTTGTCATTAAACCGTTTCAAACAAAATAAAGAAAAGACCATGCGTGCCCTCCCTGAACTTTTACAAATATGGTTTTTCTCACACATGAGAGGTTTTGGGAATCTTATGAAACAATTTAAGATTGATAATTTAAGGCACCCCATACAAAAATTTGCGGTCCTAGAACGTTTTTCCCCAAATAAACAGTACGCCCGTTGGATTAATTTTTTGAAAAAACCTAATCCTAAGGCATTCCTATGGCATACTAAATGGCTCCATGTTGAGGAGGCTCGTTTCTCTCACAAGCATGATGAGTCAATCCCGTTGCTGGGCCTTTCTGGTGCTACTTCCTATTACCCATATAGGGTAACCCGTCAGTACAGAGCTCTTCAAGAAGTTCCTCCGCCCCTTAAGAAGGAATTGTTCCAAGTTCGTTTTGTTCGTACGGATTATGACTACTTCAACAAATCCAAATGATCATTGCTGCATGGAATGAATGCCATCTAGAGAGGATTTTGGTGCCAAAGAGATTGAAAGGCGAAGAGGAGATTCACCATGCATCAGCGTTCTACATCCAACAACACTGGATTCCTGTCGCCTTGCGTCCGGTGGTCCCTAATGTGACCGAGAAGCCTACTCAACGAGCACAAATTGAGCATCTTAAGCGGAAAGTGGAAATGATCGAAGCTGAAAATAAGAAGCTTCGCAAGGCATTGGGTTCCTAAAAGCATATAAAATGAGATGTTTTGGTTTCTTAGTTCAATGTTTAGGGACCTTGATTTCAATTCAGTGCTTTCAATTTTTAGTTCAATGTTTAGGGATTTGAATTTCAATTCTTAGTTCATTGTTAGGGAGCTTGGTTCAAATTTCAAATAAAATGAGGTGATTAGACCATTGTCATGGGCCATTTTCCTATCTTGTCATCGTTTCTTACATTATCTCTTTTACTCCCTTAGGTAACAACACAGCTCACCCAAGATCGCCAATTCGTACTCGTTCTAGAGCAACAATGGTTGATAACACCGAACAAATACGTGTTGCTGAACAAACTCGCGTCGCTACCCTCGAAGTAGAGATGAAGCAAGTCTTGAATGTTCTTGAGTAGCTCTCTAAACAAATCGATTCCCTCCAAGCAAACACTGCCCCACTAGCTCCGCAAGTTGAAGTGGTGTTACCACAACATGCTCCCCTAGCTGATTCGAAAGATAAAGGCAAGAATGTAGCCGTAAGTGGGCCATCAACCTCTGACGATCCCTCCAGGGTTAAAATTACTGACGCGCCTCAAATTGTTGTTGATGATGAGGTACAAGTGATACCTTCGGCTGTACCGAAAACTGAGCAAAAAAAACACATGGCAAAAATCGAGGAGAAACTCAAGCAGCTACAGGGTTCATTTAGCCAAGGCCCAACTGATCTCTCCGATTATGCGAAAATCAAGATACCAAAAAAGTTCAAAATGCCAGACTTTGAAAAGTATGATGGCACCACTTGCTCGAAGATCCATCTGTAGACTTATGCGGTTAGGATGACCCAATATGTTGATAACATCCCCTTGATGATTCAACAATTTCAAGCAAGCCTGACAGGACCGGCGCTTCAATGGTACATGTGGCACCCCTCGACGGCCCCCGATCCGTTAGGGTCGCCACAGTTCGCTTACCTTTCACTTTCCCTAATAACATGTCACTCGATACCATTTCAATTGCAACGGGTCCATACAACCTGGGGTTTACATTTTTTTTTTTTATCGGTCCCTTGCGCAATTCATCTAGCGGAAGCACATCCATCAACTCCTTCCCTATATTCAGAAAACGATGCACACCAACTAAACATTTATAGGTAAAAGCCGAACACTTTTATTTACTTAAACTAGATGGACGTCATTCATCGGTACATCAAAATGCCATGGTTTTCTATACTTGGCTATACTTCAAAAGATGACCGACATCTCCTCCAATAGTCGTATACTTAAAGTCCATCGATCAGTGTCGGCGTCCAAAAGTTCCTTCCTTTGCTATCCTCCTCCTCGCAGTCATATCCAACCACTTGATCCATCTACTGGTGGCAGTGGCAGCAAAGGAATCTTATCTAGTCTGAAATGTTAATCCCCAAAAGGGGTGAGTACAACCACTCAGGCGGTAAAGATCCACCAAACTACTCATTGCGTCAAACGAACAATAAAGGCATCATAACAAAGCACATATCATTCATGCATTCAAGCATAACTTACCTTGCAGCCATGCATATGTCACCATGCCATATGTGCATATACCACCATGCACTCATCATCAAGCATTCATGCATATCCATGCCATATGCATACACCCATGCACATGATTCATTTTCAATTCTTATCTTTCACAAGGATCTCATAAGTTTTTCTTTCCAGGGACCAATGTTTGCATCCCACAATTTATCGCTCGCATCCAACCAGGCATCGCGAGGAACCTTCGGGCATGTATTCAAAATACAACCGGGCATCCGGCACCCCCACATTCCGGGCATCTCGTATCCCAACTAGCATCACGAGGAATCCCCCCGGGCACACACCTCCAGGGCTTCCGGGATTACGTACCGACATACCACCAGGATTCCCCCTCTGGAATTACGTACCGTATACCACCGGGCATCTCGAAACTCCCGAGGACATCCGGGCATGTATCGTAATACAATCGGGCATCCGGCACCCCCACATTCCGGGCATCCCGACACTCCCGGGGCATCGTCGGCTCACACCTCCGACGGCCTTCTCATCACCACAATGCATATTCCCATACATCTCATTTTCAATTTCACATTTGATGCAACAATGCCAATGATTTGACAGCAGCCCTTTTTTTTTTTAAAATCATATAATATGCCTTGGGAAAAGTGTCATTTGATGCAATGGTTTTGAAACTTCATTGAGTTCATGAAAATCCATCAATCCTTTGATGTCATACGAAATGTATGGATGTCATCATGTCATTGCACGAGTAATAATCCAGGATATCATGATTTACATAATAAATCCAATAAGCAGTAAATAAAACAATTTCCAGCTTAAACAGAATGCGTACTATTCATGAAAGATTCTAGAAAATTAGCAAACGATGGAAATAAATTCTGAAAATTTACCACAATGTAGATAAGATCTAAGAAAACACATTTCGTGAAGAACACCATATCAAACAAGGCTTCACAGAATACGTACAGGTCCATGCATCACCGAAAAAGGATTTTAACATCATCCATGCACAGTTTTGAAAACAATTTCGATTAATCCCTTAAATAAACTCAGAAAATTCTGAAATCTGGACACGCTGTATTTAAGACCTAGAAGTACAAGTTTCATGAAGAAATCGTAGTCCAATTCGTTCTGGATTAAAAGATAAAATCGATTTACTTTTCCTATTCTCGGTATCGTTTTCCAGATCTACCCGTGTTGAAGAAAAATCGTTTCCTTGGTCATTACTGGTCCATTTACTCTGAAATTTCAGTATGTTGTTCCTCAGAATATTACCTACAACTTTCATTAAGTACACACTATAAAATTTTAACTGTATGATTTTATAAAAATCCCGAAATCATACTAGGTCGAAGCAGCGTTTTTCCCAGATCCAGTTTCTTCAAAAGACAACGGTTTCACCGACCTATTTTCGTTCATTTCCTCTAAATTTTTGATATGTTCTACCTCAAGAAGTATAATACAACTTTCATTAAGGGATCTAGGTGAGATTCTCAAAGGATAGTCACCATATAGGTCTAAGAAGTCTCGGGTGTCCAGTACCACGTCTCCGGATTTACCGTCTTCAAGAGTAAGTCGATTCACTAGGCTATACTTGTTCATTTTACTTCAAATTTGAGTATGTTAATCTTTAAGATGTTCTCTACAAGTTTCATGAAGAATTCGAAGAGAGATTCTTGATAAAAATCAACATGCAACCACAAATCTACCACAAGGTCAGCAAAACAGTTCCAGATCTAGTGTCTCCGTAGGATGAGAGTTTGACCCATTAAATCTCCACCATTTTGCACTAAATTTTAGTATGTTGTAGTTTAAGATGTTGGCTACAACTTTCATTAAGGAATCAAAGTCGAAATAGAACTCAAAACATGCATGCAAGCTCTCACAAGACTCTGGCTCAGGCGGTTCGTACGAAAACAGCAAGCATACATCAACAACAAGACATACTAACTCCGGTTTCTCCCTCCTAACCACCCAAAATTCGACACCACTCCAAACATACATGCAAGACACGCATGCAAGAGTAGGAAGAGGATCCTAACTTGCCTTAGATTCAAGCACAAAAACAGCAACAAACAGAGGCAAAGCAACAACGAACGGCGGACGAACTCTCTTCCTTCTTCTTCGCACGGCCTCCCTCTTCCTCTCTCGGTTTCCCTCTCTCACTCTCTCGACAGCTCTCTCTCACCCCCTCAAAACCGGTCACTTCCCTTCTCTTTCTTTCTTTTTGGTTGTTTATATACTTGCATGTATCCTTATTTTGCATGGGGGACACTTGTCCCTAAGAAGGAGACAAGTGTCTCCTTGTTGAAGACACTTGGAGGAGGCCATGCGGCTCCTCCTCCCCCTCCATGCGTCGACCACCTCATTGCTCTATGGGCCGGGCCTCTTGGCCCACTTTAGGCCCATCTCACTTGGGCCTAAAGTCCAAACTTAAATGGCCCAAGTTTATTTTTTTATAATACATCTTAATCCTCATTTAAATAAATACCTAATTGCATAAAAAAAAATGGCCAAAAGACTTTGTGACATTAACCCGTAAAATCAAATCCATAAGGTGCATAGTCAAGAACAAATTCTTCTTTATCAAATTGTCCTATAGCACCAACCTTGATCATCCATTAACATTTTCCACTTAAATAAATACCTAACCTGCAAAATTAATAAGGCCATAAAACTTGTAGTCACAAATTCATAAATTCCAATTTATAATACACATGGCCAATGATAGAATTTTCTTTCCTATCACATAATTATCCATTAAAAGCTTGGCCATCAATCTTATTGCAAATTATGGATCAAATGGCTACAATACATCTTGATGGTACTTCCATAGACTTTAATGTAACTGGAGGTCGTCATGAATTTTGGGATGCCACAATTCTCCCCTCCTTAGAGAATTTCGTCCTCGAAATTAGACATTTCCTATGTCTCTTGGAGTAAATGAGAGTACCTTTCCCTCATTTCATTTTCACTCTCTCATGTGGCTTCCTCCACATCATGATGTCACCATAATATCTTAACCAAATGAATTTTCTTGGTCCTAAGAATTTGCTCCTTTCGATCCAGTACTTGCACAGGCTCTTCAATGTACCTCACTTTCTCATCCACTTTGATGGCTTCATGATCGAGTATGTGTCTTGGATCAGGCTGGTACTTCCTCTAAAAACAAGGATGCAAGCTCTTAACACGTCCTCTAATGCTTGGACCACTCTTTTCGTTTGTCCGTCCATTTGTGGATGAAAAGCGATACTAAATGGGAACTTCATCCCTAAGGCGGTTTGAAGACTTCGCCAAAGGTTGGAAGTAAATCTTGAGTCTCGATTCGATGTGACAATTACAGGAACACCATGTAAGCATACCACTTGGCTTACACATAAATCAGCAAATTTATCCATCGGATAATCTACGTGAACTGGTAGGAAATGGGTAGACTTAGTCAAGCAATCTACTGTCACCTGGATAGAGTCGTGGCCACTTGATGTCCTTGGAAATCCTTGCACAAAATCCGTCGTCACATGTTCTCATTTCCATTCTGGAATATCTAATGGTTTCAATCTAACACACCATTTGGCAAAATTATTCCTATACCTTTGTCACCATCAATTCAAGCCTAGAACCATCAAAATCGACACCATTAACAACTCATCTGGTTCAGTCCAACAAAGACATTCACTACGCTTTAGATTCAAGCCTAAAATATAGCACCATTCATTCGGGTCAAATATCGATAGTCCACCAAGACTCATTCAATTCAAAGATCGACAATCCACCAAAATAAAACTTGTCTAGTTTCCATCGAGTATATCTGATGTCTCACCCTAAAAGATCATCACTTGGACTAATCACTCATCAAATCCACAACTTGAACTTTCACCTTTTTACCTTGGAAAGACTATAACCACAATTGATCATATCCACTAATTCCACCAACCCTTTTCAAACTGAGATCATTACCTAAAATTAAAAGTTGACCACCATCGATTAAACCTATTATTCCGACATATAAATCACAAATAATTTCATGTCTCATATGGCCACTCAAACTCATGACTTCCAAGATCAATCTATACATACTAAATGCCTCCATGTAATGCATCAAGACTTCCAATGAGATCCTCTAATAGGAGGTCACTACTTAGCTCAAATGATCATAACTTAATCCTCAAATTCATAACTCACTCTCCATAAGGCAATCACAATTTGATCCAAATAAGGCTTAAGTATCATATTCATTAAATCCATGAATGTAGCTAAGGCATTCGTCAATCCAAATAGCACAACTAGGAACTCGTAGTATCCATAGCGAGTCCTAAATACGGTCTTAGGAATGTCTTCTTTCTTATTTCTTAGCTGATGGTATCCCGACCTTAAGTCAATCTTAGAGAAGACCGAACTTCCACAGGTTGGTCAAATAGGTCGTCAATTTTAGGTAGAGGATATTTATTCTTAATGGTCACTTTGATTCGATTGCCTATAGTCAATGCATAAACGCATCGACATGTCCTTTTTTTTTTTTTTTTTCACAAACAAGAGTTCCATAAGCTTAACCATGCTTCCCATTGCGCCACTCGATAAAATTATCCCGGCTCACCGCCTTCCCGGTTCGGTTCATAGTTCGGTTCATTCCTGCCCCCTTTTGCCATCCTAGAAGCCTGCCAGGAGCCGCTTCTTGTTCAGGTCCTCTGACCTCGGCGTCCACTCCCCACCCTCATCAGATCGGGTCGTTACAGGTACACCAGCTTTCGCCTGGTTCGAACCCAAACTACACATCCATTGGAGGGTCTCATTTCGATAGGGACTAACTTATAGAGATATTATCCGCTTTGGCCTATCCCATTCTTAGCCTCACGGTTTTATCCTTAGCGGCAAGTACTATCTCAGGAGATCATTCATCCTAGTCCATTGCTTACGGAGCTAGTCCATACCTACGATGATGTCAAAGTCATACCTAACTATCACTATCAAGTCCATTTCCAGATCTCATTCCCTTAGGGTCATCTCACACATCTCACATGTTAATGTAGATAACAACATGTCCTTCAGTGATGTAGAAATACGAAGAGGCATATCTAAAGATTTGGTTCCTACTTCTCACAATCATCTATATTTCTCAGACACAAATGAAAGCGTGTCACTCATATCAAATAACGCATATGCCTTCTTATCCATCTATCGAAATCGTACCTGAGATAACACTTTCGGAAGCTTTCGCTTCCTCTTGGGTGACCGCATACACCCTTCCTTGTGCTGGTGGCCTCTGTGGATTCCTTGGTAGGTTTAGTCCACTAGTACTTTGTTGTACCTGTCGCACCGAGCTGACATTCGGCTGCGACCTCTCTTGTGGACAATCTTTCTTAAAGTGACCTCTCTGCCCACAGCCAAAACATTTCAATCGATCATTACAGGGTCCTGGTCCATGTTGTCCACCACATCTTTGACAAATATTACTTTGGTAGGGTACTCTTCCTAGAACCGGGCCACTCTTGACTTTTCCAGAATTCCCAAAATTATTCCTCTTCTTAGATTCCCAGGGTTGTCCTTGTCTAGGATAGGGCCTCTTACCCCGTCTGATATCACTAAGGGTTGACTGTTTTCCAGATTCTGATTGCTCCCTTATTAACTCCTCTTCCACCAACTGTGCCCTTTCATAAATCTCAGTATAATCCCTTATATTCAGAGGCACTAGTTGTTTCCTGATATCAGTCCTTAGGCCCTTTAGGAATCTCTTAGCCTTTTCCTCTCGATCCTCAACCAACCTAGGAGCATACCTAGACAATTCAGAAAATTTTGCTTCGTACTGGTCCACTGTCAGCTCCCTTTGTTCCAACTGAACAAATTCAGTGATCTTCTTATCCTTAGCACAATCAGAGAAATGCTTCCTATTGAAAGCCCTAACAAACTCATCCCAGTTTATCTCAGTACCTGGTGGAAAGATTGTGTCTCTTGAAGCTCTCCACCAAAACTTTGCATTTCCCTCTAGTTGGTACTTTGCCAAGGTTATCTTTTCAAAGCATCGCTACGGTTCAACAACCGGAAAATTCGCTGCATTCCATCAATCCAATGCTCCGCCTCCTCAGGACTTCCCATTCCACTGAACTTAGGTGGTTTCAACTTCAAAAATTGCTCCACCAGTCCTTGAGGGCAACGTTCCACTCCGGGTTGTTGCTGCGCTTGCCTTTCCATTAGATTTCCAATATTGGCCAATGCCTGCAGGATATCTTCCATTCGAGGTTCAGTCCTTGCAGCGGAGGCTTCAACCCTCGATGGATGAGCACTTCCAGCTCGCACCATGACTTTCCTGCAGTTTCCAAGCATTGCCTCGGGAATAATCAGAACTCAATGTCTCCATTTAAAAGCAACTACTACTATATAAGTAACATAAACATGTTACTGGCACCTAAAGACAACTCATAACCAACTACTAGGGATCTACGAGTGAATACCCATCACCCGTTATTTAAAGCTAGACAACTATTCCGGTTAAGATCCTATGGTGTGCATTGTCATCATATTCCTCAATTTCCATATGAGGCTCCTTATCACTCCAAATAGACCATAGCTCTTATACCAAAACAAGATGTGGCACCCCTTGACGGCCTCCGATCCGTTAGGGTCGCCACAGTTCGCTTACCTTTCACTTTCCCTAATAACATGTCACTCTGATACCATTTCAATTGCAACGGGTCCATACAACCTGGGGGTTTACATTTTTTTTTTTATCGGTCCCTTGCGCAATTCATCTAGCGGAAGCACATCCATCAACTCCCTTCCCTATATTCAGAAAACGATGCACACCAACTAAACATTTATAGGTAAAAGCCGAACACTTTTATTTACTTAAACTAGATGGACGTCATTCATCGGTACATCAAAATGCCATGGTTTTCTATACTTGGCTATACTTCAAAAGATGACCGACATCTCCTCCAATAGTCGTATACTTAAAGTCCATCGATCGTGTCGGCGTCCAAAAGTTCCTTCCTTTGCTATCCTCCTCCTCGCAGTCATATCCAACCACTTGATCCATCTACCGGTGGCGTGGCAGCAAAGGAATCTTATCTAGTCTGAAATGTTAATCCCAAAAGGGGTGAGTACAACCACTCGGCGGTAAAGATCCACCAAACTACTCATTGCGTCAAACGGAACAATAAAGGCATCATAACAAAGCACATATCATTCATGCATTCAAGCATAACTTACCTTGCAGCCATGCATATGTCACCATGCCATATGTGCATATACCACCATGCACTCATCATCAAGCATTCATGCATATCCATGCCATATGCATACACCCATGCACATGATTCATTTTCAATTCTTATCTTTCACAAGGATCTCATAAGTTTTTCTTTCCAGGGACCAATGTTTGCATCCCACAATTTATCGCTCGCATCCAACCAGGCATCGCGAGGAACCTTCGGGCATGTATTCAAAATACAACCGGGCATCCGGCACCCCCACATTCCGGGCATCTCGTATCCCAACTAGCATCACGAGGAATCCCCGGGCACACACCTCCGGGCTTCCGGGATTACGTACCGACATACCACCAGGATTCCCCCTCTGGAATTACGTACCGTATACCACCGGGCATCTCGAAACTCCCGAGGACATCCGGGCATGTATCGTAATACAATCGGGCATCCGGCACCCCCACATTCCGGGCATCCCGACACTCCCGGGGCATCGTCGGCTCACACCTCCGACGGCCTTCTCATCACCACAATGCATATTCCCATACATCTCATTTTCAATTTCACATTTGATGCAACAATGCCAATGATTTGACAGCAGCCCTTTTTTTTTTTTTTAAAATCATATAATATGCCTTGGGAAAAGTGTCATTTGATGCAATGGTTTTGAAACTTCATTGAGTTCATGAAAATCCATCAATCCTTTGATGTCATACGAAATGTATGGATGTCATCATGTCATTGCACGAGTAATAATCCAGGATATCATGATTTACATAATAAATCCAATAAGCAGTAAATAAAACAATTTCCAGCTTAAACAGAATGCGTACTATTCATGAAAGATTCTAGAAAATTAGCAAACGATGGAAATAAATTCTGAAAATTTACCACAATGTAGATAAGATCTAAGAAAACACATTTCGTGAAGAACACCATATCAAACAAGGCTTCACAGAATACGTACAGGTCCATGCATCACCGAAAAGGATTTTAACATCATCCATGCACAGTTTTGAAAACAATTTCGATTAATCCCTTAAATAAACTCAGAAAATTCTGAAATCTGGACACGCTGTATTTAAGACCTAGAAGTACAAGTTTCATGAAGAAATCGTAGTCCAATTCGTTCTGGATTAAAAGATAAAATCGATTTACTTTTCCTATTCTCGGTATCGTTTTCCAGATCTACCCGTGTTGAAGAAAAAATCGTTTCCTTGGTCATTACTGGTCCATTTACTCTGAAATTTCAGTATGTTGTTCCTCAGAATATTACCTACAACTTTCATTAAGTACACACTATAAAATTTTAACTGTATGATTTTATAAAAATCCCGAAATCATACTAGGTCGAAGCAGCGTTTTTCCCAGATCCAGTTTCTTCAAAAGACAACGGTTTCACCGACCTATTTTCGTTCATTTCCTCTAAATTTTTGATATGTTCTACCTCAAGAAGTATAATACAACTTTCATTAAGGGATCTAGGTGAGATTCTCAAAGGATAGTCACCATATAGGTCTAAGAAGTCTCGGGTGTCCAGTACCACGTCTCCGGATTTACCGTCTTCAAGAGTAAGTCGATTCACTAGGCTATACTTGTTCATTTTACTTCAAATTTGAGTATGTTAATCTTTAAGATGTTCTCTACAAGTTTCATGAAGAATTCGAAGAGAGATTCTTGATAAAAATCAACATGCAACCACAAATCTACCACAAGGTCAGCAAAACAGTTCCAGATCTAGTGTCTCCGTAGGATGAGAGTTTGACCCATTAAATCTCCACCATTTTGCACTAAATTTTAGTATGTTGTAGTTTAAGATGTTGGCTACAACTTTCATTAAGGAATCAAAGTCGAAATAGAACTCAAAACATGCATGCAAGCTCTCACAAGACTCTGGCTCAGGCGGTTCGTACGAAAACAGCAAGCATACATCAACAACAAGACATACTAACTCCGGTTTCTCCCTCCTAACCACCCAAAATTCGACACCACTCCAAACATACATGCAAGACACGCATGCAAGAGTAGGAAGAGGATCCTAACTTGCCTTAGATTCAAGCACAAAAACAGCAACAAACAGAGGCAAAGCAACAACGAACGGCGGACGAACTCTCTTCCTTCTTCTTCGCACGGCCTCCCTCTTCCTCTCTCGGTTTCCCTCTCTCACTCTCTCGACAGCTCTCTCTCTCACCCCCCTCAAAACCGGTCACTTCCCTTCTCTTTCTTTCTTTTTGGTTGTTTATATACTTGCATGTATCCTTATTTTGCATGGGGGACACTTGTCCCTAAGAAGGAGACAAGTGTCTCCCTTGTTGAAGACACTTGGAGGAGGCCATGCGGCTCCTCCTCCCCCCTCCATGCGTCGACCACCTCATTGCTCTATGGGCCGGGCCTCTTGGCCCACTTTAGGCCCATCTCACTTGGGCCTAAAGTCCAAACTTAAATGGCCCAAGTTTATTTTTTTATAATACATCTTAATCCTCATTTAAATAAATACCTAATTGCATAAAAAAAAAAAATGGCCAAAAGACTTTGTGACATTAACCCGTAAAATCAAATCCATAAGGTGCATAGTCAAGAACAAATTCTTCTTTATCAAATTGTCCTATAGCACCAACCTTGATCATCCATTAACATTTTCCACTTAAATAAATACCTAACCTGCAAAATTAATAAGGCCATAAAACTTGTAGTCACAAATTCATAAATTCCAATTTATAATACACATGGCCAATGATAGAATTTTCTTTCCTATCACATAATTATCCATTAAAAGCTTGGCCATAAATCTTATTGCAAATTATGGATCAAATGGCTACAATACATCTTGATGGTACTTCCATAGACTTTAATGTAACTGGAGGTCGTCATGAATTTTGGGATGCCACAGTACATTATGAAGAAAATTAATCTGTTAGAGACTTGGGAGGATTTGACTGATGCCTTCTTCAAGCAATATAAATATAATATTGCTGTCACTCCATCTCGAGAGGATTTACTTCGCACTGAGAAGAAGAGGACGGAGTCTTTCAAGGCATATGTCACGAGATGGAGGACCGTAGCTGCTCAAATTACTCCGGAGCCGACAGAAAAAGAGCTGATGGATTTGTTCATGAAGGCACTCCCGCCTGAATATCGAAATCGAATGCTGGGTTCGACTTCTGAGTCATTCAATCAGCTAATCCCTGTCGGTGAGCGAATTGAAGTAGCCTTGCGCGATGGATGGGCGTCTAATCAAACCAGCTCATATAGGAGAGTCTCAGCCGAAAAGGATAAGGAGCCTATAGCAAAGGTTAATGCAGCTTATGTTCAACCACCTCGCCCTGTCTCAAACACTCAACATGGAGGAGCACGACCATTCTTTGGCTAGCAGAAAAACTCTTTCAAGGCGTCAATTTACGCCACTTCCTAAGCCCTTGTCCAAGATCTTGCCGACCCTTCAGAAGAAAGGATTACTCGCTAAAGAGCCTAAGAAAGGATTACTCGCTAAAGAGCCTAAGCGATCTAATCCCGAACGTTTCCTCAACTATGATCCATCCAAGACATGTGCTTATCATATGGGTGAGGTAGGGCATTCTGTTGATGATTGCTATACGCTGTGACACAAAATCCAAAATCTTATGGATGCCAAGGTGGTCTCATTCCGCAATGCACAACCAAACATCTAGAATAACCCACTTCTTGACCACCCAGAAGCTGTGAATGCCATTTTCAGAGCTTGAAAGTGCATGTAGACGATGTTTATAATGGCTTAGTTCGAGTTGGATATTATTCAGATGCAAAAGAGCCCAACATGTTTCAGATGATGCATGAGGAAGAATGGGTGATCGATACTTGTGTTCAATACTCCAAGCCTCCAGGTGCTGACATTGATGTTATTCCTGTCGGATGGGGAGAGGCAGACAAGCCAGTTGCAGACACCATTCGATCCATTGGAAAAGACAACGCACTCGAAGGAATGGCTGAATTGTTTGAAGAGAATTTAGTGTTTGCCATCGACGAAGCTCGAGAGTAGGAGAATTTTAATTATTCGCACATTCCTCTGCGCAGGAGTTTTTATTGCTTTCCGTATTTTCATTTCCATTCCTAGGATTTCTCTCATTTCAACAATGTAATTTGCTTTTCATCCAATAAAATACATTGAGATTTTCATGTTTTAAGGGCACGTTGAAGTACACCAAACTAGCCCTATGATGAAATCCTACCAAAAGAAAAAGGCAAGGAGTTAATTCTGAAGGCTGGGCTTCTTCATGTTCCCTTTAAAAATTTTCAAAATAGAATAATTTTTCAGCATGCATCTAATTTACCTTGTTTGTTTCTTTTAATTAGCTACTCTATGTTTTAGGTGCTTTGATCTTAGCAGAAATGGATGGGCGTGAATTCATGAATCCTGTAAACTCTGATGCAGGGGCAAAGATTGGATGTGAACGATGGTGTCTTATTTTTGTAAGGAACCTCTATGAGCTCCCTTACAAAGAGAGGGCAAGACAGGGACGCCTAGTAGTTTTGACTTTATGAGCATGACCTCTTTATCATTATAGAATGCTTTCACATGATATTGTACAATTCGCCAATTCCACTTGAAATTTATCAAAATGGATAATTCAGTGAAGGATGCTGAGTTACTTGAACATGCTAAATGATGCTCAATGGGGCATGAAAGGCAAGCCTTATCCCATACATAGTCCTTTGTCTATACATTGTGAGGTGAGTGTAGAAACATTTTGTGTTTCAAGGTGAAGAGTTTTCTTGCAAAAAGTACGACAACTAAAATGACGAGGGGCAATTCATTTTTCTACTGATGAACCTTTGTTTAACCCTTCTTTGAGCCTAAATACTTGAAGAATTTCTTTCATACAATCCCTGTCAAGGACCACCCCACATCGGGGCAAATGGAGGTAAGTCGACATTGAAGGAGAGGGAAATAGATAGAAATTTTCTTGCTCACACTTACATCAATCTTCAAGTCGTGCTATTACATTGAATTCATGTGGTAATTTAAGTGCCTTAGGATGATGAAGAGCATTTCTTTTCTCTATCCTATACAGTTATATTCTTTGCATAGCCCACTTGAGCCTGCAATTTCATTTCTTTAAACCCAGTTGGTGATCATCCCCCACACTAGGGCAAGGCAAAAGGCAGTTGAAGACTCTTGCAAAGTTCGAGTGTAATTGCTTGATGCATGCATTGTGCGCGAGAATTGAAATCAAAATAGAACTAAGGGGCATGAAAAAGCAGTGTGCCTGGAAAAAGCAATGCCAATGCCCATAGATGAAAAGGTGTCAAATAGATGACTATCAAGTAAAAAAAAATAAAAAATAAAATAAAAGAATCCCAATGGAGCAATACTCAAAGAACTCAAATGCTTAGTTTTTACAATCAATGGAGGCGCTTCATGAAGACAATCCCCGTAGGTGGAAAAAGAAGACCGGTGGTAATGTCAAGATGATCACCAACTCTCACCCTTTACACACATTTTGAGCCGAACGATCATTTCGTTTCTCAACCCATGAACCCAGCCTATGTTACGTCCCTTACAAAGTCTCTTCAGATTAGGGCATTTGAATTAACATGGGAGTTCACATGTTTTAAGCATTGCTCGAAGAAGTGCGAGCAAGATTATTTCTTTCTCATTTTGCAGGCTACTTAACTTGTAAACCCGGAGATGAATACAGAAATTATTCTTTTAATTCCCTTGACTCAAAGAGTCCATTTGTTAAGCCGTTGACCAAGCTCACATTACGATCCTGGTAAAGACCCCTCAGATTGGTAGATCATACCGCTTGCAAGAAAATTCGAACTCTTGTTGACAGAATGATGATAAGATTGAGTGATATATTTCCACATCAATGGTCGGGACAAATAACCCCTCTTAAATGAGAGTGAGTGAAAAGCCTTTTCACACCAAAAGTGTCTCATTTAGCATGTTCAAGAGATTCACAGCTTAGTGAAAATTGTCTTAATGATATTTTTTTCCCGTGGAAGTTTTTTTTTTTTTTTAAAAAAAAAAAGCCATCATGCATGGACCTTCATTGAATTTAAAAAAAAAAAAATTTCAAAGACCAAAGGATTTGTCTTTGAAACACTGAGACTGTTCAATTCTCTTTAAATACTTGATGAGAATTCCAAGTGCCTATTTATAAAATGTTTTCAAATATCTAGTGTGAATTCCAGATATTTGAACCTTTAAATGCTTGATGTGACTTCCAAGTGTTTGTCTTTCCAAACATCTGATGTGATTTCCAAATATTTAGTAAATGTTTTCAAATGTCTGACATAAGAATCAGATTTTTGATATTTCAAGTACTTGATGCAATTTCCAGGTGCTTAGAATCTGATGAGAATTTCAGATCCTTAAAGACTTTTAGCCTTTCAATTATCTGAAGGGAGTTCCAGATGATTGTCAGGAATCATTTCACACCTAAATCCCCAGACAGGTACGACAAGTACGTGTTCTTCCTTGCATTTGCATTTTCATTGGGCATAGACACATTGAAATCTATGTTCCTGACCAAATCATTGCATTTACATTGCATTCTTTATTCGAGTCCATTTCTTTAAAATCAAAAAAAGAAAAGAAAAAAGAAGTCATTAACATTTGCATATTCATATTCATTTTACATGATTTAAATTTAGGTGTCATTTATCTTTGAAGGAAACCTCTACGAGCTTTCCTTCAAAGAGCGGCAGCTGATGACACCCAATATTTTAGAAACCAATAAATAAAATAAAAAATTCGGTTTTGAAAATCTTTCTTGTTGAAAATATATCCTCATTTCAAAATTTAAAAAAAAAAATTCAATTGTTGTTTGATTTTGGAGCCTTTTATTGTTGAGTGGTTAAGTGAATATGTGCAAATATATTGGGAAATCTTCAACAACTTTTGAGTTTTTTTCACTATAAATGAAATGCTAGGCTTCGAACCGGGGGTTTTTTCATTCGGTTTTCAAAAGAGTTTTGGTAAGAAGAAAAGTCAAAAAAGGTAAAAAGAGAAGATACAGAGAGAGATGACGTGAGGCAAATAGAAAGGTGAGAGTGAGGGAGACGTGTGAGGATTCGGCAGAGAGAGACAAAGACAGGTGAGAGAGAGAGAGAGAGAGAGCCAAAAAAAAAAAAAAGGAAGAACACTGTTCTTCTTCTCCGATGCCTACTGCCGTCTGTCCGCGCTCCGTCCTCCGCTCGTCGGACGCCGTCGTCTCGCCACACCGACACCGCCCGGAGCCGCATCCCGCCGCAATCGCCACCGGCCCTCCGCTCGCCGGCTTGTTCTCTGCGCCACCTCGCCGTCGCCTCCTGGCTGCAAAGACCGCGACCCCTACTGCTGCAGCACTCTCGACCGCCGCTCCCGACGCGCAGATCTTCACCGAGAGGGCCCGCACCGGCGACTTGCGACTGCCCGAGTGTCACTCGCCTCCATAGCCATGCCGCGCCCTCCGGAGCTACCCCTCGCCGCGACACAGTTACTGCTCGTTGCTGCCTTTCCTCTGGCCGTGATTTGCTCGGCCCGACGTCTCTCCGCTTGCGCGTCTCCGCCACCGCTGCTCACCTGTAGCCGGACGATTTGTTTCTCTACCGACGCCGCCTCCGATCTCCTTGGCCGATACCCCTATCATCATTACCGTCACCAGCAGATCGGTGACCGCTTGCAGCCCCGCGACGCCGGATTTCCTTGTTTCTCCGTTGATCCACCTTAGTTCGAGCTTGCACCGGCGTCTCTGTTGCAACTCCGCCCCCTTGCGACGGCCGGTTCCGCCTTTGCTCCGATCAACTAGCCCAACGCCGAGTCTCCACGCAACCCCGAGTAGGCGACACCTCTCCGCTACTTCGAGTTCGAGTCGCATGCTTTCGCCGCCGCTCTCTACCGACACCCGCAAGTACACCTCACCGCTCCGCTCGTCCGCCGATGCTCGCGCGCCATTGCCTACCTTCGCCGGAGTTCGACACCAAAGCATCACCGCTGCCCTCCGCCCGAGCATCCCCGCCGTTGCCGCTCACCGCTTCGCCGGAGTTCCAAGCGTCGCTACCGCCGTGTTCCACACCGCGCCAAGGCCAGTCATGATCGTTCCCTGTTCTTTGAGTTCCCTTTCTTAGGTAGCTTATTTTTAATTTTTTTAATTTTTATTTGTCACTTATTTTATGTTATGTTATCTTATTGTTTTAAAGTTTAGTTATTTAAATTATCGCATTGAATGCCAATATTTATGTAGGCATTAACTGCAGGGGTTTTGTCTTATGGTAATTATTAATTTGATCCGCAAGACGTCGGATCATTTTTTTAATTATAATAATTTTTGGGCATTTTGATAGTATTTTAATTGTTAAATCATTATAATTATTAATTTGATCTGCAAGACTTCGGATTAGATTTTTAATTATTTTGAACCTTTCATCATGATGTTTAAGGTTAGAGTAATCGTTAATTTGACTTGTGGGACAATAGGTTATTTTTTCGATTATTTTAATCATTTATTTGTTGAATATCTTGATTGTTTGGATATATATATATTTTTTTTTTTTTTTTTTTCTTTTTTGATAATTGCTTGTCTTGAAAAACATTGAAAAATATAAAAAAAAAAAAAATCTTGCATTGCATTAGATTGCATGTTAGGATAAAAGGACTCCATTATTTAAATTGAATAGAATTTCACATAGATTGGGGTTAGATCTAAATAACATTTGTTAAGGGCTTAGATAATCTTTATTTTTTTAAATAGTTTTCAAAGGTAGGATAGGGTTAGAGATAAATTAATCCCTAAAATAAATTAGAAAATTATTCATTTTAGATTATTAGGGTTTTCATTAATTTCCGAATTTCAATAAAAAAATATAAAAATATTAGGTGCATATCAATTAGTTTGCATGTTAGGTTCATTTAATTAGAAATAGTTTGTTAGCAAAATTAGATCATGTAGTTGAAGTGCATGTTTTAATTTCTAGATAAAAGAAAACCCAAAAAATAATTGCTTGCTTTGTGTGTTTATTTCTTTGATGCAATTTGTTTGATTCATTGAGTGTTTAATAATTATTGAGCACCCGTGTGATCACCCTATTGCATGATAGAAATTTAGCTTAAAATAAATCTAAGCTGCCTGCAAAAACATTTTTGAAAATAAAAAGAATGGTACCGAAAGGGCATTAGAGAAATCTAGTGTAACCAAGTCCCTGTACCCACAGTCTCTGGTTCGTAGGAGTAAAATAAATCTCCCTTTATTTTACTTAGGTATCTAATCAACCTACCGTAAACTGATTAGTGGCGACTCCTAGTTAATAATCTTTTGCACGATAAATGTTTGAACCTTAAGTCGCGAATTGGTATGGGTTTGGGAGAGCTCGAGCTAAGTTTAAAGACTTAGTAGTCCATTTACCTAGTTTTAGGTGGTGCACCCGAAAATTTGGTAGCGACACCGCGGAGCTTGTTTCAAGCCATACAAGTTTTTCTTCAAGCGACATACCATGTGCTCATTACCTTTGACTTCAAAAACCCTTAGGTTGTGCCATGTATAATTCTTTATCTAAGTCGCTGTGTAAAAACGCTAGTTTTACATCTAACTGCTCAAGTTGAAGATCCTCCACTGCAACTATACTCAGCAGAACTCTAATTGATGTCATTTTCACTGCAGGTGAAAATATCTCGGAGTAGTTGATCCCTTCTTTTTGAGAGAAACCCTTGACTACAAGTCTCGCCTTGTATCTAGTACTACCATCTGCTTCATTCTTAATTATGTACACCCATTTGTTTAATAAAGCTTTTTTACCTGTAGGCAACTTGGTCAACTCCCAAGTTTTGTTCTGAAGTAACGAGCTCATCTCGTCTTTCATAGCACACTCCCATTGCAAGTGAGATGTGTATACCTTTGCCTCATCGTAAGTCTCCAGTTCCCCCAAATTTGTATATAAGACATGGCTCAGAACAGTATTAGTTAATGGATTAAAATTACCTTTGGTTTTCTCACACGTGTAGACCTCCTCAATACAGGTACTTCAAGGTCGTTAGTTTGCTCCGAATCACTGTGTTCCTCTTGAACTACCTCTTCATTGATAATAGGCTCATCTTGAACCTCTCTTTCAAGTGCACTTTGATCTACTGGAAACATCTTCATGGGCATTGTGTCTAATTCAACATATTATGGTTGTACTACCTTCTCATGCTTTATCTGACGATCCTTGTACATCTTTTCTTCATGGAATACCACATTCCGACTTCGGATGACTTTGTTATTCTCATAATCCCATAGCCTATAGCCATACTCATCGCCATTGTATCCGATAAAGACGCACTTCTGGGACTTAGCATCAAGCTTTTTCCTATCCTTCCTATCAATCAAAGCATATGCAATACAACCAAACACCTTTAAATGTGAATAATTAATCTTTTTAACTAACCACCGCTCTTGTGGTATTTCTCCATCCAACGCACTAGATGGACTTCCGTTGATAAGATAAATAGCTGCATCAATTGTGGCAGCCCATAAGTGTAGCGGGAGACCCACGTGTAGCCTCATGCATCTCGCACGTTCTAGAATAGTCCTATTCATCCTTTTAATTACACCATTCTCTTGAGGAGTTCTAGGAACAGTCTTTAACCCATGTATGCCATCTCGACTCAAATATTCTGCAAATTCCTTACTCATGTTTTCACCACCATTACCAGACTTCAGAGCTTTAATGTGATAACCTGTCTCTTTTTCTACCATGGTCTTCCACATTCTGAACATCCCAAATACTTCTGATTTTTCTCTAAGAGCATAGACCCAAGTCTTCCTTATTGCATCATCAATGAAGGTGACAAAATATCTCTTACCACCGTAAGAGAGTTCCTAAGCAGGTCCCCATACATCAGTATGAACCAACTCTAGCTTCTGACCTTTATTTTGTTGCCCATTCAATTGAAAACTAACAACCTTTTGTTTTCCATAAATGCAACTATCACAAAAATCTAACTCAACTTTTTGCAAACTCGGAAGTAATTCTTCGAGTGTAACTGCTTTATACATTTTTCACCAAGATGTCCCAAATGATAATACCAAAGAGTAGACAAATTACCTGTAGTCATTGTAGTTGCAACCATATCACTGATATTGTCTCATTGGAGAAGGTAAAGTGTACCCGTACACTTTCCCTTTGCTACTACTCTTGCCCCTGAGGTTATCTTCCACTCTCCGCATCCAAAGGTTGTTACCAAACCTTCTTGGTCAAGTTTACTAGTTGAAATTAGATTTTTCTTTAATTCCGGAATATGTCTAGTTTCACGCAAAACTAGACGTCCTCCACCTGAGATGTTCACAGTCACAATTCTTTTCCCAACAATGGGACACATGTCGCCGTTTCCCACAACCACTTGTCCGAAATCTCCACTGGCATAATCATCAAATATGTCTCTTTGCGAGGTGCAATGAAAAGAAGCACCGGAATCAATAAACAATTTATTTGTTGTCAAGTTAAACCCTATAGACAAACACAAGTTATCTAGCAAAGATTCATCGCTAACCACATTAGCTCATTGATTCTCATCTTGCTGCTTCTTTTTGTAGGCTTCACACTGAAACATCCGGTGTCCGGTTTGTGACAAAACCAACACTCATCTTTTGCAACTTGTCTCTTACCCTTTGATTGTGATCTGCCACACCCACTGAATTTTCCTTTCATTTTACTTCTTCCATGGTTCTCCACTGCGAGTGCCGTTGAAGATGTAGATGCAGAAAAATTATCTCCACCTGAGACTTTCCTTCGCATTTCTTCATCCATGATACTACTCACAGCATCATCAAGAGTTAAATCATCCTTCATGATGCTCGAAATTCCCTGCACTGTGGTATTGTAGCTTTCTAGAAGAGAACCTAAAAATAATAAAGTTTGAAGCTTCATATCTAAATTTATGCCTGCGGATTCCAATCGACCCGTGACCTGCGTGAAACTTTTAATATGCTCTGCCACAGAACCTCTATCAGATAACTTCATATTAACCAGTTTCTTCAGCAAAAACACCTGATTTGATGTGGATGGCTTCTCAATATTCATTAGAATATCCATGGTTTCTTTTGCAGTTTTTGCTTTCGCGATATGGTACCCTGTCTTTTTCGTCAACCTTAGACAAATTGCACCTAATACCTTCCGATCAAGAATTTTCCATCCAACTCGAATCCACTTCTGCCATCTCGGGTTTCCAACCCTCAAGTGGTGCATAGAGATCTTTTTGATAAAGATAATCCTCAATTTGTAGTTTCCACCATCCGAAATCCTGCCCATCAAACTTATCAATTATGATTTTATCTTCTGCCATCCTGCTTGCTTTCAATCGAACGTCACCGAAAAACCCTCTATGTTCTCGATTAGCCAACCTAGGCTCTAATACTAGTTGTTACGAAATCGTATGTCGATTCCAAGAAAAATAATGCTCGCAAACAATTCACCAAACAGAATATAATAACAAAAGAACAGAATCAGAAGAATATGCCAGAAAATTTGTTAAAAAAGTTCACCCAAACCTGAGCTACCTCTCCACGCAGAGGCACTCTGTGAATCCACTATACTTCGAAAAAAGTTGGAATACAACGATGATCTTCTCTCAAGATCAGGGCACAAAGAGATTGAGAACTCTCGTAAAGAAAAAAATCACTTTTTTCTTCTCTCTTTTTCTTGCCTCTCTATTTTTCTTTTTTAGCGTCTTGATGGCTAGCATCTTACCATTGTTAATATAAAGGTATCACTTTTAACCTAAAAGCAAATCCGATAGAAAAGACAAAAGAACCCCTAAACAATATTTGGCTTCATCTATAACAGTATCGTCCTTGATTTCTTTTGCAAGCTGTATTATTAGCCTTTTTCTTTAATTGAGTACAATATCTACGTTGCATGCACAGAATGAGGGATTAAATTTAAGCCTCTTTTTTTTTTTTTTGAAATCAGATTATATTTTCTATAGCTTCAATTTGCAAATAAATACATCAAGTACATTAAAAAAGAAGAAGAGAGAGTACATCCATTCATTACTCTCTTGTGTTTGTCTTGTGATTATTGCAGTGAAAGAGGAAGAGTGGATAATATTTCATTTAAGATGATTTTGCATTAAAAAAAAATGTAACTATCACTGCACTTGAGACTAAATAATATCATTCAAGTCACTGAAGTGATTCGGCTGAAATAACTTTCTTGTTTTTGTCTTTATTGATGTGGTTTTAGAGTGCATTTCTTTTTTTTTTTTTAAGGAAAAAATTGGAAATAACTTGTTCACTTTTCGAATAAAATCTAATGTATTTTTAAATTCAAATTATCAAAAAAATAAATAAATTATATGTGCATCTAAATGTCAATATTTATATACTTTGTAAAATCTTAGATAAAATGGCTGGGACGCTATTTAATTTCAGATTTACTGTTAGTTTCATCGAAGTTGCATATACGAATTGAATAACAAATCATTTAGTGAATGATCATATCTAATGTTCTTCTTCAAAGCACGTTTTAGATCTGGGCTGCCAGTTTTCCTTTTCATCAGCTTTTCATGATTGCCTCCAACAACAATCCAAACGCTGGGCATGTTCATGTTGCAACTTGTACATGCGAACAATCAGCTCACAACCTAAAGTCAAAAAATGGAAAAATAAAGAAAAAGGAATGAAGGGTTTTCACCAAACTCTACTTTGAGAATAATTACCAAATCAGCATAAATTTTGAAAGAAAAGTTAATTGTAAGAAAAATTATCTAATATACCCTTGATATAGAAAGCGATTTTTTTTTTTTTTTGAAAATTGGTGAAGAAAGTGATTCGGTTTCCATGAAATATGAGTAGTGAAGAATGCTCTGTTATTGGCAAAAAAATGACAGTGCCGTTAGCATAACATATTCCTATTTTAAATTATGATGATCTCAGTTGCATAGTTATACTCTATAACATTATTGGTGGATCGAGCCACTAAGATAATTTGTAAGTAGTATCCCAACTATACGCTCGTGGGTGGAAAGTTCAAACTCGTTGTTACAGCTTTCTTGTAATGAATACATTTATGAAGATATATGCGGTAGAATTCCTCTCATCTGTGGGATCTTATAACCATGTTTAGGAAGCTGTCTTATTCGAAAGCAGATCCTATCTTGCCTACCACAGACCACATCATCCGCGGCACACTTCAACTGTCGACACATGTCAACCTTTGTTTCTCTCCTTTTGGCTCTCTCCCTGTCTCGTATTATTTCTCTCTAACTTCACCTCCAACCCTAGCCTATAAAACCGTTGAGATCCGGGCGACGTCTCGACAGCAGCACCAGCTCCACGTTGAGATCAGGTGGCAGGGCAAAGAGACGGGAGGTAGAGAGAGGGCCATGAGGTGATGCTCGACCTAATGGGCAAGAGTCGAAGCCGCGAGCTTGGTAGAAGCCACGGCGTCTCAGGTGAGTGGGAGCCAATCGTGGTGGTGGTACGGTGGAGGCAGGGACGGAGGGAGGCCGATAGCCAGCGAGCTAAATCTGACAGCGCTGCAGAAAGTGGGTGTGTGGTAGGCAGCGACGAATTCGCGTCCGTCTTATTTAGTTTAAGATTCTGTAACTTTAACCATGAAACGAACGCGCCCACTTGTATTTCCAAAATTTGGATGCTAGAAGAGAGAATAAAATACTTGATTGGAGTTGGCTTAGGTTCAACAGCTGACTCATCTCTCAACCATCTACCGTAGGGAAACTATAAATGATTGGACTCTTTCACCTCCGAAAGGTCCTCATCGAATCGACAAAAATAAGTGAAAAGCAAAAGGCCAACTGAAACTAGAACGTGTTAAAAGGGGTTGAGCTTTTGAAAATATACCAGGCCAATACAGTCCCTCAAATGACGATGAAGCTTTGCATGTGCAGACTCTTTCATGGTCGCGGCCATCACTTTATATTTGACTAAATGGCCAGAAAAGTTCGTTATTCCCTTCAAAAAAGTTCTCCCGGGAAATATCATCACTTTATATTTGACGAAATTGATCGAGGTGTTGTTCAGCCACCATGGCCGTGACGTCGCCACCCTTATCACAGCCGTCGCCTTCCAGACTGGGGTCACTTCCCCACTAAACACTCGGGGTGGCGTCTGGCAGGACAGCTCCAGTGACCATGTCCCTGGGCAGACCATTTACGCCTCCCAATAAGGACCTTTCTACGTGCTCCTGGTGTGCAACACGCTCGTGTTCTTGTCCTTCATCTACCTTATCATCTCTCTCACCTTGGCTTCCAGTTCTTCCTCAAGGTCATGGTGGCCACTGTGTCGATGGCTGTCACTCCCAACTCGCCGGAACAGTTGCAGGACAGCTCTTCATCGGCTTCGTGCCATTCTTGCTGAGGACGCTTGTCCAGATGGGCAAGTATTACGTGTGGGCTATGTCCGAGTGAACTTCATCAAGTAGGAGGTGCAGTTTACACTCAATTAATTAATTAGTTTGGTTAGTTCTAATCTAAAATTCAGCCTCATCTTGCTCTGAGGATCAAGTACAGCATGATGACTTTGTGGAAATAATTTAATTTTCTCAGAATTAATTTGTTCAATTTGGATCATATCTTGCTTCTTTAGGCAATTTTTCAGCCTCATCTTGTTTGAACGTATATAATTTGTTCAATTCAGCCTCATCTTGTTTGAACGTATATAATTAAAGTTGGTGAGGTTCATTTTTTTTTTTTGCTAAATATTATTGATTTAGGTATACTTTATGATTGCAAAATACTTGAATGTGAAAGTAATTGTAACTCTAAGATCTGTAATTGATTAATAAGTTTTATGCGACTAACTCTCCCATGAAATAGATATCGTCACTCAAACCGAATCACATAAAACTCTCATTTTTTTATTGAATTTTTTAGTAATCTAATTTCTCATGTTTGACTCCAATAGTAAGATCCATTAGCTTTCACATTTTTTCGCGATAAGCTTGAACAAAAGTAGTATGTATTAAAAAAAGAAAAAAAAGAAAAGAAAATACCTACATTGAATATGTTAAATTAATATCTCAAGTTTGAATTCGGATAACGATTTGTTAAATCAAATTTTGTTTAGGAATATTTTCCCAAGCGGAATACAAATCAGATGAGGAAGTCTTTCTTCTTATTGGACTTTCTTTCGGACGTGAAAAATAAGCAAGGAAATAAAAGAATGAAGTTAACCTACACTACAAGACAAAAGAGGAAATAAAATAAAAGATAAAATAAGGATCTTTCTTCTGCAATGGACTTGTTCACGTTGAAGACTAAAGTGGTGGGCCCAGGTCAAATTGCTGACCTTGGGCACACACACATATAAAAGGCTTATACTTTTAGCTGGAAAAAGTGACGTGAAGCCCACGAAGAAGAAGGAGAAGCATGTCTAGAGAGCGCCGTTTGAGAGAGAAGCCACCACACAAGCCACGAAATCAAGAAAAGGAGAAGCGAAGCAATACATACGTGAAAAGAAAAAAAAAAATAGACGCTGGAGTTCTTGTTTTTGGGCGTACGTAGAGCGTTTCATTTGATCTTGAACGCGTGGTGATTTTGTGATATGAGTTTATGTCCAAGTAAGTTATTTATTTGTAAACATTTTGGGTTTGGGTTTAAATCTAGGTGTGGGAAACACTCGGCATGTGAGCGATTATAAACTCTGATTCTCAAATTATAGTTGATTATTTATTGCTGGCTCTCCTCGTGAATGTAGGTACCGATACTCAGATCGAACCACATTAATTTATGGTGTCCTTATTGTTTCTCATTTATTTCTTTGGTGATTTTGCATTGACATAAATTGTAAGATCCCGTTGTTTTCGTATATTACATTCCAACAATTGGTATCGGAGCTTGAGATTGGATTTCTTAATTGTGATTTGGAGCTTTTGCTTGTCTGATTATTATCTAAAAATTGTGTTATTGCAATTATGTCCGAGAGGACACATGAAATTGAAAAGTTTAACGGGAGGAACAACTTTGGGTTATGGAGCATTGAGATGCAGGCGTTATTGGCAACGTAAGGTTTGGCCAAGGCACTAGATGGTGAAGATGAGTTGCCGATTATAATGAAAGCCTCTAAGAGGGTAAAGTTAATGGAAAGAGCTAAAAGTACAATCCTGTTAAATTTGTCGAATTCTGTTTTAATAGAGGTTGCTGAGGACAAGGATGTCGTAGCATTATAGGCAAAACTTCAGGCACTCTATGTGAAGAAAGGTTTAAACAATTGCCTATACATGTTGACAAGAATGTTTCAATTTAGATATATTGAAGGTGCATCTATCAGAACCCACCTAGATGAATTTATTAAACTCGTGATGGATCTGAAGAACGTCGGTAAGATACTTGATAATGAAGAACATGTTATGATGTTGTTAGCCTATTTACTAGAGTTATGAGAGCACTTTACTGATTTACTGTTGTCGCGACCAAAATTTCGGCTGAACCATCTAGGGTTTGGATAATGGATTACTAGGCCTAAACTTAGTTCGAGCTCTCCCAAGCCCATACCAATTCATGATTTAAGTTTAAGTTCTTAACATGCAGAGGATTTTTTAATTAGAAGTTGCCACTAATCTATTTTTCGGTGGGTCGACTAGAAACCCAAGTAAAATAATGAGAGAATTATTTTACCTCTACGAACCAGAGATTGTGAGTTCGGGGACTTGGTTATGCTAGATTTCTCTAACGCCCTTTTGGTACCTTTCTCTTTTATTTTAAAAAAAAGGTTGGCAAGCAGCTTGAATTAATTTTAATTTATCTCCCTAACATGTTAGGCGATCATGCGAGTACGCAAACCACCAATTTAACACCCAAGAAAACAATGAATAAATTGCAAAACTTACCTCACAGCAACGAAAGCATCTACGTTGTTAGATCAGAATTTACATCGACAGTCCTAGATATGATATCTAATTAACACGCAATTTCACAATTTTTTGTTTTCACTTATTTAAAGAGAATCTAATCTATATGCAATTCTTCTAATCTAACATGAAATGATATGACATGACAATATGACCTAAGCTATATGACATAAATTTTTTTCCCTAGCGAGCAAGGGAATCGGGTCGCAGCGCGGACTTCGTGGGTCACGGGTCGCAATGAGGAGTCGAGCAGAGTTGGTGGCAGCCATGGGCAGAGGAGCTACCATCGGTCGGAAGGGCAACGGCAGCGGCGAAGCTGGGCGCTGGACTCGGGCTGCTGCAGAGCTTCGGTGGCGCGGCGAGATTGAGAAGGCAGGTCACGGCGGTAGGGATCGGCACGGCATCCAATGGTTCATGGAAGAGGCGTAGCAGAACGAGGTGGCTTGGGCATTAGGCTGGCTGAGGCGGATCACTGACGAAGGCGAGGCGGCGTTGTTGCTTAGAGGCCAGTGAAGACTGGCGAGCGAACCGGCGGTGCGGATACACAGCAAAAGAACCCCTTGGAGAAGATAAGCAGTAGGGGTCTTGTCAATTTTTTTTTTTTTTTTTTTTTTCTCTTTTCCCCTACTTTCCTCTCTCTCTCTCGCTTCGCACATCCCACTCATCGGTCTCTCCTCTCTTGTACTTTCTGCAGCACTAAATTTGCAGGAGGAATAAGTCAAGACCTTTTTCTCCCCCGACGAAAGAAGGCTTTTTTTATGCTATTTTCCACCCACAAACCCTAAAAATCGAAGGACCTCTTCCTCTCTTTGGCTTAAATTTTTCTTTTTTCGAGAAAACGAAACCAAGTTCCTCTCAACGTGAAAAAAAAAAAAACCAATGTGGCCGTGTATTTCTATTTTGTGGCCTCCACCTAAAACCCTACGTAAACAACATATTTATAGGCCACCGATTAGGGTTTCAACTTTTCCAAATCGATATCCACGAAAATTCTTTTTCAAAATGCAATATTCGTTTTGCCGAACGCAATATTTGCTTTTCCACTTGCCATATCCGAAAAAAATTAATCATATCCTGGAAATTTCAAATTCCTATTTTCACGAGATAATCTTTGATCATTAAAAAAAGGGCTTAGCCAATTTGCTCACTCCATGGGCTTAGTCCAGCCTGTCAATCTAAAGCTCAGAACCACTAATTCGAACCCATCCGCCACCGGTCCAATAAATAAATGCAACAAATGCAAATTAAAAATAAATGCACCTAAATTTACATGCTATGCAATTAATTTTTTTCAGGGATAAAATTAACCCCTAGTTTTTAATGCGATAAATGACTAAACGGATCGCCAAAATTTAGGTGTCAATAGCTGCCCCTCTTTGAAGGTGAGCTCGTAGAGGTTGCATTCAAAGACAAATTGAAACCTAAATTTTGACCACGCACATGCACTGAATGATTTTTTTTTTGTCAGAAAATGAATCCAATTTTAAAATGCAATTTATATGATGTATGGAAATATTAATGCAAATGCATAATGTGAAAGAAAGGAACGTACCTACAGTTACTTACTAATCAGTGCGCTAGAGCATCTTGAGGTACATGATAAATCCTCATTTACTCCATAAGTACCCAACTCTTACTCAGGTTCCTTGAAGAGTCTAACAGGTAATAAATTAAGACATCGAGACTAAGAAAAGCATTCACATCCAAAGTGAAATCTTCAACGAAAAGAATTGAGACATCCAGATCTAAACTGAGATGTCAAGATTTTTAAAACTCGAAATACCTAGATCTAGACTAAGGTATAACGAGAAAGATTGAAAAACTTTCACATCTAAAGTGAAATGTTTAAATGAAAATAATCAAGACATCTGAGTCTAGACTGAAATGTCATGATTTTTTAAGCTCGAAATATCTAGATCCAAACTAAGGTATTACGAGAAAGGTCGAAAAAACATTCGCATCCAAAGTGAAATATTTAGACAAAATAATTAAGACATCTAGATCCAAACTGAGATGTCAAAATTTTTTAACCCGAAATACCTAAATCCAAACTAAGGTATAATGAGAAAGATTGAAAAACATTCACATTTAAAGTGAAATATTTGAATGAAAATTATTAAGACATCCGGGCCCAGACTGAGATGTCATGATTTTTTGAAGCTCGAAATACCTAGACCTAGACTAAGGTATAACGAGAAATGTCGAAAAAACATTCACATCAAGAGTGAAATGTTTAGATGAAAATAAATAGACATCCAGATCTAGATTGAGATGTCAAAATAACCTACATGGAATATCTTACCTTCAAGGAAGGTAGAGTGATCCAAGATAGTTGGTGTTACATGTCCATGACCCGTACCTTTCTACGAACGCCCAGAATAGTAACAAGGCTTTGTAAGGAGACTACTTTCTTAGGACCCATACCTTTCTACAATCGCCCAGTATGGCAACAAGGTTTTGTAAGGAAACTGCTTTCCTAGGACCCGTACCTTTCTACAGTCACCCAGTATGGCAGTGTTTGGTTGTGTCTAGGACCCGTTTGGTCGTGTGTAAATATTGTCTAGGACCCGTACCTTTCTACGGTCGCCTAAACGAGGATTCACTTTTCAGGACCCGTACCTTTCTACGGTCGCCTGAATAGGAAATCACTTTCCAGGACCCATAACTTTTTACGGTCGCCTGTTAGAGCAATAAATATTGCCTAGGATCCGTACCTTTCTACGGTTGCCTAAACTGAGGTTTTTCTTGGTTAGGACCCGAACCTTTCTTCGATCGCTTAGCGTTACAACATAGATCATCTAACCAGTGTTGGAGAAAACTTCCTTATTTGTTTTGATGCTGACAAAATGTTTTCATCAGTCTAGTCTGAAGACTTACAGACTCTTTCGACAAAGTCTGAAGACCGCCAGACCGCCAGACTCAAGATATAAAGTTTGCCCTCATTGACAGTTTCTAGACCGACGAAGAAGATTTATCCAGATTCGAGTATTTCTTTAAGGATTTGATTCGAGCGGTTGAAGAAGATCTCACGGCTGGAGATAGCATCTCAAGATCTATTATTTGTTTTGAATTTAATTCAAGTAATTTGGATCCGTTGATTGGCGAAGTATACTTGAAAGGTTCTACTTATGGAAACCTAGATCCTGATTGTATGGGCGAGCAGGATTGGTGGGCTATCTTCACATTCCTTAAGTAACTCGAGATCTCCTTAATTGATTATGTCCAACGGGCAGATTGGAAGAACTCCTTTGGAAGGTGCCAACGGTTGTGAAGGCATGGAAGAGTATATAAGGAAGATGCTCTGGTTATTTGAGTGTGTACGCGATAGATAAATTCCAAAGTCTGAAGTTTCTTGTTCTTTGTCGATTCAATTGTTGAGCGTAAACTTGTACTCAAAAGAGAGTTTATACATTTGTGAAACCTTGAGGAAGTGTAGTAGAGTCTTTACACAGTGGAATCAAGGAAGTGATACTGTAACAACTCTTTTGATTCATAGTGGAATCCAGCCGGTGGGCTCTCAGTGCGGGAGAGTGGACGTAGGCTTGGATTAAGCCAAACCACTATAAACCTTGTGTTCTTATTCTCTTCCCTAAACTCTTTTCCTTTGATCGTAACTCTATTTGATTGTTAGAGTCCAATTTTCTTTTCAAAGTCTATTGCCAAACAGACTCGAGTTAAAAGCAAAATTTATATCCTACTTTGCAAAAATTGTTTTCGCACCTATTCACCCCCTCTAGGTGCTCATACTAGCATTCACAATTGGTATCAGAGCCTGTGTACTCATTTAAATTGAAGTGTTTTTACTTTAGAGTTAACGATCCATGGCTAGTATGTTGGCTCCAGGTTTGGTTGAAGGGCAAAGCAACACAAGACCACCTTATTTTGATGGAAAGGAATACAGCATATGGAAAAACAAGATGAAGGCATTCCTAAGATCTAAAGATCCTTTGGAATGGGACGTGGTAGACAAAGGAATCATTCCTAAAGCTACAACAGTCTCAGAAAGAGGAAAAGAAGCTGTTGAGTCCAAATGAGATGACTCAAGAAGAGATAACCAAGAGATAAGCTCTCGATGCAAAAGCAATTTATTCCTTATATTGTGCATTATCTCCTACTGAATATAACAGAATATCTTCTTGTGAAATAGCTAAAGAAGTCTGGGATAGGTTGCACATCACCTATGAAGGAACCGATCGAGTGAAAGAAACCAGAATTAATATTCTGCTCGGTCAATACGAAGCCTTCAAGATGAAACTAGGAGAATCTATCACTGACATGTTTAGTCGTTTTACAGAAATCGTGAATGGTCTTGAGTATCAAGGTCAACCAATCTTTGGACCCATGAAGGTTAACAAACTGCTGCGTGGACTTTCCAAAGATTGGAATCACGTAAAGACCTCAATAAGGGAGACACAAAGGATCATGCCACTCTCTGTTGACGAATTGGTTGGCACTCTTTAGTCTTATGAAGTGGAGCAAATCAATGAAGATGAAGATTCCAAAGGTAAAAAATCTATTGCTTTAAAATCTAACGATGACTCTGGCATTACAGATTCTGAAGATGATGTGGACGATGAAGAGCTTGCTCTCATGATAAGAAAGTTCAGAAAACTGAACAAAAGGGGAAGAAGATTCAATTGGAAGAAACAAAGTTCTCAAAAGTTTCAAAACAAATCAGCAGAGGACGATGAATCCAATAAAGATGTGATTTGTTTTGAATGCAAGAAAAAGGGACACATCAGACCCAACCGTCCCTTACTAAAGAAAAAGAAAGGAAAAGCTGAGAAATACGAAAGGCTCTCAAAGCAGAAACTTGGAGTGATATCGAATGCGAAGAGAGTGATGATGATTATGCCAATATTTGTCTAATGGCACAATCAGAATCGATTCGACTGAGAGAGACTCGGACTCGGACTCAGACTCAGACTCAGACAGTGAAATCAAAGTAAGTAATTTAAAAATTCCTACTAAAGTCTCTAAATATATTGATGAACTGTGTCTTAGTCTCAAAACCTCTCTCAAGAGGATTTCCGAACTAAAAGGGAAAATTCTGCACTGAAGCAACAGGAGTTTGTCTGGAAAGAAAAGGTCGAAAATTTAGATAAAAGTGTTATTACCTTGAAAGAAAATGCAGACTCTCTTTCTAAAGAAAATGAACTCTTGAAAAATGATATTTCAAGCATCTCAAAAAGGTTTTCTATAGGATCTGAGAAATTGGAAAAGATTCTTTTAGCATAAAGACCTTACTTTAACAAATCAGGCTTGGGAATGACTGCTGAAACCATTCCTCTAATTGATTTTCCAAAAGTAAAGGAAAGAATCAAACAAAGACCTACAAAAGACTTTTATAGAAATCATTTTCAAAAAGTTTTGTAAAACCCGTAGGCCACGTCTGCTCTTAAATGTTCTAAGTGTAATAGCTCAGAACATTTTGAGAAAGAATGTCCTATGGTTTGGAAACCTGTTAAGAAGGCTTGGGCAAAGACGGTATATTGCACTAACTCCATTGGACCCAAGAAAGTATGGGTACCAAAGAAAGCTTGAGTTTTCTTTTTAAATGCAGGTCACTATCAAGAAAAAGGTCAAATGGTACTTGGATACTGGATGCTCAAGACATATGACAGGAGACTCAAGTTGTTTCATAAAGCTTATGCAAGTTAATGGTGGAAAAGTTTTATTTGGAGGAAATAGTAAAGGCAGAATTGTCGGATGCGGAACAGTAAAGATTGGAAGTCTCACAATCGGCAATGTTTCTTTAGTAGAAGGACTCAACTATAACTTGCTAAGTATCAGCCAACTGTGCGATACAAGTTTCAAAATTAACTTTCAAGAAGGAATATGTTCAGGAACCAGCACAGACTCCTCTCAGACTTTCACGGGACGAAGACATGGGAACATCTATCTTCTGGACATCAAACCAGAAAAATCCCAATGTCTAATTTCAATTCAAGAGGAAGCTAATCTCTCGGCATAGAAAACTTGGTCACATCAACATGAAGCAAATAGCCAAGATCTCTACAAAGAAGCTTGTTCGTGGACTACCCAATCTGACATACCAAAAATCCTATCTATGCACACCATGTGTGTTGGGAAAACAGATGAAGGTATCTTCCTTGGACATTCAACCACCAGCAAAGCTTACAGAGTTTACAACAAAAAGACTCAATCAGTGGAGGAATCAATGAATGTTAAATTTCAAGACTTCATACAAATTCAATCGATCCAGACTCAACCTGAAGAATCTGAACTTGCTCCAGACTCTACAAAGTCTAAATCCTCATAAGCAGCTTAGACTTCAAAAGACCAACAAAGAACGATCGTTGAAGTATCAGATGAAGAAAAAGATCAGTTTGTCGACCAATAAACAACTGGAAGCACAAGTCTAGTCATCCCAAAGAACTCATAATTGGCAACATTGATGAAGGAATCCGTACAAGATCCAAAAGGCATTAAGAGTCCAAAGGTCAGGCTCTTATTTCTAAAATAGAACCCAAGAGCATAGAATAAGCTTTAATTGATGAAAGTTGGATTGAAGCTATGCAAGAAGAACTCGGGCAATTCAAGATTAACGATGTCCGGGAATTGACTCCTAAACCAAAAGGTAAATCTGTTATTGGAGCTAAATGGGTTTTCAGGAGCAAGATGGACGAAAAAGGAAAAGTTATAAGGAACAAAGCAAGACTCGTGGCCAAAGGATATACGCAAGAATAAGGGATATACTATGATGAGACTTACGCACCAGTAGCAAGGTTAGAAGCAATTAGATTATTACTTGCTTTTGCTTATCATAAGAATTTCAGGTTATTCCAAATGGACATCAAAAGCGCATTCTTAAATGCATTTATCCAAGAGGAAGTCTATGTGGAACAACCTCCGGATTTGAAGACCCAAGGAAGCCGGACTACGTATTTAGACCGAAAAAGGCGCTATATGGTTTAAAGCAAGCATCTCGAGCTTGGTACGACAGGTTAAGTAAGTTTTTAATCCAAAATGGCTTTGTTAAAGGTAAGATAGACACTACCTTGTTTGTTAAAAGAGAAAGTAAAAACTTTTTACATGTACAAATCTAAGTAGATGATATTATTTTTGGATCATCTAACGAAAGTCTATGCAAGAAATTTTCTAAACTATGCAGGATGAATTTGAGATGAGCATGGTGGGTGAACTATCCTTCTTCCTTGGACTACAAGTAAAACAATTGAAGGAAGGGACTTTCATTCACCAAGAAAAATATGCTAAAGAACTTGTTAAAAAGTTCGGTTTGGAGAATTGCAAAAAGACTGATATACCAATGTCAAGTTCTTCGAAGCTGGATAAAGATGAAGGAGGAAAGAAAGTTGACCAGAAGCTATACAGGAGTATCATTGGTTCACTTCTTTATCTTACTGCTTCTAGACCTGACATTTTGTTTAGTGTTTATATTTGTGCCAGATTTCAATCAGATCCCAAAGAATCTCATCTAAGTGCTGCAAAACGCATCATCAAATACGTTGCAACAACCTTTATGTTGGGTCTCTGGTATCCTAAAGAAGGAGATCTTACCCTCCTTGGATACTCGGACGCGGACCTAGTAGGATGCGAGTTGATAGAAAGAGCACCTCGGGCACTTGTCAATTGCTTGGTAACGGGGCCGGTATCTTGGTTTTCGAGGAAGCAAAGCACTGTAGCTCTTTCAACAGTAGAAGCAGAATATATGGCTCTTGAAAGTTGTTGTTCTCAAATCTTATGGATAAAACAACAGCTAAGAGACTTTGGAATCGAAAATTCATGCACTGAGATCAAATGTGACAACACCTGCGCAATTAATCTCACCAAGAATCCAATTCTTCATTCAAGAGCAAAGCATATAGAGATTCGACATCATTTTATTAGAGACCATGTTCAAAATGGAGAAGTATTGATTCAATTCATTGACTCAAAAATCAGCTGGGGACATCTTTACTAAGCCACTGGAGAAAAGTCAATTTGAGTCTATTCGATCCAGACTTAATATGTTAAAGTCTGAAGAAGTTCAAACTTGGGGACAAAACTCTAAAGATGCTCAGACTCAGGAGATCAAGATCCACTACTGTAAGTTATTTCTGTTTTAGAAATTTATCTTTCGAACAAAATCTCGAAAAGGTATGTTCATCTATTAATCTGTAATTGATTAATGTTATCTTTCCAAGTTTTCATAATTATAGCAATCATTCCTTTTCGAAAAAAAAGTTATCTTTTTGACAGTTATATATTTTTCAAAAAGGCAATTTTTGAAAAGGCATTTTTATTTTCCTTTTACGGCGATTCGTATACCCCGTTTCGATCGCCTTATATACCGATTGTCTTCTTCACAAACCCAAGAAGCACAAAACATCACTTTCTCACTTTTACTCTCTAGTTTAATCTTCAAAGTTTGCATCTTTCTCACGAATCGAGTTTGGAATCTCCTAAAGACTGTGATAATGGCTTCCCAAAGAAAGTCCTCTCGCATCGCAAGCAGGGGACCACCGCATTTGCGTGAGGGTCCTACGCACTTTGACCTCACCGAGGAAGAAGAATCTCCAAGGGAACAGCAGAGCCCACAACATTCTCAACCGCGCCACTCTTCCCAGGCTAGACCACAGAATGTTTAGCAACAACAAGCCGAGGAAGAAATCATCGTGGATGCCGACCTGTAAGGTTTCAAAAGCCTACTTTTACCTTCAAACTCTACTATGCTTTAAAGGAAGGAGGTTCTCTTTGAGCTTCATTGATGAATTCTTGATAGAAAAGAGGTACCGGAATGAAACCCACTTTTTACGAATGATGAAACGTTTGGGAATCGCTCCCCCGTGGGCTCGGCGAAAAAGAGCCTTTGCAAATATTCCAAGCGATCCACGTGTTAGTGGACATAGTCAACCCGATGGAAATGATGATGAAAAGATGTTCACTAATTTTAAGTCTAGAATGGGTGTTGCTGCGAATATTCGAAGCAAAAGGACAGATCTGTTTCGTTCTGAGGAACACAAGCGACTTTACTCTAAGTTGCTGAAGCGAGGGGTGATGAACCCAAGAAGTGTAGATTTTGATTTTCTCGATTCTCTCGAATGTGAATTTGCAAGAGAAATTTGCTTTACTTCAACTTGATCGATTTTGCTCGAGACGACAAAGTGGCTCATCCGAACTTACTTGCATATTTCTATTCAAATCTAAGCTTTTGGATGCGAATAGATTCTCTTTTAGTGTTAGAGATCAGGATTATGTAGTTGATATGGACACTCTGGCTGATGTAATTAGAGTAGAAAGAGGGGAGTTTCAATCAATTGGTGTGTCTATTGGTCGTGCAACGGTAGAGCTTGTTCAGGATGGGATGGCAGAAGGTCGAATTTCTTACGTGAGGTTGAATGCCTCAAATGTCTTGCTTCACAAGATTGTGATCAACTGTCTTAGACCCAAATCGACTTCGAAGACTAACGTTTCCAATTCAGAAGCAAAGTTGATGTATGCTATCAACGCTGGCAAAAAGTTCTCTCTGCCACACACTATAATGTTTCACATGTACAGATCGGTGGTGAAGGACAAGAGCCAACTTCCTTATTCAGCACTTGTTTCTAAGCTGTTCAGACATCTTAATATTCAGCCTCCCAATATTCTATGTGTTCGAACCAGTGATCAAATGGTGGTGGGACTGAAGATGGTTTCCAAAATGCGTCTGAAAGAGCTAAACAAAGCTTTGGAGCGATTTAAGGAGAAAACTCCTGTCAAGACTCATCAAATCTCTACGGTTGCAAAATGAAAAGGAAAGGAGCCCATGATAGCTCCATCCAAGAAAGAAGAGCACTCATCTTGTAGGATGAAGAAGATGAGGAAGATGTCACCATTTCAGCTCTTGCTTTAAGGAATCTTCAGCATTTTGTTCCAGAGACAGATGAGAGAGAGGATCAAAACAGAGAAGAGGAAGAGCAGAGGGATGAAGAGAGGGAATCAATGAGGAAAGAAGCAGAGGAAGAAAGAACTCCAGAAGAAAAGGAGCTAAGAGAACTAGAGCATCTTGTCACCAAGATGAGACAGAGCATGAAGAGTACTTCTCTCCACCTCGAAGGCACCGAAACAGGGGAGCTGCTGAGAAAAGAGGTACTCCTTCAATTGCTTTTACTAGTGACGATGTTAGCCGTTTGCCTACAAATCCAGAAGATGTTTTTGCATCTCAATTTCCTGAGGAAGGTCATGAGGTTTCATCTCCAAATTTGGGTGCTCATGCTAAAATGCCATTATCTGCCAATACTCCTCAAACCGATCATGCTTTGAAGCAAGCACTCGGGCCGATAACTCGGCAGACTTTCGATGAGTGCTTGATGTTCTTATGGAGATGCGAGGCCGGATTTATGCCCCGAGATACGAAGTTCGAATCTCTGCAGAATGCCGCCAAGCCTCTTCGGTTTCTTTGCATGATCAAATACAAGCTCTTACTCTTCAAGTTCAAGCCACTGCCAAGAGTCACAAGGTAGAACAACTGAAGGAGGATTTGAAAAAGTTGGAAGAGACTGTCCAGTCGATGGGAGATTTCCAGATTCTTCGCATTCCAAGACAATCCTAAATTTTTTCTCTTTTCATCTCTTCCTTTTTAATGATGACAAAAAGGGGGAGAAGCTGAGTGCAAATTTGACTTCATTTGACTTTTGTTTGATTTTTAACTTTACTTTTGTTTGGTTGTGACCGATTTGGATTTGGATTGATTGTTTAATGCTTGCTTGCAGTATTTTAAGTGTTGATGGTATTCATGGCAAAGATAGTTGTTTTTACAGGACTAACACATTTCCTGTGGATGCAGATTCAATACTATCTTTATCCTAATCCATTTATCTTTTATGAGATATCCATGTTTACTTAAGTATTGTCTTGCAGGTCAAAAATATCCAAATCTGCAAGAAAGTTTTGTCACCATCAAAAAGGGGGAGATTGTTGGAGAAAAGTTCCTTATTTGTTTTGATGCTGACAAAACGTTTTCATCAGTCTAGTCTGAAGACTTACGTACTCTTTAGACAAAGTCCGAAGACCGCCCGACCGCCGACTCAAGATATAAAGTCTGCCCTCATTGACAGTTTTAGACCGACGAAGAAGATTTATCCAGTTTCGAGTATTTCTTTAAGGATTTAATTCGAGCCGTTGAAGAAGATCTCACGGCTGGAGATAGCATCTCAAGATCTATTATTCATTTTGAATTTAATTCAAGTAATTTGGATCCGTTGATTGGCGAAGTATACTTGGAATGTTCTACTTATGGAAACTTAGATCGTGATTATATGGGCGAGCAGGATTGGTGGGCTATCTTCACATTCCTTAAGTAACTCGAGATCTCCCTAATTGATTCTATCCAACGGGTAGATACGAAGAACTCCTTTGGAAGGTGCCAACGGTTGTGAAGGCATGGAGGAGTATATAAGGAAGATGCTCTGGTTATTTGAGTGTGTGCGCGATAGATAAATTCCAAAGTCTGAAACTTCTTGTTCTGTGTCGATTCAATTGTTGAGCGTAAACTTGTACTCAAAAGAGAGTTTATACATTTGTGAAGTCTTGAGGAAGTGTAGTAGAGTCTCTACAAAGTGGAATCAAGGAAGTGATACTGTAACAACTCTTTTGATTCATAGTGGAATCTAGCCGGTGGGCTGTCAGTGCGGGAGAGTGGACGTAGGCTTGGATTAAGCCAAACCACTATAAACCTTGTGTTCTTATTCTCTTCCCTAAACTCTTTTCCTTTGATCGTAACTCTATTTGATTATTAGAGTCTAATTTCCTTTTCAAAGTCTATTGCCAAACAGACTCGAGTTAAAAGCAAAATTTATATTCTACTTTGCAAAAATTGTTTTCGCACCTATTCACCCCCTCTAGGTGCTCGTACTAGCATTCACAACCAGGACCCAAACCTTTCTTCGGTCGCCTTAATCAGCCTAAATCTAGAGAAAAATCTTTGGGGGGCAGCTCAATCGAGTGTCGATTAAGAAGCACTCCGAGCTACGAAAGCATGCCGGTTCGATAAAAGGGACTCTAGGCTACGAAAGCACGCCAGGTCAGGAACTTCGGGCTATGGAAGCATGCCGGGTTTATTAAAAGGAACATCGGGCTACGGAAGCACGCCGAGTTAATGAAAAGGACTCTGGGCTACAGAAGCACACCAGGTCAACATAAAGGACACCGGGCTACGGAAGCACGCCGGGTCAGTGAAAGGACTTCGGGCTACGAAAGCACGCCGAAATCTCAAGGCTTCAAGGAGCAACTTGAATGTTAAGTATTACTCGGTCTTCAAGGAAATATTGCCTGTCATACATGATTAGAGCAAAAACTGATGTGTATTCATCAAAGAGGTAGACAATCTGAGTTACTCTAGAATGCACATTTCAAAGTTCAGTGGGTTTTCATCAATTCAATCAAGGTTTATGCATAATAATTTTACCATATTTGCATCACCCCAAATTTCTATTGGAGAGGATTGTCGTTCAAGACAATGAGATGGATTTCTTAAGAAAACTAAATGAGAGACTTTCAGTTAGAAAGGACTTTCACTCACTCTCATTCAGAATGGCTATTTTATGAGAATCACTCCAACTAATCATCATCATATCGACAAGGGTCCGAGTATCCTCGCAAGTGGTAAAACCTTACCAATTTGAGAGGTCTTTAACAGGGACCGTAATGTGGGCTTGGTCAATGGCTTAACAAATGGACTCTTTGAGTCAAGGCAATTGAAAGAACAATTCTATAATCATCTCTAGGTTTACAAGTCAAGAACCCTGCAAAATGAGAAAAAAATAATCTTGCTCGCACTTCTTCGAGCAATGCTTAAAACATGTGAACCCCTACGTTAATTCAAGTGCCCAAATCAGAAGAGACTTTGCAAGGGACGTAATGTAGGCTAGGTTCATGGGTTGAGAAACGAAAGATTGTTAAGCTCAAAGATGTGTATAGGGGTCAAAGTTGATGATCATCTAGGCATTTTCGCCAATCTTCTTCTTCATCGGGGATTGTCATTATAAGTGCACTATTGATCTTGGCTTTTTGAGTATTGCTCTATTGGGATTCAATTTTTGCAATTGATAGTCATCTATCTTGACTCTTTTTTTTTTCCATCTACGGGCATCGGCTTTGCTTTTACTAAGCACATCGCTTTTTATACCCCTAGTTCTCATCCATTTTTTCTTTACTTCTTTTTTTCATGGGCATTGGCCTTACTTTTACTAGGCACACTGCTTTTTCATGCCCCTTAGTTCTATTTTGAATGACCATATGGTGCTTTTAACATTTGGACCTTTGGGAGGTCTTCGTCTTCTGTCAACACTCCAGACCATGTTGTTTGAACAATTGTTTTTTGTCTTGCCCCAATGTGGGGGATGATCACCAACTGGGTTTAAAGAAATGAAATTGTAGGTTCAAGCGGGCTATGCAAATGATATAACTGTATAGGATAGAGAAAGAAATGCTCTTCATCATCCTAAGGCACCTAAATTACCACACGAATTCAATGTAATAGCACGACTTGAAGCTTGATGCAAGTGAAAGCAAGAAAAAGTCTTTCCATTTTCCTCGTCTCATGATGCCATCTTACCTTTCAATTTGTCCTAATGTGTGATGGTTCTTGACAGGGGTAATTTGAAAAGAATCTCCACAAGTGCATAAGGCTCAAAGGGGTTAAGCAATGGATCATATGTAGTGTTTGGGATAGAGAAATGAATTGCCCCTCATCATTTCGGTCATCGTACCTTTCGTGAGAAAACTCTTTATCTTCTAGATATGGAACTTCCTACACTCATCTCACAAGTGTATGAATAAGGGACTGTGTATAGGATAGGGTTTGCCTTTCATCATCCTGACACATCTCATTTCGCATTCTTTAGCATTTGATCACTTCAATGAATTGTCCATCTTGACCAATCTTCACATGAAATTGGTGAGTTAAATAGGTAAAATCACTATGGAAATTTTCTTTTCAAAAGAGTCCTGCAACTTTAAGCATGAAAAGCTTTTGTGACTTCAAAACAAACAATTTACCACACTCTAAACATGGTTTTAAGCATTAATTCCAGGGATTGCCCCATGAAGGGATTGCTTAAGCAATAAATGTCCTTGAATTGTCTCTATCTATCAAGACTGAAAATTCACTTTTGCCCCGCACAAGAGAATGTGCATGAGTATGATACAATGCAATATCAAAGTAAATGCACATGGAATATCCATTTTGGTTTGGGTGGAGATTTTGTCTCGGTCGGGTCACTACCAAAATTTGTCATGCCCCCAACTTGTCATCTGATGTGCCTTTTCAGATGCTTTCTAATCGGGCCAAGAAAATAATGCTTATGAATTATGTGTGCTTGAGTTCTTCACCCTCCTTGGTCCTCAGGAAAATGAGATGGTTCAAAAGTCTCTTGGCTCTTTTCTTCGAGTCGCAATTTCTCACTTGTTTTGATCCATCATTTTAGCTCTCGACAGTGTATGGATGGGTGAACGGGATCACTCCATAATCACCTAATTCAAATGAATGGGAACATGTAAGCATGAAGTGTAAATAGAGGTAAATCCATGACAATGATCCAATCGATTTTTTTCTTTCTTTTAGTCATGGTTCACACAAGAAGGGGATTTTCTAAAAATGGACTAGGAAAATAAAGATATGGGACGCCCTAACAAGGATGAAATTTCCTAAACATTAACTAGAAAGGTCAAAATTTGAATCACCCTAATAAGAACAATAAAGACATGAATTGAAAATAAATTCTCAAAAGTTTTTTTTTTTTTTTTCATTTTCCAAATGATTCATTGTATGGCAATTTTCCTCATTTCATTTCTAATTGACAAATGAGTTAAATCAATGATTGACCTAAATTGTCATGGACCGACCAAAAACACAACAAAATAAATTGCATGGTATAGGGATAGAAGACTTACTTCACCAAGAAAAATCGACGGCAATCACATAGATAAGCACATGAGATGTGAGGCTCGATTTCTACTCTAGATAGGCTTAGCAAAGTGAAGTTAAAAGGGTGGGATGACTAGTCGCAGCCTTGCGTACTAAATCAAGTCCTCTTAACTCCGGCTCAGTCAAGAATGATACCCCAATGCGACGCAGTCTCGCAGGCAGATGTAAACATTCTTGACACCAAGAAAAAGCTTTCAGGATTGAGTTGGGCAACCTCTACTACGCGGCCTCGCGGTCGAAGTCGTATCCCACTCAATACCATCCTAAGTGCCCTAGTGCAGCCTAGGTCCGACGGCAGGTTGTGTGTGCAAAAGTGTAGTGCAAGATGAAGGCATGCACGACAATTTATATCAAGCAACACTTCATAAGTTGTAAACCATACATTCCTAACTCCAACCTGCAAGACAAGGGTTTAGCAATCACTACCCCCTTACACCTCACAATCTGTAAGAACATTTAACATCTTAAATGTTAGGGACGTACCTGGTATCCTCGCTGCTAAACAAAACATTTTTCAAAAAGAAAATTGGCCTACGTCCACTAAGAGTTTCAACTCAAGTCCCCAGTGGAGTCGCCAAGCTGTCGCGACCGAAATTTCGGCTGAACCACCTAGGGTTTGGCTTAAGTTCGGGCTCTCCCAAGCCCATACCAATTCGTGACTTAGGTTTAAGTTCTTAACATGCAAATGATTTTTCAATTAGGAGTCGCCACTAATCTATTTTTCGGTGGGTCAATTAGAAACCCAAGTAAAATAATGGGAGAATTATTTTACTTCTACAAACCAGAGATTGTGAGTTCGGGGACTTGGTTACTCTATATTTCTCTAATGCCTTTTCGATACCTTTCTCTTTTATTTTAAAAAAAAAATGTTTGGCAAGCAACTTGAATTGATTTTAATTTATCTCCCTAACATGTTAGGTGATCATGCGGGTACGCAAACCACCAATTTTACACCCAAGAAAACAATGAATAAATTGCAAAACTTACCTCACATCAATGAAAGCATCTGAGTTGTTAGATCAGAATTCACATCGACAGTCTTAGATATGATTTCTAATTAACACGCAATTTCTCAATTTTTTGTTTTCACTTATTTAAAGAGAATATAATCTATATGCAATGCTTCTAATCTAACATGAAATGATATGACATGGCAATATGACCTAAGCAATATGACATAAATAAAATATAAGCATGCGGTCTATCCTAAAGAAAATTATCTCTAACTATAACTAAGTAGAAAATAAAATTAAACATGCAATCCTACCCTAGTATACAATGACGTACAAAGAATGCCCTAACTCTACATTTTTCCTTTTCTTTTTCATGAAATTCAAAATTAAAGAGATGCAACAATTAAATATGCAATTTAAATTAACCAAATGATTCTAACTAAATGAATCTAGCAACAATCACTAAATGACGGGCATTTCATGAACCGAATCCTACATAACATGCGCATAATTTTTTTATTTTTTATGAAAAATTCGTAATTAAAATTACTAAAAATAAAAATCTAACTAAAGTGAAATGTTATCTATTCTAAATGCATGCATAAAAAAAAATCTAACTAACCTATCAAGCAATCAATTCTAATCTTCATGGAATGCAAATGCAAATTTTTTTGTATATTCGGGATAAATAAAGCAATTAAAAGATAAACATCAAACCATCCATAATCATAAAAAAATGCTATCCACCATTCGAATTGAAATTCAAACTTGATTATTTCGTTAATAAAATCGATCAATTGATCTTAAGCCTTAAAGATCAAGATATCAATTTTACTCCCGCGTGAATAATTATTCCATCTAAAGCCTTATAGATAGAATAAAAATTCGTGCGGTTGCGATTTGGATGTTACATCATGGAACTTCAATCATGCATTGGAAAATATTTCCACCAAAAACAAAACAAATTAATTAATTAATTAATTAATTAATTAATTAAATAAAAACACTACCTAATTTATTTTTCCCTTTTTATTTTCTGTTTGTTCCCTCTCCTTTTTCTTCTAAAGCACGGCTTGTGCTCGTGCAGCTGGTCACCGGCTCCGGTGAGGGGCGATGGCTGTAGCGGTGGCGTCACCGTGATTGGAGGTCGCGGAGGTGCGGAGCTCCGGCGAGGTCCGACAATTCGGAGCTGCAGGGAAGAAAAATCAGTGACTGGATCGAGCTCGAGCGAGGTACGGAGCAGAGCTGTGCAGAGGCGGGGCCAGCAGAGGCGGCGTCGAGTCGTTGCGAGGAGTCTAGCGGCGATGGCTGGTGTAGGCGCGGTGGGCTTCGGCTATGGGGACGCCAGGGCGGAGGTACAGGCTCGAGCGGCGGGGAATCACTCGAGTTTTGAATTTAATGGTAGGGCAGCAGGGGAGTCACTTGAGCTTCGTATCTGGTGTGGAATGGTGATGCAGCGTTCGGCGAGCAGGGGAATCGGGTCGCAGTGCGGACTTCTTGGGTCACGGGTCGCAGCGAGGAGTCGAGCAGAGGTGGTGGCAGCCGTGGGCGGAGGAGCTACCGTCGGTCGGAAGGGCAGCAGCGGCGACGAAGCTGGGCGCTGGACTCGAGCATTAGGCTGGCTGAGGCGAATCACCGGCGAAGGTGGGGCGGCGTTGCTGCTCGGAGGCCGGCGAGCAAACCGACGGTGCGGATACGCAGCGAAAGAACCCCTTGGAGAAGATGAGCAGTAGGGGTCTCGACAATTGTTTTTTTCTTTTTCTTTTTTTCTCTTTTCCCCTTCTTTCCTCTCTCTTGCTTCACACGTCCCACTGACCGGTCTCTCCTCTCTTGTACTTTCTGCAGCACTAAATTTGCAGGAGGAATAAGTTAAGACCTTTTTCTCCCCGATGAAAGAAGGCTTTTTTTATGCTATTTTCCACCCACAAACCCTAAAAACCGAAGGGCTTCTTCCTCTCTTTGGCTTAAATTTTTCTTTTTTCGAGAAAACAAAGACCAAGCCCCTCTCGATGTGAAAAAAAAAAACGTGGCCGTGTTTTTCTATTGTGTGGCCTCCACCTAAAACCCTATGCAAACAACATATTTATAGGCCACCGATTAGGGTTTCAACTTTTCCAAATCAATATCCACGAAAATTCTTTTTCCAAATGCAATATTCATTTTGTCAAACGCAATATTTGCCTTTCCACTTGCCCTATCCGAAAAAAATTAATCATATCCTGGAAAATTTCAAATTCCTATTTTCATGAGATAATATTTGATCATTAAAAAAAACGAGTTTAGGCCAATTTGCTTGCTTCGTGAGCTTAGTCCAAATGTCAATTTAAAGCTCGAACCACTAATTCGAACCTGTCCGCCATCGGTCCAATAAATAAATGCAACAAATGCAAATTAAAAATAAATGCACCTAAATTTACATGCTATGCAATTAATTTTTTTTAGAGATAAAATTAACCCCTAATTTTTAATGCGATAAATGACTAAATGGGTCGCCAAAATTTAGGTGTCAACAACTATTGCAGGGGCGTACTACAATTGCCTCAGAAGAGGTAAAATCCACCTTATTCTCTAAGGAGTGGCAGAGAAAGTGGCGAGATGACGGTTTGGTGCAAGGAGTAGCGTAAGCACTGACGTTTCGGGTTAGAGAACAACATCGAGGGCCTAATAGCAACAGAGGTAAAAGTAGATCAAAATCACGCCATAGAAAGTCCAAAGGATGCGCGAAGTGCTTTGAGTGTCACAAGGAGGGGCACATTGGGAGAGATTGTCCAAAGTGCAGGAAATTAAGTGATGGGCAAAATGCCACAAGCAGTGTGGCAAACGTTGCCGAGGGGAACACTAGTGATGCATAAGTTAATTTATGTGTGACTACTACTTCATCAGGAGACGAATGGGTGCTAGATTCGAGGTGTTCTTATCATATGACGCCTCATAAGAACTAGTTTACTACTTACCAAACTGCAGATGATGATAGGGTTCTTTTGGGGAATAATGCAGTCCATAAGGCTGTAGGGATAGGGACAATTCAAATTCAGATGCACAATGAGGTGGTGTGCACATTGACAGATGTGAAGCATGTACTGGAGCTCAAGAAGAATCTTATTTCTCTAGGACACTTAGGACATCGGGTGTAGATACACCGCTGAAGTTGGAGTACTAAAGATCTCTCATGGTGCCATGACAGTGATGAATGGGAAGAAAGTGAATACTCTCTATCATCTACTGGGAGAGACCGTGACCAGAACCGCTGTAGTTTCATCAAGTGAGTCAGACTCTAACTTGACTCGGTCATGGTATATGCGGTTAGGGCACATTAGTGAGGCAGGTATGATGATGTTAAGTGAAAAAGAGTTCTTAAAGGGTCAAAAGACTGGGAAGCTAGACTTATGTGAGCACTACATATTTGGGAAGCAGCATCAAGTTAAGTTTGCTACAGCTGTTCATTCAACCAAGCAACCAGTTGAATACATTCATTTAAATGTTTGGGGTCCGTCTTCAGTTCCTTCGAAATGAATTGCCCGATATATGATAATATTTATCGACGATTATTTGAGGAAGGTATGGGTATACTTTCTGAAGCACGAATATGATGCGTTTGATCGGTTCAAGAAATTTAAGGCATTGATTAAGAAGCAGTCAGATAAAAAAATCAAGTACCTAAAAATCGATAATGGCGTGGATTTCTATGGTAAAGATTTTACCGAGTTTTGCGAGAAAGAATGTATTGTAAGACACCACACAGTACTTGGGACACCACAGCAGAATGGCGTGGCAAACGGAAGAACGAAATTTTGCTTGAGCGAGCTTGATGCATGCTTTCGCATGCAGGACTTGGTAAGAAATTTTGGGCCGAAGTAGTGAACATGTCATGTTACCTGGTTAAGCGATCTCCATCATCTGCTATCGAGTGGAAAACTCCTGAGGAAGTATGGTCGGGGAAACCTGTTCATTACTCCGGATTACATATATTTGAATGTCGTGCGTATGCTCATATGAGTGATGGTAAGCTTGAGCCGAGGGCGAAGAAGTGCATATTTCTGGGTTATGCACATGGGGTGAAAGGTTACTGGCTGTGGTGCACTGATCCCAGATCACCGATTTTCTAAACAGCAGAGATGTGATCTTCGACGAGATTGCAATGCTTCAACAGAGGAGTTCTGAGACACAACTAGCAGAGTAGACAGATCACGGTGTCATTAGTGAGGTGGAGCTTCAGGTGGAGACTCCGGAGACCTCGAAGGTAACATAAGTTGAGACTGTAGATAAGGCCGCACTTCGTGAAGTTGGTGATACTGGACAATCAACACAATTGCAGCACTTTTATAGCCACAGATAGTTAAAGAAGGCAAATTAAATCATCGGTATGTTACAGTTATACAGATATTGCTTATGCATTGACTGTAGGTGATAAGGTGAAGACAGATGTGCCTTCGTCTTACTCTGAGGCGATAACTAGTTCTGAGTTGTCGCAGTGGCTAGAAGCTATGAATGAAGAGATGGAATCACTCTATCGAAATCAAACATGAGAGCTGGTCAAAGAAACCAAGAACCAGAAGATTGTCGGAAGTAAATGGGTCATTAAACGGAAAGAGGGCATTCTCGGTATTGAGACAGCAAGGTATAAGGTGAGGCTTGTGGTGAAAAACTATACACAGCGTGAGGGCATTGACTACAATGAGGTGTTCTCTCCTGTGGTAAGACATATTTCAATTTGTGTTTTACTTGCTTTAGTTGCTTCGTAGGATCTTGAGTTAAAGCAACTAGATGTGAAAAAACTATGTTTCTTCACAGTGAGTTGGATGAGCAAATTTATATGAGGCAGCTAGAGGGATTTGCTATTCCAAGTAAGGAAGATCATGTTTGCTTATTGAAAAAATCTTTGTATGGGCTAAAACAGTCTCCTAGGCAGTAATATACACATTTTGATGCTTTCATGGCTAGTCAAGACTATTCAAAAAGTCAGATGGATAGCTGCGTTTACTTTAGGAGATTGGAGAACGATTCTTTGATTTATCTACTTTTATATGTTGATGATATGTTGATAGCAGCTAAGAATACGTCTGATATTAATGTGCTAAAGAGGCGGTTAAATGCTGAATTTGAGATGAAAAATTTAGGTGATGCAAAAATATTGGGTATGGAGATTTTGTGTGACAAGGCTGTAGAAGTTTTACGTCTATCTCAAAAGAAATATATTGAGAAGATCGTGGCACGTTTTAATATGCAATCGACAAAATCGGTAGGTACACTTTTGGCAAAGCACTTTAAACTTTCAGATAAATTATCACCGCAGACAGAGGAGGAGGAGAAGCATATGTCCCATGTTTCTTATTCTAGTGCCGTAGGTAGTATGATGTATGCTATGATGTGCACTAGGCCTGATATTTCACAAGCTGTGAGCGTGGTTAGTTGCTATATGAAGTGTTTTGGTAAAGCTCATTGGGAAGCTGTGAAGTGGATCCTCAAATATTTGAAGGGGACAACAAACGTGGGTATAGTATATCTAAGGGACAACAATGGCAATGAGACCATTAGTTTTATGGATTCAGATCACGCCGGTGACTTGGATGATCACAAATCTTTAGCAGGGTAAGTGTTTACGCTAGCAGGTGGTGCAGTTAGATGGAAAGCGTCCTTATAGGATCACATTGCCTTGTCTTTGATTGAGGTAGAGTAAATGGCGCTAACCTTTGTAGTGAAAGAGGTGATATGGTTACAAAGTTTGCTCTCGAACTTTGGGTTAGAACATAAAAGTGTGGATATACCAAGTGTGACATATTTGGCATATAATCTAGTTTATCACGAACAAAGGAAGCATATCAACATCAGGTACCACTTCATCCGAAATGTCTTAGCTAAGGGTAATGTTATTGTCAAAAAGATTGCTACAGTAGATAACCTGATAGACATGATGACTAAATCCGTTTCTTTGGCGAAGCTCAATTTCTGTTGGAGCTCTATTCGCATCTATGGAGAGTGAGCGCCTATCAGGGCGTTGGGAGAGCAGCATGGATAATGAGTACTATAACTTGGCTTTAGTCATCGAGCAAGGTGGAGAATTGTTAAATTAATGTCCCAAGTTTAAATTCAGATAACGATTTGTTAAATCGAATTTTGTTGAGGAAGATTTTCCCAAGCGGATTACAAATAGATGAGGAAGTCTTTCTTCTTATTGGACTTTCTTTTGGACATGAAAAGTAAGCAAGGAAATAAAAGAAGGAAGTTAACCTATCACTACAAGACAAAAAGGGGAAATAAAATAAAAGATAAAATAAGGATCTTTCTTCTGCAATGGACTTGTTCACGTTGAAGACTAAAGTGGTGGGCCCAGGTCAAATTGTTGACCTTGGGCACACACACATATAAAAGGCCGGTACTTTTAGCTGGAAAAAGTGACATGAAGCCCTACAAATAAGAAGGAGAAGCACGTCCAGAGAGCGTCGTTTGAGAGAGGAGCCACTGCACAAATGCAATCAAGAAAAGGAGAGGCGAAGCAGTATGTACGTGAAAAGAAAAAAAAAATAGACGCTGGAGTTCTTATTTTTCGATGTATATAGAGCGTTTCGTTTGAGCTTGAACGCATGGTGATTTTGTGATGTGAGTTTATGTTCAAGTGAGTTGTTTATTTATAAACACTTTGGGTTTGGGCTTAAATCTAAGTGTGGGAAACACTCAAGCGTATGAGCGATTGTAAACTATGATTCTCAAATTATATTGGATTATTTGCTCCTTACTTTCCCCGTAGGCGTAGGTACCGATACTCGGACCGAACCACGTATATTTCCAGTGTCCTTATTATTTCTCGTTTATTTCTCTGGTGATTTTGCATTGACATAAATTGCAAGATCCTATCGTGAGGGAAAGGGGACAAAACCAAAAGTCATCTTTCTTGAAAAATGGAAGAAAAACAAAGCCGCTTCATTAAGAAATTCAAAAATTAGATTAGAAAAGGGCCCTACTATGAAAAAAAAAAAGAAAGAGGTCTGGAATCTACACATTGATTCTTTTTTTTTCGCAATTTTTGTCGAACCGTATGCATCAAAAGATGCATGTACGGCTCCTAAGGGATATAAATTTTATCCTAATCAACCGACTTTATCAAGAAAGATTACTTTTTTTAGCGAGATTTCGAATCAACTTATTGGTCTTACGGTATATCTCAGTATAGAGAATGATAACAAGGATCTGTATTTGTTTATAAACTCTCCTGGCGGATGGGTAATCCCCGGAGTAGCTATTTATGATACTATGCAATTTGTGCAACCCGATGTGCATACAATATGCATGGGATTAGCCGCTTCAATGGGATCTTTTATCCTGGTCGGTAGAGAGATTACCAAACGTCTAGCATTCCCTCACGCTTGGCACCAATGAGTTTTTTAAGAATAGAAAAAAAGACGTATTATAATCCAACATAATCCGTGTGCATTGATTTTTGGCCAACGGATCGTTCTTCTGGTCATTAAATGGCTTTTTAATCGATCAGAAATTAAGACGTGAGAAAAATCTCGAAAAACTCTTGAAATGGAGCATTTTTCTCAAAATACCTCTTGGTTGGTGTCTGTCTCAAAGTTGCCCATGAATTTGACAACATGGAATTTCAGTTCAATTAGATACTTAATAAAAACCTTACTTTTTCCATCCTAGTTTTCTTTCGTTCTGTCTGTCTTATTGTTGGTTCCTTGCAAAGTCCATTAATAGAGGAGCTAGACCATGAATTTCAGCTCAAATCAAATTCACACAACCTCGGAGTGGAGACATGCGACCTCCGACCATGACCCTAAATTTGAGGTTGCAATTGGGTATAGAGTTTTGAGGACGGTTGAGTGAAGATGGTGGCCCATAAAAATGCCTTCCTGAAGGTTGAAAAATTGGAACAAGAAATAAGGGTCTCGGATGAGCTCGCAGGAGAGTTTTTCAACAACTGCCAACCAAGGGGTTGCTGGAGGTCGTGGCATGGTGTCAGGATTTCGATGGAATTGGGTGAGGCCCAGTGAAGCCGTGGTCAAGGGGAGAAGTACACTATCGGTGCCATAAGTTGTGTACGGCGCTCACTTTGGTGCCAAAAGTTTCCGTCGGATCACTTAAGTGCCAAATCGGAGGAAAAACGATCACTTTGGTGCCACCGGCGAGAAATTCAAGCCAAAATGATTACGTGGCTTTTATATTTAAAAAAAAAAATCGACGTGGCTTAAGATTGTCCACGGTGGATGGCATAAAACGACGCCGTCTTCCTTTCTTTGTAAGAAACGATGTCGTTTCTTGCCATCCACCGTGGACAAACATAAGAAACGACGCCGCGTTGCTCCATAGCAAAAATCCCCAAAAAACGATGTCGCTGAAGAGGGAGTAAAATAGGGTTCGTATATGGTTCTCGACGCCGGCCGTAGCTCGCTCACCCACCGTCGTTCACCCACCGTCGCTCGCTCGCCGTTGCTCGGCCACCGCTGTAGTTGCGTCGTCGTTCACGATCATTCCCAACTCTCGCTCACTCAGGTTTGTCGTGTTCTCTACGTGGGTCAGTTTAGTGAAAAATTTAGGGTTCCGACGGGCAAGTTAGGGTGCGGAGGGCAAATTGAGGGCTTGGCTCAGGGGGAAAGGGGTGGGGATGTCACTTTTATGGGGACGGAATAGAAAAATTGAGGGTTCCATCGTTGGTTTGCTTTCTGTTGTGGGGACCGAATAGAAAAATAGGGTGCGGAAGGGCTTGACTCGGAGGAAAACAGTGGTGGGACCGAATTTGTTTGTTTAATTAATTGGACTGCTTATGTGAGGGACCGAATGTGATTGAATTAAAAAATGGGTGGTGGGGACCTCACTTTGTTTATTTAATTCAGTTTTTTTTTTGTTTCTGTAAATGCATCAAGTTGGGAAGATTTTAGTCGCATTTGTTTCTTAACAACAAAACGAGAAGGACCTGCATGTGAAGTTGTTGATTCTATCATGTGGTCCCAACAAAACGACAATGACTCTTTTTCTTTTTTTTCATTGGGTGCAGCATCGACATGGACGCGAATCAGGTAGGCGTCATTGTTTGCTATGGTGGAGAATTTGTTATTGGCACTGAAGATTGGGAATATAGTGGTGGAAATGAAGGTACTATCTATGTCAATGTTATGAAGCCATCATATATTGATTTTCTGAGAGATCTGGTGTATTTTTTACGATGCAAAGTGCAAAAACTACATTACTATGTTCCTGGGAAGGAATTGAATGATGGGTTGAGATTTTTTAATGACGATAATGGTATTAAGGATATCATTTATCATTATCTGCATGGTGAAGAAGCTAAGGTATATGTTGAGTATTATAGTGAGGATGGGGATGAGGATGAGGATGGGGATGAGCAGACCACCACTGAAGGAGGAGAAGTGAGGGTCGGGGATGAGTTTAGGTTAGATAAAGGGCAAAATGAGAGGGAGAGAAGTCATATTGATAGAGATGAACAAACAAGGAGATGTCCTGAAATCTTGGGTGAAGATGTGGGCGATGAAGACTTCATTGGATTAGAATGGGAAATTGCTTTATCTAGTGAATCGAAAGATGAATGTTTGGCTTTAGTGAATTTCCTAAGTGACGAAGATGATGATGAACTCGCACAGTCAAGACAAAAGCAAAGGGAATTTCTGAGAAAAAAATTTGCAGCTTCAGCAAAGAGGCCCGAGCTAGTAAATAGGGATGGAGATCCAGCTGAAGGTAATAGAAGTGAAGATGAAGAAAGCTGCGGCGATGAAGTTGTTGTTTCGGAAAATGAGCTTGACAATGATGATGAAGAACCTGCTTGTCGAAGAAAAAGTAAGTACCCTTGCTATGATCCGACTGTTGATAAACCTGTTTTATCAGTGGGCATGAGATTTGACGATGCCAAATAGTTCAAGGAAGCTATTGTGAAGAACTCCATTGGTGAACAGAGAAGCGCTCAATTCATTAGAAACACGAAGGAATTTGTGAGAGCTACGTGCTCACAACCCAATTGTTCGTGGAAGCTCTATGGCGCGCTGAGTAAGAACGGGTCATTCCAGATTAGGTCCTTCCAGGAGGAGCATACTTGTCCAATTATCTTTAACAATAAAAGGGTAACAAGTGTGTGATTATCAAAGCATTTTTTCAATACTATCAAAGCAATCCCCGAGATCAAGAGTCCTCAATTTCAACAGTTAGTGAAGGAGCAGGTGGGGGTTAATGTGTCGAGGAATCAATGTAAGAGAGCTAAGATGAGGGTGATGAAAATATTGATGGGTGGGTATAAGGAAGAATATGCGTGGGTGTGGGATTATGCTGGCGAATGCATGTTTCAAAACCCATCTAGTAGGGTATATGTAGAGGTTGTGGAGAGGCCACTCCCTGATCTTGGGCCTAGATTTGATAGATTTTATGTCTATTTTGATGCATGCAAACGGGGCTTCTTGGCTGGTTGTAGAAGAGTTATAGGATTGGATTGATGCTTTCTAAAGGGTTTATGCAAGGGGGAGTTGTTGGCTGCTGTGGGGCGAGATGCCAATAATCAAATGTTCCCGATAGCTTGGGCGGTGGTGAAGATAGAGAACAAGGATATTTGGTCCTTGTTCCTAAAAAATTTAATGGCTGACCTTGAGATAACCGATGGGGGAGGATGGGCATTCATGAGCGACCAACATAAGGTAATTTCATTGTCAATTAATTCACTCCATTTTAATAGTAATCACTTGCATATTTTTCCTAAATTGTATTTATTGGTTTGAATTTTTGTAGGGACTTATTCCTACATTGGCTGAGTTTATGCCACATGCTGAGCATAGAATGTGCGCGAGGCACATATATGCAAACTGGTCAAAGAACTTCAAAGGAGATAAGTTGCAGAAGCAGTTCTGGCAGTTAGCAAAGAGTACGAACATGGATGATTTCAGATTAGCCAAACAAGGATTGTTGCAGCTGACAAAGGAAGGTTTTGATGCACTATTCAAGACAGAAGCTAAGCACTGGTGTCGGGCCTTCTTCAACGAAGAGTTCAAATGTGATATCATTGATAACAACCTTAGTGAAGCTTTCAATGGTAGAATTTTAGAGGCCAGGTGCAAACCAATCATCAGCATGCTTGATGATATTCGAGTTATGGTTATGACTAGACTGCATAGGCAAAGAGATGAGGCTACAAAATGAAGTAGAGACTGTGGCCCTAGGATTGTGAAGAGATTGGATGCAAACATTGCTGCTAGTAGGTTCTGCCATCCAGTTTGGAATGGAAATAATGGATATGAGATTATTCAAAATCAGGATAAGTATGTTGTCAACCTGGATAGAAGAAAGTGTTCATGCCGAGCCTGGCAATTGAATGGAATTCCCTGTGCCCATGCCATTTGTGCTATTCAGATGAAGCAAGAAAACCCAGATGATTACCTACATGATTGGTACAAAAAAAGCTCATACCTTGCTTCATACCAATTCATGATGCAGCCTATCAGAAGCAGCAAATTTTGGGAGCCAACAAATCATGAAAGCCTTCTACCTTTACCGCTGAAGAAGCAAATAGGAAGGCCAAAAAAGAGACGAAGAATGCAGCAAGAAGAGGCATCAAGTCAGAGGATGAGTAGGACTAGGTCAAAGATGAAATGCTCCTATTGCCACAAGGAAGGGCACAATAAGAAAGGTTGTGAGCTGAAAAAGCAGCATCAACAGCAAGATGTAATGGCTGATTCAGTGCTAGGGACATGACCTACTGAAGAGCTTCTTGTTGGGCCTATTGAAGGGAGAACAGAAGGCCCTACTGTAATGCCTACTAAAGGGCAAACAAAAAGCCATGTTGTAAGGTAAGTATCCTCTTTGCCTCAGTAACTTTACAGTTCTTATTAGATAGAGTTTGATGGTTGATCATGTGTACTGGCTTCTCTTGTGCTTTTCCTCTGTGATGAACTTGTAATTTGAGAAGTTTTCTCCATTTGTTTCCACCATGAAAATGAGTAGATGTCTAATTATTCGTTGTAGTTGGTCATAATCCTAATACAGTACATTGTTGTAAGGCCTACTAAAGGGCCAGAAAAAGGCCTTGTTGTAGGCTCAAGTGTAGGGATAGGGATTGGAATGGACAGGACAACAACAACAACAACTGAGTCCACTGTTGAGCAAACAAGAAAAAAATATCATGTAAGTTGTACATCGCTGTGTTTGTCTTTTATGGGCTGAAATTTACATTTGTTATGTGTTTCTTAGGTGAGAAGAAGAGCAACTGCACAAGTTGCAGAGGTTGCTCCCCCATTTGTTGCTGCTAAAAATGTTGCACCACAGCAAATAAGAAGGGCTCTTGGAAAAAGATTAAGGCAATATGATTATGGGATTTACACAGATGAACGTAGTGGAATGACTATTTTGAATGTAAGATTTGTAGGCCTCAAGCATTTAATTTGTTATACTTCAATTCATTTGGTTGATAATATCACTATGTTCTTGTAGCCTGGGAGAATTTCGGAGGTACTTCTCTCTCAAGGTGGGCCAACTCAGGAATCAAGGGCACAACCAAAGAAGAGTGCTCCAAAGAAGAAGAAGATAGTGGGTATAGCTGTGAAATAGCCATCTAAAAAGAACCCAGCCCCAGTTCCATCTCAACCAACGATTGGGAGCAGTAGCGATGATATGAACCAACACATGACACTTGCTAGAACAAAAATAGCCGTCATCAAAAACAAGGAAAAGGAAAAGGAGGTGACAGAAAGCCCAGTTAAAGAACCAGCAAATCTAGTTCGAAAAAGTGCTCGGATTATGAATCAATTCAAAGCTCCAAGAGGAAAAGGAGATCGGAGTGTTGTCAATATTGACTGATGGGAGGATGCTGGACATGGTCTCTTTTTATGTGGTGCTGGACATGGTCTCTTTTCATGTTTTCTTTTTTTAGGAGGGTGCTGGATATTATATAATTGATGGTAGTTGCTGCCTGCATATTGCCATTATTTTTTTTAAGAGGGTGCTGAACTTTCGGTGATTGGGGAGTGAAGTTAGACATGTTTTTCTTTTCTTTTGTAAACAATCAATCAATGTTAATGGCAAGTACTGGAATGACTATTTTCTCTTGTGTTGGTTTCGGCTAGAATGCTAGTAAGTCAGTTATGCTGTATATTTTATTTTTGCTGTTGCTACAATGTTGCTGTTGCTTGTTGAAGTTGTGGATTATAATGAATTTGTGGGGTTTTGGTTATATATGCTACTGCAAGAACATTTTGGGTGCTGGTACATCTTATTGCATCAACACTTGTATGGGCTAGTGCAAGAAGATGCACCAGCAACCTAACTGGTGCAAGAACAAGGTGCAAGTGAAGTGACGTTTGGCACTAACGTGTTCTTTTTTAAAAAACCTGTGCAACACAAGTGATCACTTTATAATCGTGACTGGCACTTAAATGATCACTTTTATAAAAACTTGGCACTCAAGCAATCACTATTTACAACTTATGGCACTGAAATGGTCAATCATGAATTTGCCACCATCCCTTAATTTCGCCATGGTTTGCAATTGCAGCAAACCAGCAAAGAGATACCAAATTTATGCAGCAAACCATTATATGTGAAGCAAAAACTAACCAAAACAAACATTGACAATACACAACTAAACAATAAAACTTTTAAGTGCTCACAACTAATGCATTCCAAAAGCACATTCCATTTCGTCATCGTTTGCAGTTGCAGCAAACCAGCAAACTAGCAAACCATTACCAAATAAAAAATGCAGCAAACCATTACCAAATAAAAAATGCAGCAAACCATTACCAAATAAAAAAATGCAGCAAACCATTATATTTGAAGCAAAAAATAACCAAAACAAACATTGACAATACACAACTAAACAACAAAACTTTTAAGTGCTCACAACTAATGCATTCCAAGTCCAACCTTGCATTTCTACCATAGATTACCACAACAAAACCTTCTGCTCCATACAAAAATTGCAGCAAACCAAAAACACATTTTACTTATAAATAATCCAATACAAGTGCATATTCCACGTCTTCGACTATGTTAGACATACAAACTTATTCTCATTACTCACTTTACATTTGAATAAACTACCCAAGAGAATAAGAACACAATCAATGCTCAATAAAAGTTTCTTTCAATTTTCAGCCTTGAAACCTCCCTCTTCAAATGGTCCACCAGAGATGTTAAACCCTTCACTTGAGCTTGCATTGAGTCGACATCCTCCAACTCGTCCATTAACGTAGGTGGAGGTTGATTTCAGCCTTTAAGTAACTCCAATATCACCTCTGTCGCTCGATCAGAGAATTTCTTATCAACCCATTTGAAATATTGGCACTTCGAGCCTTCTCTATATCCGCCGCACCCATGGAATCTTCTCCCGCGATTCAACCAAGTCCAAGATGTTCTTCTCGGACTCGGTAACCCATAATAATAGTAACACTCACCATCTAATTCACTTTTCTTATAGGAATGTGAGCCGCTGCTGAAGCTTCTGTCCTCCATTTGCAAGAGCGAGCTGATAACTTTGGGAGAAAATTGAAGTATGCACTCGAAATGGTCGAATTGGGGATTTAGGGTTTTCAACTTCCGATTCTAGTCGAAATTAGGGATTTAGGGTTTCTTATTAGGGGGAAAACGATAAACGGCGTCGTTTTGTTCTTTGTATGCTGATTGTATTCTCCGGCGATCCACGTCGACGTCAAAAATTAATAAAAAACTACCACGTCGGATTTTCGGCCAACAAAATCGGCGGTGGCACCAAAGTGATCATTTTTCAAAATTTTTGGCACTTAAGTGATCCGACGGAAACTTTTTGCACCAAAGTGAGCGCCGTACACAACTTATGGCACTGATAGTGTACTTCCCCCATAGCCAAGAGAGGCTATGTAAAGAAGATTACGAACATTGTTGAGGAAAAGCATGAGCTTGACAATCAATCTAGGTCCCAACATGTGAAAAAATTAAACTGGAAAACTTAAATTAATACGTAGAGGAGACCACATGTATATAAAGAAAGTATAAAACTCATAAATAAATGTTGTTAGATGTTTTTAATACCCTCTCTTTTTCTCTCTCTCTCTCAAAGGAACTGACATGTGAGACCATACATGCAAAATAAATTGAGGCATGACTTCACTCTAATACCATATTAAGAATATGCAAAAGAAACAATTGTGTTATTTCTACATGTTCCATAAGGCTATAGAAGATTACTAAGTTGACGAGATATTGCAATATTGATTTACAATCAGTTAGAATTGATAAATGATATGAGTAACCAAATGACATATATGCACAATCCAAAGAAATATGGAGAATTAAGGGAGATTCGCAAAATCAAGAGAGATAAACAGAATTTCCTAGTTTTCGTGAGTAGAACAAGGGACGAGGGATCGTGATACCAAAGGTCATCCATGTCGTCGTTCCTTCTCTTTCATCATTAAGAGCTTGCCTTTGTGCATCCACATTATTATTATAGGAACCGAGGGAACCTGTTGGGGAGATGAAATAGATGTTTTTTAGTGAAGCTAAATTCACTTAGGCTGTCGATGAGCACAATAGAAATGTAATTTAACGTTGTGGCTTTTGGCCTTTTTGTTCACAAAGGGCATGTTTAGATTTGTTATCGTTGTGCCTCGTTGTCCTGTGTCATGAAACTAAGGTGTCAGCTGGTGAGAATGAATAGGAGCTAAGAAAGAAGGCAAATTGGAGAGTTTAAGACGACAATCTTCGTTCTAGATTTAAGCTCGAGTAGCTCTACCTCCATTAATGGAGGTTGCAAGGAACATAGAAGAGAGAAAAGAAAATAAGGAAACATAGATATATATATTTTTCTATAAAAGAAATATCAAATTGAGCGGAAGAGAGACATGCACACGTGAAATTGACATGCGTACCTTTAGTGGCAATATTAGATGATTACTTTAAGGAGGTAAGATTCAAGTATGTAGTAAAAGTTGATGATTTTTTTATGAGAGAGAGTTCGGGCCAAAATAAAGATTCCATTTAAAATTTGTGCATTTTAAAGGAATTGGACAATTTTTTTTTTTGCAGTATACACCCGTGTTTCTCATTGGCAAACCTCATATATCATAAAGGCAATGTCTTTTCTCTTCAATTAACTCTTTTCGGTGAAAATATAGTCAATGTGCAAGCGAATTGCCTCTATGACTTTTTCGAATGATTGCCCTCAGCAGCCATCACTAATCTCACACGTCTTATCTAATGTTTGTATTAAATGATAATTATTCGATGTATCCATGACTCAAATCCCATCGAGATGCTAACAATTGCAAGATCTCTCCACACGAGATGTGTTACAATTAAGTAACACGAGCCATTCAAAAATTTATTCACGTTTAGAGTCGAACTAGTGATTTAGGGGAAGACAACCGACATCTTTATCTCTAAGCCAAACACCTCAGTGGTAGATTGGGTTAGTTAATTTTGAAACTCCTGGTGGGAGGAAATTGGATGAAGAAGAGATGCCAAAGAGTTAGAAAATGGGAAAACACAAAAAGTGAAACGTACATGGAACATAAGAAGAAAAATTCACACCTTAGTATGTCCTTAGACTACTATATTTAAACTTTAGGATGTAAGATTTGGGGATATTTCCTAAGGAGAGGAAAGAAAAACTTTCTCCCCAATTTGAGGCTGAGGCATGCCGATATTAGCACGTTAAGATAAGAAATGTAGTCCTGTCGGCCCACTAGGGTAATCCAATAGGCTAGGTAGCTCTCAACAAAATTATCAGGACATTTGACTTTTCATGATAATTTCAAACTTCGAATTCTTAAGTATTAGATGTGTAGAAATTACTGTCCATCATAAAAAATTTCTTCTCATCAAATCAAATAGGTGATGGGACACCATTATCTTTTCGTCCTCTTGTTTCAGTAATAATGTAGAATTGCCAATACTGATCTTATCACATTCTAGTAATAGATAATTCAATGGAAGAAATTTTTCATTTTTTCAATGAGTTAATATCCTAAAAAATCCTAAATTGGTATACTTGTGACAAATTTACCAAAAACTATTTTTTTTACCATGAAAAACTCCAAACCAGTACGCATGTGACAAATTTACCCCGACTAACCATAAAAAAAACCCTAAACTTGTACATTTATGACAAATTTACCTAAACTAATTTATTCGACCGCAAAAAACCCCAAACTGGTAAATTTGTGACAAATATACCCTATGCTAAATTGGATTAATACCACAAAAAAATCATAAAAATTGTAAACTGTGACAAACGGAACGGAAAATTCCAAATTGGTATACCAGTGAACTGTCACGTGTCATTTAACTTAATAATTTAACAGTTAAATTTAACGAAAATTAACAAATGGTAAATTTGTCACAAGTGTACCAGTTTGAGGTTTTTGATGGTCAAAAAAATAGTTTGGGGAAAATTTATCGTAAATGTACAAATTTGGGGTTTTTCAGGGTATTAACCCTTTTTAGATTAGTCGCACGAGGAGATATATAACAGGGACTTTAGTAGTTCATTTTTAGTGAAAGTTAATTTGGTACTCCTAAAGTTGTGGAATGCACGGCACTTATGAAAGAACCTTTCTCTATGGTTGATGGAGTTCATAACTAAACACCATCTTTTTGTGAAGAAAAAAAAAAAAAAAACGTGAGATAAGTTCATATGCAATCTTGACGTGAGACTCATTTTATTTTATATTATAGAGACAGTGTCTATTTCCTTCAAGGTTTGAAAAGCTCATGGAATTATTGGGTGTTCTCTTTTTATAAGTTTATTAGTCTATCTATTTTAAAGCCCCAATTCACTTAAAAAGCATCAACTTTCTATTGCATTCCAATTATGTTTCGAACACTTTTAATCTTATAAAAAATCATCAATTTTCATTCTTTTACTAAAATCTAGCCCCACGTTAACTCTCCATCCACCATTCTGTTAAAGTTCAATGAGCCAATTCTATATGCACTTCTCTCCCACAATGCGTCATTGACTATATGCAATTTCAGCTCAATTAGATATTTTCATAGAAAAACCTTTGTTCTTTCTATTTCCTGATGTTCTATTTCTTCTTCCTCTTCCTTCTTTACCACCTCCATTATGTTCTTTTTCCATTTCCTTGCTCGATCTCCATTAATTCTTCCACCTGCTCTAGCAGAGAAATTCATTCTCAACCTCACAAAGATGTTTTACTTTACGGCCAATCTATCTGAAGAAGCAAAGACCAAATGAGTACTTACAATAGAACCCTGCGAAAGCATATCTCAAAATCTCAACCACTATCCATGAAGTTACAAACATCATATAAACTCACAACACAATCTATTAGGGTGATACAATACAGCAGATCACTTGTAGACATCACACACTCAACTACAGAGAATCAGGGACATCAATCTAATACCTGACCTTGTCAAACAAACTCCAATGCTATACTGCTAAAGGCTTGCATGTCTTAGGTCAACCTCAACGAAAGAGAAATACCACCATCATAGACAAACACGACTTTGGTCCTCGTTACCTCCGTACAGATCGCCCAAGAATCGAAAAAGCCGTCTCAAGAAAAAATCTAAAACCTTCACCAGCCACCTCTGTATCAGTAGAAGGAAAACTGCTATCATAAGAGGCAACACGTGCAGCGCAGTGTCTACCGCATCACCCGTTGATGTGATCAGCAGGGACAACGTGAAGCAAAAGTAAGTTAGAACCATTGCAATCAGGGATAGCATAACCGGCCCTAGGAAGTACTGTTCTCCGAACCTTACGGTGAGGCAAATGATGATCTGGACCGACACCAAGAATCCGAATGTGTTGCCGCCCAGGAAAAGGATGTACACCAGGTTTGCGCCATAAGTTATATTCTCCTTGTTCTCGGATCCACTGGAAGTACTGTTCTTGGATCCCCCAGAAGTCTTGTTGACCTTCTCATGTCCTACAATGCTTGGAGGCTGAAGCACGGATTGGTAGGTCGCGTTGGCGATGAGCGCAGCAACAACCAGCAGGGCCTCATCTTGCGCCACGACTCTCCACCATCTTTGTTCAATTTTTTCGGTGTTGAACGGGATAATGATTTAGGAGCATTTAGGACTGGTTCCCCATGTGATAGATGACTGTTACCTCCCTCAACATCGTTGTCGTCCACCAAGACTGGCCTTGAAGCGGGCGAGTTTGATCTTCCTCCAGCTTGTGCGAGAATTTCTCTGATCTCTCTGTCTCCTGCTTCCCTTTGCGAGAGAGCAGAGACATCTAGAGGTGTCAAGTCACTGATGTTCAAGGCGTTCACATTCACGACCTCGAGCTCCACAACATGCCCACGAAGGAGAAAGTCGACCACCTGAAATCTTTCCTATTTTTGTTTTATTCTCATTGATTTCGGACATTTAGATGGTAAAGAAATCTTTTTTAAATGGACGAGACGTCCTACATTCCCGTGATGACCAGATAAATTCCTTTGCTTAAAAGATTTTCGCATGTGTTGGGGACACCAAAATAAAACCCTCACTGAAATAAAGCACAAAGAAAAGTCCAATAAAAAAGGGAAGCGGCGAGTCTTGCCTCGAAATTTTTGCCAGCGGCAGCTAGATGCAAAGCAGTGTTGCCTTTGTGGTCCTTCCAATTGATCACCCGCTCCTTCTTGTGACGCTTCAGATGCTCCACCAACCGAACCAGCACTTTAAACCGGTTGTTCTTCACAGCGAGGTGAAGCGCGGTCTCCTCTCGGGCGGTTGTCTCTTCAACAGACTCGGGCGAAGCGGAGAGCAGTTCCTTCATGACATTGACCTCCCCGTTGATGACGGCATAATGCAAAGGGATTCTTCTCTCCCATCCCTTCACGGAGCACAGGTGTGTACCAAGTTTCAAGAGCTCCTCCACGATCTCAACGTCACCGCGAGCTGCTGCGATGTGCAGCGGGCTGAAACCATCCCGGTCCACTTTTTCGGCAAACTTCGGCATATGCTTCAGGAGCTCTCGAACGACATCCAAATGGCCGCCCAAACAAGCGACGTTCAGCAGCGTGTGACCGGCTTCTTTGAGAGCCATCTCCTCGAGGATGAGCTCATTGCTGCCGATCAAGTCTTTCAGCTCATGGATATTGCCCTTTCGAGTTGCTTCCAACAACCTTCGCTCCATTTGCTCGGAACTAATAATGGCCTCTCTCTCTTCTCGGGACACCTTTGGACTCGGACATCTGTTAAATTATTGATTCACTTTATAGAGTTTCCGAATATCGAGAAGATCATTGGTGAATGATGAAGTAAAATTAGCAACAGTAAAGTTCCATGCACATGACCACTTATGATAACCCAACTATTCAATAAAATATTGACAATATCAAAGCACAGATTCAACCAAGTAGGACCACGTGTTAAAGGGGAACAAGCATTGGAATCGTGCGACATTCGTTTGTGGCCAAGGGTCAGTCTTTTTGTCATCAATTGGCTTTTTAATCACGTGGAAAATTAAAAAGCGGGAAGTTTGGAAAACCCTGCTTGAGAAAAGGGAGGGGAAGGGAGGGGAGGGGAGGGGGAATTTCTCCCAAAGCACCTCCGAGATCAGTGTTCGCCTCGTTTTAAGCTCCATAATTTGGTGAATTCGTCTCAATTGAAGTACCCACGATCTCACCGGCAACACAGATGTTCACCGGACGATGACTGTGCGCGTGTCACATGCCATTATTCGAGCCATGGACATGATCATTTTTTGTCTGAAAGAAAACGCCTGCAGGCCCGTCCGCGCCACTGCCTCTATATGAAGGAAAATTCTGCAGAAGAAATTTCTCATTTTCTCCTTTTTTTTATTTATTAGTAGAACGGGGAAATATGCAGTAAAGGGACTTTATTAATGAAGTACCTTTCCTTGTCGTTTTGTTATCTTATTTTCTTTTTATTGGGGTCATGTATTTTGTTACATCCTAGAATGACGTCACTTGTCTCCACAACATTATCACGTGAATCAATCCATCATCAGATTGAGGAGTCACTGCAGACGAATTATTGAACGGTTCTGGACCCCCCATGTCAAAATTTATTTGCTTTACATTATTTAGGGCAGCAGTGGGGCCTATTTGTATTTGTATTCGAGTCGATGTCTATTTGTTTGGTTCAGAATGCAGTGTCGTTTTCATACAAGGATCTTGTTTCGTTTTCAGAATCGATTTTTTTTTGTCGCCGGCCAAATTGAAATATTATCACATCTTTTAAGAGTCTTGTGCCTCTTATTAGTATTATTTTTAGTTGTCATTTTAATTTTTTTTTCCCTGGAGTTTTCAATAGGGTTGTCAAAAGTTCTGTTTAGTCTCGATGTGCATTAATTTTGAACTGAATAGCAACTAGAACTCCACTAATGAAAAGGCATGTATTGCCCTCGAGTTGAATTGCTTTGTAGTTTGAACAGGGTAGTTCTAGTAGTTTAATTGCTTGATTGTCTTTTGACCCATTGAAAGAACATCATCTATATACCCCATGCAAATAGAGTTCATGGTGGCCACTCACACAATCAATGATTTAGATGATATTAATCTACATTATGTGTAGTAGGAATGTGGATAGGCCGCGCTTTTGTTTAAATTGAAGCTTGGTGATAACTCTATGAAAATAGAGTTATTTTACCTATTTTAAGCAACTATTAATGCAATATCTATTAGAAAATATTTGGATTTCCTTCTGATTATTCGAATTTTCTTTGTTTATGCAGAATAATGATATATGGAGAAGATAAGGAAAAAAATGGCAAAAATCAGGAATACAAATCAAAAAACAATGGGAGATAGATATCAAATCAAGATCTTCTGATTTACTCCCTAATTTTATGCGCAATTGCTAGGAGAAAAGATCATCTGATAGAACATTGAGAGGGGAGAGCAGCTAGGTTTTAGTTGTTTTGTTAGATTGTTTTTCATTGTTCAGAAAGTTTTTCAAGTATTTGAAGAGAAGACAAAAGTGGTGACAGAATTCTTGTTCTTGGATTCAAGATGCTGAGTTTAATTTTTATTTTTATTTATTCTTCTACTATGTTCTAATTTTCTTTTGTTAGGGTTACGATGTAGCCTAACCATGATGATGTGAATTTCTTGATTTTTATGTTTTACAATTGATTTCATTCATGTGAGTTATATATTATTGTGCATAATGCTTTTGAGTGACTGGCCACCACTTGAATGATCTTATGTGCATGTTTGAGACTGAGAAGTGATAATATGCAATTGCTCATTATAATATATAACCATGAATTAAATGTGGATAGAGATATACTGAGTTATTTGTGTAGTTTTCAATGATAAAGTGATCCAAAACACTCATTGTAAGCTGGGAATATTCATAGTTTTTAATGCACTCCTGTTTATTTTAATTCACATAGAGATATAGTGGATTAATAAACTAAGTAGGTTTGCTATACCTAGAGATGAGATAGTAAATAGATTAAGAAATTCCGCTATCACATGTTTGATATCGTTCTTGTATTCACAACAATATGAAATTCATATCTAGTGGTTATGGTGAAATCGGATGCTCTAACATATTTATCTCATTGATTTATTGCATTCAGTCTACAATTTTTTTAATTTATTCTTAATTATATTTTGGTATGTTAGATAAATTTTAGAGTTAATCGATTTTAGTATTTAATTAGTTTATTAATCATCAATCTCCATGGGACAATACTTTATCTCATCATTATATTACTTGTTCAACACGTTCACTTGCATTTAAAATTTTATGAACAAGTTTTTGGCGACGTTGCCGGGGATCATTTGTTTAATACTAATTAATATTGATACCAGATAATTCTAAGTTTAATCTAGCTTTTGTTTTGTTTTATTTTTCAGGGTGTACATCGGTTTATGACACGTAGCCAACAAGGGACACTTGTTGAGCTTGATCCAGAAATCGAGCGTACATTCAAAAGGCGACTAAGAGAATAGAGAAATTATGCTAAAAAGATGGCAGACGGTGATAATGAAAATCCACGTAGACTCTTAAGAGATTATGCTGCACCAACAGTTCAAGGCACCACATCAAGTATCAGAAGACCTGCAATTCAAGCAAACAACTTTGAGATTAAGTCGTCACTCATTCGGATGCTTCAACAATCAGTGCAATTTAGTGAGCTACCAAGCAATGATCCAAACGCTCACATCAATGCTTTTCTTGAAATCTGTGACACCATTAAATATAATGAAGTTACAGATGATGCTATTAGATTGAGATTATTTACATTATCTCTTAGAGACAAAGCTAAGAGTTGACTTTCTTCTCTTCCTGCAGGATCAATTACTACATGGAATGATATGGCTCAAAAATTTCTTGGTAAGTTCTTTCCACCTGTAAAGTCTGCAAAGATACGTAACGATATTACTAATTTTATGCAGATGGATAATGAATCATTATATGAAGCATGGGAAAGATTCAAAGAATTTCTTAGGAGATGCCCACATCACGGACTACCCGTATGGATGCAGGTACAAACTTCTAATAATGGCTCTAGTACAAATCTTCGCTCTATGATTGATGCAGCTGCAGGGGGAACTCTAACTAATAAAACACCAGAAGAGGCCTACAATCTATTAGAGGAGATGGCATCCAATAGTTATTAGTGGCCTACTGAGAGACTACCAATGCAAAAAGTTAGCGGAGTTCACGAAGTGGATGCTTTTGCTGCAATTGCTGCACAATTTGAAGCACTCAACAAAAAGCTAGATAATATAAGTGTTTCAGCCATGAAAATTCATAATTTGACTAGTGATTTTTGCGGTGGAGGACATGTTAGCACAGCGTGTCCGGTAAGTAATACTTTTAAACAATCTAGTGAAAATTCTAACTTTGTTGGGAATTTTAACAGGTCACAGAATAATCCCTACTCCAACACGTACAATCCGGGATGGCGCAATCATCCAAATTTTTCATGGAATAATCAGAATGTGACGAGACCACAGGGATTCAAACAATCAGAAGAGACAAAGTCAAATTTGGAAGATATAGTCACCAAACTTGCTAATACGACTCATGACTTCATCAAAAGCACGGATGTGAGATTTCAAAACCAAGAGGCTTCAATAAAAAATTTGGAGATGCAAGTGGGTCAGTTAGCAAGCATGATGTCAGGGAGACAACAAGGTTCTTTACAGAGCAACGCAGAGAAAAATCCAATTGAAAACATAAAGGCTATTACCTTGAGAAGTGGTAAACAAGTGGGAGAAGAAGAGATTGTTAGAGATAAGGAAGATGTAATCAATAAACAATCAGAGGAGACAAGCAAGATTAATTTTTTTCCAGATAATCCCAAACCATATGTGCCACCAATTCTATTCCCTCAATGACTCCAGCAGCACAAAATAGATAAGCAATTTTCTAAATTTCTTGATGTATTTAAAAAATTGCATATTAACATTCCTTTTGCAGATGCCTTAGCGCAAATGCCTAGTTATGCAAAATTTTTGAAGGAGATTTTGACAAACAAAAGGAAACTGGAAGATTATGAAACTGTGAAGTTAAATGAGGAGTGTTCAGCCATCCTGCAAAACAAATTGCCTCCGAAATTAAAAGATCCAGGGAGTTTTACTATTCTTTACACTATTGGAGATTCTTACTTTGAAAAGGCATTATGTAATTTAGGTACAAGTATTAATTTGATGCCTTATTCAGTTTTCAAGAAATTAGGATTGGGTGAGGTAAAAGCAACCACGGTGTCACTTCAACTGGCTGATAGATCAATTAAATATCCGAGAGGTATTATGGAAGATGTTTTGATAAAAGTTGACAAATTTATCTTTCCTACAAATTTCATAGTTCTTGACATGGAGGAAGATTTTGAGGTACCATTTATCTTAGGTCGACCTTTTCTGGCAACAAGAAGAGCTCTTATTGATATACAACAAGGGAAGTTAATTCTTAGAGTTCAAGATGATCTTATTTCATTTAATGTTTTTAAAGCAATGAAATATCCATCTAATGATAATTCTTGTTTTAGAGTTGAGACAGTTGGCAAGTTGGTGAATAAGATTTTTCAAAAAATATTTTTAAAGATCCACTTGAAGCACGTCTGATTCAACCAAGGGACAAAGATATTCATAATGAAGAGATAAAGGAGTATGCAAATTTCATGGAAGCAATTCCACCATATTCAAGGCAAAATGCAATTAAATTTGAGGAGTTGGGACAACACATAACAAAGCCTAAACCCTCAATTGAAGAGCCTCCAATTCTTGAACTCAAACCCTCACCTTCTCATTTGAAATATGCTTATTTAGATGGAGTTTCTTCTTTACCGGTAATTATATTTTCTTCTTTGATAGATTTGATGGAGCGAAAACTGCTCGTAGTATTACAAGAGCATAAGGGTGCAATTGGATGGAAAATAGCTTATATCAAGGGAATTAGTCCTTCAATTTGCATGCACAAAATTTTGATGGAGGAACAATATAAACCCACTATCCAACCTCAGAGACATTTGAACTCTAAGATGCAAGAAGTAGTGAATGGTCAACGCTTGAAGCCCTACTTTGAAGGTGGTTACAACAAGCAGAAGACCACCTTTGAACTTCATCCTCCAAATTAGCGACATTTGAGATAGTTTGGCTGAAAACTATAAAGCAAGCGCTTCTTGGGAGGCAACCCAAGCATTTTAATAATTTTTTTTATTTATTGTTAAGTCTATTATGTTTTGCAAAAAAAAAAAAAGCTTAACTTTTCTCTATTTTATCCAGGTTAATTTTTTATGGAGTACCTTTCAAGAGTTTAATCATTAAGGTCATCTCTGAACTTATCCTACAACCAGGGGAGTTTTCTTCTTCCTATTTCTATTTTTCGCATTGAGGACACTGCTTCATTGAAGTTTGAGGGGGAGAGACAAAATTTCTAGCTAAATTTATTTTTTATCATGATTGCATTCCTAGTTGTGAATTTTTACGATTATTAGGAAAATTTGAATTTTATTTAAACTTGCAATTGATGTGTGAGTTAATTTTAATTCTGATTATGTTGATCCACTTATTGAACACTAAAAGAACTTAATTTTTGAATTGTGTGTAAGTCTAGAGAACATTCATGTAAAGTATGTGATTTTCTTAGATTTCACCCAAATCTTAGAATTTGTTTGATTTTCTCTTGAGGCGAAATCCTAGGCTATATCTAACTGAGAAAATTATTTAGGCAATTTTTGGATCGATTGAACCTTTCAAGCTAACCCTGTTTATTTATCCCTAGTCACCCCATTGAGCCTTAGTTATTATCCAATTTTTCATTGGCACCCATATATATTTAGCCTAGCTTTTATCAAATTATATCATTGTCCCATGCCCTATGAACACGTTGATTTTCTTTTTGAGATTATTTGAGCTTAATAGAAATTTGGGAGGAAGGATGGAGTATGAAAAAAAAAAAGTGATTGCTATGGTTGTTTGAAGTGTATCAAAAAAAAAATTGCTTTTATGGTTCCCTATCCAATTTTCAATTGAGTGAGCCTTTTGGATACTCTATGGGTTGGAAATTTTCATGTTATATTAGGAGGGACTTTGGGAGAAACTCCACCATAAAGCAACTCAAAAGAAAAAAAAAAGAGAGAAAAATGAAAAAAAAAAAAAAAGGAATGATGATATGTGGTGGCAGAGAAATTATCTTGAATGAGTGAAATTTGATAGTGACATTGGCTCTAATTAGATCCTAGAAATCAACGTGTTGATGGGTGATTTGAGCTTAAAATTACCGTTATCTCACCTTTGCCCAGCCTTACATTACAAACCGAGAAAAGTCCTATTGATTTTTGGTTGGATAATTAGCTTACATTAGTGAAGAGAGGAATGAAAAGCAAACCTATGAGATTTGGTCATAATTATTGAGAATTTTTTAGAGGTTGCATATCAATGTGAATTTATCTAGATTGCATATAATTCGAAAAAGATGAGGACTCTCACACACACACTTGGATCACATAATTAGAATTGATCTTAACATATAAATCAATTTCAATGTTTGGATGAAATTTGTGTTTTTCTTTGAATTGTGAATTTGAGCAATTATGGAAAGATTTCATGGAGGAGGTTGTTAGCTTAAGTATGTGTTATGTTTTGATTTTGTTCGAGGACTAGCAAAATGTTAACTTTGGGGGTTTGATAACTCTATGAAAATAGAGTTATTTTACCTATTTTGGGCAACAATTAATGCAATATGTATTTGAAAAAATTTGGATTTCCTTCTGATTATTCGAATTTTCTTTGTTTATGCAGAATAATGATAAATGGAGAAGATAAGGAAAAGAATGGCAAAAATCAGGAATACAAATAAAAAAAAATGGGAGATAGATATCAAATCAAGATCCTTTGATTTACTCCCTAATTTTATGCGCAATTGATGGGAGAAAAGATCATATGATAGAACATTGAGAGGGGAGAGCAGCTAGGTTTTAGTTTTTTTGTTAGATCGTTTTTCATTGTTCAAAGAGTTTTTCAAATATTTTGAAGAGAAGACAAAAGTAGTGACAGAATTCTTATTCTTGAATTCAAGATGCTGAGTTTAATTTTATTTTTATTTATTCTTCTACTATGTTCTAATGTAGCCTAACCATGATGATGTGAATTTCTTGATTTTTATGTTTTACAATTGATTTCATTCATGTGAGTTATATATTATTGTGCATAATGCTTTTGAGTGACTGGCCACCACTTAAATGATCAGATGTGCATGTTTGAGACTAAGAAGTGATAATATGCAATTGCTCGATTATAATATATAACCATGAATTAAACGTGGATAGAGATATGCTGCGTTATTTGTGTAGTTTTCGGTGATAAGGTGATCCAAAAAACTCATTGTAAGCCGGGAATATTCATAGTTTTTAATGCACTCATGTTTATTTTAATTCACATAGAGATATAGTGGATTAATAAACTGAGTAGGTTTGCTAGACCTAGAGATGAGATAGTAAATAGATTAGGAAATTCCGCTATCACATGTTTGATATCGTTCTTGTATTCACAACAATCTGAAATTCATATCTAGTGGTTATGGTGAAATCGGATGCTCTAACATATTTATCTAATTGATTTACTGCATTTATTCTACAATTTTTTTTAATTTATTCTCAATTATATTTTGATCCGTTAGATAAATTTTAGAATTAATCGATTTTAGTATTTAATTAGTTTATTAATCATCGATCTCAGTGGGACGATACTTTATCTCATCATTATATTACTTGTTCGACACGTTCACTTGTGTGTAAAATTTTACGAACACTTGGCTCGCTAGCCTTGACTATCACAAATTTAGGCTTTGCATATCTTGCCTAGAGGCTGGCAAGGGTCAGGAAACAATCCTCACCAACCTAGAATTGAAAGGAAAAACGAAAACAATAAAATAATAAAACAGATATCGAAAAATTATTCACGCCAGCACCAGTCTAGCCACATAGAACAGTTAGCATTCACATTATCGATTTCTTACCAAAATTGGTCGGAATGACTATATTGGCAAATTGTGAAAATGTTTAGGATTAAATTAGCCAAATTAAAAAGTTTAGAACTAGATTGACCGCTATACAATGGATTTAAGATTTTTTTGACAAATTTCCCTTTTTTTTTTCTTGGGGATGAACTTAGGGGCAGCTAGCATAGCTTTCGCAGCGTTCTTCACCCCAAACTCTCTACTGAACCAGGCATATGGAGTTCTAGAGGTGTTGTTAAAGACCTTGCATTTAAATTCTTGGATTGCTTGTGTTGGTTTCTGTGGCATCCTAGAATTTCTTGTCAATCCTTAGAGGTGCTTTAATTTCATGTTTTGCATTGATATTTTGGCCAAGCTCTTGGTGGGTAATTATTTGATAGGAAAATTCTATTTTTGGCCATGTGGATTATGGATAGGAATTTATTAAATTAGGTCACAAATTTTTGGTGAATAATAAATCTTAATTAAGTGTATATATAATTAAGGATTAGGTGAATTATTAGGATGAGGTTGGGCTGGACATTTGAAGACCCAAACCAGCCCATAGCCTCACCCCTTTCTCGACCAGCCCACGAAGCCCAAGGAGGAGAAGCTGCTCGACCCGTGGCTGGCCCAAGTCCATGAGGGGCTGTCGACGTGCAAAGGAAGGGGGGGTCCGGTTGCATGCCTCCCCCATTTGTCCCAAAAAAATTGCCAAGTGTCCTCCATGCATGATCAAATGATGGCTAATGATGGAAGGGAAGAAAATTAGAGGAAGATGATCCCGGTTTAAGTGAGAGAGAGGGAGAGAGAGAGGGAGTTCGTCCGAGAAAGAGAGAGAGAGGAGAGAAAGAGAAGGAAGAGAGGAAGGAGGAGGGCTGTTCGTCGACCGTCCGCCGTGCGTCCGTCATCCATCACCGCTGTGTCCAGTCGCCGTTGTGCTCGCTGCTTGCTCGGTTTAGAGGCAAGTGGGATCCTTGATCTACTCTTGAATGTTGTGCCTAGTATGTGTGATTGAATGGTGATAAATTTCGGATGTCTAGGGTGTGAAAAATTGAAGTTTTAAGAGTGGTGTTTTAGACTAGTAAACTGTTCTTGAGAAAACAGCTCGACCTTGGATGTTCTAGTGGTTTGCATGTGATGTTCGAGTTGGATTTTTGCCGTGACTTCTAAATGAAAGTTGTTAAGAACTTCTTGTAGTATAACATACTCAAATTTGAGACAAAAAAAATAAGTATAAGTGGGTGAAATCTTTATTCTTTGGAAAGACTGAATCTGGAGATTTCGGTAACTACCTTTGATGAATGCATGGACTGTAAGGCTAACTTTTTGTTGGCACTTCACTTCGATTTCTTAACAAAAGATGTAAAGGACATCTTGAGGTTTAACATATCAAAAATCTAGAGAAAAACAACAAGAACAGGTAGGTGAAATCGTGGTTTTTCGGAGGTAGCTAGATCTGGAAATCTCGGTACTAGGAACAGAAGTTTTAACCACCTATATCAAATTACCTAGGACGAATCTGACTTTGATTCCTTCCTGAAAAATATACCTTAGGGTCTTTACCATCTCATAGTCGAATTTCATAATTTTTTAAGGTCATTCAAGTATTTGATCGGAAATGTTTCTAAAACCGTGCAATCTGGTGTGTTCGGACTTAGTCAGTTTCAATGCGTGGACTATATCGTCTTGTATGAGGTTCTTTTGGCAATGTGTTCTTCATGAAATATCTCTCTTTATGTCTTCCCTAAAACATATTTAAATTTCATAATTTTTAAAGTTCATTTACCTATTTAACCAAAAAGGTTTCAAAAACTGTGCAAGTTGAATTGTTAGAATAGTAGTGCTGTGATGCTTGGTCTATACCGAATTGTATGAGGGTCTTTTGGTGTAGTGTTCTTCATGAAATACCTGCCTTTATGTCTTTACTATTACATATTTGAATTTCATGATTTTTGAAGGTCATTTGGGTATTTAATTAAAATGTTTTCTAAAACTGTGCCAGCTGGATTGTGCAAGTTTCACAAGCTGTGATGTATGGACTATCCTGTTTTGTATGAGATTCTGGTGGTATTGTGTTCTTCATGAGATAAATGCCCCTAGAGTTTTCTATGATGTACTAAATTCTTAGAAATTATTAGAGACAATTATTAAATTTTAAGAAATGTAAATTAAAAAGAATGCATTCTGTTTTCTGAAATAATAGTAATTAGTCTTGCTGCATATGTGATGAAACATGGCGTTACATATAGAATCAAAAGCTGAAATTGACCTTGTTGCCATCGCATTGTGCATCATGTGGATAATATGGTACATATATGAGAATAAATCACAATGATGAGGATACCGTCGGAGGTGTGAGCCGACGATGCCCCGGGAGTGTCGGGATGCCCGGAGTGTGTGTGCCGGATGCCCGAAGTGTGTGAGCCGGATGCCCCGGGAGTCTCGGATGCCCGGAGTGTAGGGATACCCGGAGCCCGTGAGTGCTGGATGCCCGGAGGTGTGTGCCGGATGTCCTCGGGAGTTTCAAGATGCCCGGAGTGTGTGTGCCGGATGCCCGGAGGTGTGTGCCGGAGGTTCCTCACGATGCCAGGTTGGGTGCGAGCGATAGAAACATGGGATGCAATTACTGGTCCCAAGAAAGAAAAAAAAAAATGTGGCGACCCAATTGAAAAACAAGAGCTGAAATTGAATCATGCATAGTGTGGTGACATGTATGCATGGATGTATGATGTAATATGTATAAGTGCATGGTGGTATGTGCACATGGTATGGTGACATGTATGCATGGCTGTATGATGTAATATGTATAAGTGCATGGTGGTATGTGCACATGGTATGGTGATATGTATGCATGACTGTATGATGTTATATGTACAAGTGCATTGGTGGTATATGCACATGACATGGTGACCTATGTATATATACATGGCTGTTTTGATGTAATACGCATGACTGAAAGGTGAGATATGCTTGATATGTATGAACTATATGTACCCTATGATGCCATGATTGTTCTGTTTAATGCATTGAGTGGTTTGATGGATCCTTTACCTGCTGAGTGGTTGTACTCACCCCTTTGGGGACTAACATTTCAGATTAGAAGATGCCGATACTATCGGTGGCACGGGGTACCTTCTATGGTATACCTGTTGACACCGAGGTCGAGTGTATGGAGCATGTCTGCGTTAGTGTTCCTGGATTGGTATTCCTGCGAGTTTGTGTACTAATCATATATGATGTAGGCTTAGCTGGGGGCCCTGTTGTGCAAGAATTTGTGTCTGTCCACGTTCGGCGAAACGGAGTGAATGTAGGGATGTTGCCGCCACCGCCGCCCGATGCACCGGATTGGGTGTGATGGCTTGTAGGACTGTTGGGAGTTGCCACTTTTTGGGTATAGCCGACACTTGTAGATGGAGGGTATTACATGTTCGATGTAGGGGGTCGAGATCTCTCTTTTGAGCTGTAGCCAAGCTTAGCTAAAAGTCTTGGCTTTTTGGTTGTACCGACCCGTGATGTCCATCGTAAATATGAAAATAAAAAGTGGCTCGGCTTTATGATTTCCTTCGATGTGTAGTTGGTGTGCATTGTATCATCGTTACGTGAGTAGAGGGATGGTGAGACTTGTCCTTATTTTTTGCTATGAATTGCGCCAGAATTCTTTAAAAAAAAAAATGCCTATGAACTACGGTTCTTCTTTAACCCCGAAATAAAGACGTGTAACTGGTATTTATTAGGTAGAGCGATAGGTACCTGTGGCGACCTTACCAAATCGGGGGTGCCACAGTTTCAAAGCAACCACAAAGAGAACAATGAAGAGAAAGAACCGAGTAGGCCTGATTATTGCAAAGGATGACTTAACTAGCCCTTATCTATGCAATCTCTTGAATCCATTTGTTGATTATATACAATTTTTGACACCGGTGGAAACCATGGAAGATATCTAGTTGACAACTATGCTTTCAAAATTTTATTATATGTGACAATAGTAGATTATCTCTTGCTCAATTAAATTGCCTTAAGTTCAATTCTGTTAAATTTTATCGTCAAATTGCTGAATTGGATGACACGTAGCAATTGACAAATGTATTAGTTTGGAGTTTTATCCTCTGTTTGTTTCAGGTTTATTAGTCTTAGGTTCTTTGTGATATTAATCCAATTTAAAGCAAACTAATGAAGGGTAAATTTATTATAAATGTACTAGTTTGGGGTTTTTAGTTGCCAAAAAATTAATTTTGAGTAAATTTTTCATAAGTGCACCAATTCAGGGTCTTTGGTGGTAAAAAATTAGTTGTTGAAAAATTTGTCACAGGTTACCAGTTTAGGATTTTTCATGATATTAATCATTTTTCTCAAAACACATCCAAGATCATTGTTTGTCTCAAAGTAAGCTCTATAATTGGTGATTTCGTCTCAATTGAACCCCCACCCAATCTCACCGACAACACGGATGTTCGCTGGACGACAATCACATGCATGTCGCATGCTGTTATTTGCGCTGTGAATCAAGGCATTTTTGTCCTAAAAGAAAATGCCTCCGGGCCTCTAACGCCACTTCTTGCATAACAGAAAATTCGGCAGAAAAAATTTCTCATTCTTTTAGTTAGTAGAATGAGAGAATCTAACCATTGGGGTTTACCCCAGTGGCCACCCTTCCAACTTGGAAGGAGAAGGTGGGGGGTTCGAATCCTCACCTTCTCAGGGGGGTTGGAGTGGGGACGAATTAAGTTTCAGGAGGAGGTTTCGACTCCCACGCCCTGCAAGGAGGCAGGGCAAAAGTCTGAAAGTGAGAGTTAAAATAAGAGTAGAGTAGAGACCAACCAAAAAAGAAAAACGAGAGAATCTACATCAAAGGGACTTTAGTAGTTCATTTTAAATGAAGGGTATGGAAGTAGCTTTCCATATCGTTTTGCTTTTTGTCATACGAGGCAAAAGTATCTATGTCTTCCGTCGGTGGAAGCGAAGTCAATGCCAAGGTCTTCATAGACTAATACTATTACGCCATAGTCATGATTCATGACCCTAGGATGACGTCATTTTCATATGACTTTATTATGGAGTCCCACCTTGTCGGAAGCGTCAGGCATTATTGAACTACTTTGTCACTCCAAAATCATAATTTCTTTGATTTACATATATTTAAGGTAACAAGGGGAGCATATTTGTATTTGTGTCGGTGTCTATGTGGTTCGATTCAAAGTGCGTGTCATTTTCATATTAGGGTCACGAGTGGTTTTCAGAATTGCTTTTATGTTAGTGCTAATCAAATTGGAATATTAGGACATCTTTAAAGTCCTGTGCCTCTTTTTGTTATTATCGTCTTTTAGTTGTCACTTTAATTGTTTTTCCCCTGGACTTTTCCGGGCCTGTTCATATTTATCATTGGTTGACCAAGCGGATCAACTTTTGAACCTAGTTTTCCTAAGGATTAGATTTTTCCCTTTTTTTCTCATTGCGACTCTAGGCGACTTCTTACTTTGTGTAATGTTATACTCATCCAATTTAACCAATTGTGATTTCATATATAACAATTAGACATGTAAAGAGACGGTGTGCCCGTCCGATGAAGCCTCTGGCAATGCTAATCCTCATTTTTAGTTATAAAAAGGCACAAACTACAATGAAAGCCTAACACATCTCAGAAAGTTTCAATACAGTCCATAGTTGAGCAAATCTCTATTATCTATTTATCGAAGGAATTTTTAGTGGCTATGGACAATGAGAATTTTACCCGTGAAATGGCATAGATTGCTCTCGAGTTGAATTGTTTTGTAGTCTGTACAAGGACGTTCCAAATAGCTTAATCCCTCGATTGTCTTTTGACCCTCCGAAAGAACATTATCTATAGACCCTGTGCAGGAAGCCCATATAGGCCCCTGATCATATGGAGTCCATGGTAGCACTCAAACAATCAATGATTTAAATGACTACATTCTCAATAAAAGGAACATGCATAGGTCACATTGTTGCTAAGATTGAAGTCTGGCCTGAACATATCAAGCTTGCTCACTCTAGGTGCTCAGATCGTAACAAATTTAAGCTTCATGCCTCTTGCCCGATGGCCAGCGACCCTCACCAGACTAGAATTGCAAAGAAAAATAGAATAAAATAAAATACTAAAATTTCACTTTCTTTTCAAAATTGGAGAAATTGTCTACGTCAGTATTGGTCTAAGCACGAAAGACGCCTAGCTTTCATGTCATCGATTTCCAATTAAAATTAGTTGGAATGATTATATTAGCAAATTTTCAAAAGGTTTAGGACTGAAAATTAACCCAATTGAAAAGTTTAATACTAGATTGACCGTTATACAATAGGTCTATGATTTTCATGGTAATTTTCTCATTTGATTTGAGGACAAACTCGGTGGCAGCTATCAAAGCTTCCACAACGTACTTCACCCCGACCTCTCTACTAAACCAGGCATTCAAACTTCTAGAGGTGTTGTTAAAGACCTCGTATTCGAATTCTCGGATTGCTTGTGTTGATTTCAGAGCAACCACAAAGAGGACGGCAAAGAGAAAGAGCCGAATAGGCCTAATATTGGCAAAGGAAGATTTTACTGGCACTTATCTATGCAATATCTTGAGTCTATTCATTGACTATATATAATTTTGACACCAATGGAAACCATTATATATGTTCAATTTTGATATAGTTGAGGACTATGCTTTCAAAAATTTATTACATGGCACAATTGTAGATTATCTATCGCTCAGATAGTCAATTGAATTGCCTTAAGTTTGGTTTTGATACAAATGTTATAATTTCATTTGTCTCCTTTTTTGCATTTGGTCAGGGTTTGTCTATGTGGAAATATTGTCCCATCCCTCTTGACAATGGGTCATATATGTTGTTTATATTCATGTGATCTCCCTATACCTATCAATTTAAACTTTTAGAATGGGCTTTCTAACATAGTATGAGAGATGGGGAGGGCAGATAATAATGATAAGTGTCAAAAATCCGACAGTGTTGTAGAGAGTGCGTGTTTGGAAAGTTCAGGTATGGTTTATACTCCCATCGATAGGAGTACATCCAAGGGGGAGGAAACAAAATGCAAAGAGTCAAGTAAATATCAAGTTCAACCTCGATCTGGAGCTTTTCCACCCTCTCTTCCACTTGAAAGGTGTAGTAGTCGGTCTTGATACGAGATTTAGGGGCGGCCGGGGGGGTGTGTTACTTTGATCATAACTAAGAGCGCCTCAATTTACTTGAGCTAAGAGCGGGAATTGTTACGAATTTAATTAGGTCGCGTGAGAGAAGGAGGTCATTGCAAGAAGCACGATCCCTCTAAGAGTTACTGAAATCGTGGAATTGAGAAGATGAACATGCAAACATGGGTAAAAACATCGGCTTTCTTGCTTGGGCAAAGCAATTCCAGCGGGGTAGGCTGCATCCAATGCAAAGCAATATTCAACATGGTGATGGGATATGCAAGCCGTGAATCCTGACCTTATTAAGTGCATCTAATGCAAGAGTAATTAGGTATACAAGTGCACGCACATTAGTTTCAACTCACACTTCCCTCGACTTGTTGGCAAAAACCCATGGATGATCGGTATTTGTCTTTTAACTGGAACCTCAGCAGTGGTCCCCAGATTCGAAAATCAGATTGGGTATTGATGAGCTGCTGACCCATGAAACAATCCTCTCTAAACCGACCAGTCCGATTCACAGATATCATGTAAAACTTTGTCTCTCAAATACAATAATTCGCTTAGGTGGTCATGCATGTGTCTTCATATTGTAGCATGGAGTCCATGGCTCAAACCATGGCAAGAAGCAACATTTCGTCAATAGAGAGAGGTAGAGAGAGAGAGAGAGAGAGAGGCATTCCCGCAGTTGAAACAGCCGGTCCGCCCAGTTCTTTAGTTGAACAAATCCCAATTGCACACCGCCGTGCAAAGGTAGTCAAATCCAATATTATAACAGACCATATTTTTGTTGTTTGAGCCTCGATTATTTATACGTTGATGCGAATAATACTTTCCATTGATCCAATTTTTAATTTGATATGTTTTGTGGTGACTTTGCATTGCCCGCCCACAGGAAATTGAGGATGGTTTTTGAATGAGGCATTCAAGCTACGCAAATTGAATCCAAAGCCCTAAATAAACCACAAGGAATTAGCTATGTGCATATTTATGTGTAGCGTTTAGCACTAGCTTAGTGTACAATTTTACGACTTCACTATAGTTGCATAGGGTAGACTGATTCATCTTATCCAGCTCATCTCAATGTTATGGTAAGTAATAGTGGAAATAATTGAGATCGAGTTGGTCTTTCAAGATACAAGTCGGATAGAATAAGATAGAATACGATAACATATGCATTACCAAGTGCCAGAAGTCAAGAACTTGCCTACGGCCGATGCTAATTCGTCTGGAACAATGCTTTTCCTTGATCCCAAATCCAATTTAGGTCTGTCCCTTATGGTTCACGAGAGCATATACTAGCACATACTCAAATAATATCCGTTGAATCTGCTGCCCCCACCGTCCAATATCATAATTTGTATATTTCGATTGCACTCCTCCAAAAAAAAAAAAAAGAAGATAAATTTGGACTTGGTCTGTCTTCCAACGAGTCGGCAACATCCTCAATGCCTCCGGCGACTTAGGCAACTGGGCCTACGTCGTCTCGCCCATCGACCCCTTGATGCTCTTCCGCCTCCGCCACCGTCTTCGTCTCTGCTAGCACCGACGCTGCCGTCTTTGGCACCCCATGGATCTTCTCTATTTCCTCTACCACGTCGTCTCTCGATGCCTCGCCTTCTCATAACTCAAGCGCTTCCGCACAAGCTCTCACCTCCCGACCCTTCTGCCAATAACTCTATCCTCATCGCTGGCAGCTCTCCCTCTAACTTCACCATCGACAGCTGCCCTCTCCTCAATTCCGACCTCTTCTCCTCATACCCCTTGCCGCGCTTGGCATCGCCTGGATCGCTGATGCTGCGTGGAGGCTTTCTCCGCCACAGCTGCAGCCAGTGAGGGATGAAAGTCCGATGGTGGCAGCGTTCATTTCGCTTGATAAAATAATTTGCCAGCGTTCCGTTATTGTCATTAGTTTTTGCCATTCTTTTTCCAAGTTCTCGTCGAGCTACTCAAGCCAGGGGAGATACATTGATTTATCTTTGTTTCAGTAAATTCAGATGTGCAGTGTCAAGTACCCAATATCTTTGCAATAGAGGTATCAAAATGGGTCATGGACCAATTTTTTTAACTATACATATAGAGCTAAGTTGTAAATGGGTTGCTAGAGATTTAACAAGTCGAGTGAAAATGGGTTTAAGATATTCGAAAGCTCCATACATGAATCTAGTGTCCGAGTGAGGGCTGTCACGCAGATATGGGCGAGCCTCATCAGCCCTTGCCCAGTTGGGGATGACCTCGCCCGGGCCAGTGAGGGCCGCCCCCCTCCGCACCTCACCAATGCTCCTTGACAATGGCAGCGGCAGTAGCAGCAAGGCCCAGCCACGATCCTTATCCATTTTTTTTTTTTTTTTTTCATATATTTACATTTTAACCCTTCAAGTATTGATTTTTTTAAAAAAAAACCATGTACGTGTCGAAATTCTGAACTCGCGTGTCGGAGCGTGTGGGGAAGAGTTGATCACGTGTTAGCACTCATTGACATGTCAATGCGTGTCGAACACGTGTTGGAGTGTAGGACAAGACACGAAAACTCTCAAAAAGTATCGGTGCTTCTTAGACAATAAGACTCTCATGTGCAGTGATTTGTTGAAAGATTGAGAAAAAAAATATTAAAAATACATTTCGAGACTAGTTGAGTACAGACCACGAAATTTGCATTGAAAATAAATTGGTCAATTTGGATCCAACTATTTATATCCCAACCCAACTCACAATTTGATTGCCTTATTTCAGTAGAGGTTTGAAACAAAAACGAGCCATCACATCGGACTAAACTTCCGTCCATAAAAATGAAAACCGGATCGTGTTTTATTCTCAAATTACTTAAAGGGTCGATATCGATTATTCACAGACACGACCTCACACGTTGCCTTCAACGGCCTTGAACAAAAAGAGAAATCTGACCGACTTCCCATCCCAAACTACGGCCTCGTAGCTCTTCGGGTTGGCCCCGTCCTTGACCTCGACGATAAGCTTGTAGATCGTCCCCAAGAACCCCACCGTCTCACCCTTCACCACCTTATCCAGAGCCAGCTTCGTCTGGGCGTCCTCATTGTGCTTATTGACCGCAAACTCAGCGATCTCCCGCACGGGCGGGTCGCTCAGATCCTTTATCGGCTCCCAACCGAATGGCCCCTCCGTGCCGGCAGCCCCGGCGGCCGAACCTTGGAGGAGGAGGAGTACAGTGGCGGCCACCGCAGCGAGGACGAGGAGCCTCATTTTCGGAGGTTTTTGGCGTCTGTTCTGGCTGTGGGCTTCGAAACTGAATGCTTATTTTGATGGTTTCTATGGGTAGGGGTACGTGTATTTATAGGTCTTAAAATGGCGCGATGGACGCGGAGACTTGTTGCGTGGTGTCGGAAAAATAAGTAATTTCTTTTGGGGCAATTTAGAATATAGGGAAAGGTAAATATTTCGTGGATTATGAAATTAATGACTAATTGAATTTAGAAGGATGTGAATAATGCGGGAGCATCGAACCCCGTCAAACACACAGATTAATCCATGAGTAATTTCTATAAGTTGAAGAATATCGTTGATTTTCTAATTAAAACCGATTTTAAGGCCGAAGAGTAGTTTCCTGATTTCATTTGATTTTCTAACGATTATTTCCTAGTTTAATGTTCCCACATTAACGTTCCCAATTTTATATTTCCTAGATTTAGATTCTTAGTCCAGCGGTGAATAAGATGCGCATTTTCAGTTGTATGCATGCAAAGTTTTGAGTTCATAACTCATTGGACTTTCTTTCAAATGATTCATTTGGTTCATTGAATCTATTTGTTTCGTAGAATGCGGACAATTTGAAAAATATTTTCTTAAAAATGATTTTTTATACCACTTATAAAAATAAATGAATGAAAAATATTTTCATCGTCCACGAAAATGTTTAGACATAAATTATAATTGATAACTAAAATATTATTTGTTAATTAGCGATACAAATAATTATTTCTAAGAAAAGATTTTCCAAATCGTTCATTTTCGCAAAGCAAATAGAGTGTTCTTCCAATTCATTGGTAGTGAAACTTAAAGTTCTTTATTTTTTATTGGTGAAACATTCCTTTATGCCTTGGTAATAAACCTTATTATCCCAAAGTTATTTTTCCGCAAACACATCAAACACTTGTATTAAGTTAAAATAATTTTTTAAGCAATATAAACAATTATTTTTAAGAAATTATTTTCAAATCATTCATTTTCGTAAAATATATAGAGCTATTCAAACCCATTATTAAACCTTCCCTATAACAATTACAATCGTCAATACGAACGCGGCCGAACTCCGCACAATTGAAAAATAGTTTTAACAGTTTTTAGAAAGCCGTCTTATATAGACGTGAATCCTCTGTCGCTTCTATGCATCATCTGCAGCACGCTCCAAGGAATCTCGTTCATCTTATCAAATTGTGAGATTTCCCAGAACCTAGAATTTTTCAGCGCGGTTGAGCTTCTTACATATACTTAACAAAAACCCTCCAATTGCAATGAAGTGTGCATGTACTTACCAAGATCAAACATTTCACAGAACCATACCATAGTCCACGGTCATCTCTATAGATATATCAACCAAATGACTATATTAGCAAACCCTCGAACTTTAACAAGTCCTCCATCGTTTACTTTGAATTGCTCAAGGTGTTGGTCGACCAAAAGGGGCCACGACTCCCCAGTCGAGATGGGCACATATTGCACGTGGGTCATGTTCGAGCAAACTCAATTAATTAGCAGGTGCAAATTAGTCTCCATTAATTAATTAGTTTGGATTAATTCATCTAATCTAACAACCAGCCTCGCCAAAGAACTGGCGAGGGACAAGCTCGCCAGATTCCGATAAGCTCGAGCCTTGCTAGAGGTCGGTGAGCTCGTCCCTTGCCAGTGGTCAGTCCCTGACCATCGACTAATTGAGGAAGAAGGAAAATGGAAAAGCAATAAAAAAAATGATTTCTTTTAAAAAGAAATAAAATGAAATAATTAAAATGAATGCACAAATAAGAATGTGCTTGGTATGGGTGAAAGAAAGCGGAGGAAAAATGATTTCCACTTTCTAGAAAACATTTATAAAGACCTCTTTTCCATATTCAATTAATCTATTGGTTTTTCGCATGCCAAACACTAGAAAATATGGAAACCATTTCTATGCATGTTGTTTTTCACGAAACGGATGGAGCCGTTTTCCTTGACAAGTCGGATGCTTTCGTTTCGAGGAAAACTTTATGATAAAGGAAAATGCTTTCTAGAACATTATTTTTATGAAAGTGAACAGTTTTCTTTTATTTGGTGATATGTGATCGAAAACGTTACCTATTGTTTGGAACTCATTTAGAAAGTGATTTCAATCTTATGACTTTATTTCATGGCAAAAAAAAAAAAATCGAATTTTCAAATAATTACTTTATTTTTTTCTTTTTCTTTTTCTTTTTTCTTCCCCTTCGTTGGTCACTAGGCCTTGGCGATGGCTAGTTACTAGCCATAGGCACGAACCGACAAGCTCAAGCCTAGCTGGCTTGTGGCGAGGCTCGAACTCACCTATGGCCAGTCGCCTACCTTGATCATGGTTGGCGCCCAACCAAAGAAGAAGAAGGAAAGTTAAAATAAATAAAATTAAAAAATTAATATATTCGAGATGAGTAATTCTGGAAAATGTTTTCACCTATTTAGATATAGGAATTCACTTTCATAAATTTATGCATTAACATTCTCATTGACCCAAAAGTGTTAAGATTGATTAGTCACTTTTCACAAAATAAACGAGTAAAAGTCCGGAAAATCAATTGCCATTAAACACTTTCTCCTAAATAAACGCACCAAGTCTTAATAATTTTTGCTTCTAACTTCACAAAAAACCAACTGAATACATATGGTTATTAGGAGAAGCCCACTCAAAGTACAGTTCGCTGTTGAGTTGAGGATTTACAAAGCACAAGCAGATTTAATTAAATAAAAGTAAAAGTAGAGATGGGGGTGAAAAGTCATTCCCGATCAAACTCACATCTTAAATTTATCCCGTTGAGAATTTAACCGCCTCCACCTCTGTAGTCGCCACCATGCCATGGCACGAGCCCGGCGACCCTCAAGCCGCATTGCCCGACCGATTATTGAAAGAAAGTGAAGAAATATACTTTTCAGGATGCGCGGGGTAGATTTGCTTAAAGTCAAGAGGTATTTGGATCCGATGGGCTTGTTGGAAAAATTCTTCGAAATTGGACAGAACGGAATCGGACTCAACTAAATTATGGATCCCCAGTAATGGAGTCTACAGAACTTCTTTAGGTCTAGATCATCAATCTTAGAATATAAGAAAATGCACAATCACAATTTCTCAAATGCAGAACCGAAAAAGTACTTTAGTGCAAGTGAAATCACTGAAAGACAAGAGGCCAGAAAAGCATCACGCACCAAACTAATCCAAACTTTTTTGTTTTTAACTAACTGTAAAATTAAAATTCCATCTTACAAATTACTCCTGCATCTCTAGCACGCAATCAAATTCCATCTTACGGGTTGATCAGAATCTTAATATAGAAAATGAACAGATGAAAAAACTGCACTTTGACATATCTCAGGTACATTGGGGACCAATCGAAGCATTACATAAGAACCACGTGAAGTGCATAAACCAAATCATCATCTCTCTCTCCTCGGCCCCCTCCCCAATTTCAGTTCAAAGTATCAAATGCGCATAAACGGGAATTGAAAGGGGCAAATAGTAGAGATAAATCGATCTGGCAAGAGACTAAAATCTCATTTTACCATGCCAAATCCAGCAAGAGACAATGCCATATACCAAATGGACCAAACGCGTAGAATCAGTGAAGATCACCGGTTATGACAACGAGACAACGAAAAAAATCAGAATAACATGAAAAGAAGTACTACCAATTTGCGGAAATTCGCTCTTCAATTCAACGAACCTCATGAAGAAGCTTCTCTCCCTTGATTTATGCCACACACGAAGAATGACGGCAAATGGAAGACCACCGACTAAAAGTGGGTCGTGATGGTGAAGAACACCTGAGAGATTTCTGATGCAATTGCGCAAGAAGGAGAGAACCCCGTAGAGGAAGAAGGAGACGATAGTGTAACTGGGAATTTTCACTATGGTAAATCAAGCCAAAAACTGAATGGGTGCCTCCGAATTGTAGAGAGTGTTTGATTGACTCTAACTCCATTTTTGCACAAATAATTCCTTAAAATTATTGGGAAAATATTTTAGGAACGATTGGGAAGGACAATGAAGTGAGACTTTGAGGCATGATATAACTTTTTTTAAATGAATTATTTGTCATGTTGCTAATGGTCACTGTCAAATTTCCTTTAAGATACAACAAATCCTCGATTGAGAATACTAGATAGAAATTCTAATATTTCTCCAAAATCTCTCAAGAAAAACAATTGGAAAAGATGACTATATTTTTAGAAAGAAAGTTCGAAAAGACTTGATCTTGATTAATCATAAAAACCGACATATTTATATTTGTCTTTTGAAAAGAGGTAACTCTTCGGAAAATGTTACACTATGAACAGGTACGTTCTTAAAGGTTATCTTGAAAAAACATGAATAAAATTCGGAGTTAAATATATAATACATAATAGATAACCATTACTCCTTTATCGATAGTCACACTGTTTTAACGAGACGCTATAGTTAATTTTTTATAAAAATAAACCCAAATTTTTCATTAAATAAAAAATAATTAACCATTAGTGTCAAATCTCATCCACGTGAATACTCGTACCTTTTCGATGTAGGACAATGCATCTCTTAGTTTGTTTTACAAACAAACTACCAACTGGGTAACTTTAGCTAGAAAGTTCATCCCTAAGTTTTGAAGATCTCGAACCTCTTCTAAATAGTCATTTACTTTACAAACAATTTTGCGGATAAAGCATATGCTAATCCATTAAATAAATTCGTTTTGGTTTTTATTCTAGAACATATCAATTTAGATCATGTAGTATTTTTCAAATAGTCAAAAGACCAGCGAATGTATCTGTGCGAAATGTACTCATCCCTTCCATTTTATTGTCAACTTTTCGATAAATGGTACAACTATATGGTATGTAATTAGATTTAATTATAGTATAGGACAACTATGGTAGGCTCAATATACTTCGAACAATGATGATATTGATGGTATAGTTATACTTTGCAGCATTACTAGAGGATCAATGTCACTTAGATAATACATAAGTAGTATACAAACTATGCCCTCATTGGAATGATTTCGAACCCGTTGCTACTAACATGTAACAATCATAATTACAAAGACGAACACCACAGAACTTCTCAACAACTAGAGGAACTTACAATGATTTATAGGAAATTGTCTTAGCTAGACTCGGATCCTTTGCCCATACAATTAATCCCAACTTGGTCCCCGCCGTGGGGAAAGACCCCCTCCACAATGCCGCCGCCACCGTCATCTCCATCGTGTTCCCTTCCTCATCTAATCCCCCGGTGCTTTTGTAACCCCGCAAAATCACATTTATCTCTCTAATCCCCTTGCTTTTACTCTATCTCGCTTGCCTCGAGCTTGTGCTGGCGCGCGTTGGCCACGATGGAGCGTCATATTCAGATGAGATTTGTGAAAGCCCCACCTCCAAATATGGCCATTTTTATCGGGTCTTGCGAGATCTCAAAAGGTGATGCCAGGTCTCGACGGCATCTCGATAGAAGCGACAAGGCCTCGCTGAGATCTAGCGGTAGCCAATCATGGTGTTAGTGTTGTGGCGGCGGCTGCGGGCAAAAAGGAAAAACAAAAAGACGTGGAAGAGGGCGGATAAGAATCGGGTCACAATTTTTGGAATCGACCTTAAAACCCATCGTATTTATATTGTCCGGTTTTAGGATTTACCAAAAAATCAGTTACTTTCTTACTCTAAGATAAATTCCAATTATGGCAAAATAGTATGAGTGACAAAATGGCTCCGAGTAAAACATTGATATAAAAAATATATAATAATGATAGACAAGTTAAACTCATTTAAGAATAATAAATTATCTTCCAATTTTAGAAAAAAGGTTCTAACCAGTTTCTGAGTGATTGGATGGATGGGTAGGTGGGTCAGTTTAATACCTAGAACCTGAAACCTACATACACAGTACCAATTTCAAAAATTTGGAACTAGGAATCGAACTTGTTTCCACTGAAATCGAAAACTAGACCTGTTTATATGGGTGGTCCGGTTCAGTTTCGAGATAGGACAGGACCAGTTGCATAGCCCTATGGTAGGCAGTTAAGGATCCGCATCTAGTCTTATTTAACTTTGATATACTGGAGTTTTAAAATATGTATCACCAAGCACATAAATTTTAGCAATTTGTAACATAATTATAACACAACCATAACTATATTAAAAGAACGCTCCCGTTTCTATTTTGAAGGATCGAATTGCCTCTAGGTTCAGCAGCCGACTCATCTCTCAACCATGTAGTTTTGGGAGCTACAAATAATTGGACTCGCTACCTCCAGAAGGTCCCTCCCATCAAATAAACAAAAAGATAAAAGAGGAAGAAAAGGGCCAGGCCAGAACAGGAAGTGGAATTTGTGAACATGGTTGAGAGCACACAGGACCTCCCCAATCACAACGAAGCACGCATGGAGGAACCACGACGAAACATTTCACAGAATCTTCCTATGGTCACAGCCATCACTGACCAAAACGACCAGAAAAGTACGTATTTGAACTAGTCCTCCTTTGTATCACCATAAATCTCCAAGAAAACATCATCACAACATTAGCACAAGTGAAACTAGCTAAGACTTTTCCATATTTGAGGTAAAAATTTCTCTCTCGAGATTTCGGTCATCTTAATACTGTTAGATTAGGTGTTTGATTTACTTAACTAGTGTTAGTTCAAGACTGGTTCACTTGATTTTAAGGCGAACAAAGTTCTATGTTCGCTAAAATCTTTCCATCCAATCGAAAGGGGAAGAGCGGGTAAGTGGACTAGCCCTTGGCCTCCTTTCACAAACTCAAAACATCATCGTAATGCCATGGTGATAATGGCATTGATATTATTTTTTAATCAGATGATTTTGCACATAAAAAATGTAACCATTACTGCACTTGAGACTCAAAAAAAAAAAAATTCAACTCACTCAAGTGATCTGACTAAAATGTTTTTTTAAAAAAAAAAAAATCCTTCTTGTCTTGACAGCAATTGATGTGGTTTTAGAGTTTATTCCTTTTTGTTTAAGAAAAAAATAAGAATAATTTTTTTGCTTTCTCAATAAAATCTAATACATCATCCAAATTTTAAAAAAAATTATGAAAGGAATTATATCACCTACATGCCAACATTTACATATTTTGAAAAATCTCAAGTGCATCGCAGCGAGAAAGTCATAGTAGACGTTTTACAAGATTTTAAGAAAAGAAGTAAAAACATTAAAAATCATTTTATTACGCAAATACTGTCTTTCTATTGTATTTTACTTCATTTTCTTTTAAAATTGCAATTCAATACAAACTGTGAGATGGTTGGGATGCCATTTAATTTCAGATTCACTCTCTTTGTTTATTTTGCATGAATGATTTGGAAAATGTTTTCCTAGAACAATTATATATATATATCGCTTAGAATAATGAATAAATGAAAAATATTTTCATTTTTCACAAAAATGTTTAGACATAAATTATTGTCAATAATGAAAATATTTTTTATAAACTAATTATTTCAAGCACTACCAAGAGACATTTTTAAGAAAATATTTTCCAAATTATTCATTTTTCATAAAAGAAACTAATCCTTAATATTGAAGTTTCGTGTATGAGTTAAATAACCCAAATAGTTATTGAAAAATCATAATTTTCTTCTTTCGACTACAGGATTTGGATTGCCAGCTTTCCAAAAGAATTACTAAAAAAGTCCTAAACCTATTGCAAATGTTCTAATTCAATCATAAACCCCTTTATTGGCTATTTCAATCCTAAACCTTTTGTAATAGTGCTAATATAGCACATCTGGTCGACGCTAATGTTTTTCTTTTCTTTTCTTTTCTTTTCTTTTCTTTTCTTTTTCCCTCCACTTAGGACTAGTGACCCTCACCAATTGAACTCTCGCCAGTCACAGGTGAGGGCCAAGGTGCCCTCGCCTGCCTAGCAAGATCTAGCGAGGGCATGTGGCCCCTTGCCCACCCTTGCCAGATCTAGGCAAGGGGTCGTGACGCCCTTGCCCAATGCCAATGCAAGCAAGCGTGTCCCAACCCTCGTCAGCCCTAAGTGGAGGGGAAAATATTAAAGAAAAGAAAAGGAAAAAGGAAAAAATTATTAAAAAAAACAATTATTATAATACAATTAAAAAAAGTCATGTCAGCACCAGCCGATCAAAATTGGCTGGATAGACTGAATTGACATAAATACAAAAAGTTTATGACTGAATTGAAAAAAAAAAGTTTATTATTGAATTGGCACTATTATAATAAATTTAACACTTTTTTATAATTTTGTCCTAGCTTTCCTGTTCATCAACTCTTCACAAGTGCCTACATTAATAATCAAAAGACTAAGGGTGCATTTGGTTCAGCATTTTGAAAGCTTATTGGGAAAATGTAAAATAGTTTAGCCTAAAGGACTTTAGGCAAATGCAAAAACCGTTAAGTAAACTATACTTTGCAATTCTTATTAGATGTTCTTTATATGTTGTATTATATTGATACATCGCTTTAGATCAGCTTCCAAGCATAGATTATAGAAATAGTCATATACCTTACAACCAATTTCGCAGATAAAGTATATGCTAATCCATGAATAAATTCGTTTTATGTTCTATCATGATTGCTCTTCAATAACATATCAATATAGATCGTGTGGTATATTTCAAATAGTCATAAGACCAGCAAATATATCTGTGTGAAGTGCACTCATCCCTTCCAGTTTCATTGATATGGTCAACTTTTCAATGAATGCTAGAAATATATGGTATATAATTTGTTTAAGTGTAGTATAGGATATCTATGGTAGGCTCAATATATTTAGAACAATGATGATATCGATGGTGTAGTTATACTCTGCAGCAAAACCAGAATATGCATGTCACATAGATAATATGTAAGTAGTATCCTAACTATATGCTCATTGAAATAAGTTCAAACCCATTGCTACAACTTACCAGTAACAATCAGAGTCATGAAGACGAACGCCATGGAACTCCTCGCGACTCCAGGAACTCACGACAATTTTTAGGAAACTGTCTTGGCCGGACTCAGATCCTTTGCCCATACAATCAATCCCAACTCGGTCGCCGCCGTTGGGAAAGACCACCCCCTTAGTGCCGCCGCCGCCATCATATCCACTGTGTTCCCTTTGTCATCTAACCCTCATTGCTTTTGTAACCCCACGTTGTCACCTTTATCTCTCTAACCCCATTGCTTTTGCTCTATCTCCCTTGCCTTGAGCTCGCACTCGCGTCGAGCTCGTCAGCCACAATGGAGCGTCCTATTCAGATGAAATTGTGGAAGCCCCTCCTCCAAATCTGGCCATTTTCATCGGGTCTCGCGTCATCTCGAAAGGTGATGCTAGGTCTCGATAGAAGCGACAAGGCCTCACCTCTGGTGGTAGCCAGTTCTTGTGTGGTTGGGTTGGTGGATAGATTCAATGCCCAAAATCTAAAACCTACCTGCAAAGTAACGGTTTAAAAAATTTTGAACCGGGAATTGAACCTATTTCTGCTGCAACTGAGAACCGGACCTGTTTTTTGGACGGTCTAGTCTGGTTCCAAGGTAGAACGGGACTAATTGCACAGCCCTATGATAGGCAGCTAAGGATCCTCATCCATTCTTATTTAACTTTGAGATTCCAGAATTTTAAAGTATGTGTCACCAAAGCACATAAATTTTAGCAATTTGTAGCATAATTATAATACAACCATAACTAGCAACATGTGTCGAAAATTTGATGGTGATAGAGAGTACGCGTATGATAGGTAACTGAGCATTCGCATATGTCTTATCTAATTATTAGATTTTACAATTAAAGTATGTGTCACCAGGCACAAAAATTTTAGCAATTCGAAATATAATTATAACGCAACTATAACTGTATCAAAAGAACCCTCCCGTTTATATTTTGAAGAATAGGATGCCAGAAGGAAGAAATAAAACCCTCAATTGGGAGTGGCTCTAGGTTCGGCAGCCGACTCATCTCAGTCATTTACTGAGTAATTGGACTCCTCTCCGCCAAAAGGCTCCCCCCCAACTACCCCAACAATCAAATAAACAAGCATTTAAAGGAGGAAGAAGAGGGGCCAGGCCAGAACAGGAACTGGAATTATTCAAGAAGGTTGAGAGCACACAAACCCTCCAATCACAATGAAGCATGCATATGCGGATCACGACCCGACATTTCCCAGAATCTTCCTATGGTCACAGCCACCACTGACCAAAACGACCAGAAAAGTTCATACATGAACTAGTCCTCCATTGCATCACCATAAATATCCAAAGAAAACGTCATTACCATTCACCTTCTTATTGGATTAGTAGTTTTAATTCCTATCTCTCTCTCTCCCTCTCCCCAATGGCAAACCCTCCAGAAAACCCTCTCAAATTGCTCACGGTGCTGTTCAGCCACGAGGGCCGTGACTCCCCAGCCGAGGTCCGCAACGTCCTCCTCGTTGTGGCCACCCTCATCGCGGCCGTCACCTTCCAAGCTGGAGTCAACCCCCCCGGTGGCGTCTGGCAGGATGGCTCTGGCGGCCGCGTCCCGGGCCAGGCCATCTACGCCTCCCAGACGGGGCCGTTCTACGTGTTCCTGGTGTGCAACACACTCGCGCTCGCGTCATCCCTCAACCTCATCATCTCCCTCACCTGGGGCTTCCCGTTCTTCCTCGAGGTCGTGGTGGCCACCGTGTCGATGGCCGTCACGTATGGCTCCGCTGTCTTTGCCGTCACTCCCAAGTTAAACGACCAGTTCCGGTGGCTGCTCTTCACCGGCTTCGTGCCGTTCTTGCTGAGGCTGCTGATCCAGATGGGCAAGTATTACCTGTTTGTAATGTCCAATTAGGAATCAATGGACTAGAAGGTGTGCATTAGTCTCAATTAATTAATTACTTTGGATTAGTTCGTGTAATTTAATGTTCAGCCTCATCTTGCGCTGAGGGTCTTGCACAAAGTGCGATGATTTTGAGGGAATAACTTAATTTTGTCGGAATAAAATTCATCCATTTGGAGCATGTCTTCCTTCTCTGGGCAATTTTACATGCTTTTTTGCTTGCTAGTGATAAAGTTCTTTAATTTCTCGTTTTTCTTTTCTTCTTTTCGCTGTTCATCTTGGAAAAATCACAAGAAGGAAGGGGAACAGTATGAATGAGTTAATATGGAAAGCGGATAATGATATTGACTTTTCAAATAGGTTGAATGAAAATCCGTCAATGTTGACCGACATATGTGTGCCAACAAACATTCCACTGGAGCGATCTCCTGCTTGGGCTGGTTGTTTCCGCGGGTCCATATGAATTTAGGAGCCATTGCATTATTGACTCAAATTCTACTTTTCTTTTAAACCTCTAATGTTTGGATTCAGCAAGTGGGCTCGTCTAATTTGGGCCGAAAACATTTGGGCTATCCACAGAGCTTTAACAATGAGATCCGTGGGCTATTTCAGGGTGTGTCTTGGATCTTTGGTAGTGGTTAAGGTTGTACCTCACCATGACTCCGCCAAGGGCCATCCTACCTACGAGGTAACCCTGGTGGACTGACAGGATTGCATTCCTCATTTTAACATACCGGTCACCACCTCCTCTAGGAAATACTCCCAAATTTTATGTTCCAAAGTTCAGAGATGGTAGTAGACCATTGAGTCTTACAAGGAAATCCCTAGCAATTATATTTATCGAAGCCTGAGAGTTGCCTCTACCCCCCATTTTTTAACATCCTCGGAGTATTGGGACTCGAGTCTCTGCTAACTCCTGGCTCCTCCTTTCCAAAAGCGGAGAGCCTCGTCATTGGCTCGAGGGCAATTTTACCTCTTACCCAAGAGGGAAAGAATTGGCTATAGGCCCAGCCCAAAGGATTCGAGCCCATGTCCCCATTTGAGTCACAAGCCCGTGTGGTTGAGCCGGTAGAAACGAGAGCAAATCGGGACTCGTGTCCCCATACTCCAAGGACAATAAAATAATAAGGGGTAGAGGTAGCTCTCACGCCATAATAAATATAGTGACTGGGGGCCTCCTGATATAACACAATCCTGAGTATAATCACAAACTGCTCCGTCTAAACTTTGGAACAAAAAATTTGGAAATATTCCCTAGGAGAGGGGGAAGAATATATATAACTCTCTACTTGGGGGCTGAGACATGTAGATATTGACACGTTAAAATAAAAAACACATTATGTTAGCTCATTGGGATTAAAGCACTAAATGTGTGCCAACAAACATGCCATTTGAGCGATCTCCTGCTTCGGATGGTTGTTTTGGCGGACCCATTTGAATTTAGGAGCCAATGCATTATTGACTCAAATTCTATTTCTTTCTCTTTAATTTTTAACTTTTGGATTCAGCAAGTGGGCTCATCCAATTTGGGCTATCGAAAGAGCTTTAACAACGAGGCCCGATCCATTGATAATTTCGGGCTGGGTCTGCTGAGGAAAGTAATCTGGACATACAGACCCAGAAAATTCTAATGGGTGACCTCCAATCGATCCCATGTTTCTTTTGCTGTTGCGCACGAGGAAATTCTCATAAATTCGGGCGGAGCAAGCGCATGGTGTATATCGTCCCTTGCTTTTGCATTTGATGAAACTTTTCCTCTTGCCATCCCTCATATACTCTCTTCACTTTCGGGTGTACTAGAGGAGCCACCTTTATTGTCACAAAAGGGTACATTTGCAAAATCAACAAAAGTTCGTGTTCGAGCAATCAAATGACATGGGCATCCTACATTTCCAACATGTGTAAGCACCACCAAACAATGGAGGATGACGGGTAATCGAGTTGCTTTCGTTCAAGCTAGTTCCAACAATGATTGCCATCAATCCTTCGATCTTCATCACAAGAGTATAGCCATTTCATGGGAAAAAAGAACTTGCTTCGATCTTAATTGTTAGGCCCAAATGAGCAGTCAAGAACGGATGAATCGATTTTTTAAGGAAGCACAAGCTATTTTTGTAGAACCGACTCCAATGTAAAGTAAACGAGCAATAACAAGCAGGGGAAATTTGAAGCATATCTTGCTTCTCTAGGCAATTTACCATGTTATTTTTCTAGCTAGTGATCAACTTCTTTAATTTCTCGTCTTTTTTTTCCCCTTTTTTTGGCTGCTCATCTTGGGAAAATAACAGTATGATGAATGAATTAAAATGCAAATTGGATAATGATATTGACTTTTCAAAAAGATGAAAATCCGTCTATGTTGGCCGATAAATGTGTGCCAACAAACATTCCATTAGATCGGTCTCCTGCTTGGGCTGGTTGTTCTGGCGGACCCATATGAATTTAGGAGCCAATGCATTATTGACTCAAAATCTATTTTTCTTTCTTTTTAGTTTTAAATTTTTGGATTCAGCAAGTGGGCTCATCTAATTTGAGCCGAAAACATTTGGGCTATCCAAAGAGCTTTAACAACGAAACCCAATCACCATCTATTTCGAGCCCGGTCTGCCGAGGAAAATAATCCCGACATTCGGATCCAAAAGAGTCCACCCCAATAAAGCCTAAAAACTCTTGTCCAAACTCACCAATAATTAAGAAAATGATCAAAGATGATAAGTGACCTCTAGACCCGTCAAGCAAATGTATCTGGTTGGATTTGAGTTGGTAAACTCATTTAACCTATATTGACTCATTTTCATTCAATACAAATATAATGCCCCATAACCGACCTGACCCATACCAAACCATACTTAAGCCGACCCATCCTATATTATTAAAACACTTACGTATTTAACTCAATCTATGAACAATCATATCCAAATTGAAATAAGAATGCAAAGTTAGTGAACATGAGATCGAGTGAAAGTGAAAAAAAATGAATAAAGAGATAGAGATGAGTTGTATTTAAATAAATTATAAATCCGTTTATAACTCATTTAATACTCATAATATGTTTGAACTCATTTATAACCCATTTAACATTCATAATTTAAAAAATGACTCAAAGACCCTTTTTGACGGGTCTAGTGACCTCCCATCGATCCCATATTTCTTTTGTTGTTACACACACGGAAATTCTGATGAATTCGGGCGGAGCAAGCGCACAGCTTTGAACGCGCCTTGCTTTTGCGTTCAATGAAACTTTCAGCACTCAAACAGAGGACCCACCTTCCTTTATTGTCACAAAAGGGTCAAATTGCAAAATCGACTGAAAAGTTCGTATTCCAGCAATCAAATAACATGGCCATCGTACATTTCCAGCATGTATAATTAGCACCACCAAACAACGGAGGGGAGGGGGAGGGGATCGAGTTGCTTTCGTTCAAGCTAAGCTCCCACAATGATTGCCGTGGATCTTTGTTCCGACAATGGTCGCCTTCGATCTTCATCACAAAAGTATAGCAACTTCATGGAAAAAGAAAACTTGATCCGATCTTAGTTGTTAGGTCCAAATAAGCAATCGTGAGCAGATGAATCAATTTTTCAAGGAAGCACAAACTATTTTTGTAGAACCGACCCCAATGCAAAGTAAACGAGCAATAACAAACAGCAGAAATTTACATATTTAAGGAAAGATTAGTTACAGATAGGATTTATAGAGGTTCGGTTTAAATGCACCCCGTCCTCTATCTTCTAACTCTAATAGCCCACTAATAGCCCAAATAGGCTTAATTCTACAAGTTACACTTAGAGTACATATATCGCCCGATTACAAGTGTAGAAACCGTTGCTACACCTTCTATAGAAATCCCGCTATAGACTAACTATTAGATCCCCCAATAGTTGTCCTCACATTTTGACATTCACACTGGTTGAATTTTCGATGAAGGTGTCCATATAAGTTGTCCACATTATACTTTAGCAAGGTCCGATTTAATATCAAATACACTTGATTAGATAAGTTATGAAAGTAAATGAGGTTTGATCAGACAAATTAAGAATACATCTATTTGCGGGCAAAATATCCTACACGTTTTACTTGTGAATGCGGTCTAAAATCCAAGAGATGATACAAGATTTTGGCGTCCTAATTCAATCGCTAACCACTCCCACAGAGTCTTTGTCATTACGTTGTTTTGCTAAACATGATTAGATAATTATGCTGTAAGTACGTCAGCAAACATCGTTTCAACGACAGATTAGAGAAGAAGGGACAGTAGAAAATTGAAACATTAAAAAAATGAAACTACCTAGCTCCGCTGTAAGAGACAAAACGCCAGTCTCTCTCTCTCTCTCTCTCATTTCGCTCCAGGACCAGTTCCAAAGTTGCCCATGATTGCACATGTTCCATGTCTGCTGCAAGAGATTCAGTACAACTGTCAAGTTGTAACAAGAACCGCAATAAGTGCCACAAATAGCCACGACCCAACATACCCCCAAAAATTAATTACCATATTCTTCTTTTGTCCCTTTCTAATTCTTTTTTTTTTTTAATATTTTCTTTTTAATTTTTTTGGGCAAGCAGACACCCCACTGTCAATTGTAACCACCGAGTGGGCCTTTGCCAATAAGCCACTCAAGTCTAGCTTTTCACCGATTTCTTTCCAAGCATGTGACAGCTCTGTGACAGTTCCATGATTTATCCTGGACGCATCCTTTGGATGGAAATAATCCTATGTATTTCTTTTATCATTTTATTAGTTTTTTTTTTAAATAAATCCTATACGAAGTGTCATAACGTACAAAAACTTTAAAACTTTACACCGAGGAATAAGATTTACTCCTTTTTTATGCAATGATCATAGAAAAATCAAACATTTATTCCTTTCGGATCGTTATGAACATCGCAAAGTAAAGTGTTCACTCTCAACATGGATGTAAATTTGATGTCCCATATTGTGGATTTATTTGTTGTCTTCATTGTGGCATCGCAATATATGTCCTTTAATTTTGTTTCTTATTGCAACTAGTTCAAATTCCACCAACCCCTAGTTACCACCCATTCCCTCCACCTCCCACACCTCTGGCTTCGCACAATCATCTCTATCCATCTTCTTTCCCTCTTCTAGGTTATGGCCCTCCTATATCTTTTCCTTTTGATTTTCCTTTTTGCCTTTGAAGCCATTTTTCCTTCTCCACGGCTCTTCCATGGCCGTCAGGATCTCGGCCTTGCGAATGAATTCCACGTTTATGGACAAGCCACAATTGCCGGATCTAGAGACGTTGCTCTAGGTTTGGAAACTCGAGGATTAGGCTAAAATGGATTGCCATGCGCTGTCACCTCACGAGCGGAGATAATAGATGGGTTCTTATTAGGAGACAGCAAATCGGGGGCCATCTATATGCACTTTTTTGTGGAGTACCTCGAAAGCTAGGAAAAATTGTGAATAATACCAGATATATCAAGTGTGACGATGAAAGAGTACATTACATAACATGCGAGATTTTGTATTAAATGTTAAATATCGTCGTCCCTTTGAAAACCCATTTTCAATATATCGTATTCCATAATTTTAAAATTCATTACATTTAATTTAGTGCATCATAATCTTTGAGATCCATGGTTCTCACATGGTACTCACATAAATCGTATGCAAGTTAGGAACATCGGCATGTCTAATAAGTCAATAAACAACACCCAAAAAAAATAAAAATTGAACATCATCAATTCTGGGGTTTAGAAATGGAAGAAGAAGACTTCATTGGCCAGGCTGTAAAGAAGAAGAAGAGGAGTCTTCGATCTGTACAAAATCATTTGTCCTTTGAAATATCCAAAAAACCCACAAAGAAAACCTCAAAAAAGAAAAAAAAAAAAAGGTCTAAAAAAATAACCCAAATAAGAAAGAAACAGAGAGCGTTTCTTCCTCACAGTCTAATTAACAAGTTAATTGCTGACACCCCAAAAAAAAAAATTAAAAAAGAAAAAAAGGAGAAAGAACTAGACAGCTAATTCTTGCTTTTGATGGGAAGCTTCGTCTTCGTTAAAGCAGATGAGGTGGAGCTTCTGCGACCTGCCGTCTTCCACCGTGCCGAGAGGGCACTGCTGCATCATCATCTCGCGCTGCAGAGAGGAGCAGTAGGTGTGGAATGCGCTGGGCGTCACGTTGAGGTTGAACCCCAGGCCGAAGAGGAAGTCCACTTCCAGGAAGTTCATCTCCATCGTGCTGATCCCACCCACTTTTGCGTAGTAGGCATTATTGTAGTAACTGTAAAGAAAAAAAAAAGGGAAAAAATAGAAAGGAAGGAAAAGAAGTCAGTTTGGGGTAATTGAATCATCAAGGGTCATTCTTAGTTACGCAATGACAATTGTGTATGTGTAACATGAAAGGGATGAGGTTTTCCCTTTTCTTTTTCGGTATGTGTCACCAAAATATAAGTAGTTTTCAACAATGGTGTCATGAAATTGACATGTTTGTCGTTAAATCTTGAAATGGTATAATTATATTTCAATTAGGGTTTATATCATTAAGAATTTCAAATCAGTACTCCAAGACAGTTTTTTCCCAAAAAATTTGAATTAGATATCCACGACACATTTGCTTCAAATTAATTATCGTTTCAAAAAAAAAAAATCCAAACCGATTACCCTAATCAGAACCCCAATAAGTCAATGCTTGAAAAGTCAATGGTATAATTTTTTTACATAATCTAAAGAATTAAGTGTAATTTTTAGTAAATTCGAAAACATACGAATTATGAGATACATTGTACCAAAAGAAGGGAATACCTTGCTCCTTCCATCCCTTTTTTTTTTTTTTTTGACAACTTCGAGAAAATGCAACTTAAAGCAACGCCCTTTTAATATCGTCTACTAAGAATCAATGAAACATTCATTAGTTTTCCAAAATTCAGCAGATTCCCCCGGGTTTTATTCTATTTCCAGTTCTCTCTTTTTCTTTTCTTTTGGAATCTTTTTTTCTTTCCTAAATGGACAGAATTATCTCAAAAGGGGTTGCACAGAAAGCTGAACAGCTAACTGGAACCAGCAAAGCATCCACGAAATCACACTCCCTCCAACAAAGGAAAAAAAAAACAATTTAAAGAAAATGGCAATGCGAGCTGAATTCAGACCGGTTTTCAGACGTTGGAAATCAAGAATTCACACCAGCACTCCAATTCCAGCGGCAAAGGCAACTCACATGTCGTCCAAGAACTTGGCGGCGACCATGACGCTGGTGATGAGGAGGCGGTGGACGTTGAGGGAGCTGATGGGGAGCGTCGGCTGCCGCTGCGCGAACCGCTCGAGGTAGACGTAGGCGACCACGAAGCAGGAGGGGCTGCAGTTGGCGTACTTGAAGATCCGCTCCAGGTAGCTCCGGATCGAGATGGCGGGCCGCGTCAGGCCGTGGAAGACCGAGATCCTCTGGGGCTGCTGGTGGATCTGGCGGTCCAGGTCGTTGGACTCCGCCGCCTTCTGCAGCAGCGAGGAGAGGAAGGCGATGAGCCGGGGCATCGCGTGCGGGCTCTCGAGATCCGTCATCGGGAACAATTCGTCCTCCTCCTCCTCCTCCGTGCCGTGCCCTGCCGTGTCGCCGCCGCCGCCGGGAGTTCTTCCGCTAGTGATGCTTCTCGCCGGCGGTGTTCGTGAAGCTCGTGTCGTGGCGTGTTTTTCTTGTTTTGTGCTGATTCTTGAGTGTTGAAAGACACAGAAAGAGAGAGAGATTGAGATTATATATATAAGGTTTTACGGAAGTGGTAAGGTGGTAGTTAATGGGGGCGATCTGCCGGATTGGCGAAAATACCCCTTAAAAAGTGCATGTTATGGCGATCGTGTCCCTCGGTTTTGAGCTGCCGTTTCCTTGGACTCTCGGGTGCTTGTGGGGTCTGAGTTGGAATTAAATTATATAATCATGGCTGGCTTTTCACGCCGTTTTCTTTATTTATTTATTTATTTTTGTTTTTGGGTTTTTCAAACTTTTAAATTGGAAAAGAGGGTAATGACTAGGGGTGAGGGGGGAAAACGACAAGATAGTGAGATGACTTACTATCTTAGAAAATTTAATCGTATGCTCACAAATATCTGGATCGAGATTAAAAAAAAAAAAAGAGGATATTATTTACCATTCACAGCACTCAAGTTTTAATAATGGCTCGCGCATTTTGCATCCCAAATCGATCTCGCATCTCTTACGGATCTTGACCTGATTAAAAATAAAATACCTTATTAGTGGCGTCGAAAATTAAAAATTAGGGTAAGAATTTTTCTTGAATCAAGGGTGGACCCCACACGATTTAATACGCTCGATTCAAATTGTAAGGATTGTCTGAACATGGGATGAAAAAAAATAAAGCGCGAGCATTTATGTACTTACCTATTTATTTATTTTTATCCAACATTTTCGTATCGGGAGAAATTAGGCCACGAGAGCGGCATAAAACCCAAATACCCATCATGTGACGACATGTGAGTGTTGGGTGTCGATTTTAGTGTTGGGACCCACTGGGGTAAAGAGGCTGCTTTTCATGCCTTATGGCCCCCATGCAATTTTCAATTTTTTATTTTATTTTTTTTCTTATTTTTCATTTTTCATTTTATTTTTTGGGTGAAATGACAAAAGGTGGGAGATCTTTGCATGTGTCATGACCCCCAATAAAGGGGGACGATGTTCGATTGTGCATGTGTTCTGTGAATCTTGGAGCAATTTGCGCGACATCGAATTGGATTTTGTTGTGATTCGTATGATGGCTTGATACAACCCCCCAAAAGAAAAATAAAAAAATAAAAATTTTGGAAAATGTTTTTTTGTTGTTTTCCTTCTAAGTTTGAATTTTGAAATATAGAGTGAATTATGGGACATCATTAAAGTAATCACTCACTAAGGAAAATGGTATCGTGATGATGTGGAAAGCTTATGTGTTTTCCTTCGTAATTTAAAACTTAGGAGGCCCGTCGTCACATTGTTGCTTCCTACTTGGGTCAAGTCCGGGAGCGTTAGGGTCACAATCAGTGAAAAGGGTTATGTGCAAATTGCTTGTTTGAGTTCATCCCAATTCAAGAAATCCCTCTTTCTTATGAACACGACAAGAATCATCTCAAGTAAATCTTTAATAAATAGAAGCATCTCATTAACTCGTGAATTATATAATATATGAAAATAATACAATTAGTTTGCCCTCGACTCTCTTTTGAGCATTGGTGATTGGAAAAGGAGATCGTCACTGCTAGCTTCGTCTAGATCCGCTCCTACAAAATTAAGATGTTATGTCAGGGAAATTCACAAAGATTTTAATTATTACCAGTTATTATTTTAGTGTCTCAGCTTAGTATAGGTTTCTTTCTCGGTTATAGGGGAGCAAAAAATGAGAGTAAAATTGTATAAGAAAACATTAACTTTTCTCCGTGGGCCATTTATACTATCCCAAACTTATATGAGTAATCCATAAATTACCTTCCGCCATGGTTCCGTCCATAATGACCATTCAAAAACTAATGTGGCAGTGATGAAAAAGTTTTTGGTGTCGGTGCCCCACGGTGAAAACTTAAGGTTTTTTCTTATGAGATTATCCAAAGAGGAGCTTCATGCAATACAGATTGGACCCACAAGATATCCGCTTTCCATTTATATATGTTATCTTAAAGAGGAGAACAAGTGAATTTTCCCAAGCTGTAAATTCACTTTTTTTTTTTTCCTCCTTTCCCAAAAACGAATTCAATGCTAAAAAATGCCAACTTTGCTCCCTCAACGATACAGTTGTAACAAAGCACTGTTCCTGCCATGGGGAAAACCCAAATGGATATGAGCTGTCCCAGATGTTCGAACCGTGGTACCCTCAAAAGTGAATCTCGTGGTACCATATTACATTATCTAAAACACAATTAATTAAAAAAAACCCAATTTTTTAAAAAAGAAAAAGGTATTATTCCAGGGAATTAATTAGTGGTGGGGAGATAAAATCCAACTGCCCACCTGGAGCCCATGCTCCTCTTGGAGTGAAACAGGAGCAAAGCATGTCTTGAGGACAACAGGACATGTCTTTTCCTTCAATTTTCTTTTCTTCTTTATGTTTTCCTCTATTAAAGTAATTTAATAGGGACCCAAAAGCTTGTTGCGTCTTAATGCTTTCGCTTCATGCAACCTCATGCTCTAAACCCCATGTGATGTCCCATGTGATCGCTTCATGCGAAATTTGAGAAAGAACCGTCCCAGGAGTGATGTCCGCCTACTGCAAAAATAAATATAAACAAATAAACATATAATATATTTGTATTTACTATGTATTATATAATTTCGAATTTTCAAGAAATAATTATAGGAGAATTTGGTCGGATAAATGCGTGGGTCCAAAAATGAGAGCGGTGGTGTTGTTGCCGTGTATGAATGAGAGCCGGTGGGGGGCTTTTCTTGCCTTTTTTCACGACGGTGACCCCTTCACGTAGGGACCAAATATGTAGCCTACGTACTGAAAAGTTTATATTTTTTTCTTAACTTGAAATACTTGAAATTTTTTAAATCAATAAATAATTTCGAGCGGAGTTGGATATTGCTTTTGCATAATTCTTTTGTGACTCGATGCAATCTTCTTTTTATTTTCGAATCATTGTGTGAAATGTGGCACTTGAAAATAATTGATAATTTCCTTTGATACTTCCCAGATCGGAAGTGCATGGGTAGGTTGAAATTCATTAGGTGCGATGAAAACATGATTTTCATAAGCAAAAGTGTCGAATTTGCAACAGGATTTCGAGCTTCAGTCAAATTCCCGTATCATATCGACAATTCATATACGGTGATGGGTAGCGGCTTATTTTTTTGGCTCTGTCCTATTAGGATCGGATCAATTATGTCGATCAATGTTCGAGGCAATTACTTTTGTGTTCTTATTTCTAGGATTGCTGTGAAATCTAGGGCTCTTCCTCTCCATAGACGTGGGGGGACCAAACAAGGAGTCAAACGTAATGTTCGAACGACACAAAGCCTCCGGAGTCCATGGATGCACGTCGGATTGAAAGCGTCACCGACACAAATTGGTGAGTAATACAAATCCGATCTTCTTTAGACGTGGGATTCGGTTCGCGTATCGACAACAGGCCCACATCGCACCACGAGACGTGAAGGTGGTGAGGCAGGTTGTCGAGTGAGCGTGCTTCCTTACTTAAACCTAATTTGCAGACATAAATGCCAAACGAATTAAGAAAATATTAGGCCTAGTACCCTTAAAAAAAAAAAAAAAAAAAACCAAACTTTAGGTCTAATTTCAATTCTAACCTAAACTTTTTTCTTGTCCCTTGAAAAACTCACAACTTTTATGTCCATTCCCAATTCTACCATAATTTCTTTTGTTTCGTAAAAAACCGCCAACTATTGCTGGAGTCCCAAATCTGCCCTTGTTAACCTCTGTCCAAAATTTCTCATGGACGACCGAGAGATGGAAAACTCCTGAACGCGAGCTATTTGAGCGTCCCAAGCAGCGTGTCTCAAACAAACTCTTCGATCGCAAAAGATGGTAAACTCTCGAGAACAAGATATTAAAGATTATACGTAAAATCGAAGATCACCAAGTGAGATGGAGGGAAGACTCTTAAGAGTAAGATCGATCGAAGAAAGCCAACCCTAACTACTCTAGTTTTTACCTAAATTTTAGATCCAAGAATACGTCATTTAGGCTGAAGTTGATTAAACCGGATCATGCAAATCGCACTATACATTTTTCCATTGGAGGAGCCCAATCACTAGGGCCGAAGCGCTAGCTTCCTTGTTCACAAAAACGATCGGCACCATAGATCCTAGCGTCTCGAAAAGATGGAGCCCGAACTAGGACTGGCATTGGTGTCTTTGTATGTTGAGGTGTGGTTCATACTCCCTATCAATAGGATGACACGAGGATCCTTCTATCTGGCGACTAGGCAGGGATTCGGGGATAGCACTCCCGAGCCACTAGAAAATTTTTATTGTTTGAGTTCATTTTTTATTGGTAACTTCGGTTTGAGCTTATGATAACAACTAGGTATATCTCATCTTTTTCTCTTGTCATTGAAAAATGTAACAATGATGTGTGAGATTCTAATTATAATAGAATCATTTGCTGGATATAGCCTTAGTTTATGAGCAAATCAAAATAAAAGCTTGTGTCTCAAATTTTCTTTCTCGTTTTCATTCTTTATTTACTTGAGATTGTGTACCTAATCTTATTGTTGTGCATGCAGATGGAGTTCTGCATCGACTGCAACATCATGAGGTATTGTTTAGAATATTGGTCATGGCCATCCACAAAAGCAGCGGTCTTCGCACTCTAGCACGAGCCTTATGGACAACCCGATCCATAGATCAAGCGTGTGGAAGAGCCAGAAGTGTGGGCATGTACTCAAAGTTCCAAGCATCGGAGGATTCCTAGGTTGTCGACTACTACGAAAACAATCAATCGAACAATAAAAACGTTGTAAACATAATATATTATTATTTGTTGTAATCAGTAAAATTAAACTGAAATATAATTATGACAATGCGATAACAAATTTAATAATGATCAAGTCAATGAACAAATGTATTGAAAATTTTCTTAGCAAGTGAAGATGACAAAATTACAAATTAAATATATATTTACGAAATCGCTATAAAATCAAATAGAACTAACTAGTAGGTGAGGTACAAATTACCGAATCTTCTTAAGGCGATTAGTTTATGCTAAAAATGCTTTGCAAATTTACAAACTATGTCTCCCAAAAGATAACTCCGCGAATCTATCTACATAAACACTATGCAAATATGACTCAATTGAACTTTTCGTCGAACTAGCAAAATTAAAGATTAAAACAGTTATCTAAGCATAAAAGCTTTGTATATTCTTTGTTTTTCTTTGAAGAACAATTTATTTCAATTTATAAAGTTTGAAAGGATATGAACTGAAGAGACATATTTAAAAGGACATGAATGTACATGTCTTTTAAAGGCAAAGAAACTACTATAGAAATTTGAAAGGACATGAACTGAAGAGACATGTCTATTTTGCTCACTTTACATAGTTTGGTCTGTGTAACATAAAATAGACTAAACAAGTAAATAAATTGAACACCAAATTTACGCAATTTGGTCTGTGTAACATACATCCACGGTGAGAATAGTATAGAATTCCACTATGGATCAAGCAATATAACGAAGACTACAACCATAGTCACTCAAACACTCTTAGTATTCACAACACTCAATTACATAGAATAACTAACATAGTGTTTAAACCCATAATTTCTCACAAAATAATCTCTCAATCTTGCAAAAAAAAAAATCACAAATCTTACTATAAGATTTATTGGTCTCAACAATCCGTTGCTTCAGGGTGCAATTCACAAAAAAAAAAAAAAAAAAAAAAAAAGCCTTTTTTATACTCTTTACAAAGAAAACCCTTTTTATATATAGTCAAGAATTGGATCCAAAAGACAAAAACCTACTTAAACTCTATAAATAGGAAATCAACTTCAACTAGGAAACCCATTCATATTATGAAAGTTTCGTTTTAGACTAAAACTTGAGATAAATTCACAACATTGAATTCAAACCGACTTATCTAAAGACTCCTATAAATTATTGTGAAAGTAAAATGACTGAGATAAAGAATAAAACAATAATCTGTAGTTCTGACATGTTTAAGGTCATTTAAGTTAATCTTAGTTAATCCTATGCAGAAATTTTATTTTAAAAAAGTCATTGATGACTATTTCTTATGTACTTAATTAAAGAAAAGTTTGAACTTCTAGAGCAATTCAAGAAAAATTCAAACTAAAATTGAAAAATATATTTAAAATTAGTCTTAAAGGTTGCCAGGCCTAACCGTGATAGTGAGTTTTTTGGCAAGTATGGCAATACTGAATAGTTTAAAGGGTCATTTGTCAAATACTTTGTAAATTCTAGGGTGGTAACTTAATTTATTATGCCTGAAAATCCTGACAAAATGATTTGGCCCAAAGACATAATTGCACCATAATGAATATGATGATGAGTATGATTAGTAAGACTAATATATCTGGTTTTCTGTGGGCTGATATTTTGAAAACAATCTTTTCACATACAAAAACGTGTTTCTTACCAAAGTTGTTCCCTAAATCTTTTTTTTTTTTTTTTTTTTTGAGTTATGGACTAGACGTAAATTTAACTTGAATCATATTAAAATTTAGAGGTGTCATGTAAAAAGTAAGGTTATATAATCCAATATTAAGTGCGTTGGAATTCAGATCCACTTGGAATTATTTTGTATCTTGCCCAGATTATTCAAATGGGTATCGATTTTATGACTTTAATGAAGGTACAAGAATTATGGAATTACAAACAGTAAAGTTTATAGAGTTTGACGTAGTTGTAGAGGATAGCTGCTCTTAGACTATTAAGGATAATAGTACGATGGAGATCATTGTGTCTTTGTCTTTGCCTATACAGACAATTGTAGAATCTTCTATACCATAGATTAAACTTGTTGAGATTCAAGGTACTATTCTTGATATAGTTTATGATGAAATTTCTCAAATCTCCCAAGTGCCAAAAAAAAAAAAGTGGTTGTAGCTTTACTCAAGAGATTTGCTAGGGAAAGACGATCGATTATACCATCAGACTATATAATCTATCTGTGAGAGCATAACTACGATATTTATTACATGATTGATTTAGCGACTTATATAAATGTTGTTTCTTGTCCTCAATCAAGTATGTGATTAGATGCCATAAAAGACGATATGCAATCTATGAAATATTATAGTGTTTTAGAAACTTACTGATTTGCCTAAAGATCACAAGCTCATTAGTTGGAAATAGGTGTACAAAACTTAAAGGATTTCAAAGAAAGATTGTGGAGTTTAAAGCTAAACTGGTAGCCAAAGTTTTCACTTTGAAAGAGGAGTGGATAGTGAAGAAACATATATCTATATATATATATATATATATATATACATATATATATATATATATTTTTTAAAGATTCTTTTAAAGTGAACATGGCATTAATAGCTTTTTTATATATATGAAGTTACGTCAAATAGATACTATCTTTTCTAATGGACGCTTTGATAATATAACTTATATGGTGCAACTGGAAGATTTTGCAACAGATTATTCAAGTAAACTTGTGTGTAAACTGAAAAAATCTTATTCATGGTCTTAAGCAAGTTTCCAAACAATATTATTAAAGTTTTATAGTGTTGTCACTTCGTTCAATTGGGAATAAAGTAATTTAGTATGTATATATACCGCAAGGTCAGTATGAGGAAATTTATTTTTCTCATACTCTATGTACATGATATTTTGCTTATAAGTAGTGACCTTGAGGCATCTTTTGTCATTTGCACTGAGGTCCGTAAGGATCATTCTCGCCATATATATTGGATTTATCTCATAAGACATTTGCTGATCGTATTTTGGAAATATTCAATATATATATTACTGCAAGCTAGGAATTGCTCCTGTCATTAAGAGTGATGGATTGAATATATTACATTGTCCTTATTTAGATATTGAGAAAATCTAGTTAAATGGTGTACCTTATGTCAATGCACTTAAAAGCATAATGTATGCTTAAATTTGCACTAGACTAAATATCGCATTTGCGACAAGATTTGTAGGCAGATACTAGTTAAAGTCAGGACACAATCATTGGGTTACTACCAATAAGTTTTTTAAGTATTTAAAAAAAAAAAAGAACACAAAAGACTATATGCTGATTTACATATATGTTCAAGTATTGCAGCTAGTAGGGTATTTAGATGTAAACTTTGCTAGCTGTTAGGATAACATGAGATCAATAACGGAATACATATTTATGTTAATAGGAAGTGTAGTAAATAAAGTTCTATGTCATCTTCTACTATGTAAGCAAAATTTGTAACATTCTTTTATGCTGTTATTTAGGCTATTAGACTCCGGAATCTCATCAAGGAGTTAACCGTATTTAATTTTATGAATTGACCTAGACGGTTGTAGTGAGACAACAAATGTGTAGTATTATTTATTAACAACATAGGTCTCAAGGGGTCTAAATATATGGCAGTCAAATTTTCAACCATAAAAAAAGGGTACAGAAATGTGACGTTATAATATAACATATTTCCAAAGATGACATGGTTGCAGATCCACTAATTAAAGGACTTCGCTCTTCTGTTCTTGAACAGCATGTCATTAATATGGGCTTACAAGCATCATGAGATGATGTTGTTTAGTGGGAGCTATTTCAGTTTTACTCTAATAAAGATTACATCTATGTTCGTTATACTTAGTAATGGTTTAATGTGTATCAAATTTTGCATTCAATAAAATATTTTTGAATGTGTTGTCATTATATTGAATACATATTGATAAAAGTCTCAAGGTATTGTATAAACCTTGAGTGAAGGCTAAGAGCATCCGGTTATTAGCCTTGTGCATATGTCTTGTTATATATAAAGAAATGTTAACCGTAAAGACAATGCATATGTGGGTTTATTGGAACTATAAAGACATTCTCTAGTGGTACAAGTTTTTTGTGATGCTTAAGGTAAGAGAATGGTGACTAACAAATGGGATCTCTCTATGAAAGATGTTATCCATTTGCCACATTACCATATTGAATCCATATGAATAAAGTTGAACACTCATGACCATGGAAGGCTCTATATGTATACATACAGTTACTACCATAATTCGGTGTTTGAGACTTTATAGGATGGGATTGACTATTAATAATTATCTCTAGACCAATGTGTGCACATACAGTACAATTTCAATTAATATAACCCAAGTGGGAGAATGTAAGAATTTTCCTAATGTGGGTTACATTAATTGATATTGTAATTTACCATTTTTCGGGGTTGGTTGGTCTAAAGTGAGATAGAATGTTTTTTAATTAGTCTAATATGGGGCTTGCTAGTGTGGGCCGATTTGAGCCTAGTCCGTAATGAGATGGCATGATTGGAAACTCTGTAAATAGTGCTCAGGTCTCTCCTCTAACCCTAATTTTCTCATAAGTATCCTCCCAAAAGGAGCGTTTACCTAGCGCAAAAGGGTGAGGGGGCCGTCTCATTGAGCCAGTGATACAGAGGGCAATAAAGGAGAATGACTTGTGCGTGGTTCATTGTTTATTTCGCTTCCGCATCAAGAACGATAGATTCCAAAACAGATGCGTTAATCTTTCTACTTGATTATCTGTGCTATTGTTCTAGTTATGGAAATTATGGGATTACACTTTTTGCATCTTACATAAATAGGAAATGAAAAGGACAGTAGCTAATCCTATTGCTTGAAGGAGGTCTTGAATTCCTCTTAATGAATCATCCAAATGGCTCAAGAATCGTTCACAGTATCGACGAAACCAAGTACACATTATCCACCAGAGGAGCCAATTCACCTGGAGCAGAAGCAGAAATAGAAGCTTCTTCATTTACAAACAGGCCGTCCCTCCAAATCATCGAGTGCACCAGAATGACCGATAGTCCGATCCACAGGATCCCGAAAAGGTGAATAGCAGCCTATGTTAGAATAAGCCCCACGGTGGTAATGATCGCCATAAGCACAAGGTGGCCATTTTGTCAAAAGCTCTGTGTATGCAAATGGCTTTGGGCATCAGCTATAGCATCATAAGGTACTGATTAGTGATGATGGTCATGGCCATCAATAGAAGCAAAGAGACTTTGCGCTTTAGCACGCGGCTTATGGACAAGCCAGCCCACAAAACGAGCACATAAAACAGGCCAAAGTGGCACAGGTTCTTGATGATCCGGTGGCCGCCACTTCCGGGGTTGCAGGGAGGTTGAACAACAATGCAAGCTTGGCGTTTTTCAAGGACTTCACCTTTGGCTTGTGGGGAGTCTCCATGAGGGGAGTTGATGAAGAGATGGAGGATGGTCTATGAGTAATTCCAAGGTCGGACATGTCTTGATTTGGGAGATGAAAGGAAGACGAGGGAGAGAGATGTGTGAGAATGGAGATGAATATATGACGAGGTGTATTGGACTTGGTCGAGGGTATGCGGAGGAGTAAGCCTCAGGGACGGCATCAGGCTGTAAATTAAGATAATACAAAGAGCAGACGAGGTAGAGTCATGACAGGGATGTTCGTTTTTGGTTGGCGGGGATAATGACCCTGAACATTCCAACAAGAGACTACTCAAACTCTTTGTCAAGCACTCTTGAAAGTCTCTCGGGTTGCCAATTTAGTTTTAAACTTTTCAATTTTATCAATTTGATTATATAACTTTGCTCGAAATTCCAATGCATTCATTCCCATTAATTTTAGCCGGCAATTGATGATGTAGTAGTGTGCCACATAGAATGGCCGATGATGATTGGATTGTCACGTTAGTTATTTTCGATGACAATTGATTGGAAAGATTGTATTTCAATTTTGCGCAAAGATTTAAGGGCTAAATTGACAAAATTAAAAAGTTCACAACTGAATTGATATCTATATAATAATCTAGGAAGGGAGAAGTGCTTAAAAAGTCCTAAACATTTTGTATTTGTGCCAATTTAGTTCTAAACTTTTGTTTGGTGTCAATTTAGTCATAAACCTTTTTACTTAGTGCCGATTCAGTCTTTTCCGGCCAATTTTAGCCGAATTTTGCTGACGGGACATCAGCCAACCGACGTGGCCTGATCGGTGTTGACGTTGACAAATTTTAATAATATTTTTTTTTTTCTTTTTATTTTTTTATTTTTTCCCTCCCCTCCTCCGACGACCGGCCAAAGGCGACGGTCGGCAAGGTCGACCTCGCTGGACCTCGTCGGCCACCTCGCTAGTGGCCACGAGGGCGGCCTCACGCTGGGCAGCGAGGCTCGCCCTCACCGAATCTGCTAAGGGTCAAGCCTCGCCCATGGCCGGCAAGGCTCAACCTCGCCAGCACCGCCTAGGTCGCGAGGGTGACCTAGTGCTTGGGAGCTAGCGAGGTCAAGCCTCACCGGCCATGGGTGAGGCTCGACCTTGTCGAATCGCGGCCGGTGGCGCCGGCAAGGCGTGCCCTCGCCGGATCTAGCGAGGGTCGAGCCTTGCCCATGGTCGGCGAGGCTCGACCTCGCCGGCCTCACCCATGGCTGGCGAGGCTTGACCTCGCCGCCGCCCCGTGCCACGTGGGCGACCTAGCACCGGGGCGGCGAGGTCGAGCCTCGCCCATGGTCGACGAGGCTCGACCTTGCCGAATCGAGGCCCGGGCGGCGTCGCCGAGGCTCAACCCTTGCGAGATCCGGCGAGGGCAAGCCTTGCCGCCCCGCGTGAGGCCGGCCTTGCAGCCACTATCTCGTTGGGGAACGAGGGCGAGGTGGTCAGCGAGGTCCGGTGAGGTCGACCTTGTCAGCCATCGCCTCTGGCCGATCGCTAAGGTCCAGTGACCGGCTGGAGGAGGGGAGGGAAAAAAGAAAAAAAATAAAAGAAAAGAAAAAAATTCAAAAATATTAAAATATTATTAAAATTTGTTCATGTCAGCACTCATTAGGCCACGTCAGCTAGCCGACGTCCAGTTAGCAAAATCCAGCCAAAATTGACCAGAAATGGCTGAATTAGCACTAAGTAAAAATGTTTAGGACTAAATTGGGACCAAAAAAAGGTTTAGGACTTTTTTAGCACAATTCCCAATCTAGGAATGTAATCTTTTCAATTAATTTTAACAGAAAGTCGCCAGCATAATAGTATGTTACATAGAACAACCAATAATAATTAAACTATCACATCAGCGATTTCCAGTGAAAATTAATTGGAAGACTACATTGAAATTTCATACAAAGATTTATGGTTTTATTCATAAAATCAAAATGTTTACGACTGAATTAACATTGGTACAATATGTTTGGGACTAATAGGGTAATTTTTCCTATTTTTATTCCAACTTAATATTATCTATCAATCAAACCTGTAAAATTAATCGTTGCTTAAACGGCTGCTTTCCCGAGCGAACTCTCCAGGCATCACCACCAATTGTGCATTACTAAATGCTCAGTACACTTTTAGGATCAAAGGCAAAACGTTCTGGACCTTGGTCCGGTAATTCTCTTTCTCACATTATTACCGTACATCATGAGTGGTTCTTAACATAGGACTATTTAAATCAGTTAAACATTCTCATTTAAACGCACCTGTCTTCTTAATGATGGAAGATTGAACGCGGTTATCGGATACTGAAAGAGTTTGTTCGGACGGAATACGGAGGAGTTTGCAAAGAGGCCTGATTCCCTCTAGAGGCCGAGACCACCTTGCAAGGGCCATGAATGACTTAAGTCCAAACATTTGGCTTATGCAAATGATCCTAACCTATAGTAATTGGCATGTAATTGATGAGATTTGAACAAGTGATCCTCAGTTTCTGAGCTGAAAATCCTTCGATGCCTCAACCAACCATTCGAAACCTAGGGTTTGCTTTATATCATAATGCCAGCTTTTTGCTTAATTGTTTAGAGATTACCAACTATTCCAACAAATCATCAAGATTTATTTACTTCACTACCAACTTTTAAAAACTACAAATTGTTATATATAATTGTGGACCCAAATTTGGGCAACTTATTAACTTTTTTTCCAATTAAATTACTAGTTAGTTTTAGGTTGTGCGCTCTTATTTAAGTTACTTCCCAATGTTCATTGGGTCATTTCAAAATTTCCATCTTTTGTAACACGTTACCAACTTTTATTTCTGTAACTTATCAATGCTCTTACATTTCTGACTTTTATGTCAAATCACTAATCTAAATTTGAGTTGCTTAACCTTTTTTTTTTTTTAATTCTTGACTTAAGTTAGCAACTCACATTAATTACCAGTCATTTATCAAGTTTTATTAAGCTGTTTCAGAATTGCCTTCTATTGTGAACTTCTACTCTTATAAACATTCTTAAATTAACCAATTTTTGGACAATTTACCAATTTTTATATGAGGTACTTACTAACATTTCACTAAGGAAGTTATAAACTATGATTCCTTTACTAACTTTTAATTTTGGAAAAATAACACAAATGATTCTTTAACTTTGGCCTAATATATAGTGTCATATCTAAATATTTAATTTGTTCATTGTGGTCTAAGAACTTTGGCTCAATGTGTATTGTCGTCCTTAAACTTTTAATTTACTCAATGTAATTTAGGAACTTTGATCCAATGTTTGTCCCCAAAAATTTTAAATTTTTTCCTATAATCAAGGGATGACATTGAATATTTACCAATAGTTTATGAACCACATTAAATAAATTACAAGTTTATGGACAATCATTTATGCTCTTATCCCTTTTAATAGCTGAACAACCTTTATTTTGTTGTTTGATATTTATCGACTTTGTAGCAAATAACCAACTTTTATTTGCAACATACCAGATTTCACTTGCGTAAATCAGTCACTCAACTTTTTAAATACACAGACCAAAAAAATATTTTAAATACTGTTGAAAATCAAGTACTATAATTTCAAGTTATGATTAAGCAGAGGTCATAAATGTATATTTTCCATGATAAACAATTATAATTTCAAAATGAAATTGCTTAAAATACTTGGACATCTCTAGTATTTTCAGTAGGATTAATCAATAAAAGACCCCTTCAAATTTGTACAAATTATTCGAACGCCCCTTGAATTACTCGACACCCATTCCATTTTGCTTGAATTATGATCACACTTGTCGGTTAAATACGTCATCAGAATACAAGTTGCTCAAATCAAGATAATTAGGATAAGGTGTCGCGACAAGGTAAGTGAGATCCAAGTGAAACTCAACAAATTACATTAGCTAATTCAAATTAAAGGACGTCCTTTCAAACAAATTCTATCATTTAATTAGCAAACAACCAATGTACTTAAACCTTCATACCAAATTTATAGGCAGGAATCTGAACATACGTCATGCTAAAGAGTCAAATGTATCATGACAAGTACTATGATCCTTCTGGATTTAACATTCGATCTAGTACTTGTGTTCGGTTGGCTAATAAAAATGAAAAAAGAAAGTCTGATTACGACATTGAAGGAGAATCAGCGAAGGGGAACACCTTCTTATTCACTCATCTGAGATCAGTGCTCTCTGGAGTAATGATTGAAAACATGCGAAGACTAAGCCATAATGCAATTGTAGAAAGGAAGTAAAACAGGAAATGACATCGTGTTGCTTGTGATTTCCTCTTAATTGGTTGCCTGGATATCTCCGAAATCGTCGCAACGGTGATTAAACTGATTAAACATTATCTACTAGTGGAGCCAAATCAGCATCAGCAGAAGCAGGAGCAGAAGCTTCCTCGTTTATGAACCTGCCATCCCTCCAAAGTACCATATGAACCAAAATGAGCGGTATTCCAATCCCCAGAGTCGCAAAAAGGTGAACTGCGACCTCTGTCAGGATGAGTGCCACAGTGGTAACAATTGCCAGAGGCACCAGGCCGAGCATTTTGTCGACAGCTTTGTCTATGCAATGGAGTTCAGCATCAGTCGTAAAATGATAAGGTACTGATTAGTGACAATGGTCGTGGCCATCAGCAGCAGCAGAGAGAATTGGCGCGCTGACACGTGGCTTATGGAAAATCTGATCCACAGAACGAGCACGTAGAAGAGGCCAAAGTGGGGGAGGTTCTTGATGATCCGGGCAGCTGCGGCTTCCAGGGTGGCCGGGAGGCCGAACAGGAACGCGAGCTTGATGTTGTTCAGGGATTTCACTTTTGGATCGTCGGGAGTATTCATTAGGGGAGTTGATGGAGAGACGGTGGATGGCCTTTGAGTTATCCCAACGTTGGACATGTTTTTGATGTGGAGATGAAATGAAGATTAGAGAGAGAGACGAGTGAGGATGGTGATATATGTATGGTGCTGTGTATTGGACTCGGGCTGTAAATAAGATATATAAGAGCAGGCGAGCTAGAGTCATGACAAGGACGCTATTTTATGCTGGCGAGATATCCAACAAGAGACTGCTCTACTTTTCATCGAGCACCTGGGGAACATCTCAAGATCAGAAAAGTCACAACGCCTGTGTTAACTTATCATTGACTCGAATTCATGTCAACGTCATCGATTGAAAGACTTCGTTTTTGTCTGTCGCGTCGACTTTGAGAAGATATGCTAAACAAACTATACCAGTACTTGAGACTAAATCAATGTTTATTTGACTGTTCTCAATGATTGAATGACCAAAGCCGCAGAATGCGACAATGACATTAAGTATGGCTGAGACGATGCATCTTATGCCGTGGTATTTCCAGTCTCGCTTTGTTTTTCCCGACTTGCTGTAATTGTGATTAGTGCTTAACATTTTCGATCAAATCGTCTTTTCCTGTGTTGCTGCCCTTACCTTACCATATCTGAACATTGATACAGTGAGCACTCGGATTTACGGAACTTACCATTCTAAAGTGAGAATATAATGCCAAATCACGCTCAAGGTACCTTGTATTCACAGTTTAAAAGGTGAACAAGAAAAGGAAAAATCTCGAGTCCAGGGGCTCTAAGTTTAGTCTGCAGTATCAAGCACTTGCGTATACATGCCTGATTGAATCAAAATCAAAATTATTTGCCGAGGACCAAGAATGAAGTGGACCTAGAATGAAGATGAAACATAAAATATACCATTGCCATGGTCCGAATAATGTTTCTGAGGGAGATCTTACTGGCAAAATGGCAAAAAATTGGAGATATAATGGACTAACTATAAGAAAGAAACCCCTCTAGCAGATCAGACAATTAGGGAACAAAGCAGCAGCGAATAAGCTGAGGTCAATTAGGGAAGAATTAACTTCATTCTGCCCGAAAATAGGTACAGCGGGTGCACATCTCTGTCATCAAATTAAACGCAAGAGTATCCATCTACACATCGTTTTCCCCATTTCCTCAGGTAGTCATAACTGGAAAAGTTTTGCACCAATAGAAGCATGACAATTGACTCCCACCGGACCATAATACATGTTCGAGAAAAGCAAATCTATACTACGTGACACTCGGCGATTTATCTTGTAACAAACCAGATGCTGCTGGCACCCTAAAGAAGAAGGGACTCCCTTGCAAGACTTCCAGCTCAAAAATGTCACTTACCTTATAAGGTGAGGCTTTTTGATTATATCTTTTTCCTTGTTAAAACATGAGTCTCATATTGTCATGGACGAAGGTGAAGACTCTTGCTGTATCTCTGCAAACCTTGCCCAGATTCTAGTATTATCATTTGTTTGCTAATGAGAGGACATGTGGAGGCTTTTTACTGAATATCTGAATCACTTAAAGTCCTTTCTCTGATATGGGACAGCGAACATACTACTGTCGATGGATTCAAGTGTTTATTCTACGTAAAAGGTTCAGCAAGAGTTTGTCTTTAAATTGATCTTCCTCCAATTATGCTCGTAATTGTTCTTACAGTGCCCTCACTGTGACATGATTAATTATTAGGCCAAAATTTTCCTTGTGATTTTCTTATAAGATTTTTTTTTTTAATGTGGGCTACATTTATTGAGATTAATATTTACCGTTTTACAGAGTTGGTCTAATAAAATGAGATATAAAGATTCTTAATTAATCTAATATGAGATGGCTTATGTAGACCATGTAAAAGCCTCACCTATGTTGTAAAGGATCCGGGGCTTAAAAATCTATAAATAGTGCTCATATCTCTTCTCTAACCTTAAAAATGCACTAATTACCTCACATAAAGAGTATTTGCTATCCGACCAAAAAAAAAAAGGAGTGTTTACTGAACATTAAGATAAAGGATGGTCTCATTGAGCTAGTTATGCGGAAGGCAAAAAGGAGAAACACTTGAACTTTGGATCTTTGATGTTCCTCGTTAAGAATGATGGATTCAAAATCGGGTGCACAAATCTTTTTATCTTTATTAATGTGTTCATCGTTCTAGCTATGGCCTTACATTTCTAGGTCATGGAACCGAAACTATTTGTTCATGGGAATTCGAAAATTTGGGATCGAATATATAAAAGTTGGCCTAGATCCTTGTGATTTTCAATTCTACTATCTGTTAGAATTCTCAGCACAAGGAAAAAAAAGGAATATTCTCAATGGAAGTATCATGTAACTAGCTCAGCCGGTTGTACTCTTTGGAAGCACTTAAATGATCGACTAAAGTAATATGACACTTAACTGATTGAAAAACAAAAAAAAAGTTTTAACACTCAAGAGAGTAATGTACATATGTTATGTCACTCAAGTGATTGAAAAAAGAATTATGATGCTCGAGTGAGCGTTATATGAAAATTATGATATCCATGATGTCTTTTTTTCAAATTTCCATCTCGCAAATACTTGTGTAAAGAAAATTTTACACTAACAATGCACCTCTTATATATCTCAAAAGAAAGTTAGGAGAGTGAAATATAGAGAAAGGAAAGTTTGTATCTCTTTCTAGGCCCATCCTATTTCCTCCCAGAAATGCAAGAAAATGGGAGGAAATAAGACAATTCTTTTTTCCCAAAAATACCCTTCAGTTTGGTTGCAAAAATTAATAAAGCAAATTTTGATTTAGTCATCCGTTCACACATTGTTTTCCTTTGATGCACGTGCCATCAAGAGAGGGGAAATTACAATTTCCGTTCATTTCCTTTTTTTCTTTTTCCTAATTACCTTTCAAATAATTTAATAGTTGAGTTTAATCAACAACAATAGGTACAACCAACTCTTAATTAGGAATGAGCGATTCTAAAATTAGGCTAGTTCAGCCCCGGAACCTACTTGCATAGGGTCGATTCCTAGATTTTGGAACCTAAGCCGATCATGTAAACCTAGAACAGAACCTGAACCAACTCGATTTGATTCTAGGGGTCAGTGTAGGAAACCTATTGAATTTATTTATTTATTTATTTTTGACTTTATATTTTTGTATTCTTTGATAGGTCAAGCTAAGTACATATTCACTAACACATAATATTTAGAAGCACGATACTAAGCAACAAAACGACGAGAAGTAAAATACCGGTAAAAACAAAAAAAACAAAAATCTAAAGCAATAGAGAACTATCCAACTCATCTTTCAGTCGACCAAAACGAAAGTTAAAGTAATAATAGAAATCTTCACTCGCCAAAAGCATGTGACGTAAATAGAAAAGGTTCTTCCTTGCCTTTCCTTCCCTCATTTGCAAGCTCTTCGACTTCCGCGATGACCCCACTTCCTCTCCTTACCGTAAATGGATCAACACCGTCCTCGACTTTAACAATCCCGACCTTATCACTTGGGTTTCGACCTCTTTACCCATAATGATGCCCTATTGAGCTCAATGTTCCTGATCGATCGACTGGGCCTCTTGAAGTTCGTGTTCCTCGACGAGTGGCTGTTGGAATGGGCCCGCTTCATGCTCATCAACAGCAAGGATGGTCACGTGCTGGCTAAAATTGTGAAATCTGTATTTGGATCAAATTGCCTTCCGAATTAGGGTTAGAAGAATTTGGGGAAATTGGTTGATTTGTCTAAATTAAAGTTTACATTTGGGGAAAAAATAATGGAAGACATCATTTAGGTCTATTAATGTTGATTTGGAACCACGTCGGTCAAAAAAATTGATAAAATATTGCCACACCAGATTTTTGGCATCCCAAATTGGCAATGACACTTAAGTGATCCAGAAAAAAAATTTTGACCTTAAATGAGTGTCGTACGTAAATTATGGCACTTTTAGTATCATTTTCCGTAATCCTTATTCACATCTCCTCATTGGGGGCATATATGTAGGCCCCCCAATGCACAGGAAAAGAGCAAGTAACATTTTTATGGAAGAAATTATTCAATCAGTTCTAAACCTACTATACGGATGTCAATTTAATCCTTAACTTTTCGATTTTGCCACTTTAGTCAAGAAATTCCAATATAGTCATTTCGACTAATTTTTGTCTGAAACAGCTTATATAATAATGTGTCACTTAGGATGATTGGCGATGATTGGACAGCAATGTCAGCAGATTCTGGCGAAAATTGACTGGAAGAACTATACTAAAATTTCACATAATAGTTAGGATTAAATTGGCACAAGCGAAAGGTTTAACTGAATTGACATATGTACAATGTGTTTATAACTAATTGGGTAATTTCCCAAATTTTTATTCCAAAGTAATACAATTCAGGGTTAGTACCACGAAAAATAATAAACTGGTATACGTATGACAAATTTATCCCAAACTAATTTTTTTTACAACAAAAAACTCAAAACTTGTATACTTATGATAAATTTACCAAAAACTAATTTTTTAACTACTAAAAACCTCAAATTAATACCTATCTGACCAATTTACCTTCATTTAGTTTTCATTAAATTGGATTAATATTCTGAAAAACCACAATATGGTACACCTATAACAAATAGAGAGTAAAAATCCAAACTAGTACACCCGTCAGCTACCATTTGTCATTCAACTTAGTAATTTGACGATAAAATTTAATGAAAACTAGTAGAAAGTAAATTTGTCACAAATGTATCAATTTGGGTTTATCATGATATTAACCCACAATTTATTGAGCAAACCTATAGATTAATAGTTGCTTATAGGGACGTGCAACTAAAGCGGTTCTACTCGGGAACCTGATTCGACTGGCCAAAAAAAGGTTCAGGAATGGGTTCCAAATTCTTAGAACCGGTTGCAACCGGCTGAAGAGGAGGTTTAAAGTGAATACCCACTCAAGAACCAGACTAGACTGCCTTGGTTTAGAACTGTTTTCGAAACATGTTTTATAAGCTAAAAACCAAAACCCTAATTTCTTTTTCTCCTAAATTATAACCTCAACACTCTTTCATCATTTGTTCTTCCTCGGAACTCCCCTCCAATCATTCCTCTTCCCTTAAATTTTTATGGATGAATGGGTATATAAAGTTTTATCATTTATGTTTTATGTCACATGTTTAAACTTCTTATCATTTATAATTGTACATGATTATGTATTTATCTTATGTATTTTTGTTTTTGGCGGATTAAGATTTTCGTTGTTCATCTTTTACTTTGAATCATTTTATTACTCATAGCCTCATATGATTTTGTCATAAAAAATGAACCCAAAAAGGAACAAAAAAATAAAATAGGTTATTAGGTAGACCTTGGAACCAAACCAAAAAAAATAGGGTAGGTTCCATAATCGACTCTAGGCAAATAAGATAGGTTCTAGGGTCTACAAATTAGGAACCAATTGTAACAATGTAGGTTCCAACTTCTAACTTTGGAACTTACCCACCTTGAAACCGATCACGCCTAATCACTTTTTTCCATAATGAAACAGCTATGCTTGCCCAAGCGCACTCTCCTGGCATCACCACGGATTGTGCATTCATATATTTAGTACACTTTCGGGATCAAAGTTAAAACTTTCTGGCCTTGGTCATCAAAGTTAAAACTTTCTGGCCTTGGTCTGGACATTCTCTTATTCAAAATATTACCATACATCAGAGGGGTTCCTTAACATAGGACAATCCAAATCGGTTAACATTCTCACTAAAACCTGATGTATCTTCTTAATGATAGAAGATTGAGCGTGATTATTGGAAACAAAAAAGAGTTCGTTCATGCGGACTATGGAGGAGATTGCATAGAGGCCCAACAATTTAGAGGAGTTGGATCACCTTACAAGGGCCACAAATAACTTAAGTCCAGACATTTACGGTTCGGTTCCCGGTTCCAAAGAGACCGGTTCCGGTTCCCGATTCCAAAGAGGTTCCTTATTCTAGGAACCGGAACCGGTTAAAAAAAAAAAAAAAAAAAAAAAACCTATAGCACTAAGCACATGATTTCTTTTCCCCCCACGTGATTTCCCACCTTCCCCTTTCTTTTTCTCTTTCTCTTTATTTTCTCCCCTTTTTCCTCTCATGTCACTTCCTGCCCACTTTTTTCTTTTTTTCTCTCTCTCTTTCTCCTCTTTCCTCCTCTCTCGGCCAAAACCCGCCCTTCTCTTCTTCTTCTTCTTCTTCTTCTTCTGCTTCTTCACCCACCACCACACCACACCGCGCCCCACGCCCTACTCACCACCACCTCTTGGCCATCGAACCACCATCACCCACCGCTCGTCCGATGAGCCGTCTCGCCGTTGAGCTCGACGAGCTATCGCGCTGTCCGCGCCACCCCTTGCCACCGTGAGCCACCGCCGTTGTCCCCAAGCCACCATCACCACCTCTTGCCGCCGCTCGCTCGAACGTCCGGGCCGTCGTTGCTCCGAATCGCCACCACCTCTACCCGAACCGAGCTCTTCCCCCCTTGGGCGTGGGTTGAGCCACAACCACCGCCGTCTTCTCCGCGCCGTCCATGCTGCCATTGGTGCCGTGAGACTCGTGTCTTTGTTGCCGTCCCGCCACCGTCGCCGCGTGCTCGCTGTCACCGGACCCCTCTCGACACCGCCGCCGGACGCCGTCACCCCTCGCCGCCTCGCCACTCGCCGCTTGCCGTTGACGCCGCTCAGCCGCTTGCCGTCGACACCGCCGTTGGACGCTACTCGTCCCCCCGTGGAGGCTGCTCGCTCGCCCAGCCAGCCCCGACGCTGCCGCCTAGCCGCCCAATTATCCTTAACTTGACACCCCTTCGCCTTCGCCTCCACCTCCAGCTCAATCGCACCCCCACTCTCTCTATCCTTCTGCCTATCCGATTGGGGACAACGCGGGACGCCCTTGGAGACTCTGGCGGGGGCCTACCGGCTGATCGACGAGATGGTAGGTTTTCCTCCGCATTTTTGCTCTTTATAGTGCTTTTCCTCCGCATTTTTGCTCAAGTGACAGAGACCTATGGAACAGCCAAAGTCCTTGCTTGCTTGAGCTTGCTCCTTTGCCTAACTAAGATGAGCAACACCAACGGTTACTCAACCTTCATTATTATGCAACAGTAGTTATTATTCTTGCTCTCTTTCCGCTGCTTCTTCTCTGCCTTTTTCGTCAACAGATAATACCCTTTTTATGATTCTTCCCTTAGGTTTTTGTCTGCCATTGATAAGGGTTATATGTCGTCCCATTTCATTGCAAACCAGGATGGATCTCTCATGGAGTTTGAGAATGCTAAACTCCTTGTAACAGATCAGAAGGTTTCAAATGTCAAGGAAATAATTCCTTTGCTGGAGAAGGCAACTCAATTAAGCATCCCCTTGCTAATCATTGCAGAGGATATCGCTAGGCAAGTACTGGAAACACTTGTTGTGAACAAATTCCAAGGCTTGTTGAATGTAGCTATTGTGCAACGTTCAGGATTTGGAGAACGAAAGAGAGGTGTGTAGGACATTGCTTTATCGATAGGTGAACTTGTAAAGCGTCGCAACCTGGGATGGATTGCGGGTGTGGAATTTTTCCCTGTTTTTACAATATTTGTTGTGAACAAAATAGAGAAGTTCTATTAAGTTTGGCTTTGGTGAAATGACCAATAGCTTGTCTCGATTCTCAGCAGAATTTTTTCTCAAAATTCAGTGCATGGCCTATCATAAATCATGTTTTTTTAATGTGAAGTAAACCTTGCAATAGGAACAAATGGATTTTACACGTTCATTGCTTATGGTAACTTTCTCCTTGACCAGGTCGTAGGAACACATGGATGTGCTACTCCTGATTACATTCAGAATCATCAACTTTGTGGTAGGAACACATGAATTCTGCTTCCAAGGAACTATTTTTGGCAATTTATGGACATAGAAGCTTTGGTTTGTCTCTTTCCTTCTTCATTATAATTCAAATCTGAAAATGAAAAAAAAAAAAAAAAAAAAAAAAGAACCGTTGGAACTTGGAACCGATCCTGGAACCCGTGACAGGTAGGTTCCGTGTTCTTGATTCTTACGGGTAGGTTCCGGGTTCTGTACTCGAGGGGCAAATACGGAACCGAACCGAAACCGGGAACCGCTCACCCCTAATTTAGGGTGCGCATGGCAACGTTTCTAATTCGGGGAACCGGGAAACAATTTCTGAGTAAATAAGGTGTTTGGTAACTATACAAAGTTTCTATTCTTAGAATAAAAAAAAAAAATAGAAATGCATTTGATACAATTTATAAATTTTTGTATTTATTCATTTTTTCTTGCTCACAGACCGTCGACTGCCGCCCGCTACCCAGGACCACCACCTATCGCCCGCAGACCACCGATTGTCGCCGCCGACCGTCACCGCAGACCGCCGCCCACAGCCCATCGGTCGTAGTCGCCCACAGCCCACTAGCCTCCTCCGGCCGGAGTCAGGGCCGGCCGTGGGAGGGGGCGACAGGGGTTGTGTGGTCCTGCGACCGCGGCCAGCCAGCCGATGGCGCCGTGGGTGGTCCTGTGGCGGCAGGCGGCGATCGTGTGGCAATGGTCGCCAATGGTCCGACGGCGACGGTCGGCGGTCGGCCGATGGTGGCCGTGGGCGGCCGGTGGTGGCCTGCGGTTGGAAGGTGGCTGGTGGTGGCCACAACAAGGAAGAAGAACAAAAGAAAAAAAAATGACTTATTTCTAGAAATTGTTCCTAGGAACAAGAAGTTTTTTTTTTTTGTTTCTGTTATAAATCTATTCCCCATCCACTTTTCTATTTTGGGGAATAGAAAAATAAGTTGGTGTTACCAAACGGATTTTTTTTATTTTTTTTGTTATGGTGAACAAAAGAACAGAAATCGGAAGAAATAGAAACGTTACCATTCCGGCCCAGCTTATACAAGTAATCCTAGCCTATAATAGTTAGCACACAACTTTTTCAAACCAAGATAATTAGGACAATAGACAATATAAGTGAGATCCAATCGAAACTTGACAAATTACATTAGCTAATTCGAATTAAAGGACGTCATGTTAAACAAATTCTATTATTTTATTGGCAAACAACCAATTTACTTAAACCTTCATACCGAATTTATTGGCAGGAATCTCAACATACGTCATGCTAAATAGTCAAACCCATCATCACAAGTAATCTGATCCTTCCAAATTTGACATTCGAACCCGCACTTCTGTTCATTTGTCTAATAAAACTTAAAAAAGAAAGGTTGGTTACCGCATTGAAGGAGAATCAGTGAAGGGAACATCTTCTTATTCACTCAGCTGCTATCGGAACTCTCTGGCCCGATGATTGAAAACATGCGAAGACTAAGCCATGATACAATTTTATAGAGGAAGTATAAACAGGAAATGAAAACGAAAGTAGCTAGATTATGCCGGCTAATCGTGTTGCTTGCGGTGGGTCTTGATTTCCTCTTAATCAATCGCCTGAATGGCTCCGGAATTATTGCGGCATCGATTAGGCCAATTAAACATTGTCTACTAGAGGAGTCAATTCACCAGGAGCAGGAGCAGAAGCAAAAGCCTCCTCGTTTTTGAACCCACCATCTCTCCAAAGCACCGCGTGGACCAATATGACCGGTGTTCCGATCCCCAGAGTCGCGAAGAGGTGAATCGCAGCCTCCGTCAGGATGAGCCCTACAATGGTAACAATCGCCACAGGCACCAGGACGAGCATTTTGTCGACAGCTTTGTTTCCGCAAATGGAGTTTGGCATCAGCCGTACCATAATAAGGTACTGATTGGCGATAATGGTCATGCCCATCAGCAGCAGCAGCGAGACTTTGCGCTCCGAAACAAGGCTTATGGACAACCCGACCCACAGAACGAGCACGTAGAACAGGCCGAGGTGGGAAAGGTTCTTGATGATCCTGGCGGCCGCAGCTTCCGCGGTGGACGGGAGGCCAAACGGGAACACGACCTTGGACTTCCCTTTCGGCTCGTGGGGAGTTTCCATCGGGGGAGTCGATGAAGAGATGGTGGAGGACGGTCTCTGTGTTACTCCACAGTTGGACATACTTTAATCTGTGAGATGAAATGAAGATGGGAGAGAGATGTGATGAATATATGGTGCTGTGTTTCGGACTTGGTCAGAGGTAAACGGAGGAGTGAGCGGGTCAGTGACGGCATCGAACTAGATGAGTTACATAAAAGAGTAGACGAGCTGAAAGTCAAGGCAAGGACGTTCTTCTATGATGGCGAAGAAAATGACCTTAAGGATCCGATCGTTTCGCGAAAAATATCACGTTTTTGGAAACTATTTTTTAAAAAGTCATTTTCTTGAAAAATGACTATATTTTTCGGTATTCGGCTCAAACCTGTACTTTGAGTGGAAAATATTTTTCACCGTTCATTAGCTAATTTAATTGTTTGGGAAAAATTATCAAAAAAATTAAATTTAATATTTTTTAATTGACCAAAAAATTAGTTTTATTTTTTATATTTTTTAAAATGAATTTTTAATTATTTGTATTTTTTAAAAATCGAAATTTTTATTCTTTATTCTTTTTTCTTTCTTTTTCTTTTTATTTTTTCCTTTTTCTTTTCCTTCCTCCTTCCTCCTCCTCCTTCCTCCACCGCTGCCTGCCTGACAATGGTTGGCTGCTCGGCGGCCGACCAAGACGCAGTTGCCGCCAGATCCGGCAAGCTCGAGGCTCGGCCGATCCGGGCGAGCCATGAGCTCGCCGGATCCGGGGCGGAGCTCGAGCTCGCCCGGATCGAGCCCAAGCTCCGCCTAGGCGAGCCCGAGCTCCACCGCCACATCCGGCAAGCTCGCGGCTCGCCGGAGCGCGGCGAACCTCTAGCAAGCTCGGGTGAGGCCCGAGCCCCGCTAGCTCGCCGAATCCGGCGGGCCCGAGCTTCGCCCAGGGCGGCGAGGCTCGCCTTGCCCGAGCTCGCCTTCGCCAAATCGGGCTAGGGCGAAACCTCGCCGCCTAGGGCAAGGCTCGAGCGGCTCACGGCTGCCGATCGCTAGATGCCGCCATGGCCGGCGAACCAACTCAGCCAAGGAAGAAGATGAAAAGGAAATAAGAAAAGGAAAAAAATTAAAAACTTGATTTTATAAAAATATAAAAAAGAAAAAGAAAGAATAAAAATAAAACGAAAATGTGTTTGGTGAAAAGAAGCAAGGTAGAAGAAGTTATGGAAATTTTTTTCCACTTTTAAAAAGTGAAAAACATTTTCCTCACTTTTAAAGGTTGTTTTTTTCAATAATGGAAAAACTTTTCCTCGACTTCATTTTCCGTGAAACGAATGCTGAAAAATTCGAAAACGTTTTCATGGAAGTAATTTTCCGTGAAACAAATGGAGTCTTAGAATAATTTTTGTGTTTTTCTTATTTTATATTTTCATGCAATCTTATGATATTCCATACCATTCAATGATGAATGTATAATGAAACCACCAATCCGAGCTACCATTTTCAATGATACTCATGACAGAAACTTTTACTATATTAATATTTCATAATTTTCATATGTCTAAATATGAATTGTAATCAATGCATTGTAACAAATAATGATCCTTAAAGATAATGATTCAATGTAATCATTCAATTAAGAGTGCAAATAGAATCTGATTAGATCTTAAATCTGTTATAAGGTAAGTTCCAGATTACTAGTAATTTAGGAACCTATTTCAACAAGCAAGTTCCCAATTAATGTAGAACCACTCACCCCCATTAAGGGCCAAGACGACACACCTTATGCCGTGATACTTCCAGTCGTGCTGACTTGCTAATGTCAGAGTCAAGGTTCCTTGTATTCACAATTTAAAAGGTGAAAATCTCGAGTCCAGGTGTTCAATGTCTGCAGCATCAGGCACCAGCTTATACACGCTTGGTTGAATCGAATAGAAGTACATTTGCCTTCGGCCAAGAATGAAGTGGAACTATAATGAAGATGAAAGGACAAACGTGCATTGCTATGAGTACGCCATAAATGGCTAGAAACATGAGTGAATTAGGCACTGAAAATCCACCTCAACATATGTTCGAGCAACGACAAATTTGAAACTTCCGTGCGCATATTAAGACCTCTGCAATGGTCAGGATAATGTTTCTCGATGGAGATCTTACATGTGAATATGGCAAATGTTTGGATATGTAATCGGCTGACTATAACAGATTAAGCTTTCACCCCAAAGAACAGAAACCCCGCTAGCAGATCAGGCAATCATGCATGAAAGCAGTAGTGACGAAGCTGAGGTCAATTAGAGGAAAAATGACTTCATTTGGCCCGAAAACTGTCACAGCGGATGCACATCTTTGCCATTAAATTAGACGCAAGATTATTCATCCACACATCTTATTCTTTGTTTCCTCAGGTGGTAATTAGAAAAGTTTCAGTAGAAGCAAAATCATTAACTCCCATGAGACCATAGTACATGTCCGAGAAAAGCAAATCTATACAACAAGACACTCAACCATTTATCTTGAAACAAACCAGATGCTGTTAGTGCATTCTTTTGACTCAAAGTAGTTCCAATGCTTAAAGCTTCTTTTCATGAATCCCACCAGAAGGATTTCCATCTCAAGCAAGAAATTAGGCCTTCTCAAGTAGTATGTCCGGGAAATCAAGGCAGGCTTCCAAGAATGCAACCTGCTGGGCTGGCTACAGCACATTTCCGCTAAGAATATTTGCAGAGAATACTTGCAGATAACAGATTTTAAAATCATAAGCACCCAGGCCAACTTTATCTATTTGATCCCAGTTTTTCAAATTTCCATGGACAAAAACGTTAAGTTCCGTGACCTAGAAAGGCACAAGGAAAATCTCAGCCTAATAAATAATCAACTCACAGTTATGGCACTATAAAAACAACTTACCATCATAATTGGAGGAAGAGCAATTTGAAGACGGACTCTTGAGAACCCTTTTACGCAGAATAAACACTTGAATCCATCCACTGTAGTATGCTCACTGTCCCGTATCGATAGAAAGACTTACGTTATTCAGATATTCAGCTCATGAACCTCCATATGTGCTCTCATTAGCAGAACAAATAATCCTACTAGAATCTGGGTAAATTGGCAGACGTACAGCTAGAATCTTCAACTTTGTCATTAGAGTAATTTGAAGATATCAGCAAAGCTTGGACATGGGTATTGTCGAGATGCTCGGCGTCTTCAGACTCTATGAGAAGTTTACTCAGACTTAGAAAGTATCCGGACTTAGATAGTATCATCTAATTGATAAGTCTATTCAGACTCATAAGACAACGTGTGTTTTGTATACATATATCACAACGACCAGTGATCTAGTTAGGATTTCCAATATAGAAAGTAATGATTAATCTTCAATCTTAAGGATATTTTTGCGATGGAATCTTTTATGCAAAACGTCCAGATTGATTGACAATTGTTACAAAGACAAGCTACCTTTCTTAATCAAAGAACTCCACTTATGGAAACAAGAGGTTTGTTTGTATGAGCGACCACATTAATGGGAATTCAGATATTTTCTCTGAGCAGCTACTCAATCTTCGTTATGTAATCTCGTCCAATAGATTGATTAGAGAGTGATCCTCTAAAGACTATCCAACTATTAGTTTGGATGTAGAGGAATATAAAAGGAGATCAAGGTGTCAAAGTGAATAGAGAGTTCTAGAGTAAAAAATTCTATAGTCTGAGAGTACTTTAATACATATCTTTCTTGAGCTAACAATTGCAATCATTTAAGAGGTGTTGGCAATATTATAGTTTGTACTTAGGCATGAGATAGTAAGATCTATTGGCTTGGGTATAAGCAACACAACTTAATTGTAATCTCTTGTTAATTATCTAGTGGAATCCAGCTAATAGACTATCAATTTGGAAGAATGGATGTAGGCCCCGTTTGGTTGGACTTTCCCAAGGGGCTTTGGGCCCCGAAAGCCCCTCGGGGAAAATTTTTTGTGTTTGGCAAAACTTTTGAATGCTCTTTTGCGAAATGTGGGCATTCCAAATGCTCAAAGCCCAATGCTGGGGTAGGGCTACTTTCAGCATTTGGCATTTCCAAAATGCCAAGAGTCACTGTTCATTTTTCTTCCCCCCATCTTCTTCGCCGTTCGTTTCTTCTTCCCCCGCCCGAGAGTCGGCCCGAGCCGCGGTGGGCGACGCTCGGCCCGCAAGCGAGCCGCCGGGAAGCCTCGCCCGAGGTCGTGCAACCTCGGGCGAGGTGACCCGAGGTCGGGTGACCTCGGGCGTCGCCGGGTTGCGCGACCCAGCGCCGCCGCCCGAGGTCGCGCGACTCGGGCGCCGCCGGGGTCAGCGCGACCCAGTGGCGTCGCCCGGCTCGTGCGCGCGCAGGCGACGCCGCCTAAGGTCGCGCGAACCTCAAGCCGCCGAGATATGGCCTCCGCGACCTCGAGCCGCCGATCCGGTGGTCCGGCGGCCGAGTCTGGTTGGCCGGCGGTTGGCCGGCCGCCGAATTTGATTTTCTCGACTTAAATAAAAAATAAAAAATACCAAAAGTCAATTACAAATGTGAATTTTACCAAACGATGTTTATGCTAAGTTGCCTTTTAATGCTATAATTTACCAAACGGTGTAACATTCCCGCAAACCCCTTTACCTCAAAGATATTTGCATTCTCCCAATGGCATTTCGGAAAAGCCGAACCAAACGGGCCCGTAGGCTTGCTATAAGTTGAACCACTATAAGTTTGTATGCAATTTCTTCCATCCCCAAACTCCTATCGATTCTCTTGTCCAAAAAAAAAACTCCTATCGATTCTTTTTTCATAGACTTTGGCACACCAGTAGACTACATTAGTTATATGTTCAAGCTCTGAACTTTGTACTCTAGTAAATATTATCATTCTACTATCATTATTCATATTTAGATCTTGACTATTTTACTTTTGCTTTAAAATTGTCAAGATTTGTTGAAATCACCTATTCACTTGTCCTATGTGATATTGCTAGACCAACATCTGCATCTAATTTTCGTTGGAAATGGATGACATGATGATGTGCTACATAAGACAACCAAGATGATTTGGACTATCACATTAGCAATTTTTTGCAAAAATTGATTGAAATGACAAATTTGAAATTTCGCATAAAAATTTAAGATTAAATTAGTAAAATTGAAATATTGAAAATTGAATTGGTATCCATACAATAAATTTATAACTAATTTGATCATTTTCCCTATTTTTATTCCAACATAATGCAGTTTATCAATCAAACTTATAAATTTATAGTTGCTTATTTCCATAATGAAATGGCTATGCTTGCTCAAGCGCACTCTCCTGGCATCGCCGCGGATTGTGCATTCGTAAATGTTTTGTACACTTTAAGGATCAAAGTTAAAACTTTCTGGGCCTTGGTCTGGACATTCTCGTCTCAAAATATTACCATACATCAGAGGTCGTTCTTAACATAGGACGATCCAAATCGGTTAACATTCTCATTAAAATCGGATGTATCTTCTTAATGATGGAAGATTGAGCGTGATTATTGGAAACAAAAAAGAGTGAGTTCGTGCAGACTATGGAGGAGATTGCGTAGAGGCCCCATTGTCTAGAGGTGTCGGGTCACCTTACAAGGGTCACAAACGATTCAAAGACATTTAGCTTATACAAATAGTCCTGGCATATAATAGTTGGCACACAAGTTGCTCAAGCCAAGATAATTAGGATTATAGACAAAATAAGCGAGATCCAAGTGAAACTTGATAAATTACATTAGCTAATTTGAATTGAAGGACGTCATGTTAAATAGATTCTTTTATTTTATTGGCAAACAACCAATTTACTTAAACCTTCATACCGAATTTATTGGCAGGAATCTCAACATACGTCATGCTAAATAGTCAAATCTATCATGACAAGTAATCTGATCCTTCTAAATTTGACATTTGAACCCGCACTTGTGTTCATTTGTCTAATAAAACTAAAAAAAGAAAGGTTGATTACCGCACTGAAGGAAAATCAGTGAAGGGAACATCTTATTCACTCAGCTGCTATCGGAACTCTCTGGCCCGATGATTGAAAACATGCGAAAACTAAGCCATGATACAATTGTAGAGAGGAAGTATAAACAGGAAATGAAAACGAAAGTAGCTAGATTATACTGGCTAATCGTGTTGCTTGCGGTGGATCTTGATTTCCTCTTAATCGATCGCCTGAATGGCTCCGGAATCATTGCGGCATCGATTAGGCCAATTAAACATTGTCTACTAGAGGAGTCAATTCACCAGGAGCAGAAGCAGAAGCCTCCTCGTTTATGAACCCGCTGTCTCTCCAAAGCACCGCGTGGACCAATATGACCGGTATTCCGATCCCCAGAGTCGCGAAGAGGTGAATCGTGGCCCTTGTCAGAATGAGCCCTACAATGGTAACAATCGCCACAGGCACCAGGACGAGCATTTTGTCGACAGCTTTGTTTCCGCAAACGGAGTTTGGCATCAGCCGTACCATAATAAGGTACTGATTGGCGATAATGGTCATGCCCATCAGCAGCAGCAGCGAGAATTTGCGCTCCGGCACAAGGCTTATGGACAACCCGACCCACAGAACGAGCGTGTAGAACAGGCCGAGGTGGGAAAGGTTCTTGATGATCCTGGTGGCCGCAGCTTCCGGGGTGGGCGGGAGGCCGAACGGGAACACAAGCTTGGACTTCCCTTTCGGCTCGTGGGGAGTTTCCATGGGGGGAGTCGATGAAGAGATGGTGGAGGACGGTCTCTGTGTTACTCCACAGTTGGACATACTTTGATCTGTGAGATGAAATGGAGATGGGAGAGAGATGTGATGAATATGTGGTGCTGTGTTTTGGACTTGGTCAGAGGTAAACGGAGGAGTGAGCGGGTCGTCACGGCATCGACCCAGATGAGTTACATAAAAGAGTAGACGAGCTGAAGTCAAGACAAGGACGTTCTTCTATGATGGCGAAGAAAATGACCTTAAGAGGCTGCTCAACTTCTCATGAGGCACCCAGGAAGCCTCTCAAGATCAGGAAAGTCGTCACGCGCTTCATGACGTGAATTCATGTCATCGTCCATCGACGGACTTTTTGTTTGTGCGTTGCATTGTGATGATATCCCAAGCAGACTTGACTGCGTCCATGTTCCCAGTCGTCCATTTGGAACCAAATGGTGGCACAATTGACAGCTGTTCTCAATGGTTAAATAACCAAGACCACGGAATGCACCAAAGACTTTATCCATGTTCCAACATTAAGCAATAGGGGGTGAGCATCGTTTTACGGAAAAATCAGGAACCTATGCAACATAGATTCTAAATTCTAAAAATTAAAGAACTTATTCCGATAGGTAAGGCGCAAACAAAACTGGAAACTTAGAACAACTTTTTGTGTTTTTCTTGTTTTATATTTTCATTTGATCTTACAATATTCCATACCATTCAATGATGAGTGTGTAATCCGAAACCACCAATCCAAGCTTTCATTTTCAATGATATTCATAACAAAAACTTTTATTAAATTAATATTTCATATTTTTCATATGTCTAAATACGAATTGTAATCAATGCATTTGCATTGTAGCAAATAATGGTCTTTAAAGATAATGATTCACTGTAATCGTTCAATTAAGAATATAAATAAAACTTGATTAGATCTTAAAACCTATTATAAGGTAAGTTCCGGATTACTAGTGATTTGAGAACCTATTTTAACAAGCAAGTTCCAAATTAACGAAGAACCACTCACCCCTATTAAGTAGGGCCAAGACGACACATCTTATACCGTGATATTTCAAGTCTTGCTTACTTGCTAATGTCAGACTCAAGGTTCCTTGTATTCACATTTTAAAAGGCGAAAATCTCAAGTCCAGGTGTTCTAAGTCTGCAGCATCAGGCACCAGCTTATACATGGTTGATTGACTCGAATAGAAGTATATTTGCCTTCGGCCAAGAATGAAGTGGAGCTATAATGAAGATGAAAGAACAAACGTGTTATTGCCATGAGTACACCATAAATGGCTGGAAACATGAGTGAATTAGGCACTGAAAATCCACCTCAACATACGTTCGAGCAAGGACAAATTTGAAACTTCCGTGCGCATAGTAAGACCTCTGCAATGGTCAGGATAATGTTTCTCGATGGAGATCTTACATGTGAATATGGCAAATGTTTGGAGATGTAATCGGCTGACTATAATAGATTAAGCTTTCACCCCAAAGAACAGAGACCCCACTAGCGGGTCAGGCAGTCATGCATGAAAGCAATGGTGAAGAAGCTGAAGTCAATTAGAGGAAAAATGACTTCATTTGGCCCGAAAATAGTCACAGCGGGCGAAGAAGCTGAGGTCAATTAGAGGAAAAATGACTTCATTTGGCCCGAAAATAGTCACAGCGGGTGCACATCTCCGCACATCTTATTCTTTGTTTCCTCAGGTAGTAGCACCAGTAGAAGCAAAATCATTGACTCCCACGAGACCATAGTACATGTTCAAGAAAAGCAAGTCTATATTACATGACACTCAACGATTTATCTTGAAACAAAACCGGCTGCTGCTGGTGCATTCTTCCGACTCAAAGTAGCTCCCAATGCTTAAAGCTTCTTTTCATGCATCACACCAGAAAGATTTCCATCTCAAGCAAGAAATTGGCCTTCTCAAGTAGCATGTATGGGAAATCAAGCTGGCCTTCCAAGAATACAACGAGCTGGGCTGGCTACAGCACATTTCCGCTAAAAATATTCTTTTTTTTCTCGTTGTCCTAAGAGCGACAGAGAATACTTCTATAAAATCACAAGCATCCAGGCCAGCTTTCATCTATTTGATCCAAGTTTTTCAAATTTCCATGGACAAATACTTTGGGTTCCGTGACCTAGAAAAGCACAAAGAAAATCTTAGCCTAGCAAATGATCATTCCACAATTATGGCACTGTAAAAACAAATGATCATCCCACAATTATGGCACTGTAAAAACAACTTACCATTATAATTGGAGGAAGAGCAATTTGAAGACGGACTCTTGAGAAGCCTTTTATGTAGAATAAACATTTGAATCCATCAACTGCAGTATGCTCACTGTCCCGTATCAATAAAAAGACTTGCGTTATTCAGATATTGAATTCATGAGCCTCCATATGTGCTCTCATTGGCAAAACAAACAATCCTACTAGAATCTGGGTAAATTGCCAGAGGTACAGCTTAGAATCTTCAACTTTGTCATCAGCAATGTGAGACTTACATTTTGACAAGAAAACATAACCAAAAGCCTCACCTGATAAGATACGTGAAATTTCTGAACTGAAGGTCTCGCAAGGGAATCCCTTCTTCTTTAGAGTACCTAATAGTACAATAGAAAATAAATATGCAGAGCTTACAAAACTGTTCTATGGACTAGCCATCATGCATCATTTGCAAATGTCAGTGAAGATGGAGTGATTTGGACCTTGTGTATGCTGCCTAGTAATACTCTTTTCCTTCTTCTTCTTTTTTTTTTCTTTTTTTTTCTTTTCCAGAATTTGAAATTATGAAACCACTGTCACCCTTATTCAATTCCTTAGTAGTTAGAGAATGCGGCACTTGCATTTTTTATTTTAACACTTCACCTCATGCAAAGTTAAATATCTGATAGAAAGCCTGAATGGTCAGAACCTACGGCATGCAGGTGAAAGATCTCTTGAATTGAAACGTACTAACAAAGAAGAGAATCCTATACATTAGGTGAAAGGAACATGTAAGGAATGAAATTTGAGACCTCTAACCCTGACATCATTTTAAATTGCGAAACCAAAACCAGCTTATTTAAAATTTAAGCTGTTAGAGAACAGTGCACCTCAAATCTTTATAATGAAGGGTTACCACTACCTGTCCAAATTAACCATGACCTCTAGTAAACTTTCTTTATTACTTTTTTGGCCAAAATACTTATCTATTTAATCCATGCATTTTTGCTAGACAAAATACCAAGTAATCTAATTCACTTAGGGGTACCAAAGCAGGGCAAATAACAGCAACATCATCTTATCTGTGCATGCTTTATATGACAAAAATTCAAAGAATTCCCATCTTCAACAAATAAAATGGCTCTAAGATTCTAATCTCCAAATCAGCCCAAAAACATGTATATATCTGAATGTCAATTGTGGTGGGTTCATGTACTATTTGTGAGTTAAAGGCCAAAAAAATGTCAATTTTCTGCCAGAGATGTCAAACTAGTAAGTTTTAGTTGACTTATAACTCATAATAATTAGAAAGGATAACAAAGAAACTGCTTATCAGAGCAGCTAAACTACCTCCATGGAGAGTCATCTTCACAGAAACGAGATATTCCACTCATGGCTGAAAAAGAGTCTATATGGATCCACTGCTCTTTTATATTTTCCTTGGGCTGCCCTGTGTAAGCAGATGTCTTCATTAAAGGGCGATGGAGAATGAATCCACACACATTTGCATGGTTTTACATGCATATGAATATACACAGAAAGAGAGAGCTTACTACTTGTATGCAAGTATTGTAAAGCGTAGCCACTGGGATAGTTCTCATATGATGCCAAGAAAGTGATAACCGTGCACCCTAGACTACAATATGAAACATTAGTGCAAGATTGAATGTCCATAAAGCCCCCAAACGATAAAGTACCAACAAATCTAACCTGACAACAATCGAGCCCACCATGATGAAATAGAGCAAATTCCATAGACGTTTCTTCCTGTTATTATAGCTATGCAGATCCAAACAAATATGAGAAGTGGTTAGCATCACATGCATGGAAGAAATGAGAAAGCACTCAAATTCAGGAAATATCAAAGTGTTCATCATGTATATCACCAATGGTTAGTGCTGGAGTATATAGTGTATCACATCAGGCCTGCATGATCATGTTGTATCATTACCAAGTTGTACTCACCAACTAAATGCGATAGGTCCATCATTGGCAATATAAGTACTGTAGTGGCACTACTTTCAGTAGTCACATATTAGAGAAATCCATTTTTTTAATAGGCATACAGCCCCATCTAAAGGCAAAAATCCAATAGAATGATCAAATAAGTTGTTCCATGAGTGCTCATTCACCTAAACAGGATGAAGCAGTTACGTGGAGGTATGAAACCTCTCAATGCTTGTAGAAAATTCTCAAGAATATTAAAGGCTTCGCAAATTTCAGGTATAATAATGCATAAGTGGGACGTCTAACTACTTCTCTCGCTAAGTCAAATTCTTCACTGTGGGTATAGCCCATTTCCCTTACCCAGACAAGGGAGGGAATCAAAAGAACATGATTGGTACCAAAATCATGTTATCATCTCATTTGTGTATTCTTACAGAGAGAAAATAAAGGTTCAGAGAACATCTGAAGCAACGTACATCCTGCTGGCTGCAACTGCAGCCGATAAGTTGAAAATTGGAACAGCAGCAATAATAAAGCGGAGTTCCTGCAGAAAATTTGTTAAAAAAAATCATTTACGTGCATTTTGATGAAGAGGATGGTTTCAGTGTTTCATCGAGATTACCTTATGTGGAAGCTTAGAGTAGAGTAGGACAAACGAGTACACGGGTATGATATAAAATAGCATTCTTCTATCAAGTAAGACACCGAGCTGCAAAAGGTCAGTATTTACATTATAGAAGGGAGCAATCAGACCAAATCTAACTTTACAGTCAAGTAGACTTTTTTGCCAAACATATACAAGAAGTCATAGCTCAAGATAATAGCTAACAATGCAGTGAAGAACCATTCAGAGAAATGGATAAGGATCTAGATCCAACTCCGACAGCTGATAGTTTGCTCCATAACTCACCAGAGAAAGAGGATATGCACCAAGCAGTGCGCGGGGTAGTGCTGAAGTCAAGTACCAATGAAATGGGTATGTCTAATTGCAAACTCATAAGGAAAGGTAATTGCTATCTCAACTCAATAGAAGACCAAAAAATCATGGTAGATACATTTTCTCCAATGCAAATTCAAAGTGGCATACTCGAGTTTTAAGTCTTGACCTTTAATTCAAAGCGTGTATGCAGATGGAATACTATGCATGGACTACGTACAACCATGTGTTTTCAGTGCTTTGGAGCAAAAATGCAAGACTCTGGAACCGAAATGAAAGTATGACAAGCATGAACAAGTGATATGAACTTGCCCTAGGCGAAAGACATGAAAGAAATCTACATTGCTCTTTAGGCGCCATCTTCTCCTAGTGATCTACAGCAAACTTTTGAAGCGGAAAGCCTGATGGAAATGATTCATCAGTTGACAGGACTTCCACTCCTGACTCCAGATAAAGAGAAAGAGTCAAAAGAGGGAAATATTTCTTCAGAGTCAGATTTCTGCAATACTTATCCTCCTATACCCCTAGTATAAAAAGTGTTCTGTCTCCAGTTCTACATTCACATTGCTCAAGTTGCAATCAATGGCCATAGCCTCATAGGAAAAAATGACCTTAATTTTGTACTTAAAATGCATTATTTTATCAAATTCACAGACATCAGAATTTCAATTCCTCTGCTTTTGTTAAACTAAAAAGTTTTAATGAGGGATCCTTCTTAGAAAAAGGAAAACATCACAAGATATGAAGATTGCCACAAAAGGATACACCCCATTCAGAACTTCGGTTGAGAACTGAGTTAAACCAAAAAACTTCAAATTCAGGCCACAAGATCCTCTTCCACATGAATGAATCCACAAATGTTGTAACACCTGTCGAAAGTACAATACATCATAAAAAATCAATCTCAACCGCACGATCTTGAATTGCATATTCACAATTATAAAAAAAAGCAAGTCCCAAGAAATTTAGGCTCACCTACACATAGAAGGGCCATTGGAATGCACCATTTACAAGCTTTAAGTAAAGAAATTGATCTGGTCTGTGATTGACAAGAATGAATCACAATCAAGATTTAAGATGAAGTGTACTCACGCTACACAAATTACGGACGTCGGATGACTATCCTGAAAGAAACAGAATTTCATCTTTGGCAAGACATAATATGGACACAAAAAAGTCACTACTTTCACCAGCACTGATTACCACACAAGAATGATGTGACTAGACAACTTGTGGTCAAAGAGAACACAAGGAGGATGTCATTCCATAACAGTATCTGAGAATTCAATTTCAAATCTCCAATCTCTAAACTATAAAGCTGGCAATTCAACTCAACAAGATAACTCTAGGACCATCTTATCTCCTTCCTATAATATCTAGAACTTATAATTTGATCAATCGGACAGACTCCAATAAGATATTGTATAAAATACATTTCCATCTTTGGCAAGACAAACCAAACACAGATAAATGCATTCACTTTCACCAGCACAGGGAGCACAAAAATGTGATCTGATTCATACGAATTGTAAGTGAAAATTAGAAGAGACAATCGACCAGAAATAAGGAAATAAAGATACGATCCAGACTTTGTCGCAGGAGGATACCATACTGGAAAGATAGTAGAGAGAGGGAAAGGGGAGAGAAGGATTGCCACTTCGGTACTCACCAAAAGAAGTTCAAAGCCTATAGGACACAAAAGTAGCAAGATATCACATCGAAAGACCAGGGTTGCAAACACCTGATAATTAGGCCAAGAGTCATAAGAACAGCACACAACAAATTAGAGGTGAAACCTTAAGCCATCCAAAGTAGTGAATAAGCAAGGATAATGATAAATAACAGCAAAACACCATACCCAAATGCTCAAATGCAGGCACGTGCCTATGTCTATGTGCAGGTGACAGAGGGTGTCAATGACGTTGCGTCATGTGCATTAGGCATGGATGCAAGTGTGCATTTCTTTGGGTGTTTGATTTAGTTTTTTTTGTGCGGGAGACTCAACTGGGTGTATGGGTTCACAAGCACAATCATGTGTGCATGCTAGTGCCCAAAATGGCATGGAGTGACAATCAAAGAAGAATAATACGGATAAAAGAAGTTTTAACTAAGGTTCTCTATTTCAAAATTATAGTTCCATCCGAGAATGGTATTGTTTACTTCCACTTCATTCAGTATTTAAGGGAACGCTCACATACCCCGGATTGACAAGCTATTCAGACACACAAAGCAGAAGCTACAAGCTAAAGATACAACAAATGAAGAACACAATTAAGGAAAAAAGAAATATCGAAACTGGTGTGAGTGGCTTTAATGGAAGTAATTGATTACTTGAAAGAAGAGGAAAGAGTACCAGACAGTTCAATGTTGCATAAAAGCTGCCTCTAATCCAATAAGCATATGCCATATTAACTGCAAGGTAATTACTGAACAATAGTCAAAGACTGGCAATAGCCCACACATAAAAATAAATAAGCAACAAGTTGCCAGTTATGTTGACTTCCATGATGGAAAGATGTCAATCAACAACCGCCAGAGGAAGCATCACAGTCACAGCAAATGTGATCAAGAAAAGCAATGGTACAGAGCAAGTCATCATTCTGTAGCAACTAGCAAATATCCTCAAAGATCATATAATCTCCTCATGATCAGATCATGTGGTTATTCACACACACACAGAGCATAAACCCTACTGGAGGCTCCCTTTTTAGGGTATTTTGATTCCACTGGATGCTAAGGCATGCATTCCCCTCTACTTGAAAAGAACAGGAATCACAATGGAAATTCTTTTACCAGTCAAATAGACAGACAGCATCTTCAGTTTCTTTTCATTTCATTTAGGAAAAAGAAAATTGGTTTCTAGAAAAATGACTTTATTACATACTGGAAAAATATAACATCTCATACAGCTTTCTCTTAAAAAACAGACAGGTGAAGGAACCCATCAAAGTTGTAACCTCATGTTTTCCTGACTCCATCCTTAGTTTAATACTTCAGCGAATCCACAATTTTACTGAGAGCAACTACAACTTTCTCCATGACATCACTCCCTCCAGACAATGATCCACTTATAGAGTGTCAAAGTTCTGCTGATATCAGAGTTCCAAATCCAGACAGATTTCAAAGATAACTGTTACAGGCCAATTAAACCAATATAGAAAGTCACACTAAGTATTAGATATCCCTACCCAGCCAAAGAAACTCTAGTGACCAATTTAAAGGGGTGTATGGTGCATTTGTAAACTACCAATCAGATACAATCATCTCAAGAAAGTCATGTTACTTTGCAATTGGATGACCAATGAATCTGCAGAGATGGAAAAGTGAAGAACAATTTGCAATTCCTAACTGGCAACAAATAAAATTGTCATGATAATCGTTGATTTACCTAGACCAAGTGCTAGTACGTTAGGAAGAGGACGGGTGCAATAGAACAGCAAGTGAAACTGAACCGCACTTAAGATTACAAAGAAAGCTTCTACTTGATGTCCAAATTTATGTCTAACCTGCCCAAATGAAGGAACTATAGTTTAGTAGGTTTGTAGCACTGATTTCATCACAATAAACAAAGAACTTTGTTATCCTAGTAAATACTTGCTTCCGACCTCAAATCACCAACTGGACAAAACTGAACCTAGGTACATGTCACAGGAGGCATAATTGTCAAGTTCAGACCTCATGATCAGAATAAAATCTTCCAAGATCAGACTGGTGATATAAATGTTTAGTGATTGCAGAAAGGAAAGATTACAGCCTGAGATGAGTTATGGCTTAACAATACAGAGATAACCCATATCCAAGAAAAGTAGTTGCCTCTACTTCCAACTAGCATGTGTAATAAAATAGTAGTTGTAATCTGTAACACACAAGAGTCAGTTGTCGCAGCAATAAGGATATTCTATAGATCTATAGATCACAGTTTACACTTTCTAAACTGCAAAAGAAAGAGCGTGTACATGGGATCCTCCCCAGACATCATAAAGCAGGAGCCTCATCAACTGAGCCATGCATAGGGATCAAATAAATGTAAACAAAGATAGCCGTACTGGAAGCTCAACGGTTAAATGTTACTCTAGGGATAACATATCAACCAACATTTATCAAATTTGAAACATCCTAAAAAGGCCAGCCAACACTGTTTATGTTCATGGATATAGCCAAAAGAAAAGAAGAGAGAGAGAAAAGGACATGGCAACGATCGCAAAGCAATTAACGTGAAGAATCCTACACAAAATGTGCAGCTGGATGATAATATTTCCACACAATGAGTGGCTAAGGAAAACAACTTGAGGCATTGTATCCACAGAAGTATACCGAATACTTGAAAGAAGCAAATTCAGCAGAGTGTAACGAACCAACATACTCCCTAACTCCCTCTAAACAAAATGCATCATCATACTTGACAAATTTATTAGTGTGTTCACAATCCCTTGGTCAAGGTTAGTCCACAGCATTGATAGATAAGGATCCTGTACCTCCAAACCATCTCATATGGGAATTTAGATACCTTTCAATTATCCTATAAGCAATCTACCAAAGCTTCCTTAAAAGAACTGACTGAATTTTCCTAAAACAAACCATCTCTCAGTATATGTTCAGTGAACCATGTAAATAGTGCAGTTTCTTTCTTAATTCTTTTAAAAACATACTCGAAATCCATAATAACCAAACACACTAGACCCATTGTATGACCAAAACAATCAGCAATATATATGTCATAGCACAGCATAGTCTCGAAAAGTTTCGGTCCTCTTCTTTCATTTTTGAAAATCTCAAAGAAAGCATAATCCAAACGTTAGAAATAAATCAGGTTGGTCCAAAGACATTTGTTTATCACTCAATTCAAATTATGAAACTATAGTTACTTGAATTGATATTTCCAGCAAAACACCATCTGATATCACGGGAAGGCTTCTCGCAAGATACTAAGCTACAAGGTCATCCACAATCCTCTAAATGTTTTTTTTAACTCTCTCTAGATGCTTTCTCTGCATGAAAGTAGCAGAAATGTATTCTGTATACATCTTTTTGGTCAAACATAAGTAGGAGAAGCAGTTCAAGCAATCAAACTAGCAGGAAAAAGGGAAAATAACAAGGAATAAGAAGTAGAAGAAAGGTAAAAATATCAAAAGCATACCTGAATCCTGCAAAACCTTAGCGTCAACAGTATGATGCTACCTAACACCAATCGACCTGATGATGGCAACAAAAACCTCAGCATGAGTATAAGAATATGATACTACAAATATTATAACACAAAGGCTTCACAATAATAAATTTTTACTTACAATATGCATTACACATGCAGAATTAATTCAGAATGATCAACTAAGTAAGCAATGAGCCAAGTGTCTAATTATCATAGATATAGAAGCAAGAGAAATATAAAGGAGTCAGAGAATTGCAAATACAGACCTTGTACTTGCTACAATAAACAAAGAACCTTCTATGTCTATTTAAGGTAACATGCAACTGATATTCGACAAGCAACTCAGGGTATAATAAATCGATGTCTATATAATTTCTAAGATATACACAGCCCCATGAAAATGCTTCGCACAAATATAAAAGAGCTTCATGTTAGAATTTCAACCCAAAAAGTTATGCTCACAGGTGGAGGAATAGTAGATAAGGCCCTTACACACCTACACACAAGAGAAGTGAAATTGACTCTATATAGACAAAAGTAGTGATATAAAACTAGAATCACCAACAAAAGGGAGAAAAAGAAGAAGAAGAAAAGAAACATTTTAATTGGGAGATTGCAATGGGGCCAAGCACGAATGGTATTGACAAAAAGCAATGTTTCCCACAACCACAGAGGAAATTTTCAGATTACTTAGATGGATAATTTCATAGAAGTCCCCAAAATAACAACCAACTAACCTGCATAAAGACTATAAATCTTTGGCAAGTGCAGCAAGCTCATTATCAATACAACTGGTGTTGCCAAAATTGATACCAAGAATGCACCTAAAAGGGGAAAGGATAAATAATTAAAAGATATATTTATATAGGGATCAGACTTAACCAGTCTGTAGCATTTTACCATTTTGGATTGTACTATGCAATTGGAATGGTTCATACTAAAAGTACAAGCACAACGTATAGAAAAGCTGACTGTACTACTATGAAAATGACCAGAAAATGATGAGCTTCAAGAGATCAAAGTGCAAAAGTAAGAATATAAGCTTCTTAGTTTAGAGTAACATCATGCACCACATCAAAGAAGCAATTTTTAGCAATGCTAGAAAAAAATGTCTACACTGAAATGTTTTGACTTTTATGTCACATGAGAAACCACAAAGCACATTAAATGACAGGCAAGTACATGACACTAGTCTGAAGGATGAGCATAGAGACATTTTTCCAATGTTTTTCCACTTTCATGGTTGGAAGACTCCACAACTAAAGAATTTATCCAAAGTAAAGAAGACATCAACAGACTAGGGGAAAAAAATACGCCATGTGGACTTGTAGGCGGCTTACCGAGGAAAGTGCGGGGAACAACTCCAGGGAACTCCAGGTGATCATACTAGCACAGTCATCAAAACCAAAGAATTTTCACCTTAGTATCTCTTACAGGGGAAAGTAGCTGGGGAAAAAGACATTGCAGCGGGAAAACAATTCATGAAGACACCCGGAAACAAACACAAGAACTTATGTAGCCAGCACATCAACTCTTAAAGACTAGCAAGGAATATTTTAACCATGGAACTTGCGGTCTATAATAAAGTTTTTCCACATGGGTGGGTAATGTGAACAAAGCCCACGATGGGAAGAATTCACACACTTCTGAATTAACCAAATTAAGCACATAATGATCAGCTTACCCTGTCGAGGTGATGCCGATGGTAGAGAATATCATGCATCGCCTGCAAAATAAAATACCATCGCAAACAAGCAGGAGAGTCAGCCAGAAGACAGAATTACGACAATCCAACCAGTGCCATCACCATTCCGTCTCTCTGACAACAGAACCATCTCAAGCACTTGACCAAAGGAGATCAACCCCGACCAACACTCTCATCAGCTAGGAAAGAGCAACTGCAATTCCTAACGTTCACCCATAAACCAGGAATAACTTTACGACAGTAAATTTGAAAACTCTTGCGTTCTTGGCCCCTTTTAATCAACACCCAGAAAACCGAACGCACCGAAACCAATCACGACCGAAGGGAAATTGAAGCTACCTGAACATTAAAGCTTTCTTCGACCTTAGTATAAGGCACCGTGAACACGTAGAACGCGGCGATCGATCCGAGCAGCAAGTCGTACCCTGCAATAGGACACGACATAAGCGCGCAAGCACGAGACTTTAAGGAACAAGAACGCAGGCGCGGCGCCGCGCATCGTACCGAAGCTGCCCAGCACACTGGAAGGTCGGGAAGCCATGGTCGTCGCGAAAGGCGGAGCGAGGGAGGACAGAAAATGCTCTGCCCGTCGCTGCGGCGGCGGTGACGAGACGAGACGAGACCCGACCCGAGACGGGGAGATGTCGGCCCGCGGATCCGGGCTGGGCCTCGAAGGGATCGCTTTTGGGCCCGGCTCGGCCCGGCCCAGCCCGGCGCCCTAGGCAACTCAGGACGGCCCACCAGTCTTTTTTTTTTTTTTTTTCGGTCCTTTTTCTATTCTACTTTATTACTTAACTCTCACTCTCACACTTTTTTCACGTCTTCTTATAAACCTAAGAGTAAAACTTGGGAAAAACTTAGGTCTCCACAGGGTGAGAATTCGAATCATCTACCTTCCCCATGTAGTACCCCAGTTTTGTTGTTCAGTAGAAGACTTTTTTGGGGAATTCTCGTTGTCAATAGCAACTTGGATTCAAGTCATGAGATTCAGTAAAAATATTTAGAATTAATTTATTTATTTATTGGTCTGTCATTTTTTCCTTATAAAATACTGGATTTTGAGTAAAGAATGTGGGTTTGTGAAAAGAAATGTTAATTTCGTGTATGTTCAAGAGAGATATAATTTCCTTTTATTTTATTAAAATGCAAATCACAAATCATGTGTCATCATTTGCCATTGTCTTATAGAGTGCAAAATTTTTTTTTAGCTATTCAATAATTATAAAAATGCAATATATTTCATAAAATATGACAAAATTACATCCTTTTAAAAAGTAAAAATATATATATAAAGATCTAAATCACTTGAATTGACAAATTTATGTAAATCAATAAGTTTACCTACAATTCAGGTAATTAACGATTTATCAATTATATATATATTTTAATCCATTCGAATTGTACTAGACGAATTGAGAATTCTAATAAACATGGGAGAGATAGTATTATTTTACGGTTTTACAATTTTAGCCATTGCAGATTTTTCCATGAAAAGAAAAATCAAAGCGAAAAAACTTGCACCTAATCTTTTTTATTTAAACATAAAAATAAATAAATATTGATATAGACAGGAAATTAAAATAAAAAAAGAAAAGAAAAAAAGAAATTATATATTTGCACGCCAACGTTGACACGTCGAGCGGTAGCAAACGCGCGAGGACCGGTGCAGCGTAATTCGAGTTCTCCACCGCCGCACGAGCACCGCCTTCCGCCGCCTCGCGCGACTCCCGATGGCCGGACACGAGGACGACGAGGTGGCGATGGAAGTGGAGGCCGTGGAGGCCGTCTACGGCGGCGACTGCGTCGTCGTCGACCGGCGTCCCCCCCGGCTCCACGTCCGCATCGCGCCCCGCACCGCCGACGTCTCTTCTCAGCAGGTCCCTCTCTCTCTCTCTCTCTCTCTCCTCTTCGATGCTCTCTTCTCTCCGATTTCGATTCGGCAGGGCGGGGTCTCATTGGCGTTTGCCTCTCTGTTTTCTTCGCAGTTCGTGGAAGCGGTCATCGGCATAAGCGCAGGCCCGCAGGTAATCAACTTCTGCGAATTTCCGATGGAAATCGGGAAGACCGTTGCCGGATTGCGTAGATTCGGTCGATTAGGTTAGAAGTGACGTAGGATGCTGTAAACTGTTGGAATGCTTACTGTTAGATGGGATGGATTGAGTTGCAGGTTACCATTGGGCAGTGCTGGAATTGGTTTGTGTTTAGATAGTTTTCGAGCTTGGAAGCAAGATAGGGCCTTTACGTTTTTGTTAATCCTCGAGATCAGTGATACTCTTCCGAAGACAGTGTTCGCCGAAGCGAAGAACTGGATGAGTTGAAAGTGTCTTAGCAAATAGAGTATGTTGAGAATTGTGAGTTGTTGTGTGAAGGTTCGGAGTTTGTTGCCTGTCATTTCAAAGGTTTGAACCTCGCCTTATCGATAAATGGCATTTGGCATTCGAAACGAAAGGCATCTGTCTATTTCTCCTTCATTGCGTGAGACTTGGTGGATGTTGTCATCATTGTGGCAGCTGATTTTGTCTGGGATTTACTTGATCAATCTGTACCCTTTGGGGTTGTTGGTAAATGTGCAAAAGCTATACTTTTAGCTGGTGGTTGTACTTTGTCTTTTGTATGACTTTAATTTTGTTGTAGTATCCCGATGTCCCGCCTGATGTTGAGCTTATAGAATCGAAGGGCCTTGACGATAGAAGGCAAAAATATCTTTTGGATTGCATATTGGACAAAGCTCGTCAACTTTCCTCGTGTTCAATGCTCGTAGCACTTTGTGAGGTAAATCTGGTAAACTATGTTACGCAAGTTCTTTGATGTTAGCTAGTGCTGGCTGTATGTAAATATCTTTGTATTAGCTCCACTGATGGTGCACGCGCATGCAATAATATGTTTAACTTCATTTAAATTTGTAGGCCTCCTTAATTCAATCGTGTACATGGATCTTTCCTGTCCCTTTGTTCTTTCTTTCTAGCTAGAACAGATTTGATTTGCTCTTTAGGGGCTGAACCGTCTTCTCTGCTGGCAATCCTTCCTTTCATTTGATTTTTTATTTTTCGTGTGATGTCTGTTGACCTCATGGAAAAGTGGGTTCAATTTGTTTAGCATCTCAAATCTCCTCAGTGGAAGCTTAATTGGTAATTGTTGGATTTTTTGCTGTATCATCTGGTATATGCCACTATGTTGAAATCTCCTTTCTCCACAATGTTAAGAAGTCGGGCTGTGCTGAATGAGTTGCCAAAGTAGCTGCTACCTTGCATACAGGTAGGTGGCTGCTCAAGCTTGAAAGTTCCATTTGCCTTTGGTGGCTAGCACTGAGAACTCAGTTAACATGGTCTACTAGGTGTGATGTTTTGGTAGGAATTGGCTTGTCAACATGTTGATGATCATCGAACGTCTAATAGAATGGTTAAACATGTTGTAGAAAAATAGTATAACAAATGCATAACTGGTGGAATATTAGAGTTCAAGGTCTTGTCTAAATTCCAGAGGTTTAATCACCCTCTTTGCCTTGTATCTGTGCTCCATTCAATTGATGGTGTCACCTAAATGTTTTCTTTCTGACTTCTTTTTGAAATTTATACCGTATGTGGGAGAAATGTCCATAAAATTGCTTGTATTCACTGACCTAGACTAGTCTATGAACCGGTCAGGCGTCTCTAGTGTCATCTAGGGTAACGCTATCTATAAACAAAGTAGTATAGACATTTATATGTTAACCTGCTGAAATGGAAGAGGCACTTTACAAATACATCAGCCATGCAAGTTTGAGTCTCTATTCTTTCCATCCTAGATACATGATTTAGCTCAGTTTGCATGAAAGGTTCATATAGCCAATCTACTTAGTTGGATAAGGCTTAGTATCAATGGTTGTTGTTGTTGAATCCTCTCCCTGTGTGAATTTTCTTTTAGGAAGCGGTGGAACTCCTCTCTAAGATGAACCACCCAGAGGGTGACTGTCCCATGTGTTTGTATCCTCTGGTTCCTGAAGATACAGAACACAGAGATTTGGCATTTATGAAGCTGATGTCTTGTTTCCATTGCTTTCACTGGTCAGAATGCATTCTTGCTTGCACTTTTAGTTGTGTCTCTCATAGTTATGTTTTTTTCCCTCCTTGATCTTTAATTTTCTTCACCTGCAACCATGGCAGTGAGTGCATTATAAGGTGGTGGAACTGGCTTCAAAATGAGAACCAAACAGAAATTGGTGAGATGGGAAATGAAAAAGGTATGAACGTTTTTGAAAGAACTGTCTCTCTTTCGACTAAATGGTGGATTTTCTTTTCTATTCTAGTTCTTCTCTCTCCTTTTGTTACCTTTTTAAATTGAATTTTTCTTAGGGTAGGAGGCTGTCCGCGTTCATTCTTGGACAGCTAAAATAAGTTCACCAGTTTAAGGAGATTCTGAGTAGTAGTTTCAGTTTCATTTTATACTTATAATCTTACAAGAACACTTGCTTTGGCTAACACACAAATGCTACTAGTAAATTTTCAGGTTGTCATGCAAAGACAGCATAGTCTCATCTGCTGTCTTTGCATTTAGAACATGTCCAATGATTGCTACGTTTGGGGTCATGTATTTTTATTACCCGTTTGGATGCAATGTTTATCTTCTTTGGGATGATCATCTGTTTGCTCATTGTTCTTTATGATGATCCTTGGTTTGTGCTCTATTAATTGAGTATTGCTACATGTTGCTTGATCTCTGAGGGCTAATTAATGTATGCTCTTTAAAATGTATCTTTAGAGAACTTTGCCAAAATATGAATTGTTATGGGAAGGAGAAGACTCCTTTGAAAATTATTCAAAGATGCAAAGACATGATTTCACGTTGCTTCTGAATGGTTAGTAATAATTTTCTCCTTCTTGTCATTGACAAGGTTCCGTATCTCCTTACATTGGTTTCTATCGTCAAGCTGACTAATGGTATCAAATAAAATGTCAGATACTCCTTAGTTTACATCGTAATTCATCAAAGTAGGTCGTTTCTATAATATGTAACATGCTAATTAGGTGCCTTTTCTCGCTTACAACTGTTTACTGAAATAGAAGAGCACTTTGCAGTTGTATCTAGTCAGTTGTCATTATATGGATAGAAACTACTCGATGGTTCTTGTGCTTGTAGTCTGTAAGGAGCATTATTATGACACTAGCACTATTATTTGGCACATGCCTTTTCTTTATCTGATGAGGTTGTTCTCTGATGTGCTGTAATTGTACTTAATTTGTTTTTAGCCATTAATTTTTCTCGTAAATGCTTAAATTATAATTTTCTAGTACTTAACTGGCGGTTGCTGCTACATGTGCATCTAGGGTTAGAAAGCCGGGGAAACTGTCCAGTTTGCAGGAAAGTTTTTCAGGCCAAGGATTTGGAACATGTACTTAAGTTAATCAGCTCATTTTCATCCAAATCGGTATGCCATTTCCCTTATCAGTCTAGAGGAATTATTTAAAGCATACATCACTATAATTTGCATTGTCAGCATTAGTTGGTTGTTCTTGAACTAGCTTGAGGAACAACTGGTTGGGGGAGAATCATATAGTAGAGAAGTGGTCTTTGCTCATTTGGGTCAGTGGTATATTTACCTTATGCTGCTGTATAGTGGCCTAATGACTCGTGTAGAAAATCCTAGGGAAAGAACACTATGTTAAATGACTACAGAAAATGATGAGTATGTGGGGCTGACCACTATCAGCAAATGAATAATGGCCTTTGGTGGAGGGGAAAAAGGAGACTATGCAGGACTTAGGCCATAACTTGTTGCCTAAAGCATGAAGTGGCAAAATTTTAAAAATGGTCAAGATATATTATTTGGTGCATATTATTGATATGATGAGGGGAAACACATTGTCACTAGCTTGCTTATGCGTTGCACGGTTTTTTAGTTTAAAATTTAATTAGAAAATACATTTCACATATAAGATAACATAGAATCAACTATATAGCCATGCACTGGGTTTTAGCGAAAAAAATATAATATGTTCATTAAGTATTTTTTGTTATCTTCCAGTTCTCCTATTAATGTTTTCCTGAGTTATTTTCCTTATTAGGATAGGCATAAATTAGTCATGAAATATTTGATTATGTTTTACTATGAAATGTCATATGTAAGAAAGATCTGGTGATAACTGTTATAATAAATGATTTTTTTTTTGCTGATTTTGTTTTTTGGTGAAGTCATGTGTTGCTTGCTAATAAATATCAATTTCTCTTCTGGCTAATGAAATGAATTCATGCATATATCGCAGGTGAAACATTTTCTTTAATATAGTAACATCTTGCACTCCATAAAAATGGTTTAGCGCATCATTAAGAATAATTAGCATGAGTTTATATTTAAAAAACAAAATTCAACCAACTCTCAAATAAGCTTTTTTGATAGAAAAGGCAAAGCCTTAATTCAGTGAATGATGACCGATTAGATAGATAAAGGCAGCATTTATATACCTTATAAGAATATGTGAATTTAAATTACTCTATTCAACCTATATGAAAATAATATTGCTACTGTCGTGTATACCTAATGAAATACTCTTTGTATGTGTGTTATGAATCATGACGGATTTACATATATTCTGTAGAAAGAAGACTCCTCTAATTAATGTTTTAATTTCTTAATTATGCCGAAGTCTTGTTTTATTACTTACAAAATTTCTAAACTTTTATTTGGTAGAAGAAAGGCCCCTCTCATTAAATTAAATGCATTAAATGTCCAAAAATCAATATATGAGATCAGATTAGATGTCCTGTGCTTTTTACAGTGACCTTTTGGCTGCACTTCTGTGCTTTGGTTTGGCAGGGTCTTCTATCATATTGTTGTGGCTGACATTCTTATAGCAGTTCATAAGTTAGAATTCCCTTATATCCCTTGTGGGGGGACTCCTAGAATTTGGATCTTTCAAAAGGTCAGGCGTTTTATGTCTAAATTAACATGCACGGCATTTGTGTCCATCTGACAGCTTCAGCTAGAAATGAAAACCTTCAATTTTGGTTTTATTGTTCATTAACCTATGGTTCTCCTTTCCATCAACTTAATGGTTCTCTTTATCATGAATGACTCAGCCATTAAGGATTCTGTTGAAATCCTGCCGAAGGAACTTCCAATCGGTGGTCAAAATACCTTTTTCCTTTGCGTATTCTGTTGAGAGTCTATGATATTATCCCTAGCCAGGTTTAGTAAATGAATGCACTCTCTTGGTTGTATGGCAGATTTTTGAGGGAGATGTCCCTAAAGAGAATGGGGAGCTTCTCCAGTCAGATTCCGAAAATAGTAGAAGGCAGAGGTTTGAGACCATTACGAAAGTACAGCAAGAAAATAATGGCTTAATTGAACCCAAGAAGGACTTGGTCGTGTTGCCAGGCATGTTCATAACCCCAACAATTACCCCATTGACATCTGGTGCGATGAATGACAATATCGAGCAACAACAACCGAGGGACAAGCTGTCTCTTTGGAAACCGATTCTAGCAATGCCTTAAAGCAGCGAAGAGACAAGGCAGTTGCTTCTGTCCGCAATTCCATTGGATCCTCAAACACACGAGGCACCATTGATAATAGGAACTCGGGTACGAGTAAAAGCAGTGCGAGGAATGCTAGAAAGCCAGGCAAACACTGGGTTAGGAAAGACAATACATCTAGGGGTTAATCCTGGATAGAAGTACCAAAGGAGCAAATGTCAGTATGAGTTTTTGTCATGCCCTTATGTGTGTACTCCGTACACACTCCACGAAGGGAGTGCATACGGGATATCTTTGATTGTCCGTGCCTTCAACCCCACCTGGACATTTGAATCCCGGTCTCAACTGGACCAATTCATCTGATGTAAAATAGTGCAAATGTGGGATCTGCTGTAATGTGCGCATCAGTCGGATCGTGCAAATCCTTGTAGTAAGATGGAGGGCACGAATTTGCAGTGCGCCTCCCTCGGAGGTCCCTGAACAATGATAGCTTATGCGGAAGTCATTATTGAATTGCCTGAATAAAACTGCAACAGTCATTCGACTTTTTGTGATTGTTGCTCATGGGCCCTCCGACCCTCACCCGAATGTCCAGTGAATCTGCTTGCCTCTTCCAGTCCCGTAGAGACAGTTTTTCTATGGAGCTGTCTTTACCATGTATTTCGTGGAGGTAGTTATTAAAATGCGCCTTTCAGTTATCGACTATCCGACGAGAAGTAGCTCCTGATTTTTTACGAGACAACTTCTCCATAAGTTCGCTCATCGTTGGCTTGTGTATAGACTTCAAAGCTTTTACCTATGCAATTCTCTTCTCGTACAGCTCCTACTATTCTTTTCGTTGAATTATACATGGAGATACCAATGCTGTGAAATCTCCCTTTCAAGCTAGTGATGGGATGAGATAATCGAATGGATCTGAGAATTGTGAAACTGCATTCAATCGCTCATTCTTCAGTAGTCTGATTTGACCAGGAGCCGGGCCTGCTTCATTTCGCACACCAAAGTGCTCATTGCTTGTAAAGCTTGTGAAGCCCCTTCGTGCCAACACACCACCCGAGAACCCCTCCCACCCGGGACCAGTATGATATCTTTCGATGGATCTCATGTTCCGACAGTCCAAAACATAATCATTCAAAGAATCGGTCCCACAAAATCTCAAACATATGCTGGTGAATCTGTCATTTCCATTTCGTTCTATGATCATTGCCGTCTCGCCCCCAACCAACCGAGACACTTGTGGAAAGCTTGTGCTAACGTGTAGGAGTCCTCTTGTCATTTACCATAACTTCTCGCACAATAAATTGGAAGCTCGATTTTTCCTATAAAACATCATTAGTGATTGCGTGATATTCTCCGAGGATCAGAATTCAGAAGTCTATCATGTGAGAGATGTTCGATGGTCAGATTTGATTTCCAAATCCTTGGCTATGTATATCCCTATCTTGGCCTTTTAAGCAAGTTGGGGCTTCACTAGCTGGACCAAGTTGGGGTTTCACTGATTGAACTATCAGAAAACTAATTCTTCTTTCTTTAGCATCGGAGTCCTTCCTTGGAATAGCTAGGCATGGTCCTCTCTTGGCTCTTTAATGCATTTTCAGAGGAAACCGCTACTTCTTTTAATTGAGAAGATTTCTTTTCTCAGTAGAATGCTCAGGGGATCTTCTCACAAGCAACTGCTAATCATCTTAAAATGAGGGGTTCAGCTGCAACCTAAAGTTATGGAATGAACAGATTATTTGGTTATATTACTTGCGGAAATCATTGATGGGGTGCCAACTTGCAAGCTCATGGCAATGCACCAATTGTGTTGCTTAATTAAATTCACTATGGTTAGTTTTGAAAAGAAATGTCATATGAGTAAGGAATAATTGGTTCCCCCTAATACCATCAAGGCAATAGTTCAACTGGATGAGGGCTTACTCATGGTTTCCTTCAGGTAATTAGAGATCTGAGTCGTGCAAATCTAAGAACTAAACTTTGAGCCAATCCACATATCTAGTTGACATTTTGGTGAGGTCATGGTGATGGGCAAACCCAATTCAAAATGAGCTATTTGGAGGATAGTTTGAGGCTTTGGTGCAAAGTGATTCAATTCAGGTAATGCAATAACATACTCGGCAGACCTATAGACTAGACATTCTGTGGAGTGGCGTGGGGCTCCTATGGTAACGCTTAGGGGAGGTAGTTTCGCTAGTTGCTCTCTCTCATCTTGTTAGATAGCAAAAAAAAAAAAAAAAAATATCAGTTCTCCATGTTTGATCGATTATAGAAATCAACTTGAATAGAAATACATACAACACATCTCACATAGTCTTATTTCTACTTTTACCTTATGCGCTAAATACAACTGTCCTGCCATTCTGCAATCTATTGTACACTTAAAATATATCTTACATCATTTATATATGAGGTTTGATGAGTTCTATATATGCATAGTCCCCCCACTTATTACTTAAGTTTTGCATCGGACTTTGAATAATTGCATTGCATTGAAATAGTCTAGAATCTCTCTCCTACTTGTCTGCATTTTAGGGTTTGAAAAGAATCATGGCCGGAATTATAGATAGTTTAGCCGTTTAGTTGGACCGAGGAAAGCAAATCTCTGTGCTTCCTCGTGGGCAATGACCCCCTGCTGCCTGCTTGAGTTAAACCAAAAAGTGCGAACCTAAAAGTTGGGAGATCCTAAAAGGAAAGTGAATGATTTTAGTGGACAGGTGGTACTCATTAGTTAGTCGAGGTAAAGTAAGAGATGAAAGGTGGAATGATTTCACATGTACATTAGTTGATCCTGACTAAGCAATTAGTCATATGAACGGGGTTTCTACCCAAGTCAGAAGAGAAAAAGACAAAGGGCTCTCTAACTTTTTTTGGAGTTCACTTTCTACCTGCTAGATTTCTATGTCAGATTTAAATTAGTGAACAACGCCTGGAGAAACCGTGGCATTTGCCAACACTGCTCTATCATTAGCATTGATCCTGAAATCTCTAGAAACATGCAAGTAAAACCCTTCTTCCTAAAGTGATGCACTCTAGAGAAAGCTGTTACATCACACTTTCACTTTGTCCACTTGTGGGAATTCGGAATGTAATCAGATTGATGTGTTAGATCGATTCACCGTGAATCGCATGCTAAACAGCTTCATCAAGGAAGGCCCTAGCTCCAATTTTTTTTTTTTTTGTGAATTTTCAACATTATGGGCGCCTTTTCTGGTCCAGCCAATTCATACTTTGGATGGAGGAAAAGCTTCCCTGGACTATTCATTGTTTTTCTGTAATCATGGACTCTTGAGCGACAGTTCAAACAGGGGAAATCGCTTTTTCGCACCCTTTCTCGTGCAAACGAAATTACAAGGGTCAAACCGAATTTTCGAATTTCGTCTCTTTATTTTTGGTGCCGACCATGAGTGTTTATCAAATCCGCCAAACTATTTATGCCGACATCTTTCGAGTCATGTTTCGGAGATTTGAAGGATCGGACATGCTTTCGTTAAGGGTAGTCCCAGTAATTTTTTCTTTCCCAAGATAGACGAGTTCTCACTGAACATGTTTCAGGGAAAATGAAGAATTTTTTAGGGTGATGTTGCGATCCTAATTGAAAACCCTTAGTTATGGACTGAAAATTAAAGAAGAAAGGAGGAAAAAATGTCATCCGAAATAGAGATAATGTGTGTCTCATGCTCCACGAGATATTCCATAGTTCTAATGAATGGCTCCTGGTAACACATCCAATCAATAGACCACCCAAAAATCGAGCCATATAGTCAAAAAGGGACCTCATGCCCCCATTGAAATGAATTGGGGGCAAACATGCAGATTGAAAATTCTCTCAATGTCCAAAATTGGACGATTGGCGTTCTTTTAACCTTTATCAATTTAGGGAAATATCAGAATATATGATGTCACATTGTATGGTAATCACTCCCAATTTCTCATTTTCCTCCTTTTTCAAACTTTTATTTCGCATTGTATCAATTTGTGGATCTACAAGTACTCAGCGCAATCCTTTCAATGCCACTATTGAAAATTTAAAAGAAAGTGACTTCATAATCATTGTAGCCGCTTTGCCTTATGTAAAGTGAGTTTTTTTTTTGCCAAATGCTCCGATCTCTTTTCTCATTCTTAGCTTAAATTTGTAGAAAAGTTGCCAATGGTATCAAAAATTTCTAGACTTCTTATTTGTCTCCTTTTTGACGAGTGAGGGGGCATGATAGAATATTTAAAGATTACACCACACCTTCATCTACTAGCTTAAATTTTTAGAACATTTAATAGGGGTCTCATGAAAATTTAAATTTATGTTGTGTGCACACTTTTTTTATTTAATTGACTTCCATTGTATTTCTCTTTTTGTCTATCTTCCATGCTTTCAAGTATCGACAATAACACGAGAATTAGATCAAAATTATACAGCAATATCACGGGATCATTGTTTCATAGCTCTTCACAATGCTTGTCTTTGGATGAAAACATAGAAATGCAAAGTGTGAGTACATGTCTATAAAATGAGACAAAAAATGAATTCTCCTTCCCTAGCTATGCATTTGCTTGTCTATTTTCTTTTCGCCCCTCCACATTTCTCTAAATTATTTTCATATTTTCTTTTGCTATACATCATTCACCAAAGATCGAATGAGGGTCAGTGGGAGACAGAACATTCCATGCCATCATGATAAACCGAAGCCATCATGATTATACTTTTGTTGTAGGGACTAGTCAGTGTACTTTTGACAATGGTATTCGTCCTCTGGATCCATCTTCTTCCTCCTCTAATTGGAAATCTCCTGTATGAATCTTTTCGGTAAATTTGACTTTTGCAAATGGCTTTTCTCTTTTTCAAGGATGTGACATTCTCTATTTTAATTGTTTTCCCTTCTACATTTTTTTTTTTTTTGGAATATGGCGAACCTATGTATTCCTGAGTTGAGACCAAAAAGGGTTCAAGATTTACCCCCTTGAAAGATTGATACATCATCACTAAAATTACAAAATTCAATCATCAATTTAAATCTCGACATATATCATTTCCAAAGACTTTGCATAATGCACCCAAATGCTTTAGACCAATTCGAGGGGCATCCTCAGGTTGTACATCTTCGCTTCTGAAGAAGTGACTGATTTCCTTTCCCAAAACACCGTTTTACAATATGGACATTGTGGAATATGGTGAGTTAACATAAACCTACAAAACAAAATGAAGAATTTCAAATAGAAATATAATTAAAAGATCTATTTTCTGGTCTTCTCAAATTTACTTTTATTCTCTACGATAAAATTAAGTATGTGAAGATTCACTTCACGTTTTCTAGCCATTATTTCGTCATAATGTATGACAAAAGCATTTGACGGGGCTTTTGCATGGCCAAGAAAATATGGATGATGTGGAGCACAAAGTGCAGAATCAATACAAAAACAAATGTGTTTTAGTAGGACACCGATCTAGGCCTGATAAATTCTTGAAATATGATTGGCCTAATATAATAGATTTAGTTAATGTTATACTTGATCTATAAGGCCACTGAAATGGAAAAACTCAAATATCATATGGTTTCGACACCAAAAAGATAGAAATAAAATAGGGAAAAAGCCATAAAAAAAACCCCAAACTTTGCCTCGAGTGACAGATTTACCCCAAACTTCGTTTTGTGACGTGAAAAACCTCGAACTTTGCAAATTGTGACACATTTACCCCATTAAGGGCATTTTCGTCTTATTCTTTATTTTTTTCTTTTTCTTTTTATTTTTCTTCTTCTCCCTTCCCTCCGCCGGCCGTGGCGGAGTCGGCGGAGAGAAGCCGGTGTTCGGCGAGGGCTGCCCTCGCCGACGTCGGCGAGGGGTGCCCGACACCGGCGAGGGCTTGGCGAGATGTGCCCTCGTCGGCGTCGGGCGGGGTGCCCTCGCCGGATCCGGCGAGGGGCCCTCGTCGACGAGGCCCTCGTCCGACGCCGACGAGGGCCGCCCTCGCCCGACGCCGACGAGGGCCGCCCTCGCCCGACGCCGGTGAGGGCCGTCCGACACGGCGAGGCTTCCCTCCGCCGGCCATGGCGGAGCCGGCGAGGGAAGAATGAAGAAGAAGAAAAAAAGAAAAAAAAAAAAAAAAGTTTTTAAAAGTAAAAAGACCAAAATGCCCATATGATTTAGGGTAAATGTGTTACACAAATGAAAGTTCAGGGTTTTTTGTGTCACAAATAAAAGTTTGGGGTAAATGTGTCACGCTTAGCAAAGTTTGGGGTTTTTCACGTCACAAAAAAAAGTTTGGGGTAAATCTATCACTCGAGGCAAAGTTTGGGGTTTTTGTGGCTTTTTCCCAATAAAATATGAAGTGAAGTAATAATTTGTTTTTCTACATTTGAATAGATCCATTGTGCTAGTAAAAGTAAAATCAAACATTAAAACTTGATGTTGCTAAATTTTCCTAGATGCAAAGACTGACCTTTCTAGTGTTGAGGTAGAAGCTTGCTTGTTGGTAATTAATTCTTTGAAGACGTTATACATTAGAAAACAGATACTTTGAAAAAGATGAACGATAGAAAACAAGGAATGACAAAAAGAAAGTAGAAAATTAAGCAAAATGACATAATTTTGAGTAAAGCTATCCACATTAGATTGCTAGCTGTGTCTGGTAGGATGCTCAATGATTGACTGGATGCCAAGTCATCAATTTTCCGACGACAATTAGTCAAAAAATTTCATTGGAATTTCATTAAAATTTTTAAGGCCACATTGGAAAAAATTGAAAGTCTTATGCCTTGGACATTATTAATGCTCGTATATTGTGCCTTGCTCTAAACTCATAATATTTATGCACAATAATAATGCTCATTCGTTTTACATGCACTCAAATTTCAAAACCCCCATCCATGTAATACATCTGCATAATGGAAGAGATAGTTTTGTCATTATAAAGAAAGGAAAGCTCGTTAAGAAAATCCTTTTTGATATTTTGAAGATTTTTATATAATAAAGGCTACCAAAATGTGAGTTTGAATGTATAGAATGAACAATTTAGATACACACAAGCCATATGCACAGGAGTGTTAATAACAGGACGTCTATTGCATGGAAATGTTTTGGATATGTAGAAGGATAACAAGCTATCGAACAAGAAATGTATCTATAAGTCTTGAAGAACCTTTAGAGTGCTTTTCTGATCATAAATCTTTATAAAGTGTATGCATATTTGTATTATGAAATGAGAGTGATAGTATGTTGACAGAGTGCTTGGTAGAAGCAACACTAGAAGTTTTTAGTAGAAGTAGCTCATTTGGTACAAGTTGTAACATCTCAAGAATTACAAGTGGATTTCAACCTTGTTGATGCTGTTAAAGATAGGAGAGCAAAGTAGGCCAAGTGGCAAATCGAACTAATTTACATCTAGTTTGCATTCTTTTATTTTAACATTTGTTAGATAGAAGATTGTGATTTTGCATGAGTGTTCATGTTTCTATGGTACCAAATTCATTGTGTATTCGTGAAAAAAGTTTTCAAATTTCCTAAAATGATTAATTTGGGATATCTATGTCACGGTGAGTATAATTTGAGATTTTTTATTACATTAATGTGATATAATTCAATTCATATTCACCCTGTTATAAAGTTCTAAGGCACCTCTATCGTATAATTCAACATATCGACGTCAAATTCGAGCTCATACTAAAACCGATTGGGCTTGCATAACTCCAAGCAAATAATTGTGAAAATGAAATTGATTTATGGATCACCAAGTTAACAGCAAAACTGCAATGATGGAAGATTCAATTTGGATCTTGCATGATCTTATGGATTGTGATGTTATCCGATTCATGCGCGAATTTCTCTTGCTTGAAGACCCGTGTAACCTAGCGTCCATGTCAATGTCAGGGAGAAAATGATGGGATACTTCCACGTCGAATGCGCACGAAAGCAAGATGCTTTCTGACATTTTGGGAAGTGGGTTGACAACAGTCATTGGGAATAAGCAAAATCGTCCACCTTTACCGCCAATAGTTATGTGCACCCAATCAAATTGACACCACATCAACAATTTCCTTAGAAATATCATCGAGAGCTGTCCATTTTTTTCCCCTAAAAAGTTGGTGGATATTTCACTGGCCAGCCGCTATATCTTCCATCCAATCACACCATTTTCTAATTTGCCAAGCGATGATGATTAGTTTAGGAAGGCGGATCATCGACCTTTATCGCCAATAATTACTTGTACCCGATCGAAATTGACACTACATCAATAATTCCTTCTTTTCCCTAAAAAAGTTGTAGATATTTCATTGGCCAGCCCCTATATCTTCCATCCAATCACCATCTTTGAACTTGGCGAGCGTTATGATCACTTTTGGGAAAACCCATTCACCACAAGTCTCGATTCATGAAACCCTAGAGCCGACTATGGCTAGAATGTTTTGATTTGAGTAATAGGGTGAGACAGGGACTTTCTGTAAGCAACATCTTATTGGTAGATTTGCCAAGTTTAGAAGATGAGCTAAAAATATCAAGAGTAATCATCTATCTTTTAATAATTTGCCAAAGTTCCTAGTTTCTTTCTGGGCACACCCACGTTTGTTGCCTGCAATGTACCTGTTTCGAGAGGGCTTCTTTCAATTCATGATAATTTGTTAAGTAGATATCTATCTAAGTGAAAAAAATATGTTACTCCATGTACTTAACCTGTTTTAGAAACCCTTGTTGAGTGGGGAAATGATGCACGATTTTTTTGCCCTTAAAGCTATGCATAATTGGTCTGTGTTAGATAAGATCTATGCGGACCTCATGCAAAAGACTTTGAAGGCTTGGTAGAATGAATAATCACGGCTACAAGCGATGTAAATCTACATATGCATCTTTATATAAACATGTGTATATGACATATTTCTATGGAAATCTATTACGAATTTCATCTCTTTAGTGACGGCACACATTTACTTTGTCGAAACAATACAAGGGTAGTTAGTAATGTGAAACTTTATAAATGACCAATAATTCTCAGTTTATCATGTCCCGTGTCTCATGCATAATGTTCGAGTGATCTTAAACTTAGTTTCAAACCTTCGTCTTGGAACAGATCCATCGTGTCAACCCCATTGCTAGCTGGATCTAATATAAATGATCTACAATCATATAGTAAGCGATAATCTAGATAAGAATGTGACTTCAAAGTCATTTGTATTCTTCAACTGGGTCATGCACTTTCAATTCTATATGCATGTCCGTTTATTCCAAATCTCGTATTAACTAATCCGTTGGTAAATATTGAAATATCTTAGACTTTAATGCCAATCATATAATCAAAGTATAAAATATTGAGAGAATTTCAACATAATGACGAGGTCTCGTCTCTATAGTATTGATTCGCCAGTGAGACTTGTTCAATTGTACAGCGTATGTGAAAGAGACTGATGGTTTGTTAAAAAAAAGAAAGAGCGACTGAAGGTTGACGGTCACAGCCTAAGTTTGACTTCTCCATCGGTTTGGCTAACTTGAGCTTGGAGTTTCGCTTCTTTTGCCGAGGTTAGTTATTTCAAACGCTACAAAACAGAATCTTGCAAAATCGATTTGGGACCTTAAATTCATTAGATTCAAAGATACAGATGAATAGGATGAAGCAAACACCAAAGCCGTGTAAAAAAAAAATTATTTCGATGGCGAGGCACTTTAATCGCTATGGGGAGCACAGGCATCGGAGATAAGAAAAAGTTTATTAGTAACCCATGTACCATACATATTGAGCTGATATCACTGAACCGATCGGATACTCTTATGTGTCTAATGAATTTTGAAGGGTAATGCACGGTACGAAGTTGGCAAAGTTTATTAGTTCGGTGATACCACATCTATAGGTTATGTAAATATGAAAATCAAACGAAGTAGAAGAAGTTAGTTGGACCGTCACTATAGTCCGAATGTGCTTTCATTAGTTGCATGAGTCTGTGCTTTTAGGAATGACCTAATAAAGGTCATGAGTTTGTGCTTTATGGAACGACCCATGAAAGGATGAAAGTGAGGCGATTTGAGCTTTAGGGTTTCACATGCCAAGAAGTCCGAAATGCTTATCATTCAAAAAAACATTAAAAGATTCACTCCAGGCCTACAATCCACGGTAAGCGTCACATGACATACTTCCACGGAGATAGCTAGGAGCGAATGACGATGATCAAGTGGGTCCTGTCCTGAGCGCGCATACACTCAATCCTTTGATTGGCTACAAAAGAGAAATGAGGTCACTTGATATAGGTCCCATGCCAAAAATGTATTTGGGTGCTCTGAGGGCAAGGGCACGAAGGATGGCCAGTTTTGAATGTGGATTGCCTTGACCAAAGCGGGAACTTCTAAAAGAGCAAAACGAGAGGAGGCCTATTTTTGTAGGGCGCAATCGGTCAGTAATAGTGGCAGCCCCCAAATTGGCGAGTAGGAAATGGAAAGTGCACGCATGCTTTGTTTTCATCATGCTCCAATTCATCAACCTTTATTTGATGCTCAAGCAATTCCAATTGGGTATGTACAGATGAGAGAGAGAGAGAGAGAGAGAGAGGATTTTATCACATTTACAATGTGAGGGAAAGGGATTTTGGTGTGCAATAGGCATTATCCCATCATGTGTTACTGTGTCTTTCGTTTTGTGATGTTCCCTAGAATTTGCACATGTTACTTGCATTTGAAATGAGGTGCCATCATATTTTGTGGAGGGAACAACTGGAGTAACATGCCAAGTTCCCAGACTTTAGTCCCGCATGGGAAAAATCAAAAGTTATGTCGGATAAGTTATAAAAGGCAACTCAACTTATATGCAAGAAGTTCTCTTTCTAGCTGTCATCAGATTGCACCATATAGTATGATGGTACAACTAGGTCATGCACATGTCCTTGCGTACCTTGCTTAGCTATTGAGTCTATTGCTAAAGTGATAGCTGGTACAATGGTATGCACATTGCGTAGGAATCACTAAGGTTTAGACCTTGGTAAGTATACTTATTGTGACATACCAAAGTTCTACATCAGATGGAGAGGTAGGGAGGGTTTGGATAAAATGCGATTCTTACAAAGTTTTTAGGATGGTGGAGGAAATAGAGATAAAGTAGACCACACATCAAAAAGGAGAAGTATTGTTGGGCAATAAAAATGACGAGGACGTCGGTTCTTTAAGTGGGGCACACAAAGTTCCGGATGATAAAAGATGTCTTGTTAAGTGATTCACAAGGAAACACCTATCCTATCCTAAATGGTCACTACTTTGAATAATTACTCAAATTACTTCTTTTAAGAGCTTGTCTCAACATGGGAAATGAGCCAATCGTCACACTTATGATCAAAACCTCTCAGCTGGGTTAAATTTAGGGAAAAAGGGAAAACCAATCAAGTGTATTGAGGAAAATAGCTCATAGAAGCGTGGTGATATTTTAAGAGCTCAAATATCATATTAAGTTATTAAGACCCATGGCGACATTCCTAGACATGTGAATGATCCTTTTAAGGATTGTCCTTCAATATCTTTTGTCTTATGCTCGACTCTTTGTCACTACCCTTTTTGCTAAGTTTTGGACATACTTGCAACTCTTCACCAAGTCAAATCATATGTCTAGACCACATTTTTATTCACTTCAACAGTTATTAGTTGACCCTCTCTCTCTCTCTCTCTCTCTCTCTTATATTATACTAGTTTCAAGCTTATTCATATCTATTTAATTAGTATAGTGAAATGACAAATTCTTCAATACTTAGACATATGCAATAATATCATACCATATAAATTCATGTGTCTTTGAGATTCCACTTGCTATTTACTTTTTCGAATGTTTATTTGCTTGTCACGGTGAGGATTGGGAGGCCTGGTTAACAATTGAATAGGTATAACTAGGCAAATGAACTCTCTACAAGGGCACGACTTTCCACGATCAGGCATTGATGCCCACCAAAGCCCCAGCGTGCACATTGGTAGTTCGAATAGCTTTATCTAACGGACGGACGACCACGGTGGTGGTGGAGTTAGCATAGTGATTTTAGGTACATGATGCGGGCGGGTGAAATTGAAGTTATCATGGACTGAGCTTGACGAGTGAAAAGGATATAACAAGTGCTCAATGGCGATGGCATTTGTGATTATGACTATGTTAGTGTGCGCAGAGAGAGGGAGAGAGATTTTTAGCTTTGATTCATGTCCTGCTCGGGGCTTGGATAGCCTCAATCGCCATAAAAGGCGAGGCCTGCAAGGCCCCGAGAGAGATTTTTTAGCTTTGATTCATGTCCTGCTCGGGGTCTGGATAGCCTCAATCGCCATAAAAAGGCGAGGCCTGCAAGACCTCATGGGTGGATAGGGGCCGTCACCACCTCGTGCAACCACCAAGAGTCGCCTAGCTCCTATTGAGAGCACGGGGCTCCTATGACCCTTGCTGTGGGGCGATTCCCGGCACCATGCCCGCAATCTCTCTCTCTCTCTCTCTCATGTTCCTTTTATTGCACATCAGCAATGTCACATTAATAATTTGCCCGTGCTAGTGACTTTGATTGACAAAAGGAGTTTATTACATAAGAAAAAAAATTAAGGACCAACTTGCAACACGATGTGTAGGGGACCAAATTTGCACCCAAGCCCTTTGGATCTTTAAAATTGCCAACCACATTAGTACAATTAAATATGTTAATAACAAAAGGGCTCAATGTCACTAGTCATTCCACCATGCAGGTTAGAGAATTTATTTGTATAATTAAAAGTTCGAGAGTCCGATAGCATAAAAGACATAGATTCAAGGAACAAAATCCAGAATTGGGCACATTATCTGCCATTTCGTATTCGGCACTGTATCGACACATGCATTCATTTAAGTTAAAAAATGAATTAAACTTTCGCTCTAATTGTTTTGTGGAAATTGATTAATTTGGCAAAAAATTCAAAATGATCATTTGTATCACTAACAAAAATGAATGAATGAAAAACGTTTTCATTTTCTATGAAAATGTCTAGATATAAATTGTCTTCATTTTATAATCTTATTATTTCAAGTGATAAAAATTATCATTTTTAGTAAAATATTTTCCGAATTATTCATTTTTTACCAAACAAAAGGAGCCCCTTCTCTTTCTTTTCTCCCACTTGTTTCGACATTTTAGGTGTATCGTTTTATTTCTGACGATTATAGTCAATGAAGTAGAGATCTGTGCGTTTACATAAGAACGCCATTGAACCTTAAATCGCCTTCCAATAAGTGCTCTACTTTCTGTTCCAAATTAGGGTTTCTTCTTCCTTTTGCCAGGTTTTAAATTCAGTTTTGGTCGGTGCGTACTTCCTCGTTATTTCATGGACGGAAAAAAAGGTGGAACGGCGAGCACCGCAAATCCGTTGTAGGCCAATGTAATCGAGGGTCGTTGTCTTAAGCACTTTCTGATGACTTGAATTGACGCAGAACCACCCCATCAATCACAAACCATGCGATTTCATGGGATTCCACGAGTCCTTTTCCGACAGCGATTCACTGTATGCTGCTCGAAATCGGGCACTTTGGTTGATGGGGTGGCAAATTAGGAGCGACTGAGCAGATTCGGCGTGCGACCCGCTTTTCTTTTGACTTGTTTCGCCGACACTTCTACGAAGTTTAAACTTGCAGCGTGAATTTCGGAGTCCCGCAAACGGAGGGGATTAAAAGGATCTGAACTCGTGATCTATTGCTTTGGTACCGTGCGAGATTTTGTAGGATTACCGTTGATTAGTTTGAAACTTGATGAAGGCGTGGTTTAGTGTTAAGTATTGAGACAATCCCCTTTACATGCAGGCTTGGGTTTAGTCCTAAGAAAATTTGGACTCACGGTCTCCTGTGTTAAGATCCCATGTAAAATTTGTGGGTATCTAATTGTTTAAAAACTTAAAAGTGATGAAATCATAATTTTATGTTTAATAACCATAACACTTCCCCCAAAAGAAAAGAGGAAAAGAAAAAAAAAATTATAAAACTATTGTATTGAACTAAAAAAAAAGTTATAAAATTATTGTATTGAACTAATTCGATTATAAACCTTTTAATTGGACCAATTTAGTCTTAAATATTTTTATGTTAATATCAATTTAGTCCATCTGATCAATTTAGGTTGGTGAGGATTAGGCAAGAATCTCCTCGCCAGATCTAGTGAGGGGCAGCCTGGCTTGAATGACAAGGGGCCTTGCCACCATTGCGAGGGGCCTCGCCTAGGTGAGGCTAGCAAGGCTAGGGATAGTTAGCTAGAGAGGGCCGTTGTTGAGATCTTAGTTTGTGCAAGGTGAGAATTGGAAATTCATTGCTAGTGAGGGAGCTCGGCGTTGATGGCTATGGCTTAGGCTTGTTGAGTAAACACAAGCAAAGGCAGGAATCAGCAAAAATCAGTGTAAGTTGGTTCTCGGTGGTGAAGATGATAGCTTGGTTAGTTCTCACGGGTCAGTGGAGACGGCGAACGAAGGAGAACTCAAGGAAGCGTCGTCAAGGGTGAGTGAGTAGCGTGTCTCGGTCCGAGTTTTCTTAGAATGGTTGATCAATGCCTGGAATCAATCTCATCCTCACCCAGCCGTCATAAGACCCGCCGAGGGCCAACCTCATCATTCCAGTCCTCGCCCTTGCCAGTGGCCGGTGGCCTCGGTCGGCTGGTGACTAGTGGAGGGTAATAAGGAAAAATGAAAAAAGAGAAAGGAAAGCAAAAAAAAAAAAAAAAAAAAAAAAAAGGAAAGAAAAGAAAAGAAAAATGAAAAGGAAAAAGAAAATGAAATTTTTGAAAAAAGTAAATAAAATTTTTAAAGAAAATATCCACGTCAGCATTGTCTTGTCATATAAAATAGCTGCATCCACATCAACAAATTTCCAATCACGCAAGGTGACCGGCCAGTCGTGTTACATGCAATACGGAAATCGAAGTATTGTATGAGACAAAGCACGTCAACCAAGTCAATACAACAAGACGTCGTGATGGATATGAAGAGGAAAGGGATAGAAATTAACATTGGAAAAGTCCTAACTCCTTCGGAAAAAGTTCAGAGAGAGAGAAAGAGAGAGATGATTTTGAGGGTTCAAAAGTGAAGTTTCACATGCAATAGGAATTTGTCCATGAGTTTGGTATGCTCCTCGTTGTGCCATCTCTCTCGTTCTCTCGTTTGAGTGGACGGGCAAAAGAGGGGGGTGTTTCGTGACATGGACATGTTCGGGGTCCTCATTCGTTTTGGTAATAAAGTCTCGCGGACCGTGAGAGAGACCTCCCTTGGGGTCCGCTACATTGAAAAGACAGATGCGCCGAGTCTGAAGGAATTTCTTCCTAAAAAATATCATAAGAAAGATTAATTCTATCCCGATAACAGATAAAAAAAGGGGGGGTAGAATTGATTACTAAAACTCATTTGGTAGCGAAGAAGACAAAATTTAAGGATTCGGCTCTTGCTTTTCTCCGGCCAACATCCTCCACTTTTATAAACAATGACATTCACAATTTGTGACCTACCAATTAAAGATATGATTTGAGGAACTTCCTTCAATAGCTAATGGATAAAAATAACCCATTTTGTATTAGGTTAATCAAAACTTTGGATCGCAGATATCATGATCATATCAATGGGTAGATTGTATCGGTTACCTGCTATACGTTACCTTGAAGATTATAATAAATCTAAAAATGTTACGTTCGCCAATAAATGATCTCTTTTACTTCAATAATAATGTCTAAATCGTTATGTAATATGTCACTTCTCTAAATTCAAAGTATTTGCAACGTTATTTATGCCTTTCTTTTTCATTTTTATGTGTACTTACAATTGACATTATCACAAATGCAATGCCATATGAAAACTTTTGTTACAATTTTATTATAGATTGATGGAAATAATTACTAGGCTGTTACTTCTTGTCATGCATAACATTCATTTATTTTGTAAAGGTTGCTAATTAATTTTATAATTGCAACTTCATAGAGTAATCATGCTTTATATTCGTTTCTAGATATTTTTCAAATGCGCGCTTCAATTTTTCCTATCCGGGAACTCGCCCCGGATCTCGACAGGGAGCAGAAAGCTGTTGCATTAGTTTACGCATGCTATCAGGTTCAATTCACCTACATTACGATAAGAAGAAGCAAAATGCACAGTGCCAAAAGTAATCTTGGGCTGCTAATTGAAAGCTGCAACACATCTTTAACTTCCTTCTACTTATACCTTTTACAAGTTTGCGAAACAATTCATGGAATCTCTAATGCAACACGTTCTACGCCTGGAATTAACATTGCGAATGCCAAAAAAGAATTCGGCTGTTTCCAATCACTATGCAACTCGTGCAAAAACTGTTTTATGTCATTTTCACTCATTACCCTCAATTTTCCAAGGTAATTTGCATGTCACCTTGTTTGTATTTTTGGAATTTAGCAACTAAACATCAAATTATAAAATTGCAAAGTCACTATTTCGATAAGGAAAATCAATTATTCTCGTATGTTGAGAAAATTAGATAATCAATAAGAAGCCGTAGGATCCAATAAATGAAGGACCTAATACTGTAAAAATTAACCAAACTTTTGGTATAATTTCAATTTTGTTGCTAATTTTGTTTTGTCTTAAAAAATCCCCAAACCTACTCGCACGTCCTAAAAGCACTACTATTTTTTTTCAAAACTATTAGCATCAGGATCATTTAAAGGTTCATTATCAAATATTGCTTCGTCATTAAACCTTGATTATCATACAGAAAACAACAGCACCCCGATGTTGGTAATTTAAAAAAAAAAAAAAAACAGTGGTGGTTTTGGGACGCGTAGGTGGATTCGGAAGTAGAATAAAAGTTAGAAATTTTTTACTAGATAAAAAGTGTTTCAGGTAAAATTGAAATTAAACCTAAACTTAGAAAGTTTTTTGGAGAGTCAACCGTCGGCGACTCTCAGGTTGGAGCCTTTCGGCAAACACGTCAAGAGCCGACCTGAGGTCAATTCGTCCGCGGTCGGAAACTCAGCCGTGGCCTGTAAACCGTTTCGGCTGGAGTCAATCGCAACAAAAAAATTTGTGGCCAGAAAATAATGGTAGTAATAGTTGAAAAAATAATAGAAAAATTGAAAAATTGAAAAAACTAAAAGCTTCTTTATGGCCAAAAAAGGAATTTGGAAAGCTTGGCCTGAAATGGACCAGTTCCAATGCGAGGTCGACCCCACCACCCCAGTTGTCGATGTCAACCTGACCTTCTTTTGTCGCTTGTTCCAATGGCGAGAATTTGAGATGCTGTTGCTTTGTTTTACATCCACATGGGTAAAATCATTCAGTAGCGATCTTTTGGGAAAAATATCTATGCCATTTAAAGAGAAAATTATTCAAAAAAATTTTAAATTTATTATACTTTTACCAATTCAATTCTAAATCTTTTAATTAGGACAATTGTCATATATTTTTTCACATTTAGCCAATTAAGTCAATCAGGTTAATTTTGACCATAAATTCGCTAACATGGACACATCCTACGTGGTATAACCAATCCTAATGTAAATAATTTTTAATTATAATTTTATAATTTTTAATATTTTCTATATTTTTATTTTCTTTTTTCTTTTTCTTTTTCATCCTTAATTATGACTTCGACAACGGACGACCGGCCAAAGGCAACTATCGATGAGGGTCACCCTCACTGGGATTTGGTGGGGGTGACCTCGATAGCAAACCTTGGGGGAGGGTCCCCCTCGCTAAAGGCTAATGAGGGCCGACTTCGCTGGCCTTTAGAGAGGCTCGACCTCATTGGATTTGGGCAAGGCCAAGCAAGAGGGAATCGCATCTGGCAATGGCTCTGTGACCCTGGCCAACCACAATAAAAAACAATAATAATAAGAGAAAAAATTAATAAATTGATAAATTAATAAAAATTCTGAAAAAATTTAAAAAAAATTGTCGACATTAACACCGATCATGCCACGTAGGATAAAAAGATCCACATCAACAATTTCTGTCCAAAATTGGCCAAATAAACTCAATTGGTAAAACGTGAAAAGTTTAGGTCTTACTTGGCGCGGTTAAAAAGTTTGAAATTGAATCGACAAAAATGTAAAATATGTTTAGGATTTTTTGGATCGTTTTCCTATCATTTAAGCTTATGAAATCTGATACAACATTTAAATTCAAATGAACATATAATTATTGATTGGTCGACGACTTAATCCTATTTCCTTCTAATTATTTTTTAAAAAATACCTTTGTTCCTAGTTTTTGAGCCATATTTCCCCTAAACTGATTCAAAGATAATTGCCTAGAAATAATTTATGATCTTAGATAGGACCCTCAGAGTAGTATAGCCAAAATCAACTTGGACCCAAGTCTAGCAAATGTTTTTTTCCCTACCAATCCAGGGATATGAGTGCAAAAAAATGCTATATGGAGCAAATGAATTATCCCACATTCTCATGAACTGATCAAGTCCGTGTCTTTCAGCCCGTGCACGTGGGCTCGATCTAAAACATTCGCACAAAGTTGGTGAATTTGAACATATGACCTCCGATTTATGACTGGTCGAGATCTCTTGATGTTTAGACCAATCATGTCAGATCAGGACACTAAATGGCACATAAATAATGTTTATAATCTCAAAAGTCTTTTATGGATACAAAGAAGATAATAGCTGATAACACTCCCTCTAAAGTCGCGGAGAACTTTCTCATGATCCTTTAAGGTGTGTGTGTGTGTATTAATATATTATTTTGGGAAAAGCCAAGAAACACTTTTTTGACTTCTTATAAGTGAACACAAATGCTCTTGTAAACACAAACGTTCTCACTTCTCAGCCACTCTCTTTTTACCCGAAAGGAACAGAGGTGTTCTAGGGCCTTTCGATTTCCTATGCATTCACTTCGAATTTCAAACTATAAGCAAAAAGAAAATCCCCTTTTGCATCTCTGGTTTTCCTCCATCTTTTGTGCCTCCTTTCCTCCGTATAATAACGTGACGTAAAGAAGGATCTAGAACGAGAGGGAAAAAAAAAAAGAACTCTCGAGTACTGGTCGATAATATTAGTAGCAATAATACCATTTAGTTTGTCTCGTATGAGAAAGTGAGGCATGCAGACTCTGGTAATAAGCTTGACGACTCGTGGGCAGGTTAGGACCGTCGTTGCGCGGGCAAAAGAAAATTATAATCGCGCACATTTTTCGCTAATATATACGCACGAAACATTGCGTCCCATGAATCGAGCTCCGGTTGGGATAAATCGTGTTGGTTTTTCTTCTTTTTTTTTTCCACGTGGACCCAAGAGCGGTTTTTCTCGTTGCAACGCGGACGCCTTGTCTGAACCGTATAGTACCGGGCGTTACCGTTACTTCTGTGCTCTCCCTCTCTCTTGTTTGGTCGGAATACTCTCGCATGAAAGCTCAAAAGTTGCCTCTCTCTCTCTCTCTCTTCTCCAGGAAGTCACGGACGTATGCGGATGACAGTGCCCGTAACATCATTACACCGAGTGGCGTACGCACTCAAGAAAGGGAAAAAAATTATCGAGCAAATCGATCTTGTATTACACACACACACACACATATATATATATATATATATATGTGTGTGTGAAATCCGTATCGGTCCCACATGACAAACGAAAAAGTTCGTTAGATGGTTATTAATCTTATTTATCGATAATATCATGTGATAAGATATTAAACGAGAAAGTTCATTAAACAAATAATTAATTTTATCTATGGATAATATGATATGATAAGATGTTAAGATTTACTTATCGATTTGACATTCGATTTATTAAAAAAAAAAGAAAAAAGAAATCCCTCTTTTCTATGCACTAATCAGTCCCGAACCCGACCTTTTTGCACCAGACACTCTGTTTCCCTCTCCCTTCCCGATCTTTTCCCGCCTATATAAATCCGCGTTGCATGTCCGCTTGAACAAGAAACTTGCCAAAGTCTCTCTTCTCAGTCTCCGCCACTTTACCTCCGCTAAAGCAGGAGGCAAAGCTGCCGATACAGCTCGATCCTCGATCCTCCATTTCTCCGTCGAGGCGGCATCGATAAAGCGCGCTCGGCCCATGGCGATGAAGCTATCCATGCGGCCGGTGCGGCCATGCACAGTGGCGAACCTTCGGGAGCAGCACCGGCCCCCCCGGTGCTGCACCCTCGCCCAACCCGCCACGGATTTGCCCGTCAAGAGCCTGAAATCGGATGGTCACCATTACCAGGCGACCAAGATCTCCTCCCACTTCCTCGACCCCGTGCTGGACCAGGCCACTCCCGTGCCCCGGCCCGCGAGGCTGGGGAACAGGTGGATGGAGTACCAGGGCGTCCGGAACTGGGACGGCCTCCTCGACCCGCTCGACGACAACCTGCGGTGCGAGATCCTCCGGTACGGCGGCTTCATCGACGCCGCGTACAAGGCCTTCGACTTCGACCCCTCCTCGCCCACCTACGCCACGCGCCGATTCTCCAAGAGCTCGCTGTTCGAGCGGTGCGGGTTGCCAGGCACCGGGTACCGCATAACCCGGAACCTGACGGCGAGCTCGGGGATTCAGCTGCCGCGCTGGGCGGAGCGGGCGCCCGGCTGGATGTCCACTCGGTCGAGCTGGATCGGGTACGTCGCGGTGTGCCAGGACAAGGACGAGATCGCCCGGCTGGGGCGGAGGGACATTGTGATCGCCTACCGGGGGACGGCGACGTGCCTCGAGTGGCTCGAGAACCTGCGCGCCACGCTCTCCCACGTCCCCTCCTCGGGCCCCGCCGACGCGGGCGCGTGGCCGCCGGTGGACGCGCCCATGGTGGAGAGCGGGTTCCTGAGCCTGTACACGTCCCGCGCCGCGACCTGCCCGAGCCTGCAGGAGATGGTGCGCGAGGAGATCGCGCGGCTCCTGCGGTCCTACGGCGACGAGCCGCTCAGCCTGACCATCACCGGCCACAGCCTGGGCGCGGCCCTGGCGACGCTTACCGCGTACGACGTGAAGACGGCCTTCGGGCAGGCGGCGCCGCTCGTCACCGTCATCTCCTTCGGCGGCCCGCGGGTGGGGAACCAGAGCTTCCGGTGCAGCCTCGAGGAGCAAGGGACCAAGGTCCTGCGCATCGTCAACTCGGACGACCTGATAACCAAGGTGCCCGGGTTCGTCATCGATGGGGCCGACGGCGACGACGTGTCGAGCGACCGGGACGTCCCCGTGGCCGGCCTGCCGAGCTGGATCCAGCGGCGCGTGGCGGACACACAGTGGGTGTACGCCGAGGTGGGGAGGGAGCTCCGGCTCAGCAGCAGGGACTCCCCTACCTCAGCGGCATCAACGTCGCCACGTGTCACGACCTCAAGACCTACCTGCACCTGGTGAACGGCTTCGTCAGCTCGAACTGCCCGTTCCGAGCCACCGCGGAGAGGGTGCTCGGCGGCCGCCGCTCTAGGGCGGAGAAAGTCGGGGCGTGATCATGAATCCGACGGCTTCTCCGGCGAAGGGCAGGCCGGGCGACGGCTGCGTTTGTAAATAGGCGGCGCCCCCGGGGGGAAAAGGCGTGGATCGGCAATATCTAAGGATCGTGCCCCGAAATGGAAAATCACATTGAATTTCCATAGTTGGAGATTGCACGGACCGGTGGATGATCCCACATTGCTTGTCCCGCTCCCTTTTTTAAGTCAACTTACATGTAATTATCTGAAAATAGAATTTAATTAGTTTTTTAAATCGTTATTTCAAGAAAAATATATATAATATATATCGAATTTAAATATACGGACTTCAAGTTTCTCTAATATCTATTATCCAGAAACCTTAATGCAGTAATGCAAAGCACCGGCCAAAAAGGTAGTTTTCCAAAAATTCGATAACTTGTACATGTTACATGATAATCCGTGCGTTTTACAATATCGAGGAGGGTTATTTTTGGGGAAACCCTCAAAAAGCATATGAAATATACGTTGCCGATCGGTTTAGTAAACTTTTACCAGGGGGGACCTGAGAAGAAGCGTATGGATGGTAATGGAGTTTCCTTTTCTGTGGTCTTGCGTTTAAGCCTTGCTCATAGCATTCCAAGGGTGATGTGCCTTTAAAATCGTTACATAAGAGATGTCAAAAAAGAAAAATACCAGCGTAGCTTTTATCGAATAAGCTGGCATTCTTATAGAGAAAAGGTCCAACCTTGCATTAAATCAATATTAAACCAAACTAGAGAGTGCTTCTCTTCGATTTCACGCGTATTTAAGGTGTGAGGCGTTGAAAGTTGGTATTTATATGATTCTAAGGCTTGAGGTGCTTCCATATTGTTTAAAGCTATATATACTAATGGTGCAACATCTTATTCGCTACGTGGGAAACGAACTCACCCATAATTTCCCTCGGGTCATGACATTTATTAAAATAAACAATCAGCATGAAATAATTTGTTAGTCCTAGCATTGCTCAAGAAATCACATCAAAAATTAAAAGCAAAGGTCAAACTAAATATCCAGGGCGGTGGTGGCTGAGGTAATGACTTGCAATACCTAATGCAAATATGTACAATGTCTAGTTCAACCACCCCTAATAAAAACAGAATAGATTGTACTTTTTTGCGTAGCCGACGGATCATGTGCCCCGGTATCATCTAAATTTTTTTGATATTCGAATCCCACTATCTGATTCACATAATTAATAGCTCAGATGGGCTATCTTAAACGGTCTATAGACTGTGTAATCCTTGGCAATTCGGTCTTTAGTTCTTTGAAAACCATGGGAAAAAAGAAAAAAACTTGATTCAGATTATCGTAAATAGCTCCCAAGCCGTGAGAACACTTCATCATGTGGCCGGGGTCGACAAATTCAGGAAACTCGTTCTTCTTTCAGTAAAAGCCTCGTCTCACTCGGCACCTTCGCGAGTAAACATGGAATTTACCATATCGGTGGACCATCATCTGCAAAATCCACATTGCCCTTAAGCTTATACGTGCTGACGAGCGCCCCCCCACCGACTTCGACACAAATGACCTAGTTTGTCAACTCTCGACCGCCCGTCTTCGAACATTCGGCTCACTGGTTTCATGTCAGACATGTTGCGTAATAATCCGAGGATGAACGAGCATATGAAGCGAGACTACCGCTGTCTCCGTCGTTGGTGTTCACATGTGTTGAGTGGCTACGATGCGTGCGTATCTGTTGTGAATCACGCTACGAGAACGATCTCGGTGATCAATTTTGACAATCTCCCACCAACCAAGTACGGATGCTGTGATGAGGAAAGAAAGGAAAGAAAAGAAAGGCCGAGTTTCTCTCCTTCTCTTTTCAAGGGGGAGCTGCGCGCGTTCAGGTCTCCAAGTCAAACTCCTCTCGTACTTCGACTACGCCACTCGCACGCCGTCCAAACCTAACCCTTGTCGGTCATTCATCGAGGGAAAGGACTGCTAATGTGACTCCGACTCCGATGACAAATCGCAGGGTTCTTGATCACATATGATGTTACAGAGATTCAGTCCGGTCGACAGGAATCGTTCTAGGTGTGCCAGATGATCCCGTAGACTGGTGCCCGCAAACTTACGTGGCAATCAGTCCTTTGTGTTGTGATCGTAAGATATGTCTGTTCATAATGTTAACAAGAAGAACGGTGCGCAACCACACGATGATTTCATAGATCAATCTCTGCAAAAAAATCTCATCAAGCCTGGTTCTATCGGATAAGAAGGGAGATGTTGTAGTTGTGCATCTCTGTGAGAAATTGGCTGATTGATCATCGCTTTCATTTTGAAGGGTGATGTCTGGCGCATGTCAGAAGTTTAGGTGCAAAGGTAACTTCTTTAGTTAATTTCAACTGGGAATGTCAATTGGCTCCCCATTCAGGAACTCTCATCACAAGGGCATCAGTGCGCGAGGTGTGACTATAAAGGCAAACCCGTCTCAAGGATAAGCAGTTAAGAGTTTTCTCTGTGCGAGAACTTGGCGGAAACATTGTCTTAGAGACATTCACCGGCGGGCAGCTTAGGAATCACGTCGTAACTGAACCAACATGGTGGGCTTTCAATATGGTTGATTAGGGTAGCTCGATGGACTACTCTCGTCAGGGTTTATCTTCTAGGGAGTACGTCCGTTGACCAGTGGACAGTGACCGTATCAAAATATCCCGCTTTTTGATGCATAAGATGACGGTGCCAAAGAGCAACCAGAGGTTCAGCTTCATTCTCGGCAAACTGTCGTGCTCGTGCGTCAGTCACTTACTCTTATATCTGCTACAATCTGTTCGACTAATCACAAACGTCATCATCATTGTTGTTATTGTAATGAAAGATAACCATGATTGTTGTCAAGATTTCTGCAATTAGGTGTAGACTATTTGGCATTTTTGGGTCCATGCAATGTCGCTCTAACTAGCCCATAAATGCTACTCATTTGCCGCCTCCCCCTCCCCCCCAAAAAAAAATGCAATTCCATTTTAGAGCCTATTAATTAATAATGGAAGTAGGTACTATCGTGTGTGTGGGTGTCTATAGATAAAAATATATCAATCCCTTCTCCTGAAAAGACATCTTGCAAAATGCACATAGTCCTTTAAGTTTAGTGGTCCTACTGTACTTGTATCGTTGTACTAGTGTGTTTGTGCTATTACATTATTACTCTTGACTCATCCGCCTGTATAAGGGTAACCACTATAAGAAGTTGAAATATGAGATGAGCATTCCGGAAACCCTCTCTTCTCTATGCTATTATCCCATGGCCTTCTAAACACTTTCCTTCTTCCTCAAAGTCTGATGTTATTAAAAGCTTACAGTTAAATTATTAGTTTGACACAATAAGCTAGATTTGTGAGTAGCTCTTCACTTGCCACTTTGTAGATCCCATGAATATACATGTCAAATAGGTGAGTCGGATCGAATTTTGGTTAAGTCATACATGGTCGAGCCAAATTGAGCTATTAACTCATTTATAACCTATTTATTCGTAATATAAATTTTTGACCCACACTTGACCCAACCTATATTGCTTAAATACTTTCACATTTAACTAAATATATTAAAACTCATATCCAAATTGAGATGAGAGTGTGAAGTAAGTGAGTACAAATCAAGTGAGGGTGTGAGAAAATAAAGAGAAAGTTATGGACGTAGGTTAAGTTTGAATAAGTTGCAAACCAATTTATGACCCATGTAATACCCACATTGTGTTTAAACCAATATATGACTCATTTACCAAAAATAACTAGTAAATCCATTTAACATCTAGTTAAAAAAATGAGTCTATATTGGTCTAGCTGTGAATCAAGAAATTCTTAAGGCCTGAGAGCCTCATGATAGAAATTAATAAATCTTTGGAAACAAATCTCCAAAGACTAACAAGCAATCCCTTCCGAAAGCAAAGAGAAGGGTGTATGAAAAAGCATACCGGTTTCAATTAACTATTAGTTCAAAGTCTTTTGGACTGATTATTCATACTTGGTAATCTATAAGCTTCCGGGGCAAGTGGTTTATTGTATTCTTCAATTCTCCAAAGTCAGAAATGAGTGATCTTGCAATTATCGTCCTCGAAATATCAATCAACCTTGTGATTTTTTTCTCCTCCCGTCATTATTGTAAAGGTCATTGGTCGGTGGCCTTAGACATGGGCCAACGGAATGTTGAGAGCCGATTTTCTAAGTTGGACCGTGCAACTTGCATTGGCCAAAAATTTCAAAAATAATTTCCATCTGGAAATTTAAAAAATGAAAAAAGAAGTAGAGAAAACATAAAGTTCATTGAAATATGAAGTGGGAATAATACCTACCCGGTCCCCACCCGATGGCGAATTCTAATGGGGCATTGGAAAACCCCCCAATCATTCCGAACCATTTGGATCCAAATCGGGTCGTTTTCAGTACGTTTCTTGAATCCACGAACCGTCCAAAAGCTGCTCCCTGCATGAAAGCAAAGGGAATTGCGGCTCACCAAAAAAAGAAGAAGAAGAAAAAAAACCCTAAAATTACATAAATAATCAAATATATATTAATATAATAGAAGAATCGATGACCCGAGGAGTCATCTCACAGTCCCTACCAAACTTCCAAGACTTCCCAAGTTGGAATGATCAGACGCTTCTCAAAAGCCAACGTCAAAGATCATATCTTTCGATGATTATTTCGTATTTAATTGAGGACACACCGTAGAAGAAGGTGGTATAAGAAAGGGACATTGGAACAAGAAAAGATCAATTGTCGGCTCCCATGGTATAAATAAAAAATTCAAGGATCATATCGTACATTAGACCAAAATTCAATCGCACTATAAAAAGTAGATGAATTATTATACCTAAAAAAAGTTGACTTGCTTCTATTTAGCCAATTTGAGGCCTCAAATGTTTCTAGTATCTTGCTTCTCAGGAAGTATTTCTCGAATGCCGACCCCGGTTGAACCGACGTCTTATGGTGACTGAATGGTGTGAACATTGTGCGAACAAGGATGAGTTTTGAACCGGAATATATTTCGAGGTCGGCACTTCGATGTTTTGATGCTTGGGGGTGGTTCATGAAATTGCGTCCTATTAGAAAGAGAGAGCCGTGCCGGACGTATGAAGCCAACGTGACTCATGCTAAACTACATCACGAAAACTTCAAAGCTTTGACATCTATATAACTTCACCAGAGCTATAATTGACCTCCCGTTCTCTTTTCCACCACGCCACTTCACTAGGGTTGAAATGGACCTCCTATTCTCTTTTCCCCAACGCAAGACACGCAAACTTTTCACCGGTATTCGAATTTAAATTAATGGAGTATTGGTTTCGCCGAAAATTTCTTAATAAAGAAAAATATTTTCTATAAATATTATTTTCAAGAAAAACGGTTAGTTTTAAATTGTTTTGTGGTTCAAGAAAAGTGATTTCCTTCTTACTCAGAAGGGAAGTCGTTTTTCTTCAATCTAAATTTATTGTTTTTAGTCCATGAAAAGCGTTTTCCGTAAATCAATCACTTTTCCGTTATCCAAATATCGAAGAATTGGAAAATAATTTTTTTAAAATAGTTCTTTTTTCAAATAAACGGACGGTTGCATGAATATAAAAAATAGTAGTAGAGAGCTAATCTTCCAAGGATCGCTTCTGTCAACATCTCTGCTCCAAATTCTGGCCGTTTTAATACACATCGACGTATGAACAGACTGAGCGGTCAAATCTTGTAGCGCATGAACATTGTAGGGTTGGTCAATACGGCCCGTGGAAGGGTCACATCCAGGAATAGGTCCCTTTTGAAAATGCTTGATTGGTTGAGTAAAGAAGCCATTGGTCCCTTCTTCGATAATCCAATAATTATTGTTTTTTTTTTCGTTATTTCTTATTTTGTGAGAGATTTCACTTGCAATAAGGCATGTATAATTGTATATAGCTGGATTTTAACTTAGATTGACCACACATTTGAATTTTCAAGGTTGGCTATTCAAGATTAGGTTATTGGGAAGTAATTCCATTTGACTATATGTTTATAGTAAATCTATCAAAATAGATCATAAACTCACTTTTTAACTTATATTTAATGGATTGAGTTGTTCTATGGATTAGTTATATTTAGCAAATGGGTCATAAATGGGTTTAAATAAATCTCAAAATAACATGAATGTTAAAATGATTCACAACTTACTTACACCCAACCAATCTCAACAACTCTTTCTCACCATCACTCGATCTTAGGCTAAACTAAATATTAATATGAGTATTAAATTATCAAAAAAATTTAGAACTAAATTGGCTAAATTTAAAAATTTAGGACTGAACCGGTCGTTGCACAATAAATTTAGGATGTTTTGGATAATTTTCCAAAAAATATTATTTTTTCCCCTAAAATTATGATTTCCCGATATCTAATCTACAAATTTAAGATTATCATCAATGTAGGATTTACTATTTAACCTAGAGAATCAAGAGTAGAAATTATGAAAGCCATAGTTATGTTGTTAACCGTGGTGGAATTCCTCGCGTTATTAAACAAAATGCTACTATAAATTGTTGTATGTTGATATGAATAGGCGAGTATATGCACTAAGACGCAGGAGTAGAATTGGATGTTTCGAGCCACATTGTTTGCTTGATATGATGAATTGGTTATGTAAGTATGCTCTTCACTTATCATTTTGTGGATCCTGTAGGTTGGAAAATTTCTGAAATATAAAAGTTTTATGGATAGATTTATGGTTTCTAGAGACTAAAAGGTAGTCCTTTGTTTAAAGCCAAAAAGGCCTTGGTTGTGGGATAGCATACTTGTCTCAGCGCAATCTTGAGCTTGCATCTTCCCTTATCAGCCGGTGTATTTAGAATTTTACTCTCATAATGTTTCCAACAAGACTTAAACCAAACTAGTAAGAATAAAAGTAAACTTCCTTATCATCTTAATCAACACCTCGTCGGTTTATAGAACTTTGACTTTGCTATCACCAATTAACAATATATTTTCATCATAATTTTGCTTGGGCTGTGTAGAAGAAGTATAGTACTCCTACATATTTAAGGTATACTCAGTAGACACTTATAAAAAAGCAAAAAGGAAGCGTTAAAGGAAGTGTTGAGAGATTCTTTGCGTCGATATCATGTTAAATAATTCAATCCAAAAGTTTGACCATCTAGAAAACGACACTCCATGTCTAACCTAAGAAAAGAAGGGAAAGAAAAATATCAAACATAGGCTTTTAAAGATATTTTTTATTGAAGCCAGAATGGACCGACACGATGAGATTAGAAAAATGGACTCATCTTGTAGCTAGGTTTAGATATTTTCTAATATTTTTGGGTTTCCCAGCCGTCATAGAAACAAGAGATAAGATATGAGAAATCTTAACACTTCAAGACAACCCTAGCTATTGCACTTGCTTTTGGACGTGTTAGTACCTATATTTTGGGATGCAATGAGCAGGGGGGAAAATAAAATATTTTCAATACAAAGTTCATTAGTAATTAATCGTTATTGGAGTGTCGATCGCTCAACTTTCAAAGGTTCATCTTATTAATGCAGCTAATCTTAAATGAAATCTTACTCGATGAACATGACGGTTTGTGTGGCATGTATCCGCATGAGTTAATCAAGTTGAAGCTTGAAGGTTCGGGTTCACATATCCTAATTGGACTGTTATTACGTTCCCGGCCAATGTAAAAAGCTTTGCACATATTTGCATTTGAGCGGGTGACAAGTGTATTTAGAGATAGTTATGTATAAGAATTCACTCACATCTCACCTATCCAACAAGGATTGCGTGAAAGAAACTTTTGCACCGACAATGCACCAAATCAAAATCCGTCTTAATATCCTATTGGATGGGAAAAATAGGGAAGAGGCGGTTTATTTAACCTATTTGTTGCACTAAAAAAATCTATGTAAGGACAAAAGCCCAGATGAAAGATCTACCTAGGACATAATGAGCCCATTTCCTTGTATATGTCAACACCATTTATGAGCCATGGCCCGCAGTTTTCTGGCCCAAATCAAATCGACCATATGCTCTATAGGACAAAAGTTGGATGCCTAGGCCAAAGCAGACGATACTTCGCGATGAGATGCACGAATGTCTTGACATCATCAAATATAGAACACAAGGTGATTTAGATATCGGAGAGTCCTCAAAATACAACTCCAGCGGAAATTTCTTGTCAGTGGCGTGTTGGTTGTCAGAGGACTCGGGAAGTGGATATTTGTGCACCAGCGATTATCATTTTGGAATTCAAATTGGTGACATTCACTCGCGTCGCATCCCTATGTCTACCGTGCTACTACGCCAAGTTGTTAGGGGTTGAAAATTGAGAGGGAAAAAGTCAGCTCTTCATCAAGTATATTCACTTTTTTTTTTAATAAAATTCATGTGGTTTTGATTTGTCAAATAAATAAATAAAAAGAAAAAACCCTTTTATTTTTACAAATTTTCTAGCACGTCCCGCTGACATAGCTGTAGGAGGATGCCAAAGTATAATGCCGATAAAATATGTAGATGCCATGTGGATATGGGTGGAAAGAAATCTAACCAATGTAGATAAAGTTGGAGTATGATTTGAATATCCCATTAGAAATTATAATTTAAGATTAAACTAAAACGTCATCCGAGAGTCACTTCGGCTGAATTTCACCTAATTTGGCGTTGGAGTAACTTGATTAAAAAATGTGTAAAACTAGAAGGATTTGGTTTGACAAGTTAAAAGTATAGAGATATATTTGGAAAAGGTGGTGAAAATACAATGACAAAAAGATGGTTAAAATGGAGGGGGCACAATAGAAAGTAGGAGATAAAAAAAAAAAGGGTGGGGGATCTTTATTGCTAATTGGCCTTGAACAAAAATGTATAATTCATGAATATAATTATTAAGCAAATATTTTAAAAGTAAGAGATAATATTTAGAAAAAAAAAAATTGTGGATACTTTCTCTTTATCCATTTTTTCAAGTTTGAACTCAATAAGTAACAAGTTGGGACATGACAAATTTAATAAGTCAAGATACAACGGTTGTTGTGAGTTATGCAACAAAATTATCTCACGTATTTTTCCACTCGGCAATTATAGAGGCAAGCCAAATGGTTATGTTTTACCAAATTTTGCCTCCTCTTCTCAATGTTCCACATACGTCTCTTTCATTTCATCCTCTTCTCTTCTCATACTTAGCATTCCAAACATTACAATTGAGCATGCCACCAACAGCACAACATCTCAATCGATCACAAAACTCCTTTGATCGAAAGTCAAGTACTTTTCTTGAGAAGATTGTTTTCCGGACAATAAAATGCAATATTATGGATAATACGAGATGTGAGTGCAATATTATGGGTGTCGGCAATGCAAGAATCAAAATGTATAATGACATGGTAAGAACATTATGAATGGAAGAGCGTGTTACTGATATGCACGGTATCGACCCAAAATAACAAATGCAAAATGATTCTCCCTAATTAAGTCAATGGACGAAAGAGAAAGGGATATGCGTTCACATCCAAAGTCGTAGGACGTCGGTACCATGATCGTGATTAAAGCGTAATAAGCGCAAAAGAAAGAAAAGCACCTGGCTTTCCTTACCAAGAATATGTCAACGTCAATTTCCTTCTTTCCTTCATTGTGGGCGGGAAAATTCACGCAAGTGCTTCTTTAACGAACCCCAGTGATTGTTCTTGCATGACGTGAAAAAAAGGTATCCAATCCAATCAATCTTGTCGCCGTTTACGTTGACTTGGCCTATTCCTCTGTACTCTATTCCGTCACGACAGAAAGCAGAAGGGAAAAAAGAATTCAAACGCATTCCATGCATCGAGTCCAGTTCCCGGGGTCGATCCAAGAGCTATATTCTATGAAACAACATCATGGGAGACTCTGAAGAAAGTGCCAAGTCTTTGGGAGATGGTGAGATTCGAATACCACCTAGATAACCTCGTACGTTTCTCTTGCATGTCGGGATCACGAGGTATTTAGTCAAATAATGAGATGTAATAGCGTGGGATGCAACTTAGGTGCAAGTTTTCAAATTCTTTTGGTTTAGGTCAAGTAAGGGTTCCGATTTTACTCACAAAATTCAATTGAATTGTCGAAATAAATCTAACAGTCCCAGTGACTTAGTTTTGTGTTCCGATCGTGGTGATAGACAATGAGTTAATTCTCTCAGATGATTCATAAAATTGAAATGATACGTAATTTGAATGCAAAAGATGTGATTAAGATGCCTCGAACAATATATGGAGGACATCATTTCGGCATGTTTGACTTCAATAAGCTATTGCTATTGCTATTGCTATAACATGTTTAATACGTAATTATACCAAATAGACACTCATTATTAATGCACCTATGCCAAAGTCAATTTAAGAGTCGAAGTGAATTGGTTTCATATTCCGATCATGACGATAGACAATGAATTAAGTCTCTCAGGTGATTCATAAAATTGAGACAATACGTAACTTGAACGCAAAAGATGTCATTAGCATGCCACAAAGAATATATGAAGGAGATCATTTCAGCATGTTTAACTTAAATAAGCTATCGCTAGAACATTCTTAACTATTAATGATGTAATTATACCAAATCAACTCTCATTATCACACATACATCAAAGTGGACTTAAGAGTCGAAGTGACTTGGTTTTATATTCTGATCATGACAATAGGCAATGGGTTAACCCTCTCAAATAATTAATAAAACTGAGATGATACGTAGCTTGTACACAAATGATGCAATTAGGATGCCACGAAGAATATATGAAGGATCACCATTTTGGCATGTTTAACTTGAATAAGCTATCACTGTAACATGCTTAACTGATAATGATGTAATTATACCAAATCGACACTCATTATCACACATACGCCAAAATCAATTTAAGAGTTGCAATGACTCGGTTTTATGTTTCAATCATGAGGATGGGCAATGAGTTCTCTCTCACGTGATTCATAAATCGAGATGATACTTAGCTTGCATGCAAGTGATGCAATTAGAATGCGACAAAGAATATATGAAGGATTGCCATTTCAGCATGATTTACTCGAATAAGCTGTACTATAACATGCTTAACTAACAATGATGTAATTACACCAAATCCACACTCATTATCACAGGTACATCAAAGTTGATTTAAGAGTCACAAAGACTTGATTTTATATTCCAATCACAATAATGGATAATGAATCAACTCTCTAAGATGATTTATAAAATTGTGATGGCACGTAGCTTGCACGACAATGATGCAATTAGAATCCTAGGATATACGTAGGATAGCCATTTCGGCATGTTTAACTTGAATAAGCTATCGCTACGACATGCTTAACAAAAAATGACGTAATTATACCGAATCGACACTCATTATTACACATACGCCAAAGTCAATTTAAGAGTCGCATTGACTTAGTTTTATGTTCTAATCATGAGGATAGGTAATGAATTAATACTCTCATGTGATTCATCAAATTGAGATGATACATGGCTTACACGCAAATGATACAATTAGAATGGCACAAAGAATATACGAAGGATCGCCATGTCGGCATGTTTAAATTGAATAAGCTATCATTACAACATGCTTAATTAATAATAACGTAATTATACCAAACGACACTCATTATCACATGCAAGACAAAGGCGATTTAAGAATCGTGGTGATTTGGTTTTATATTCCAATCGTGACGATAAGCAATGAATTAACTTTCTCAAAAAAATCATAAAATTGAGATGACAAGTAGCTTGCATGCAAATGATGCAATTAGAATGCCACCAAGAATATTTGAAGGATCGCTATTCTGGCATGTATAACTTGAATATGCTATCGCTACAACAGGCTTAATTAATAATGACATAATTATACCACGACACTCATTATCATCACACATACGCCAAAGTTGATATAAGAGTTGCACTGATATAGTCTTAGAATCCAATCATGACGATAGGCAATGAATTGTCTCATGTGATTCATGAAATCAAGATGATGCATAACTTGCACACAAATGATTTGATTAGAATGCCACAAAGAATATATGAAAGATCGTCGTTTTGGCATGATTTACTCGTATAAGCTGTCACTACAACATGCTTGACTTCTAATGAGGTAATAATGCCAAGTTGACGTGAGGTAATAATGTCCAGTTGACATAGATTAGAAGAAGCAGAAGTCCAGATTAGTGGCTTAAGTGAATCGGCGCTCTAGCTTTCATATCTGCGATCGCACGTGTTTGTTGAAGTACACACGATGGACTATACTTGGAGAATAAATTGCGTTTCTAGAGGCTTATTTTCACTAATTTTTCTCAATACATTTTCGGTTAAATAATATGTTTTAAAATACATGAATGCTTAGTATAAACTAAATTGAAGAGTTTTGATAATGAATACCATAAATAATCTAGGGATCTGTTTGTTTCATGAAATAAGAATGATTTGGAAAATATGTTTTAGAAAAAAAACGATTGGTTATGTTTCTCTAGAAAATTAATCAATGAAAAATGTTTCCACCATCCATAACAATCTATGCCTAAACAATTTCACTAATAATAAGAATATTTTTAATTCATTCATTTTAATAATTGATACAAGCAATCACTTTTTGAAAATGTTTTCCAGATTATTATTTTTTATGAAACAAACACATCCTAAAGGTCTAAATATAAAGGATGGATATGGATATTGTGCTTACGACATTTAGTGTAACGACTTTCTCCCTTTCTAACAACTTCTTTTTATATTTTCACATTACCTAAACTTCAATAACGTTATCATGTGTAAAAACTATGCCTCACGTTTGGTGCAAACAAAAATGGTCATGGACCAAAATCAACGAATAATTAAAATTGACCTCAATTTTTTGAAAATTGACTGTGAAAAATCATCAAACTTGAGGATCCTAATCTGATCTTCTTCTTGCGTTGAAATCATCCATATGAGGTTTAGAGGCACTATATAATACAGTATGTATTACCTATATGAGATATTGCATTGACAACATTAAATTGAGGTTTAATAGATAATAAACTTTATTATACTCCAAAAAAAAAAAAAAAAAAAAGCCCACATGGCGACCATACGTGCGAAATCAAGTGCTTTGTGAGAAGCATATGTTTATATACACATGAAAAAAAAAAAAAAAAATTCTTGCAAATCTACATGTCAGTGCCTATATTTCGCTACTTTTTATGGTCGAAAAACTTTTTGCCACTTCAAAAGATAAAGATTGGAGCATTTTGGGGGTCTAGTAAGAAGTTCACTATATATTGCTTCAATACGTATTTTTTTTCTCTCCCTAAAAAAAGGATATAAACTCAAAAATATTATTTGAGCGATAAAGGTAAATGTCTTTTTGAAACATGAATTTTTTCATTTTAACCTAATGTGCAAAGCAAAGTGCAAAGTTTGCAATGTTTGTGTATTCGTTTCGTCATCTCCAGGATCTCGAATGCTGATAGTTGTTCTGCATGCGAATGATCAAAAAAATTAATATGTCGTCGAATGACACGTTGAATATTCGTGAAGGAGGTAACAAGAAATGATTATTAATTTTTTAAGTCGAAATAGGAGGAAAGGACAATAGTTGTTTTTTATGAGTTCGGAAAAGGACAAAATAGAAAAGGGCAGAAAGGCAATCATTACCCATTTATATGCCTCCAACTTTTCCCCTTCTTTCAACCATCCCATTACAGCCTAGGGCAACAGACGGCATTCTGATTGGTCAGAGTATGTCCATTGCTTGACCATCCCTTCCACAAATGTTTGCGCACAATCATCCGATGCACACAAATTGGAATTAAAAGCATATATAAGAAGAAATATTGATATCCTCCCTCACATTTTTTTTTCTTTGTGATGTTCCCCTATTGTTTCAAGCTTCAAAATTGCCCCAAATATTCATTCGCGTTCTTTTAGTCATGCCACACATTTTCAATGTGAAATATAAAAAATGATTTGCGATGAGAACATGCTAGAAGATCTTGTGACGGCACCGTGGATTCGTTACTGTTTTGTAGCTAATTTGACATGTTAAAGAGATGGAATTCACATTTTCGGTCTCCAATTTTCGTTTGAGTTTTGTTACAATCGAAAGGAAAGAAGCGAGTTTATTATTATTATTTGGATGCGACTTAGGTAGAGTTCTTAGAGTTCTTACTTTCAACTTCTTTTCCGAACAAAGAACAATTTATTGGCGACAAAATTAGAAGTTTGCAGTTAAATATGAAAATTTTTAATTAGATTCGAGAAGATGATAATATTGTCTCATTAAAGGAGCACTACTAAGATATGTTCCGTACCACACACTAACAAATTAATTTTTTTTCAATAAACGGTTATGCAATGAAACCTAGTACCAAAGCTTTGTCTTACTGTGGGTTTTCCTTTCATTATGTTTGATGGGTTTCCATAACTGCTTTCACACCTACACGTATTGAATGCTTAAGGCCTTCATCATTAAATAGGTCTTCACATGAATGAGAGTGATAAAATATAAGATATATCTCGTTTTGTAGTACGATAGTATAAAATATGTCTCGAGTGTTGTAGTGCGACATTTTAAGCTCTTGGAATTAACGGTTCACATTCTTTTTTCGCTAGCAATACTATTAGCACCAAATCAGAGACAGTGAATGAACTAATTCCACTACAAGCTCACGGCCAATTATCGCCAATTTAAAAATGTTGGATCCATGTTTTGGTCCGTCTTGTCACATTACATCAACAGTCCAATTCATGCATACCTACGATCATTTCCTCCCTCAACCATATTTATAGAAGCTTCAGCCCCAGAGCCTCGTCAGGAAGCCAGCACTTGTGGCAAAGCCTGCAGCTACACGTTTGCCCAACAATGAGAGTTGCGGTACCATCACCAAGCAAACGTCTCGCCCCTCTCTTCAAGTCTCGCACCCCATCTGCCAACTCCGTCGTCAAACCCGCTAGTCCATGCTCATACTTCCGCCAACTCAAGCACCGCGAGACAGGCCGCACCACCATCGCCGCCAAGTGCGTCGTGGTTTGCAAAAAGAAATGGACGGAGTACCAAGGGATCGACAATTGGGATGGCATGCTCGACCCTCTCGATGACAACTTACGCCGTGAAATACTCCGCTACGGGGAGTTCGTCGAAGCCACGTACCGCTCGTTCGATTTCAACCCTTCCTCTCCCACCTATGCCACTTGCAAGCACCCCAAGAGCTCGCTCCTGGCCCGCGCCGGGATCCGAGAGACGGGATACCGGGTGACGCGTTACCTGCGCGCCACGTGCGGGGTCCAAATGCCACATTGGGCTTCCAACGTCCCTAGTTGGATGGGCACGCGGTCGAGCTGGATCGGTTTTGTGGCGGTGTGCAAGGACGGGAGGGAGATTTCGAGGCTGGGGAGGAGGGACGTGGTGATCGCACTTCGGGGGACCGGCACGTGCTTGGAATGGATCGAAAACCTACGCGCCAACTTGACTTGTGTGGGCGGCGATGGCGACGGCGGAGCAGAGGGGCCTATGGTGGGAAGTGGGTTCTTAAGCTTATACACATCAAAAACAGCCACTAACATGAGCTTACAGGTAAGGGAAAATGGTCGCACTATGAGCACTTAAGTGTTCGATAGCTTAGTCACGTGCAGATCTATATTCTATTCATTGTGTATTCTTTAGAAAAAAAAAAAATCTTTAAGAACTGTTGATAACACAAGATTCACAGAAAACATCCATGAATTCTAGTAGGCACGATCAAGTCCTCACAAACGATGCTCTCCTAGACTACAATCGAGCGCATCATTAAATGTAAACAAGCGATGATTTCCTCGCAAAATGTCATCTGGTCGATAGTACATACTATCGCAAGATACTGAATTCTTTTACCAGCTTTGAATTGAGCAAAAGCTCGAATTTACAGTGTTATCAGTAACTATTTGTTCAACGTACTTCATTAAATGAATCCCATAATATTTCACTATTTAAGAAATGACAACAACATCAATGTGTTGATACCTGATATCGAAATGGTCATGCCTAATTTCAGGACATAATAAGAGAAGAAGTTGCCAGGATCATCAACAAGTACAGCGACAGGCCCCTTAGCTTGACGATCACCGGCCATAGCCTTGGTGCGGCCCTGGCCATCCTCAGCGCATATGACATAAGCTCCAACTTTTCGAATGCACCAATGGTGACTGTCATATCGTTCGGCGGGCCTCGCGTCGGGAACCGAGCCTTCAGACACTTACTGGAGAAGAGCAAGGCGAACGTTCTCCGCATCGTGAACTCGGACGACCTCGTCACCAAGGTGCCGGGACTAAGAGACGACGTGGCAAGGCTCCCGTGGCTCTTCCGGGAAAGCAGGGAGCACGCGCCGTCGGCATACACCGACGTCGGACGGGAGTTGAGGCTGAGTAGTAGGGAGTGCCCGTACCTCAGCAGCGTCAATCTCGCCACGTGCCACGAGTTGAAGACGTATCTTCAGTTGATCAGTGGGTTTGTGAGCTCCAAGTGTCCTTTTAGGGCTACAGCGAAAAAGGTGCTGAATGTGAATAACAGTAGATCAAGGGATAAAGGCCAGTATCTTGATTAATATGAGAATAATACATGAATGCATGCCAATAAGCCTTTCTCACAACCGACAAAGATGCTGAGAATATTTTGTCTATTTAATGCGGTCGTTTGCGGGTTCAAGGAACCCCGATGGCTTCACTAATTATTACCTTAACACTAGATAGATAGTGAGTGAAGGTGTCGTGAGAAAATAAATGTGGTCTTGTTGTTGTTTTCAACTCCTGGTTGAAAATATTTTGTCTGTTGCATATGTATATTGTGTTCTGTTGTTCATGTACAGGGGTCATTCTCGTCATGTAATTTGTGATTACTCTCTCTCTATGATTAAATGACAAAGTTAAGAATAGGAAGCAAGGTGCTAAATTTGTCAATATAACTTGTGATTGGCCCATAAATGGATACATGGATACTGAGCATTATAAGTTTTTTCTGCCTCACATATAACCTGAAAATTCTTGGAGTGGAGTCATTCCTGAGTTCCACTTCCTTCACATCTCAATGGTGGCGTTCTTGCATCAGGTTGGAATATCTCCATTTGTGGGGTGAATGACCATCATCCATTGTTTGAAACGCGTGTAGAGAGAGAACATAAGTTGAAGTGCCATTAACAATAGCAGGTCCGAGGGCATTGAATCATCGTACGTCGTCGAAACATTTAAGACAAAATTGACATAATTAAAAGGTTTAGAGCTGAATTGGCTATGATATTATTGGTATAGGACTTTTTGGACAACTTTGCTTGCTATAAGTAATTACTAATTTTCAAATTAATGTTCGTTTCAATATAATAAATTAAAATATCGAGTTGAATTTCTTCTTGGAATCTATCAGTGTCTCTACTGAGGGATTGTCTCAAAACTAAAGACAGGTCTCCAAGAAAACATCAAGCCCTAAGATCTTCAAGACTGACAATCCAATTTAGTAGAAGAATAGGGCCTTGTAAGGAGCAACTTTGCGGAAGTTGGTGGGTGAAGGGGGTCACTTTTCTCTCGCATTTTCCAACTTTCCCATCATTTAATGCGCCTCCAACATACAGAAACCTAATATAACAACGGCTCGAATAGCGTTGAGCCGAAGTGGAGGCGCCCAAGATGAAAGCAATCGCCACGAGTGCGTCTGGGGAGATGAGATACTCTGACACATGACATCTAAAAGTGCACCCACCGTGACGTGATTGTGGTTATACAATAGTGACCACCACTTGCAGTGGTCATACTGCTCAGGCCAGCAACCACAGTGCCAGTGGTCGCGACTCTGGTAAGTCAACAGATGAAGTACGAAGAGTTGGGCAATGATCAACTAGGAAAAGCATGGAGTCAAGTAAATATACTCTCTTTAAAGAATTATTTGTCTCGCAATATTATAATTGAGAAGTAATAATGCCAAAGACGAGATTGAGGAATATTTGTATAATTGGATATATTGAAAAGAGTACATGGAGAGCCTATTTATAGGCTTAGATAGAGGAAATCAAAGCGAATCGAAGAAATCAAATCAAATATGCATAATCAAAACTGATTTGAAATAAGAGAAAATATCTTAAATATATTTAAGAGATATCTAAATATTCTAATATAGCTAACAGTTACTAATGTTTAGTGACAAAAATCCTCCACTATACAACGAAATATCAAATGAGAATACCAGATAACAATTTTGGTATTTCTTCAAAAACTCCTGAAAATGGAAATAATTGAAAATAATGACTATATTTTTTTAGAAAGAGACGAAATTTGAGAGAGATAATTATTGAACCAGAAACTTTGTTAATAAATAGCAAAACCCCACTACGTAAATTCAAAATCAAATTATTGAAAAGATACAAATTCATATCTTTTCATCAATTGAACAAATAAAAAATAATTATCACATATTCATATCTTTTCGATGTAGGATAAGACACCTCTTTGTTTGTAGCCACCACTCATATCTTTTTGTATACAAGATAAGACACTTCTTAGTTTGTTTTACAAACAAACTAGGAACAATCTGTCACTTTGTTTGTAAAACAAAATTGCAAAACTAAATATAAAAAATATACATCCAACAATTTCATAAAATTTAATATACAAACATTAAGGTCTCTTTTGAGTCAAACCTTTATTTAATGCAAGTATTTTAAAATTCTATAAAAAAAAATTACAAGTAGCTATAACTTTAAACTTAGTAGTTTAATAATAGATTCAACTATACTGCACATATAGTATCCTCTTGTTTCAACGAGAAGCTCTACAATTTACGCGGCACTATTATGGCCCTACTTGTTCTTGTTTCATGAGCTCTCTAGAAAGTAATCATAATTTCCGTAAGAAGCAGCACTACTTCGAAGCTCATATAAGTATCTATCATGTTTTTTCTATTACTAATAAACACATTACACCTCTTTTTAGCATCTAGTGTATGTTAATGCAAAGCATTATGCGGCCACTCACAATTTCTTTAATTGATGTTGCCCAACAACAACGATGTAATTTAGTTGAACTCTCTCTCTCTCTCTCTCTCTCTCTCTCTAATGCCGTCGCCGCCATTGACTCCCATATTAGGGGTTGTGGCCTCCGACAAGATTGCTGCCTCATAATGGAGGCATTCTGACCTCGGATCTAAGGTCGATGGTTGCCATCAAAATTCAAGTTTGGCCACCGCATATGACCATGGAGCCGAGGTCAACGACCTAAATTGGCGACAAGCATATAGCGGATGCAATGTAAGTAAATTTAACCTAAACATGTTAGGGAGAGATGCTAAGAGTAACAAGTGAATCTTAAGGTTTGTTTGTTTCCCTCAAACCTTCTTATCCTTGGAAAATGTCTCAAAAAAATCTATTTAAGTTTATTTGTGCTGAAAGTAAGTTAAAAAAGTTGGTTTTGTGGTATTTGACTTTGAGTGAATCCACTAGAAGCAACTTGTATTGTTAAAAATTACATGTAATGATTGACAAAGTAGAGTTGACTTCTTCTTTGTTTATTTTATATTATATCAAAATAACAAGAATTACGAAGAAATTATGTATATATAGTGCTTTGTGGTGATGCAGAAAAGCATAAGCATTAATGAAGTATATTCAGTATATGATGACAGGGTTTATGGAAAAAAATATGAGACCTATAGGATAAAAAAAATGATGAGAAAGATAGGAAGTAGACATAAAAGGGACATCTTCTTTTCACTTGGACGCACTACAAAAAGTCAAGAAAAATGAATTCTTTCTTATCATGAGGGAAAGTCATGTTCCCAAAAGTATATCAAAAGTGTCAAAACTTGACACAGATGGATACTTAAATATTAAAACTTCCAAAGGATACACTTAAATGCCAACTACGGTAAGGGTAGCCGAAAATCCAACATGACTTATTTTTAATACTATAAGTGGTCAACGTGGCTTGTTGGAAAGTCTATTCAACAATGGAAGTGCAAAACGATGTCATTTTATCCCAAAAATTGATTTTTAATATATATATATAAAGGTTGCAGCAAAGTAGCGAGCTTGCCATCGTTGCTGCCCCACCATCGCCAAAAAGGATTGGCAATGGTGGGCGAGGGTCGGCGGGGGTGGCTAGGCCTTAGCTAGTGGCCAGCGACCCAAGTCAACCACTAGCCCTCGCCCCAGATCCAACAACCCTCATTGAATGTGGTGGAGGGTTATGAGCCCTCACCCTAGATCCAGGCAAGGGCCTGCAAACTCTCTCTAGCAATCGGCCAAGGCCACCAGCCAATGGCCAAGGGCCGAGGACCCCAGCCAACCCTCAATCCACCATCGCCAACCCTTTCTAGTGACAGTGGGGCGGCTGTATTGGTGAGGGTCATAGAGGCCCTCATTGCTTTATTGCAACCCTTGTTTTTTTTGTTTAATTTGATTTCATTAATATTTATACTAAAAATCAATTTTTAGGGCAAAATGACATCATTTTGAGACAAGCTAGCCATGCCAGTGCCATGTGGATAATTTTTAAAAAAAAAAAATTATCACCTCAGTAAAAAATGTCCCCGAAAAATGCCACGTCAAAATTTTGGTGGGAATTTTTCACCGTTGGCACTTAAGTGTCCATTTTTTCTCCGATTTTGACACTTAAGTGTACCTTTTAAAAGTTTTAGCACTTACGTGTCCACAAGTACCAAGTTTTGGCACTTGAGGTATTCGGCACTCGCCATTGTTTATCAACTAATTTTTCGTCACTCAAATGCTAAAATGTCTCAAAAAAATTCAAAAATGGTTTTTCATCAAATAGACCCTAATCACATTTATAAGTGCATTTTGTCTTGCACATAAAGGCTGTAAAAAAAATAATGAGAAAAGGAGGGAAAAAGAAGAAGGAGAAGGTAACCTTATAGTTAAAACACCATTTACAAAAAAGTAGGTCATCTACGCGAGTGGTGGATCTGTTGGTGGGTAGTCTGCTGGCTCGTTTCGCTTCGCTTCTGCCGCGAAACGCTTCGCTGGTTGCTGGTTGCTGTTCGTAGAGGGCGTCGGCGCTCTTGTTTGGGGTTGTATGGATGTGGGTAGCTATTGTTTGGTAGGCCGGTTGCCTTCTTTTGTTAGTTGGTCATTGTTCTTATTGTTGCCTTGAGCTGTCTTTTGACGTGTAGCTTCTTGTGCCTTTGTTGGCTTTTCGTTTTTCTTTCTTTCGGCGCCCTTCCACTCATTATGCCTCTGTATCATTTTGAGTGTAAGTTTTGGTGTTGTTCACTTGTATATGTTGGTTAAAGCTCAATACAATTACTTTTCATGAAAAAAAAAAAAGGTTGGTCATCTATAACGTTATATGAAAGATACGGTTTCATGAGAGAGAGAAGTTCTTTTGTGATATCATCAGGACGTGGCTCAAAAATCAATTAATTGTGAGGTCAAACATGCTTGTTCTTTTGTGATATCAACAGGTAATGTGGGCTCAAACATGCTTTCCCCATATAGAGAGAGAAGTTCTTTTGTGATATCAACAGGACATGGCTCAAAAATCAATTAATTGCGGGGTCAAATATGCTTGTTCTTTTGTGATATCGACAGGACATGGCTCAAAAACCAATTAATCGTGGGGTCAAACATGCTTTCCCCATATAAACCACCATGTAGATGGACAAATTTTTACCAACCAAAATAAAAAAGATGGACAAATTTTTCAAATTCCAGTAAATGCAGTTGGAACAGCTACGCTCCGTCTCAAAGAAAAAAGTAACCTTACACCATTTACAAATCTTTCAAATTCTTGTAATACTTTCAAGGTATGCCCTGTCATCTTGACCCCTTCTTCTGCCTTTTATGCCTTGAGAACCCCCGGTCACGAAACACGGAGATTTCTGTTTTGCTTTTGCCTTACCTAATTCATGAAATTAGTAACGTATTCAATGACCATATAATGTATCTTGTGAAAAAGAAGAGCTCCGGGCCTGATTCTCGGGAATCGAGCTCTTGAAAGAAGTAATGACCACCGAAAGTTGGTGATCACTTGAGCGTTGGTAGCACTTATAGATCATGTCACAAATCCTCCCCATTCAATGTAGGAACCTTGATCCTAGCAGGCGGGTAGGATTCCAAAAACTACCATGTAGATATGCTCTAATTCCAAGTGCAACAACTAGGCACATTACATCTGGGTCAAGTTTCCAAAAGGAGTAATTAAGGTGGTGACTATTTGAACGAGATCACATTCACAAATCATGATGTAAGTCGTTTTCCGACTTTGGCAAAACTATGGCCAATACAGCTGGTTGTTAAAGATCGCTCTATAAAATCACGCTCGAACTCGTGATCTTGTCAAAAATAGGGAAGCACAAGACTACCAAGCTGCCCGCATCTGGTGCCACTGCATTACAATGCGATTGGCAAAGAGTCGCCATGGTCGCGCCCATATTCCATCTTTCACTAATCGATCCTATAAGATTTGTTCTAAAAGTTTAAGCTTTTCATACTCCCTCTCATGGGTAGGTTGAACTTTGGCCTTGACCTTAAGTGTGGATATATTTGATTGGGGAAGCAAGGGGCTTGGAAAAATCATACTCCGGACCTTCTCACTTTGACACCATGCGAAATTTTGTAAAACCATTATCTAATATTCTAAAAGTTTAAGCTGAAGGTATAACTTATCATTTAAATATTTTAATAGACCAATTCCTTATATCTACCATAACTTACCTTTGCCTAACTGTACTTTTTCCCCTATTTATCACCTAAGTCAAGTGGCGTCAATTATGATGCGACGATCGATTGTACATGTTTCGCATACGGACTCCCACCCAAGTCGTGGCAATGATGGTATTTTGGACGGTTGGCCGTGGTCCATCGCTCGTCGTCGCATGTGGGAGAACCGCTCACATGGTGGGAGACTCTGAGGTTCCTCCACTACGGAGTCACAGGGCACCCAGTGGCGAGGATTTAGCCAGTGCTTCCGAGACACGGCAATGCCCGCCTAACGCGATCCGAGCAACGATAGGCATCCGATGTCGATCGTCCTAGAATCGTGAAAGTACGCCACGCGACGGTAGCGTGTGACGAGAATCAAACACCCACTTGGTCCTCCCTGGGGTGTGCCCCTACAGCACTATGAGTTCGAGAGATCGAGAGGGAGAGAGAAAAAGAGAGAAATCGTCATGATAGAACGTGTTGAAAATGGAGCTTGCGCATTGTGAAATCCGATGACAAGCTTTGGTTGATGAACCGTCATGCCCGTGACTTTGTTGAAATTTGAGCACGGGGTACTCAGAATGGTACTGAGAATGGGGGATGCTGGAGAATTCCTGTTTGCCCCTTGGCTTTCTTTCGTTATTTCTTACATGTCATCCCTAGAATCTTAAAAATATATGTAAGATGTACTATCTGAAAAGTCCTAAACTTATTGAAAGACAACTAATTCAATCTTAAAAATTTTAATTGTGTCAATTTAGTTCTAAGTCTTTATAAATTGGGAAGATGTCATAAATGGTCCCTATACTTTTATTTAATGTGCAATTTCGTCCCTGAACTTTCAATTTGCTCTATTTGGTCCCTGAACTATTGATAAATGTCCGATCTAGTCCCTGAACTTTCGATCGGCTTAATTTGGTCCATGAACTATTGATAAATGTCCGATCTAGTCCTTTGTTACTATTTTTTTTTTTCCTTTTTTTTTTTTTTTTTTTTTTTTTCTCTCTTCCCTCCGCCGACTTCGGCGGAGGGAAGCCGGCGTCGGGCGAGGGGCTCCCTCGCAGATGCCCTCGCCCGACGCCGACGAGGGCCTCCCTCGCCTGCATCCGGCCAGGACGGCCCTCACCCGAAGCCGACAAGGGTCGCCCTTGTCGGACGCTAGCTTCCCTCCGCCGGCTCCGGCGGAGGGAAGAGAGAAAAAGCAAAAAAAAGAAAAGGAAAAAAAGTAATGAAGGACTAAATGTTCGGGGGCCAAATTGAGCCGATCAAAAGTTTAGGGATTAGATCAAACATTTATCAATAGTTCATGGACCAAATTGAGCAAATTGAAAGTTCATGGACGAAATTGCACATTAAGTAAAAATATAGGGACCATTTATGACATTTTCCCTTTTAAATTTTGCTAATTTAGTCGGAAAAATACCAAAAAAATTTCTAAATATATTGTATTAGTGCCAATGCAGTGTTAAACCTTTCAATTGGATCAATTTAATCATAAATATTTTTATATTGGTACCAATTGAGTCTATCTAGCCAATTCATGCCAAAAATCACTAATATGAACATCAATTGTTCTATTCGACACGACCGACATTAACATAAACATTTTTTTTATACTTTTTGGTTTTTTATTATTTTTTTTATTAATTTTCCTATTCTTTTTTCTTTTCTTTTCCACATTTTATTTTTCTTTTCTTTTTTAAACTATTGAGGGCCAGCAAGGGGCCGTTAGCCACCAACCGAGGCTCAGTGCCTTGTGCCCCCGACCATTGGGCAAGGGCTCATGGGCCTTGCTCACATTTGGGCAAGGCTTGCAAGCCCTCACCCAATGGCCCGTGAACCCTTGCTAGCCATTAATAGTTTAAAAAAAAAATTGAGAAAAGGAACGAAAAAATTAGTGAAATATTTGAAATTTAATATTTAAAAAAAAAATCCACATCAACGCTAGTCATACCACTTAGAACATATTCACGTCAACAATTTCTAACCTAACCTAAATTGGCTGAATAAACTCAATACCAATGTAAACAAATTTATGACTTAAATGATTCAATTGAAAGGTTTAGATTTAAATTAGTACCGATACAATAGATTGAAGACTTTTTAGTACTTTTTACCAATTTAGTCCTAAACTTATTATTTCAATAATTGGCTTAAATGACTACATTGACATATCATCAAAATTTAAAAAAGAAATTAATTAATTGACAATAAATTTAGAACTAAATTGATACATCAAAAAGTTTATGACTAAATAAAATAGGTTTGGAACTTGTTAAATAATTTTCGCGAACTAGGATGTCTGCAGGAATTATCTGTACTTGGTTGGATGGTTTCAACTAAAGGAAATCGCACTCAAAGAGAGAAGAAAAGCACGTTTAACAAGCCTTCCGCTGCTTGCTTGGCAGCGGCCAATTGGCGGCCGATTTGCACATTTCCTCTCTGTCTCAAAGGAACCCCTTATGGGTAGATCGATCAATAAACAAGGCAGGCAGGCAGGAAGGGACTCAAATAAGGAGAAGGCTTGGGTTTTTCTCGCTGAAGACCGCTCTGCGCTTCAAGCGCTGCTCTACTTCGCTTAGGTAGGATGACAAATCTATCTCCCGGTCCTGTTGAACCGGATATTTCAAAACGTGTTAAAAAGATCACTAAACGTTCATCTGTTCCATATATGGCACTTTCCTCGTTATTATGTCATGAGTTCTACCAGTAAATAACGAACTCCAACCATCCACCGGCGACATCATCCTGAAGAAAGAACAGAACTTTCAATCTACTTATTAGAAACATAGACATAGTCTTCTGGTGTCCACATATCTTTCATCTTCCCAGTCTAGAGTCTCTCCTTTTACGGTGTGGCTGTGCTCATAAGTGCAAAGTACCAAGGATCAATTTTAAGCACTGCCACTCTTAATATCGTCTTGGTGGAAACCATGCTAGATAACATCCGACATCCTCATTCTATAACACAATCGACTGACTCGTGGAAAAGGTAAATGGCCCCTATTGTTTTGCTTGATGTATCCGTAGTTCAAGCCAACATATCCAACTTGAATATCTAATCAAGCATTTGCTCCTACCACGAACACCTTCTAAATCTCTCAGCTGAAACGTACCAATGTCTTGTTTCGGATGACGGGTTCGATGCCTAACAGTGCTACGAATGTGCACTGAGTAATCAGTGAAATGGTTTTAATAGAATTGCTAGCCACGCAAGTCAGAGACTTCATCTACCCGATAAACAAACAAAAGGACCCTAAAACCTGTTAGGCTGATGGGATGAATCTCTTCGCAATTTATTGCCTCACAAATCAGGATATTGGCTATTTATTACAGAAATTATGTACTCATACAACGTGCATCATAAAAGAATGGCCACGTCATGTACCTTTTTGTCTTCTCTGGTTATTTACGTGTTCTAGCTCTCTCAGCTGTTCTTTTAGTCGTGCATGTTCCCAACGCATCCTCTCAATCCTAGCTTCAACCATGGTCATTTCGTCCTTAAGATGGTATAATCGTTTCTCCAACCAGGCGACTGCTTCAGGAGATCTTTCACCCGCTCCACTGCCCAAGCCACCAAGGTAGTCCGCTTGAGAAATGATATGGACGTTTTGTGGCCTCGATAGGAGCAGAACTATGCTAACCTGCATTGGGTATACCGCACATTGGTGAGTATCTCACTAATAATCGACCAAAATTTGTGCAATCTACCTGCCAGATTGCAGAGGCACGAGCTCATATTCTTAAAAATATATAATTGCCGAAAATTTAGCAAATACAGATCAGTTCTATGAGAAGTACAATAGGGGAAGGTGTAGTAGTGATGGAGAAAAAACCATGTGAAGTGCTGATGTACAACCTGCATTATTAAGAATTACAAAACACAAAAGAGCACATGAAAACCATAAAAAAATATATAGATACCATGAACTCGCTGCATTTACACTTTCAAGCAAGAATTGTCACATAACAGCTACAATAAGCACATGCGTGCGTGCATACGTCCATTAATATATATGTGTGTGTGTGTGTGTGTGTACGTCCATTAATATATATGTGCATTTACACTTTCAAGCAAGAATTGTCACACAACAGCTACAATAAGCACGTGCGTGCGTGCGTGCGTCCATTAATATATATGTGCGTGTGTGTGTGTATGTGTGTGTGTATGTATGTATATCGTATAACAGACGAGCTGGCCATCAACTTTTATGATTCTTGGCTAAAAAGGGAGTCTCCTTTTATGGTTGACTAGTGAGCTCCGATATCTTAAGAGCAACTACAGCAATCAAACTCATACCTGGTTGTCAACTGTTGTTTTTTTTTTTTTTTTTTTCCTAAATTTCTCTGCTTTATCCTACCTAAATTTAGCTAAAAGTTCTAAGTGTGACTATCAGAGAATTTATGCAATTAACCATAAGTAACATACGTTGAGGTTGCACCAGGGGGTCAAAAGCCTTTTATCTTGAGAACAGAACAGGTTTTCCCAAAGGCACAGGTGATTTCTTTCCGACATCTTCAATATATGCATACCATCATGTGGGAAAGAGTAATCAAGGCTTATCACATGGTTATTATTCAAAAAAAAAAAAAAAAAAAAAAAAAAACATGTTACAACATGTTACAACATTTAATGCTCTTCTAAAGATGACACTAACTAGGTAATCACACAGTTATTCTAAGAACTAATAAAGTTTAGCACAATTTAATAATCTGGCAAAGAAATTACATAACACTGTCCGACAATAAAAGCCCATGCTGCAGCTTAGGGTCAGATGATGCAGATTCTATATTCCTTCTAAGGATACAGCCTAATACAAAAATAAAAGGAAACAATGTATACAGTCTACTTCAATGACAACAAAACTTGCAAATAATGTGAACAGCAAAATATGCTTATATATAATAATACCAACAGAATGCTCGGTAATAATATCATATGAAGCACTTTTTTCATTAAATATGGTGCCTTCAGCTTTTAAGTAAAAGTTACAGGATGGAAAGCCTACCTGCATTAAAAGAATCACAGCGAAAATTACGGCTACAAGTAGTGGAAAATTGGTTGGGCTTCTCATGTTAGACAAGAATTTCACCAGAGTTTCTCTCAGCACAGAAAGCATAGAGGCACTGTCGATCCGATTTCCATGAGAAAAGCTGGCTTCATTCTGTTGAACATTTGTGGAATCAGACATCTTTGGCGTCCTTGAACTGTTAGTTATCTCAGTAGACACCTCTGCAACATTCCCAATATTTTCTTTTGATTCTAGACTCGCTCCTCCATTCTGAATCAAGTTACACTCAGGAGCTCTATCTGCTTTAATTGTCAACATGGGTAACACATTGACTAAAGATATGAGTAACAACATGAACAAAAGTGCAAACTAAAAAAACGACTTAAGAAATCCATCGCCCATGCAAGCCAATCAGAAAATTTTCCTAAGGCATGATTCTGCCAAGCAATTCAACTTGAGCAATATGTGGTCAATTCAAGTAGTTTGCAAGTAAAGCTAAATGAATGTGCAAAACTAGACCTGCTAACAAAGGATAATCACTCGTAGAGTGATTCATTACCTTCTTGTTTTTCAAGATTTCTCTCCTTCAGTAATTCATGGGCCTAAAAACACAGTAAACACTAACAGATCACTAATACAGTCTAATCTAACCCAAACAAAATAGGAAGAATGATGAAAATGTATCGTGATACCATATCCACCCAATTTGCATAAGCTTCCCGGCATTCCTCCAATGTAGACTGCACAATTTTTCCTGAAAAGATGCAGACGGACCAAATCAACCATGGAGAAAAAGCAAGCAAGATGGATTCAAATCACCATTAGCATCAGGTGAATCTATGCCTGCAAATTCAAATTCTTACTAAAACTCGTCATCTATCTTATCAGCAAAAGTTCACCAAAACGTACCAAAAGCTGCCTATCCAGGAAAAACACTCAATTATAGAAAGTCAATCATTTATGAAATAAACGACAATGGTCAACCAATCAATTAGCATTATGAAAAGGCATATATTCATTTTCCATTAAGTAGCAATCCAGATTTTCCAAAAGGATTGCCCACCATCTCTTATGAGCATCAAGGAAACTGTAATTTTATTTCAAGAGGGGAATTATCCATACTTGATATAACAATCAAATAGTCAATCATTGGATACCCAACAAGACTCTGAAAGATGTACTTAAATCCCATTACAACTTTTCAACAATGGTAAAAGCTTCTACCCCTTTTTCCATGAAGCTAAGAACAAAACCAATAGCAAAAGCTTCTATCGCATTTTTAAACAAGCTTTAATCATAATATGCTGAGACACGTAAAGAGAATACAGCAGACAAACAAGTTCCATAAGATAGATAAAAATAAAAAACATTTCCTTTTCTCATTTTCTTTTTGCAATTAAGGGCGAAATATTGCCTTCACCAAGTATATTAGTTATCCATGCATCACACATGATGATCTGGCAAGCTGAATATAAAAGACTAGGGAAAAGGCAAACCTCTAAACATGGTTTTCTTTACAAAAGCCACATTAACATATACACACAAGCTGCAACATTGTTTTGATTCATCACCATCTCTTCTGACGTGCCATAGTCCCTGAGTACATAGAGGATCAACCAGAAAAAATGAGCTGTGGAACACACTTCACAATTCAAATCTACCAGATGAGAGAAGAAAATTAATCTTTTCAAAGACTAAGTTCAACAGATGTAAACACATGAAGTAGCCCCACAGAGAGCACGCCAATGTGCATAGTCATGTATAACTTGCACATGAACAAATGCACATATATGCGTACATGTACCTTACTTTTATGTGTCCAATTAACTTCGATAAGCATGAAAATATACATGCCTCCTTTCTACTACAAATCCAATGTGACAACTAGCCTTCCTTCCCTTCCACTATTGCATCCACACAGGAAGCGAAGTGACTTTGATTGTGCTACCAATAATTTCTAAAAACCAGTACGACAAGCCACAGAAACAACTAAAGTTAACTTCTCAGCATGATGATGGCTACCTCCACCCGAAAATAATCTCCATATGGTACGTCATTGATTTCTTGTGATGTCTCAATGACCAAATGACTGGCAAAAGCAAAAGCAAGAATGTCAAGAAGTAGGCATAGAAACATAACTAGAAACACAAATTATGTCACTGAAAGTTATTCACAATAATAAACCTCCAATAAAGAATCAAATTAGTCAAGAATAGAATTGAAAAATATCATGCAATAAGCACGTACGAAAACAAATGCAAGCAAATAAAAGATAATATTTACTCTAGAGGTAGCATACCTCTGAAGTGGTGTGTGGTTGAAATTGTAGTTATGCATCTCGATCTTGACTATATATTTGATTGGTAAAATTTACTCATATCAGGGGAAAAAAAATATGCAGCCATCCACTTGGTTGGCAGTGGTCTTAATGATTAAAGGTAAGAAATTTAAAAATAGTCTTCCTAGCCCAAAAGGTTAAGCAGAATATCAAAACTGGTACTTTAAATTGTAGCAATGTCAGTATAAGCTCATCAAAGATCTCCCTGTCAATCAGATATCTAGAAAGCAAGAAAGAGTTTTTGCACAGCTCAATTAAACAAAAAAAAAAAAAAAAAAAGTGACAAAATAATACCAAAACCACAGACCATCATATGTTACAAAAGGGCCATTTACATGGTAAGAAAATATATTTCAGCAACCTGTTCCTATATACTCGAAATTTCTGCACCTCCTGGCAGCTACCAAATCTTCCCCTTAGCAGAAAACAAAGAAACTAAATAAGATATATGTGCATCCATCTTTAAATGTACAGAATGGATAAAATTATTCAAAACTTGAAGCATGACCAATACAAATCAGGTGAATCACACTCATACCAAAATATATCTTGATAGGATGTTGAAAAGACACTTCACGAGCATGCCCAAACTGATCATGTGGTTGCCAAGGAGAGCACTTGAGCTCTGAAAGACATAGCAATAGCGAATTCGACAAAATGAAACTTCTGATGATGCAGCCCAAAAGTAACACTAGGTGAAAGTACATAAATACAGAGACCACATATTTATACCTTTGTCTCCACATTTTCTATGAAATGACTCAATAAACTGTACAGCGTCATTCGAGAAAAACAGGTTAAAGAACTGCTCCACCTTTACCTGTGCATCAAACATACCATGGTTAGAAAAAACTGAATCAAAATCAGACAATGCCCAAAAAATGTTATAATAAGTCAATAATCATGGCCACTTCAGAAAAAGGAATAATTTTCAAACTGAGAACTCCATAAGGAGGAAAGATAACTACCGGGAACTTGGATTCTGCAACCTTTGTCTGGTAATCGGGTACTGCATGTGAAGCCCCAAGGTCAGAAAATAATACATGATACAGTCACCATAAAAATAAAAGAACAATTCTAGTTGAGCTGTGTTTCTAGTAGGCTATAATTGACCTTGTGAACCATCACACACATATCCTAGTACAATCTCCTCTACCTAAAGAAGCAAGCTACTCTTGCAATTCCAGCACCCACCTTAGGCGTCTCCTACTGTCTGAAATAAATCGCTTCTCCAAAAACAATCAAGCATTTGATGGAATAAGAGAAGATTCAAATACATGGTCAATCCAAGTATCAACGTCCTCTTATGTAAACAATAAAACAATCAATTTTCAGAATCCATTTAAAGGAAATACAGATTTTCAAAATTTTCTGATCTTGAAGTACTTTTCCAAAAAATAAATAAGAGCACCATATATGCCATTACCTAAAAGAACACACAGCAAGCAAGCAATCCAGCCAAACTAAGATCATGTTTACTACAGCAAGGACATGCAGTATCCTTAAATCCATGAAGAACCATCCAACCGTCCAGCCAAAATGCGATGTATGATTCGTTAATGCCAAGACACTACATTGCCAGATCTTGAGAATCATCAGGAAGCGGGAACAACATAAATACTTAAAGAGTAAACTCTAATCACATTCTGGATAATCCAAGGCACAACCAAACCTATCCAAATTAACCTTTGCATCCCACTTCTCTTTCTTGTTAAAGGACAGCCCAAACTAAATTACAGTACTCAAGAATATTTGGAGGAAACAAACCATGAGAATTTTATTAATTGTCCTTTTGAGTCCATGAGAAAGACGACAGAGGCAACTAACATACAAAGAATCTTTAAGGTTCTTAGTAACCAGAAAGAAATTTTAAGACTGTCAATCTGGACAACAAGTTTTGATGATTCCATAAAGTTTTGATGATTCCATATCAGTCGACTGCTCTATGAATTTCGTTCTGTCGAACCAACTTTATATTGTCGAACGAAGCAAGAAAAGCCTCATAAATTAACCTAAGTTGAAAATCTAAAAGAGGTTCACCTTCTGGTGCAGAACAGAAAAAGAAAAACACTGATTAGTTGATACTACAAGGTATGAAATTCTTCAGTCGACTCCCAAAAGCACAGGAAAAATGAAAAGATGAGATCAATGTGTATCTGAAAAGGTTAGTCAACAATCAGCAAGCAGAACTTATTATTGAAGGCTACCTAAACTGGTTAAGCAGAAACTCAAGATGTTAAACATGAATTCATGGTACCGAATCATGTCAAAGAGATACTGAATCTTAAGTAAAAAAGAGTAAGAACTAGAAAGAAAGACATATATGCAAATCCTACAAAAGAAAATAACACTTAATGGGGTGCATTAGCACAAAAGGATCCATGTAAATGACGCCAACTCATGAAAAGACTTATCAGTTGTTGTCAATGCTTTATAAATTGGCAAAGTCGATGTTGTGGCTCAGGTTGGGTAGAAAGACATGTAGATGCTGAAGCCACAACCTCCCAGACAAAGAAAGAAAAGGCTAGTCGAAGAAAAGGCTGAAGCCACACCCACCCCGCTTTGACAAACCAGCACTCATATAATCTCATCGCAAAGGATAGTCGAAGCAAGAAAATCAACCCGTCCAATTCAAGGTTAGAAAGTACGAAGTTGAAGGTTGATTCATTGTGAAGCTTGCGTTCACTCAGAGAGACCTCATCAACCATAAGAAGAGGTTCATTACCTCATTGAGTTGACAAATATGTCGGTCTATCTACTCATTTAAATGTAACATTGATTCGGATAATTATCCACCTCTCTCAAAAGCCACCTTTCACCAAACAGACTCTACTAGTCATGGAAACTCTTGATGTCCATACTAATGTTATAAGCAACCTAGATGGCCAATAAGCTTGACCAAATCTTTTCTTCAACACCTCCCAAGGAGGACTTCTTTCAACCAGCATTAAGATGAGGTATTGGATTCAAATTCTTAAGACTTTGTCGATGCTAAAAGATGCTTTCTAAACAAGTCAGTAAACAGTGACGGGAAAAAGTCAGGAGCAACTGACTGTTTGGCGCATCATAATCTTCCACCTTCCATGACCAAGTCTTTTCTGAAGATGAAGAATTACAATCTGGAGAACAAACTGGAATAGGTGCGGAGTCATTCTCTTCAGTATCTTGGAATTCTGAAACTGTTGCAGATGCATTATCATCTTCCGCACTGGGCGCAATAACAGTATCAACAGGAATAGGAAAATCAACATTCCTGATTCATATGCATGTCACATTAGATACACTTCAGGAATAATGCTAGAATCTAAGTCAGAAAGGACATAAAATTACCCATTGCTTATATCCATATCATCAAGGCATTTTGAGCTTCTCACTGAATCAGATTCAGATCCATTTTCCTGGAAGCTTAACTCAGACGTACATGCCTGTGATCAGTGAATTATAACTACATGGTCAAAATAACCATCTGATTCATCCTCTTCTTTCTAAGCAGACAGTTGACAACATAACCAAATAGAGTTCCGTTTACACTTCCAGATATCCCAAAGTATGTACACTGTTGGCCCATGTAATATTTGATACAATAAATTGGCGAATTGCGAGTGGGTATGGACTAATTATAGACATTAATATTGGTTGTGATGATTTGTAGTAGACTCCTCCTAAATGCATGAGACCCCTTATATAAAACCCACTTACAATTCATCGCCTCACTTCACAAACTACTCTCTTAAACCAATCTCAATATCTTTAGCATTACTCTTTCAACCGATCTCGATCATCTATAGCTTTGATAAAAAAAAAATTATCTATAGCATTACTCTTGGATAATATTTTCCCTTAGCGATTGTTGCACATCATATATGCACTTCTTCTCATTCTTATTTTGTATTAATGAAGGTAGGAAAGGGAAGCATTCAAAAAAGCCGTGAAATTTGAATCTAGACGATTCCCTCAAGATTGACCAACCAAACTAGGTGAAAAAGTAAATCACCTGCTTCTCAACAGCTACTCTGGAATCACCACCATGTTGCATCCATCCATCATTAATCAGCTTAAAAGCCTCATCACGGGACAGGAAAGATGCAAAGAAGTACTGCAAAATTATTTTTGAAAAATCGAAGACTTATGATGTAGGAAAACTGGAAAAACAGAAAAACCACGAGAAAAGGTGTGGCTCCCATTGCATACTTGTGAGCAAAGAAATGAAATTACAAAAATCGAGACTACCTTTTTCCCTCCCGCTAATATTTCAATTGCATTGGGGAAGATACCTGCGGTCTTCGCTCTTTTTACACTTGTAATGTCTCCGAAATGTATTATTTTCTGAAGCATAAACAGTTTGAAAACTTTAAGACTACTTAAAGTAGAAAGAATAAAATCACATAGAAGGATCTACTGTTGCTCATTGACAACGGATATTCATTAAAAAATAAAAAATAAAATAAAAAAATAAAAGAATAAAAAAGGGGGAGAGAGAGAGAGAGAGAGGAGAAGAAGACAACAACAAGACACACACACACACACACACACACACAAAGCAATTGACATGAAGCGAGTCTTCATTCCAAAATCAAAGAAAAGGATATTGGCTCATAAAGAATTTCCCATAGAGCTACAAAATGGTTTTATGACAGACATCCGTCATGAACCAAGCGAGTATGATCATATGGGGAAATCACAAATAACATATGAAAACTCGGAATATTCAAGCGCTTCATATTTGACAAAATGGAGGTGCTGCATAGAGATATGTTTTCTAGGATAGTCTAGTGATGATAGGTACTTGATACTACAAGGTCATCAATATCCTGTAACACCCGATATCAAAAAATAATTACAAACGTGCAATAAGTGAGAATTCTCATCACAAAAACCACAGTGCTAAAATATTGTAAGCAGATCAGTTCAACAGCATACCTTTGTTTCAAAACCAAATATGTTAGAATAGAAGCAGAGATAGTGCACGAACAGGTACATATGACCCTGCAACAGCAGAAAAATCAAATTGACAAAATGGAAAATGTTAATCTTTACAAGAGTCCAAATAAACCAGCATCAACAGAATACATGCCAAACATAAAATCAGGACGGTCAATTAACTAATGCCATTATCATAGGAAAACAGATGAGAATAACTAGATCTCAAGGGAGGACCTATAGATAAGAAGTAGTCACACCTGGATAAGTATATTCTCCTGGCATGCACAATTAAAATCCTGAACAAGGACCTGCATTGGAAAGTTAAAGAGAATGAGGGTCTATAGGTAGAACTCTACTCTTAAATGCCTACAAATAAAATACCAAGAAAAGTTATCAATAATCTCTACCAAAATGACTGGCTTTATTGAAGGACCAATGAATGTTCATTACTAAATAAACAAAATACAATGGTACACGATGGAAGGGATGGCACTGAAATTCTTCTCTAGCTTCTATGCATATATGATATTCAATATGTGTCCACATGAGAAGGAGGTGAAATTATGACTTTGAACTCAGATAATTTGCATGATCCAGATTAAAGCTGGATTGTAACACAATGAGTGGAAATTTAAAGATTCTACCATTACATCCATACCAAGCAGCCTTCTAGGTCAATTACTCTTAAGCCTCGTCTAACCAATAATGGCGGTTCCCCACCAAGCCAAACACAAGCCATCAAACTCCATCAATCTTGACTCCTAAATCTTTTCCTACTAATCCATCATTTCAACTCCAGTGGACTTTGCAATTTGTAAGTTTGGCAACAAGTTTCTGGAAATCTCAATATGAAAACAATAGCCACATAACAACTTTGCAAGCAGTTCTCCAGTTTGATTGAAAATGTCGATGGACAGAATTGGAGATTTCAAGGACCAAACAGACCTTAGATTGAACATGTGAGTAGTAAGCTACTTCATAAGATAAAGAAGCAGCACTAATCACAAAGCATATCAAAATTTAAGAATCAGATAACCATCACGTGCATATTATAGAGAAGCATAAGAGCAAAATCAGTACAAAGGAAGATGCACATCTTATCAGCATGAATATACCAACTTGCTCAGTAGCTTGAGTGATATTGCAATTTCATCGCAACACATAATAGAAGCTCCAGAACTCACACACAATAATTAAGTAAGCATGGAATATCCAAGAAGGCATATAGGAAGAACATTCATAAAAAAAAATTCCCCAAGATAAAAGGGTGCAGCAGCACCAGCACTTGATTGAAAGTTATGCAGCAAGCCCCAACAGGGTGTCCCTCTCCTTCTTTTTTTCCCCCATTCAAAAAAGATGAAAAACCCCAGTCAAATTCTTAAGCAAGTCTTGGCAAAGAGAACGACGATAAAACCTCTACAAGGATGCGATGGACAGATTAGGTGATCCGAACACATTTAGCCACTTACTTCCTCAGGTGGAAGTCTGAACAGTTGCCGGTACTCTTCGCTCCTCTGTGATGCTGCATTCTGTGACAACAAAAGCACAATAACCACAAAAGAAGAGGCACATTCTACAGAGCTTCTCCCAATCACCCCACCCCCCAAAAAAAAGAAAAAGGGGGGGCTTTGAGCAGAACTCATGGATAGCAGTTGTGCATCATCAATCTTATAAAAACGAAAGTACGTCCCTAACAGTAAAAAAAGCGGGTTGTGGCAATTAAGCGCGGAAATGATCCCAAAAAGCTGATTGCAGAATTGAGCGCAGAGATGATCCTAAGCCGATTACGGCGATCAATCGTTAGGTATTGCTGAATTTCCACGTGACATCGACCTTCGCATTGTAGACTGCCGAATTCCCCCGAATTATCGTGAAAACTCAAACTTCAAATTGTAGTCAAACACTTCCGACTCACACGTTCGAACTCCAAAGTGGAGACTGGACAGTCAATGGCCTACCGACCGTCCCCCTAACGGCGATCGACAAGCACGCACGCACTCCACTTCCGAAACTCGGAAAAACTCACGCGGCGAAGAAAGACAAGAAAAACCAGGCCGCGCAATTCGCGTGCGGGTGGCCGAACCTGGATTTCGGCGTCCCTCTGAGCGGCGGCGGGGGAGGAGGAGCTCGACGGATCCCACCGATCGGGCGACTCGTTCGCGCCGGAGGCGGAGGCGACGGCGACGGCGTCAGCGAGCGATCGGCCGCCGCCGCCGCCGCCAACGCCGCCGCCGAGGAGGACGTCGTCGTCATCGGAGGATGCGGCGGCGGGGGCGGCGGGGGCGGCGTCCATGACTTCGACGGTGGCGGCGCTCGAGGGAAGACGCGACCGCCATGGCGGGGGCACGGACGGCGAGAGAGAGAGAGAGAGAGATCGGCGGCGGCGGCGGCGGCGGCGGGGACGGCGGCGGTTGTTCGGACGGGGGCGGTGCGCGGAGGACGGAGGGGGTAGCGTGAAGAGGAAAGGAAAGGGACCGGGGTGGGTGGTTGGTTGGGGGAGTGCGGAAACGAAATGAAACGAATCTTCTTTTTCTTCTTCTTTTTTTCTTCCCGTTCGGCAACGGCAGGGACGAGTCGGTTTCGAGCCGACTCGAGGAGTCGAAGTTGGAGTTGAGTACACGTGATCGGCTGAGTGAAGTTGCGTGGGCCCTGCATGTTGACTTGGAATTTCCCCGGGCCGAATTATTTTTTCACCTTTTTTCTTTTTTCTGCTTATTATTCTCTTTTCTTTTGTCAGACCTGGCTCCGGCGCCAATATTGGGATTTCCGTACTCAAACATGGAGTTTTAGGTCCACATGTCAATATCTATTCGTATTTTGAAAAATAATTTTCGATTCTTTTAAAAAGGAAATTATTTTCCTGAATTTTTTTTTTTGTCGAAGTAACATTTCATTCATTTCCACGGCAAAATGTAAGAAAGTAATCACACACACACAAAAAGCAAATCTGTGAATTTTTTAGATGAATCCGTTATATGTAACACTAACACATCGAGAACCCCATATGTTAATTACACCTTTACCTTTTTGGCAATGCTTGCCTAGGTTCGGTGCCATCAACATCATCGTCGTTCAAAGTAACAAAATTGAATGAGCATAGATTGGACTATTGTAAGAGTAAAGCCTTCACAAAGCTCCTCCAATCTCCTTCAAAACTAGACCGGCACACCAACAAAAATTGAGGGAAGATAAATCCCAAAATCATATCATAAAAAACCTAAAATCTAAACTAGATCGGGATAGAAACTTCGGCGAACTAAGAGAGAAACACCTAAATTTACATTAAATCGAAGCCAAAAAATAAAAAGAAAAGCTCATTAAAATAGGAGGAAAGCAGGAAAAAGAAAATAGAGAACCAAATCAGTTATTTTAAAAAGGAAAAAGGGCGGGAGGGAGAGATAGAGAGAGATCTAGTTCAAACTCTCGTATTCATGGAATTTGAAAAGGAAAGCTTTGTGAATGTGAGAGGGAGAGGAAGGTACCCTACCCTCTCCATACTGACTATGTTATTTTCGTAAATTTAAGTATAGGCATTCTATTTATTAAGAAAACATTTTTGATTGATTCATTTTTCTAAGTAAACCAAACGTTAGAAAATGAGGGAAATATTTTTTGTGAAACAAACAAAACCTTCTAAACAGATGAATCCATATTGGGGGGAGATTATGTTTACCATTACAAAAACATAGCATAAATCTTGACTCGAATTTGAATCTCGACACAGCATGAAAAGCTTCATCTCCACATCGTGATTGTTGTGATAAAAGAATCGACATCATTTTCTCTCGCTTTTCCTCGTCATGCGTCCTTACTTTATGAAGGTTTTTAATTATACTCTATGTTTGTGAGAAAAATATTTGAGCAACTTCAATCTTGAAAGAGGAAGCGCAAGTCCTCTCGCACGAGTCTCGGTCAAATGGAGGAATTTCCAAGGTGAATTTTTTTCTGCTTATCCAATTTTTTTTTTTCAGCTTAGATGGAGCTGGGCGCTAGCACCAAGGTCCATGCTAGGCGCTCAGGTGCTGGAGACCTGGTCCTGGATACCAGCAACCAGTGTTGGGATTTTCACGCTCGAGTTCATGTCCAAACTTGGAGTTTTGGGTCCACGTTTCAATATTTAGTCATATTTTGAAAGTTGACTTATGATTTTTTAAAGGGGAAGTCATTTTCTTGAATATTTTTATGTCAAAGTAACATGTCATTTATTTCAACAGCAATACAAGAGAAAAACCGCATAGTCCAATTGTAAACCAAGACAAATCCCATGCAATTTAAAAAACAAAACAAGCTCTATAGACCAAGATGAATCATAAGAATAAGATTAAAGGTCACACATTCAAAAAGTAGATCGGTGACTCTTTCAAACCAAAATCGACAACTGATCACCGGTCTTCATTAATGAACCCACATCGAGAACTTCAACTATTACTGTGGCTTATCTTAATACTATTGGCGTTCAGAGTAACAAGATTGAATAAGCATAAATTTGACTCCTGAGTGAAAACAAAATCTTCACAAAGCTTCTTTGATCTCCTTCGAAATTGAACTAACACACCAACAAAACCTGAGAGAAGTGAAAGTTGAAATTATATCACAAAAATCTTCACATCCGAACTAGATCGAGGTAGAAAAGTTCCTCGAAATGATAAGAAAGTAAGAAAAAGAAAACAAAGAACCAAATCAATCAAAATAAAAGGAAAAAAAGGGAGGGAAGGGAGAGATCTAATTCAAACCCTCCCTCTATGAAAATTGAAAAAAAAAAAATTGTGTGAAGAAGAGAGTGAGGAAGGAGAGATGCAGTACCCTCTCTCTATGGCGAATGAAAAAGAAAATTGTGTAAAGATGAGAGTGTGTCCTCTCCACATTACTTAAGTTATGTTCTTAAATTTAAGCATATGTTTTCTATTAACTAAGAAAATATTTTATGTTAACTCATTTTCCTAAATGAACTCAGCGTTGGCAAATGTTTTTCGCAATATAAACAAAGTCTTCTATATAGATGAATCTTTTTTGGGGGGAGGGGGAATTTTGTTTACCATTACACAAACATAGCATTAATCTTGACCCGAATTTGAATTGAATCTCTACACGGCACGAAAAGCTTCATCTCCACATCGTGATTGTTGGTGACAAAAGAATCAGTATCATCCTCTCTCGGCTTTCCTTCCGTGGTCATGCCTCCTTATTATATGAAGCTTTTTAATTGCACTCTACGTTTGTGAGGAACATATATGAGCAACTTCATTATTTTTTTCATCTAACTCCATTTTGAACGAGGAAATGCGCATGCTTCCGCGTGAGTCTCGGTCTAATTGTTTTGCTAGACAAAAACCCGTGCATTGCACGTATGAATAAACTATTAAATTTGGACCGACCACTTAGCGTACAAGAAGGAATGAAAGGGCATGATATGCACTTATATTTCGTACATTATTTGCTAATGTCTCAAATGCATATAAGATAATCTCAATAGAAGATTTTGCGTAATGATCAATAGGAGAAAAAACTTATACTATGAGTATGTGATAAAGCTAAAATACAAAATGTTTATATATATGTTACAATTAAATAGAATGAGAACGAAGATAAGAGGGTAAGGGTCAGGGCAATAAATTGCTGGCTATGTAAGATAAAATAATCTAATATTGCCAATTACGCAAAATGACAATTTCAAAGCTCTAACCTAGGAAATCCAAGTGAGAGAAACTTACGCCGTTCGTTTCACGGAAAATAAATGATTTAGAAAATATTTTTCTAAAAATAATCATATATACCGCTTATAAATAAGAATAAAACAAATAATATTTTCATTGCCCATGAAAATGTTTTGATATAAATTGTTGTTGATAATGAAATTATTTTTATTAATTAATTATTTCAAGTGATACAAGCTATTATTTATAGAAAAATATTTTCCTAATCATTCATATTCCACGTAACAAACAAAACCTTAGTGATTCATTGTCACTGGTCACCGGTTGTCCTAAGCTTGCCGGCTAGGATCGTAGATTGTCAGAACGTTCCTCTCCTAGGCGGGGGAAAGGGTTTCGATCCTTTTTCCACCAAAGTAATTGCCACTAGAGCACGATTTTGCTTGAATTTGCTAACTAGGTATAATTTTTGGGAAGATCGTCAGCTTTTAGCGCGACGCATTTGTTCCTATCGGCCGTGACTCCGTCCATAGATTCATGGCTCCTCCTAATTCACGTTACTTTCACCTACTTATTATGGATTGATGATGATCCGCATTTGGTTTTTCCTTCTAATTACAAATGGGAATTCGATATGGTGCGGAATGTTTTTCAGAACAGAACGAATGTGTATATTTCTCTTTCTAGTTAATACTTTCGCATCTAAATCGAGTTCTCATTTCTTAATTCTTTATATCTCTAGATGAATAATGAGGACAAAAGGCCAAAGAAGTATTCCCCGTAATCACAGCTGCCTTAGATATAATTTTGGCTTAATGTTGCGGAGTTAACGAGTTTTGAGCGGGATTACGCTTTGCTCGATTTGTCAAAGTGATTAAACATTTTATTCTTTCATAAGTAAATTTATATAAATAAGACGTAGATTCCACATTCTGCTGAGTTGGCAGATTGAAGGCTTTCTTAAGTTACGTTTTTCTTAAGATTGGCAAAGTCAAGGACTCCTCATTGCATCGAATTTTCTAGTTTTCCTTTTAGAAAAAATGAGTGGTTTTCCGATTTCAAATCAACGTTGATAGTGTGATTGCTTATAATTTACAAAGAGAACGATATAATGCTGTGAGAGATGCTATTCATCATAAATAAAAATTTCCCTATGTCACATAATAACTATAATTATAAATCTTGTAACTTTCGCCAAGTTACCACATTACTTAACATGAAACCGAGAATCCTGCCTCTATTTCATTCAAAAGGCGGAGATCCATATGAAATATGACAAAAATTAAATTAATAATTTCTACTAAAATACATGTTCTAGTTTTGCACATAGGTGTGCTACTAGGAATGTCATATATAGATGTATAGATGCCTTGGTACTTATCTACTCTACCCTTTTTAAGTATTTGCAAAACAATCATTAAGTTTCTTCAATTTCCAAGAGCCCAATTTCATTGAGAGAAAAGTGGACTAAAGTTGGAGCCCATATCTCCATATTGAGAGCAAAAACCGTATGATAAAGTGAACTTGATTGACACTTGGACCCAAAAATAAAAAGCCCAAATGCATTCATATTCACTTGGGACAAAGCGGTGGGCTTCTTGACTCATGGCATTTGAATTGCCTACCCAATGATAGGAAGAAATGATTCAGATCTTTGCTTTTGTACGTATAAAAGAGGAAATGCCAAGAACCGTCGTCGCCTTTCATTCCCTTACCACTTTCCCTCTTTTGCTTTTCAAAATACCAGTTACCGTCCCCTTACAAAATATCACTGTTAAAAGGGCCAAATTGCCGCCCTTTAGAATTCTCATTTCTCCAAGTCTCTCACAGACCCTAGCCTCCATCACGACAAACACTCAACTTGTTCATCACCACCCACCACTGTCTCCCGCCGCCATCATGATGGGAGGGGAAGGCTTTGACGGCAGCCGGTGGGGGAAGCTGAGCTTAGGGTTTGGTTTTGGAGGGTTTGGGTGTGGTAGGAGATGAGAGAACAAGTGGTCATAGGATAATCATCTGTGGGAATGGTTTATGGTAATTTCCTTACATAGATAGATCTTGAACGTATTGTACTCCAAATGAAGGACTGCGATCGAAATGGACATAATTAGCCAGAGCGGAGAGAAATGCTTTTATCAACTGCACATCCTAGCTACTTTCAAATAAAACCGCAGGTTGAATAGCGGATGTAAGGAAGAAGTCGCTTTACAAATATTGTCGGCAGGCTTGGCACATTTCCCATAGCTTAAACTTTTAGCACTTACTATGATCTAGTATATCTAAAAGCAAGGGTCTAGAGTCAAAAATCTTAGTGTTTTCATTATGCCCGTTAATCTTGTCATTTTGAGGGTGGTCTAGTTGATGAGATTTTAATTTCACTGAATGTTTTGCCGACATGACTCAACTTATGCTGAAAAAGCGTATATTGCTAAAAAGAAATGGATAGAGAGAGGCCACTATTCTTTATGAATAAGTCTCGCACACATCACAAAACATGATGATCTAAAATTATAAAAAGATTGTCATTCAATACCAGTCATGATTCAGTGGGTCGAGATAAGCAAGCCCTCCTGCCATCTCGCCAAGTATCTAGAGGTCCAAAAACTGCTCATCCAAGTGACACACAAATTGTCACGGTTAAGCAAATTCAATCTCCCAACATCATATTTCAGAGTATTAGCATGCACGGTTATACCGCTAGGCTGCCACCATCGGTGATTAGTGTTATGCTCTTGATACATATTCTATGAACTTATTTTCTAAAGGAGTTGTCTGGCATATATAATGGCATTAGGGTAACTTCAGATATAGAAATGTACCTAAACGAGAATGGGATATGGACAGATCCATGCATTTCACAGCAGTCAAACATCTTACACTGCACTGGCAAGGATTGAACAGACCCTACTTTATAATGTTTGGTGATTCATGACTTCCTGTCCCAGAATCTTACATACTCAATGTCCAGATCATTCATCTCTCTCTCTCTGAGTCAGAAAAGTGAACCCATGCTCCTCATTTAGTGCAGGATTCACAGGCAATGCCACTTCAAAAGGTTCTTAAGTGGACCGAGAAATTCAGAGAGTGAGGAAGGAATCATTGAATTGATGAAAGGGAGAGCCCCACCTTTGACTGCCCACCCTTTTGCTAATTCCAACACACTTTCTCCCTCTCCCTCTCCCTCTCTAAACACTCTCGCTTTGGAAAAACCTCCAATTTGCACTAACTTTTCAAAAAGCCAGGAAGAAAACCATGGCCCACATGTGATTACCACAGCAACTTTATTGATTTACATATATTTTATGGAAATGTGGGCAGGTGACTTGAAATGAGTGGCAAAATAATATGGAGCTAATGATGTTCGTCACTAACTCTGTTGCTTTTCCTCTTTTCCCTGTTCTCTTTTCTTTCTTCTATTTGATTTCTTCATGGGATTGGAGTCCTTCTTCCCCCATCGACAACTTTGGCCAATGGACCTTCATCGCCAATAGTGGAAAGTCACCCCCAATCATCATCCACATCATCCCACATCCCACTTCACATTGAAACTAGCCCCATTTTCTCTCTCTCTCTCTTTCCCTCCCCAAAATGATAATGAATTTGTCATTTTTGGGGTCTCGGCGGAAAACAAAACTGAGTGAGTGGGTTATACCACTTCTCTTTTTGTTGCTTTTTGGAGTGTGATTTGAGTGCACTTTCATGTTGGAGTGTGCCAAAGTTAGCTGAGTCGGATAGCGACTGAGGACATTCTTTGCTCTCTGCCTTGATATTACAGTGACTTGGAGCATTGCAAATTTGAAGCATTACGGACAATTTGTACTAATAATACTTCAACTTCAGCATTCCAACTTAACGTATGCATGTGCTGCTCTTTCCTCTTTTTCTTATGTACCTCCATGCAAATGAACTTTCATCAAACTCTTCCAACTTTGGTACTCCTCTAGGTATGAAAAATGTCACACCTTGTTTGACATGTTTCGATGACTTAAATGATCTTAAGTTTTTGGGAAATCATGGAAAGATCTCGAGATAAAGAGAGGATGATTAAACTTATTTAGGGTTTCCTGTCCAATTCTTGTAAGCATGATTCACCGTAAGTCGAGTATAAAAAGATAAATTCTCGTATTTTTCTTTCTTTCTTTCTTTCTTTCTTTCTTTTATACATGAAAAGAGGGAGGGATAGATTGTATTGTTACTTGTGATGTTATCACAAAAGCCTCTCGTTCCCATCACAAGACATTCAATTTGAGTCAAAACCCATTCATTCCAATTCGTGGGCGTATAATCCCATCATCTCGAGCACGAAGATTCTCTTCACATGACTCATGAGGTCACAAATACTCTAGGCCACTCAAACTTATGACCTCAAAAACATAGCATAATTTTTTTTTTTATCGTTGGAGACTTCTGTGATACACTAGTCACACGACATTGTGAAGAGACAAAATCAAATGATTTCTTGACTATGCGCAGAGCGTTTTATCCCCGTAGAAAATTGGCCGTTTTTGTTGGGAAAGGACAAGACAATAGAGGCTGCATTATTTTGTCAAAGGAGTATTTTCAGGATTTGGAATGCTCTTACAGTCAAACCGCAACTCCAAGTGGTCTCGCCAAAACAGAAAAGAGATTAATAATATTGAAGATCGAAGTTCTACTTGAGCATTACGACAGAGACAAGACAGAGATCGTTGTGTCATTTTCTGCAATCGCATTTACCGACGTGGTCAGCTTAAACAAAGATTTTTCCGCCCAAGTCCAGATCGCCTGCCCGAAGGGCTAGTACATGCACGTCCAAAAAGTGAATATAAGTTATTATTGGAATCGAGACTAAAGTGTGACTGGGAATTGCTTTTGGAAATAGGGAAATGACCTGGAATTGTCGGGGGATGATTAAATTAAGATCTGACATGACGGCTACGTACTGCCTCTAATTATTATATTATCAGTCCATGGTAGGCTCGATTCCCTTAAAAATCTTCTATTTTAGGTCGAATTTTAATTTTGTCCTGAAATTTTTATTATCTACAAAAAAAAATTAGAAGATTTTTATTTCGTCCCCCACGTCAAAAAGTCATCACTAGTTTGTTTAAAATTATTAAATCAAGATCAATTAGAGATCCAAGAACACATTTGATTTTATTACTTGTGCCACGGAATGCCCTCCAAACGTAGATTAGGCAAAGACTCAGAGCCGAAAATTCTTATGGAAGTTGATAATATGAAGATCTAAGCCTTGCCGTGCGTCTCCTTTGCATGCAACTTTGATAAAAAGAAGCATTTAAATAAGGATTAACATCATGAAAAATTACAAATTAGTGTATATATATATATATATGATAAATTTATCCTAAAATTAGTCAAAACCAAAAAGTCAAATTAAAATATTTGTGATAAATTTATTTTCTGTTTACTTCTATTAAATTGAATTAATATCATGAAAAATTATAAATTGATACACTTGTAATAAATAAAGAATTAAACCTCAAACTAATAAATATTACGTGTAATCTAATTTAGTAATTCAATGATAATATTTTTAAAAACTAACAATGATAAATTTTGCATAGATGTACCAGCTTAGGGTAAATAACGGATTCCATTGACAAGTTTCTTTTCGATACTTCTTAAACAATCAAAAAAGAAAAGTTTTTATACACCAACTATTTTGCTGATACGATGAATTAGTTTTTTTCTAAGAGAAGTTATAGTTCAAAATGTTAAAACTTGTCACTTTCAAGCACTTGAATAAGACGTAAAGCTTTTCCATCAAGTCCATCCCTTTTCAATTGATACAAATGCACATGCAACTCTTTTTATTTTGTTTCCGAATCTTATGTGGCTTTTGGATACAAACTATTGTTGTTTTGTCCGCCGGTATCAAAAATTTTAAAAAAAAAAATTGAAATTGGATAAACTAGAAAAATAAAAAGAGATAAGGATGAATAGGGGTGTGCAATAGAAACTATTTGAACCAGCAAATTCAAGGTAATTTTTAAGGACATCGGTCTAATCCCCCAATTCCGCAAAATTGGAATTGGTAATGGGCAATCTGGTTCTCAATTCCATGATGGGAACAAGACCACCGGAATTAGATTGATTTTATTTTTATTATTAAGAAATCAATATAAACATCTCTTCCTTCACCTCCACGGAGTCTCCAACCCCACACTTGCAGCTGCAAAGGCCACAAGCTTTCGCACTTGGACTTCGCTCCCCAACTCTTCCTCCACGGATTCGCCCTCACCATGTCGGTCACTCCCAAGAAGCTCTCTCTCTCCTTAACCCTCTCCTATTCGCCCAGCATTAGATATAGTCATTAGCTTGTAGACACGTTGTAGTCTTTATTGAACGGGTCTTGAGATTTTTCCCTCCGTCCAGACCCTCGTCCTTCCCTTCCCTCCCCACCCCCCAAACTCCCACTTTCTTCGACAACGTCCCCATCTTCTCTTCATCCTCATCTTCTTCATCTCCGTGGAGTCTCCACCTTCACGCGAACTGTCATTCCTCTGCCTAGCGCATGGCCACAAGCTTTTGCTCTTCTTCCATGGACGCGCCCTCACCATGTCGGTCACGCTCCCAAGAACCTCCCCCTCCTCAACCCTCTCCTCTTCACCCGCCCCTCCGTCCGGAACACTGTCCTCCCCTTCCCACCCTGCCCCAAACTCCGCTTACTATTAACCGACGGGACGTGGACAAAAGTTACAAGTTTCAGGACTTAAAATGCATGAAATGAGAGTTCTAGAATTGAAGTGCATGAAGTTAACAAGTGTTAGGACTCACATCATGACGATTCCATATTTTGGACACTAAACTCTCTCATTTATCCTGCTATTAACACGACTCTAAAGTTAACTCAGTTGGACCACAGGAGTTGGTTGTCGAAATTCGACTCAAATTAACCAATCATGCCGCCATGTTTTCCTTTAACTACCTCTTTGATTGCGTTTTAGCTAAGATTGCATGCCAGTGATGTTTATAATTCACAATAAACTAATCAAAGATATTATAGTTAATATCATGAAAATCCAATTAATATGCTCGTGATAAATTTATCCTAAGTTAATTTTTAACCACAAAAAAATTTAAAATTAATACATTTATAACAAATTTATAATTCGTTAATTTTCATTAAATTGATCAATATCATGAAAAACTACAAAATTGATATATCTATTACAAATGGAGAGTAAAATCCAAAATTAATACACCTATCAACTACTATATATCATCAAATTTGATAATTCAGTGGTAAAATTTAACGAAGACTGGTGGAGAATAAATTTGTAGCTAATGTATCAGTTGGGAATCATGTGAATTTAGATTTTTTCGTGATGTTTAACCTAACGTATCATGCATTCTTTCTCTGAGTTGCACAGACGTTGCACGCTTCTGATTCTGAGCTGAACCCCGTGTCGTCGCTCGACGACACAGCCAGATCGGCACGGGACCTTCGAAATTCGACCATTCACTGACTTATCTTTGCCCTTTTCTGTCGTTTCTGTCGGTCCCTGATTTGTCCTCTTCCGCGTTTCATCAATGCTTCGTCTAATAATAATGTCGTAATACGTAAACGCTCGGATATTATTATAAGCCATTTTATTTTATTCTCTATGATTTAAAAACCATCGATTAACCCAAAAAAGAAAAACCCATTTTTCCCCTAGTATGGCGTCAGATGTCATGTACGTTAAATTGAAAGAGTGAATGCGCCGACCAAAAAAAAATAGTTACAATAAATGATTTTTTTAATGAATGCATTAAGTTAATTTTTATATTTGTTTTTTTTCTTTTTTTTTTTTTTTTCCGTTTCTGCTGAGTAATCAGTCACTTGTCATTGTTCTTACAGAGGCGCGCTAAGACTTGTTACTTTTACCAGGCACGCGTGTCGACCCGCGATCCGAAAAGTCTCCGTTGCCCCTCTGTCGTCATACCATTTCGGTCCCCTCTCGCCTTTGTTTCAAGGGTATTTTGGACAATTCACCTCCGGATCGGGCGACGGTCGAAAACGAAAGGTGAGCGCTGTCGGCTCGGAATTTGGTTTTTTTGTCTATTTAAAGAAAAATTTAATATTTATCCTCCATCAAAAAAAGAAAATAAGAAAATAATACAAAGAAGACAACGATAACTTGGTGTTTGCAATAAATTCCAGAAATAGTCATTCACACGTGAATACTCCTGGGTGAAAAACAAAAATCAAGCATTTATTTCTTTTGTCTACTTCCATGAAAAAAATTCCTAAAATGATACATCCATCCCACATATATATTCTAAATTAATTTTTGTATCACCAAAGCTCCTAAATTGAGACACTTTTGCCACATTTACATCAAATTAATATATTCATGTTACATTTACTCTAAATTATAGTAAATCTAAGATTTTTTACTGGTAAATGCGATATTGGTGCATCAGTTTAAAGTAAACGTGACAAAAAATATTAATTTAAAATTTTTGCGACGTAAAAATTTGTTTTGAGTAAATGTACTATGGTTGCATCAGTTTGGAATAAATGTGATACAAACATACTGGTGTATAAGTTTTATGACATAAAAATTAGTTTGCGATAAATGCGACACTTGCATACCAATTTGGGGTGGGTTTTTATGACATTAATCATTTTTTCATACAATTGTAACAATGGTGTCGTCGAACTATACGATAAAAAAAAATCAGTATCACCAAACCAAATGGGTGTTCTCCAATATCCAAACAACATCTCGTCCACTTTCAACATCGTAATTGTACTCATTTGATAGCATTCGAAGATCTCTCTCCAGGTCCGATCCTTGTCGACACAATGAGCGATTCTATTTCTTACAAAGATAAGAAAACAAAATTGACCTACACAATCCTTTCTCAATTCTTTCTATCCTTTTCTCATGGTTTGAGGTAAAAATAATTTGAAAAAAATTTCGCCCGTTATACAATCTACATAGGTGCTCGTCGATTCCACTTCCCCGCCTACTCACTTTTTCCTTAACGCTACATAAGGCCTACGGCGGTCAAACGAGGAGCACAGGGGAAAAAAAGAAGAAAGAAAAAAAGGCAAATGAGGCCGAATTGCAAAATCGCGCAAGTGGGGCCCACTACGGCCAATCGGATTTTGCCCAAAAAATAAAAAAGGAGCCCCTGGCGATCACGGTTTTTCCGTATCCGGGCCAACATTTAATAACCAGAGGTAAATAAAAAGAATTACTGGAAAAAAAGAAGAACCCGACTCACGCGCTACCACGGAGCGCGTGAGTGAAGTGCCTCCTGGGGCCAAATCGCTTCTTGGAATGGAATGGATATGCTATCTGATTTTACAGTTAGGGCGATTGATTCCGGTACGAGTTGGTACCTGACTTAGAATCGGGTGACTTTCAATTCCAAAAGATTGGGATCGGAATTGGGAAATGATCCCATTTTTTTTTAAAGATTTTGTGTAAAAGGAAAAAAAAAATTCTTGTAATAAAATATGAAAGTTGCACCACTTCACTACATGATGTATGTTGGTGGTGTAGTTGCGATTGCTCATGTTGAAAATCATTGTTGGCCATCGATGGTGCTTTCCATCTGAAAAGAGGCTTCAAAATTAGTTTAGAACCCTTGTCCTCGAAATTGAAAACTGAATGAATTACGAATTATTCCTAAAGTCAGTCTTAAGTCAATTAGTCTAGGCTATACTCAATTTCATTCTCGAGTTCAAGTGGACCTAATGTTTACGCCTAATCATACTACTAGATGCCATCTCAAACACAAAATAATGCATTCATTTTTTGCTTTATGGGTTTCGAATAATTTAGCATACATTTTCAAGAAATCGGACCTTATCAAATCCTTACAGTACTATGTTTAAATTCTAGGATGTAAGAATATGAGGAATTCCCCGGGGGAGGGGAAAGAGAAAATAATTCTCCCTAATTGAAAGATGTGATGTGTGAATACTGATACGTTAAAATAAAGGATGCTATTATGTTAGCCCAGTAGGAGTGCTTGAGAGGCGAGGCAACCATCGTTAGAGCTCTTAGGCTTTTGGATCGTGGTGAGGTACAAATAATTTAACATAAATTTTTCCAGAAATCCTGGGAATGTCTTTAGTTCTCTTAGGTGTACCGACTGCATCATATGGTGATGTGCTGATTTGCAATTATTTGATGCGACCCACTTTTTTTTTTTTGGGTAAGAAAAGACTATTTTTAATGGTTAATGAAAAAACTTACGTGAGAATATTCACTATTCTTGGTACCGAATCTTTAACCAAAGCTGCAAAAAGATAGAATTCCATGCGCTTACTTTAGTTGAGAATCCTTGTTGGAACCTCAGAAGCTACAACAAAATGGAGCGACCGGCTCAAAGGTTTGAGTGCCAATTGACATTTTAGCTTATCTAAAAGGGTTAAAGTTGAATACAAAAATTAGCATCAAGAATCTATATTAAAAGTCCCGAGAAACGATGCTGCAAAAACAAAAAAAATTATCCTTCGTTGCTATGCATTACAAGTTAGTTTTCTTTTTCCACTCCTTTGGTTTGCATTCGGGGGAGGGTGGAGAAGAAATAATCTGACTAGCGTTTTCACTCGATCCAGAAAGACCTCTTCAGAGGTCAGTCTAGTGTCAAAGATAGTAACACCCCCGGCTCAATCAATTCTAGTCGCCCCATCTTTCAACTACCTTTTTTTTTTTTTTTTTTCCACGAGAGGAAGAAAGAAGGGGTCGAGGCGCCCCGGCGGAACTCGCGCCGCCGGGGAACCGTGAGGAACACGCGCCGCCGCCGAGAAAGACGGGGGTAGCCGGAGGGAGACTGTGGGGGCGGGTCAAGCGATGATGACACAAAGTCCATAAAAGACGCAAGGCGCACAACATCGCAATTGAAAAAGCCGTGTAGTCCAAAGAAGGAACATTTGTGGGCCCACCCCCATGGGCCCCACAATCCCCCCGGGCCCCACGCTCGCAACTTCTTTTTTTCTTTTTTCTCTTTCCTTTTCTTTTCTTCCGCTCGTTCATTCATTCACACCCGGACGACAAATTAGTGGAGTCGACTCGATCTTCGATGGGATGGGATGGACAGAATCAATTTATAAAAACGTGACCGATTTGCTCGAATTATCAATTAAATTTACGTAAAGGTTCTAAAAATATGTATCTAGATTTCGACCTTGGCACATGAAATGCTAACCCCAGTCACGAATAAAAAAGCCGGTGGCAATTCTTCCAAAATTTGAATTGTCCCGTTTGTACAATTTCTCGAGCCACGTTATATGTCATGCTCGATTTTTCACTTAGGCTAACTTACTTATGGAGGGGGCTATTCAAAGGATCTAGGCATTTCACAATTATAAAACTAGACACATCATAACGAAAAGTGATGAAATTGGTAAATTGACATAGTAAAATAAAGGAATCTTATCTATATCCAAAAACGATGCATCAAATTTAAAAAAAAATTGCAATTTTCGAAAATAATTAAGTATATTTAATGAGGGTCTCAAGGGAATTTTGGTCGGGCGCTAGTGAGAGATAAATGAATCAAGATATAACTTCACAATTCATAATAGCATAAACTAATATTTTTGAAAAATCTGTTTTCTTCTTTTCTTTTTATTTTTAAAATAGATAAACTAATATTTTTGAAAAAAAAAGAGAGAGAGAAAAAAAAAAAAAAAGTAACGGAGACTAGACTAGACGCGAGAGACAAACTCCACTGTAAAAGCGAGGAATTAAAGCAAAAGCTAAGGGCCACGATCCAAACCGTCCTCTGCTTCAAAGAGCCCTTCTTTCACTCGCAGACACAGAAGAGAGAGAGTCTAGAGAGAGAGAGAGAGAGAGACAGAGTCTAGAGAGAGAAAAAGCAGAGCTGCGAGCTCGGGCTCGACCTCTGGCGCTCTGCTCCGGGAGGGCGGAGGGAAGGGGGGAAAAGATGGAGAGGAATTAACCCTAAGTGAAAACCCAGCACGCGATCTCGCAGGCGCGCGCGCTCGCTCGCTTTCCCTGCTTCTGGACAACCGAGAGGCAGAGGCAGAGGCAGAGGCAGAGGCAGAGAGAGAGGGGTGGGAGACAAGGGTCGTCGACCGGTCGCCTTCTGGTCTGCAGAGAATCTTGTCGCGAGCCGTCCGTTCGCCCCCCAGCTCCGCGCTCGCGAAGGCCCGAATTCGGATTATTACGCGCGCGCCACCGCATTGGACGAGTGCCCGCATGCCTTTTTGACCGGTGCGTCGTCTCTCTCTCGCTCTCTGCGCTTCTGGGTTCTGCGTTTTCTGCTTCCTTTCTCGCTCGGGGAACGTGGGTTCGAGGCGTGACGTGGGTTGCGGAGAGATGGGCAATGCCGCGGAGCACGGTGTCGCGAACGCTTTTTTTGCGGTTTTTTCTGGTGTTTTGAATTGTGGGTGGTGCTGCTGCTTCTTCTTCTTCTTCTTCTTGAGAATTCCCTCGCTTCGTTCCTGGCTGCCGAGCGAAGTTTGAGGTGCTTCCGTTTTGGGGCGTCGTTTGAATTTGTTTTTGTGGCTTTCGGTTCGCTGCTTGATCCGGTGAAGATGAGCCGAGTTCGCTGGTTCGGCTCCTCGAACTGGACTTGCAGCCTGAACCCAAAAGAAAAAAAAAAAGAAAACTTGACTTGCGGCTCGAAAGCTCTTATGATGTGTGTGGTCGGTCGGGTGGCTGCTGTTTCGATAGCATTTTGGGTGGTGGATCGTGATGCTCTGTAGTTCGTGAGCGGTTGGTTTGTCATCTATGTGGAAGCAACGTCGCACCGAATTTTGCTGCTCTTGGTTTTGTGCTTTTTGAGTTGTTTTTGACCCTTCCCATCTTCTTGATTTCTGCAGCTTTCGTTTCCAGAAATCATGCGTGCAAAATAAGTAAAGAGTTTGTGAATCTGCTCTGAGTTTATCCCCATACTTTCTGGGTAGAATCGAATTCAAGTGGGGCTAAAACTATGCTGCCCGATCGTTAAGCTTATATTGCGATCGAAACCTGCGTGTGTAAAATTGTTCTTGGCAATTGTATTTAAATCTCATCACTCCCTTTGCTTGAATTGGGTTGTTTTTATGGGATGATCAGATGTTGAGTTGATCCCTTTCGATGTTCCTATGTATTTAGCCTCAAGAATGATCGGTATTCTTTATTTAGTTAATAGAAGACTTTTGAAGTTACTGGGTTCAGTGGTAACACAGTTGTTTGGTCTATTGCAGAGTTGCTTCTTCGTTGCTTTGTTGAGAGCATTTATGTGATTTTTTCCCATCACTGGGAATGGAAAGGTTTCCAGAAGTCAAGGTACTTTCCGCAAAGTTGCCCGGTAAGGACCAGCTATCCAGTATTCGTATGCCCACAGTGAGAGAAGTCGCAGAAGAAATGGATACGCGCATGCATTTTTTTAGAGAAGCACATCAAGTGTCTAGTGGGCATCCGATGTTGGTAAGAGGAGAAATTAGCCGATCTGGTTTACAGGACTCACAAGAGTCACGCTCATATGCATCCGTAAGAAGATGGAAAGGCAAAGACTCTATTCCCGGACAAGAACAATCGGTGCCCAATGCTGTCTTATTTAAGGTCGGTGATGATTCATTTGAGGAAGGTGGCCCAAGTTGTTTTTCAGGAGCTAGTCATCCTCCTGAGCCGATTGACACAGATTTAATGAAAGCAGTTTATGTACCACTTGGTCAAGATAAACCTGAGAGCACATGCTTGATTAAAAGCTTGTCTGTAAAAGGACCCTTTCTGGAAGATCTATCAATCAAGCCTCCAGCTAAGAAACCTAGCCCAGTTATTCTTTCACCAGCAGAGAGTTTGGTTGAAGAACCTAATGATGTTTGTCCGTTTTCAGTTCCTCGTGCATCACAAAATACAGATAATTCTCTCCTTCCAAATGACACAGAGGAGAAGGAATGTGTTTGGGATGCTTCTTTGCCTGCAAGTGGCAATGTAAGTCCACACAGTAGCATTGATAGTACAGGCGTTGTTACCGCCATGAGCGTTGTCAACAGTCGCGCCAGCACATACCGCAGTGATATGTTCACAAGTGACGGCATGCTTAGTGTTGACAGGAACTTTGAGAGTACAAAAGGGAGTGTGCGGGGGGATTCACTTGAGAGTGCAAAAACAAGCATTAGTCGAGCTAGTGATAGCAGTGGCCTTAGTGATGACAGTAATTGGAGCAACATCACAGGAAGTGCCAATAAGCCTCACAAAGGGAATGATCCTAGGTGGAAGGCTATCCTTGCCATTCGAGCGCGAGATGGAATTCTTGGGATGAGTCACTTTAGATTGCTTGAGAGGCTAGGATGTGGTGATATTGGCAGTGTGTATCTTTCTGAGCTAAGTGGTACTCGTTGCTATTTTGCCATGAAAGTTATGGATAAGGCATCTCTTGCTAGCAGAAAGAAGCTCAACAGGGCGCAAACGGAAAGAGAGATTCTGCAGCTGCTAGATCATCCATTTTTGCCAACTTTGTATACTCATTTCGAGACAGAAAGATTTTCATGTTTGGTCATGGAGTTTTGTCCTGGAGGGGATCTGCATACTCTAAGGCAACGACAGCCTAGGAAGCATTTTTCTGAGTATGCTGCTCGGTAAGATTGATAACTACATGTGATCAGCTGTTTATGGGGTTTCCTTCCTTTACTTTAAGACAAGTACACATTTTTATTTTATTTTTATTTTTTCTCGCCCATTCCCTGTGGAAGGGCATGTCAATTTCTGCATTTGTTATGTGAAAGCTCCTTAATTCAGTGAGAAAATATAAGTACGCCTTTGGCAGGAGTATATATGAAATTATATCTTTTGCATGTAAAAAAGTTTGCATGATTTCATTTAGAACTAACTGCCACTTCATCCGGGATATATTGAGCAACACCTTTCAGGTTCATTTCTTGCACGATCCTGTGCATGGTTTGACTGGTAATTTTGTTTGCAACAAACGTGCGTTCTTTTTCCCAACGGAACATATTGCTTGCTTTGATATAAATTGAGATAGGGCCTGAGATTCTTTTAGTGATCTTTCTTTTTGGGTTTCCATCTGAGAATGGATTGTTCTTCTGTCATGTGGGAGAAAGCAGATAGGGTATTTTAAGAGTGGTTCTAGATTATCCTCTATCCACCCTTCACCAAAAGTGTGCTTGCAGCTGATCTTCTGAAACTATTGAATTCAATCCTCTCTTAAAACCTTGTTGGATTATAAGGAAGCATGATATCCAGAATCCCACTAAGTAAACATGCTTAATAATGTTGACTGAGTGCATAGTGGAGATATATTTTTGCTAGTACTTACTAGTGTTGTTCGGGCGCAATTAAAAAATTGCTCCTTTCTTTCACTGTGTTAAACTTGCATCAGTTGCTGGCTTTGCTGAAGATGAAAGACTATTTTGTTGCCGATCATTATGATGAATCTCATCAGCATTTGAACAAGTTCATTGTTTGATTTGCAGAACATATCCTCTAGCTGAACTATTAGCATCAGTAAATAATTGGCAGAAATTAAAGGGAAGAAATATTGACTATTCTATCAGGGACAACTATTAGGACAACTATGATCTTAGATTTCCTGTGGTAGTATAAATCTCATTGGCCACATCTATCTTCAAGTGCTTGTTTCAATATAAAGTATTACGGTTTGTGACCAGAAACAGTTTTTCAATGGAAAGTCCATTGAACTCTTCTAACTTCCTCAATGAGGCACTTTTCCTTACTGGTGCTTTTGTTAAGTACCATTTATGTTTACTTTTGACTGAAAGTGAATTGCTTAGGTCACTTGTGTTTATAAGCATGCAAAAAGAGGTGGTGCTGCTAAGCATGAGAAAGAGAAGATAGCGTGATGACTTTGTGTGTGATTATTTATTTTGGCAAGGAGGCTGCATATGATTCAGATGGGCAAATATGCCTACTTTTGATCTTTTAATAAGTTATTTCTGATTGTGGAATACCTTCAGCAGTTTAGCAAATATAATCCATTTTGTCTAGCTTATCCTCTTGATGGTGAGAATTGTTGCAATCCCATTGTCTTAATGTAGGGGAATAAGTGACTTAAAATTGCTCATATGTTGAAGTTCATTCTTGCGAGCCCTCCTTTTCATGCTAATAATGACTTACTTAAGTATAAGGCACCTGTCCCATTGAAGGGCATACAGATAGATGTGCTGAAGAAATTTGGATTATAATCTGAAAGAAGTTCCTGCACACAATTTTATTCAGATGACCGATAGTTTTTCTACGATTATTAATTTTGATGCGATTTTTTGGTTCATTGCTGTGAAGTATAAAATGCCGAGATATGGGGAATCCTTTAACTAAATTTTTCTCCTCATCATCCGAAGCAGCAGTGAGAAAAGCACATTTCCTTCAGTATGATCTCTTACCTATATTTACCTGACTTGACTTTATTCTTAAAAGATGGTGATTTTATATCCCTAGGGAAGGCTACAGTATCTTGTATTCTGTGGAACTTCAAGTTTCTTTAAACTGCTTTAATTAATGGCTGCATTTACAAGTCTTGCAACCTTTCCTGTGTAATCTTGTAATGTGAATACCATCTTGGTAGGACCTGGATAAATTTCGGTATTTGTAGATATATCTATAGGCATTCTAGGCATGATTTGGAGGACTGAATTTCTAGGCTCGGTGAGGAGAGGATGTTCAATTGTTTTGTGGTCTGGTTTCTTTAAGCATTTCCCAAACTTTGTTGAACATGTCATGAAGTAAAATAATCATTACTGTGTCTGTTTTTTGCAGGTTTTATGCTGCAGAGGTTTTGCTAGCTCTTGAGTATCTGCATATGCTTGGAGTTGTGTACAGGGACTTGAAACCCGAAAATGTTCTGGTTCGTGATGATGGCCACATTATGCTCTCAGACTTCGATCTTTCATTAAGATGTGCTGTATCACCAACCCTCATAAGAACCTCAAATGACTCTGACCCAAGAAGGGCTGGCGCTTTTTGTGTCCAGCCTGCCTGTATTGAGCCTTCCTCGGTGTGCATCCAGCCCGCTTGCTTCATTCCCCGGATCTTCCCGCAGAAGAATAAGAAAAAGAATCAGAAACCCCGTGCAGAACCAGGATTCCCCTCTAGCACCCTTCCAGAACTTGTAGCTGAGCCCACTTCAGCTCGGTCAATGTCCTTTGTCGGGACCCATGAGTACCTTGCCCCGGAAATTATCAAAGGGGAGGGGCATGGGAGTGCGGTTGATTGGTGGACCTTTGGCATTTTCTTGCATGAACTGCTCTATGGTAAAACCCCATTTAAAGGCTCTGGGAACCGCGCCACGTTATTCAATGTGGTTGGGCAGCAACTTAAGTTCCCAGAATCACCAGCCACAAGTTATGCAAGCCGGGACTTGATACATGGTTTGTTGGTAAAAGAGCCGCAAAATAGGCTCGGGGTGAAGAGGGGTGCAACCGAGATCAAGCAGCACCCATTCTTTGAGGGCGTGAATTGGGCCCTGATTCGGTGCAGCACACCTCCAGAGGTGCCAAGGCCAGTGGAAGCCGAGCTGCGAGGGAAGTATGGGGCAGTCGACCCGGTTGGTGTTGGCAGTGCTAGTAAAAGGATGTCTGGGCCGGGGACGGACATGAAGTCTGGTGGTAAATTTCTGGACTTCGAGTTCTTTTAGTGTTTTGGACTGGTGGAATTTCTGTGCTGTGTTTGTTCTAGCATTCCTGATAATCACGCTGGAGCATCTCTGCTCTGTCTCTCCCTGTTACTGCACTACCAAATGGGAACAAATTGTGCGAAACTTCTGTGATCTTACCTGAAACTCGACAATCTATACTGAGATTAGCTTTTTAAGTAGGAAACTCATTGGATCTTACTGATGCCGAGATTATTAATTGAAATATTTCAATGAACCTCCAATCCATGTTGTGTTAGTTTCCCAAAGTTCTGCTCGATATCGGAACTAAATCATCAACATATGGACGGATCTCCTCTTTTTGGCATTCTTCTGGCAAATACTGACGAGGATAGTCCCAAGTGCTTCCCCCTAACGTCCTTGGCTATTGACTCATTCACGTCGTTATCGAGTGATCATTAACTATACTCTTTATATACATTGAATAATGTCAATTCGTGCGAATAAAACGACACCCTAGTCCTGGTTCCTTGTCAATGTTAGAGGAGGCAGTTCGGATGTTGTGCTGTCTTGGGAGTAGAGGAGGCAGTTCGGATGTTGTGCTGTCTTGGGAGTGATACTGTGTCACAGGCATCAGTCGCAAAGCTCGGACAAGCATGAGCAGCTGATCAGACATATGCAAGAAGGAATACTAATATTGCGGGCAGCCTTCTGTTCTTAGGCTCTCATGTTTATGAATCTCTTGCTTGCCTTTGCATCACCATAGGATCTGTCCATATGAAGCAGGAAAACTTCCATGTAGACAGGTTTCGAGCAGTTCTACTCAAAGAGTGCGCTCATGATGTCGGAAAACCACCCGTGGATGTTGTCATTGATCGTTTTCTATTCGAAAATCAAGTTGGTAATTGAAACAAAGTGGCTAAGATCTCGTACTTAAGTAAGGGACGAGCAAAATTCATCGACTAATTGGAAAAGGTGAAGTGTCGGAGTATTTATATTAATCGGTCATGTCATGTAGGCTCGAGTCATACACTGGCCAAAAGACGTGAAATAAGAGGTGAACGAAACACATTGTCGATAGTGAGATCATCTAGTTGGCCTAACCGTCTGATTGCGAATTTATTTTTGGGTCATGTAGCGAGGCACATCTCATTCCATAGATTAAATGCGATTGAAACGGCCATCGTTGAATTTAAAAATAGGCTATGCTAGTCTATTCTCCATCAATTCCCCGAATCAGCTCCATTCGTTGTAGAGCTACCGACAGCAGGAGGAGAAGAAGGGACTAACGTTGCTTTTCACTCGGCTTTAGAGGTAAATATAATTTGATACGTGAAGGTCATTTTAGTTACAACAGAAAAGTGGAAGCAAAAGAAGAGAAAATATGAAGTGGGAACTTTAATCATAGGGGTGATTGGTACTAAAATGGACGGTTCCCACTCTGGAACCGAGAACTATCCAAAGATCGATTTTGAAAAATGGGAATGAGGAACCACTTGTTAATTCCACGGTTGCAGTCCGATTCCCTAGTGGGTTAATGGAACTGGTCTTATAGGAAGGAATAAAGTTAAAATGTTTTTAATGTGTGTTGTATGGATGCCACATTATAATGCTATCCTAATGAAGAAGATGATGCAGAGGGGACTCTTATGTTTATGTAGGAGTGTGGTCGGAAAGTCTATCCCCTAAATTGAAATTCTTGTCGTGAGATTATATTGAAGTTTGGGCCATGGATGTTAGCGCTAAGGCATTGAAGAAATAGATAATGGAAAACTAGGCTTAGTGGAAAGGATGATGATGATAGTGGAGATGGGTCTCAATTTAGACAGCAAGAAGGGGGCATCAATGTTCTCATTAAGACATCAAAGAAGCAAGTCTATTGTTAGGAATTTTGAAATTGATAGAAAACCTTAACAATATTTATCCAGGAAAGGCAAAAAGAAAGGGAAGGTTAATTTCTTTTCAAAATTGCAGAAATTATTTATAATATAAGTTTGGTCCAGGAGGGTAGGTGGACTATTTTGCCCTGAAACCGGGAATTGGAACCGATCTTTATGGGAATTGTCGGCTCTAGGCTGGTTTGATTTGGTTCTGGGTGGGCTGAGCAATTCTTAATTTTTTTATATTGCCTTAATAAATCAAGTTGCTTTGTTTTAATCATTAATTGAATCGCTTAGAGATCCACTTTCAAATACGTTGTTTTACTTGTTTGTCGGCATCGATCCATCTAGCTAATCTTTTGATCAATTCAATTAAGCATGAAATACCAATATGATTCGATTTCCGTTAAAATTTTGAAAACATTGTTGTGAACGAATGATACTAAGGGAATGTATAATAACCAATCTATTTCTGATGGTATTTATTATTCTATTCCCAAAAATAGATTTAGAATAAAATTTCATTTGATAACACAATTTCATTTTTTAATTTTTAAAATAATTTTTTTAGTCTAGAAATAGGTCTAAAATAGAAATAAGAAGAAAATATTTTATAATTTTTTATTTTTGGAATAAAATGATAAATAAAAACTCTTATTATTACTCACCCTCATTATTAATAGGCCACTCACTTGCTGCCACTCACTATCCACCCACCTCTCATTGTCACTTGAAAGTGAGAATTTTTGTGTTGTTATTGGCTGTGTATTTTTATTTACAAACTCATATAGAGAATATAATTATCTATTTACAATAAAAATTATGTCTAAAAACAGAATAATGGGCGAAATGAAATGTTTTAGAATCCATCAAAACCGTAAATGACTGCCAAAAAAATCCAAGTCCCATGGGATGGGGTGTGGGAGGACCAGCTGCCACGTGTCGCGACACGTGGACCAATGAGGCGAGAGCATGCCTTCCCTGTCGAGTTCTTGTGGCGGGTAATGCAAATCGAGGAGATGATAGCAGAAACACACGACGTTCGCCGCCGCCGCCGCTGCCGAGAAAATGGGGGATCTCTACGCCCTGGACTTCGACGGCGTCCTCTGCGACAGCTGCGGCGAGAGCTCCCTCTCCGCCGTCAAGGTCGTCCCCCCCCTCTCTCTCTCTCTCTCTCTCTCTCTCTCTCTCGCGTACTTCTTTCTCGTGGTTTGACTCGACGCGGTTTGACTTCCCTCTGCTTCCTCAGGCCGCGAAGGTGAGGTGGCCGGGGCTCTTCGACGGCGTCGATTCCGCCACCGAGGATTGGATTGTCGACCAGATGCACATTGTAAATCACCTCCCGATCAGCTCGATTCCGAGTTCCATCGTTTTTGATTTCGCTTCGTGTTGACCTTGGCGGGATTGAATCGGTGACGCCTTGATTAAGTGATTGATCGGTTCCTTTCACTTCTAATTATGGAAATTTCGGATTGGTTTGCGTTCTTCAATTGGAACAAAGCTACTGTGCATGTCGTGGGAGTTCGATTGTCGAAATAGCTGTATAAGTCGCTTCAAGTTCAAATTTTTACCTGAAAAGATTAGCCATTTATCTCTTTGGATTGGCTTCTCTGTCGTGTGATGTTGTGCACCTGCTCTGGTTGTTCTTTCTTCAAGTACGATGATGTCTCTCTTTCTATGGAATAGTGGGTTGTATGCAATGTCACATGTATGGAGGATTTTGTCTTAACCTGATTCTAGCCTCCGAAAATTTTTAACAAACCCAGATCGAGACGAGTTATCATTAGCCTATATCTTGAACTTGCTGCAAAATGTTGGTAAGGTATGATAAATTAATAGGTTGTGGCAGTGTCCTCAAGGTGATGGTCTGTGGTAGGTGAGGCCTGTTGTGGAGACTGGATATGAAAATGTCCTGCTCGTGAGACTGCTGTTGGAGATGAGAATGAGCTCTATTCGCAAGTCTTCGGTGGGTACATGAATGAATATTTCCTCATTAAATGCTTCTAGAGCACGTTAAAGCTGATTTATTCTATGTCAATGTACCTGATGACATGGGGTTTGGTGTGCAAGGTGGCAGAGGGACTCACCATAGATGGGATTCTGGAGAACTGGTCAAAGATCAAACCTGTCATTATGGAAGAGTGGGGTGAGAACAGGGAAACGCTGGTGGCTCTTTTTGGAAAGGTCAGAGATGAATGGATGGATAAGGACTTGGGAACCTGGATTGCTGCAAACAGGTTCTCTAGATTTTCATTTTCATAAAGAACATCAGAATCCCATTCGATCTTTCTATGTGATTTGTAAATAACACAACAAAAAAAAACTTTATACTGATATATAGCTCTACCTTGGGATGGTAGATGCTTAAGGGAATGTGATGATGGGAGTTTGAAAGTCTTAAGTCCCTAACAAAGCCATGAGAAAATTTTCTTCTTTGGGAATTTACTTTAATGTTGATGTGTTTTCTTTTGCCATTGTGATAATTCAACTGAGCAGACTTATTTAAGACCAATATTATGATATCGTGAGGCTTAAATTCTACAGTCACTATTTCATTTTACTTCATGTGTACTGATGTGTGTGCTCATGATCAGACTAATTTCGTAGTTCTTCTAGCCATGCTCATTGTGCTTCTCCTTGTAAATTGTGCAATGAGAATGACAGATTAGTTTTGTCTTAAATTTGGGAATCTGGTGCCATTGAATTCCTCCTAGTTGAGTTTGTGACACATTGGTTAGATTATCAATCAGTTGAGTACAAGAACAATATCAAATAAAATTATAGGACAAAATACCATCTTCGTGCAGCTAGATGTGAAATATGTTGGCCTAATGATAAGAATCTTGATGTACAGATGTCTAGGACTAACCTTCCTGTTGGTTCCGTGCTCTGTCTGATATGTTGACTTCAAGAAGTTTATCAGTGTTGTACACTTGATTATACTATTTCATTGTATCTTCTCGTAATCAATCATTCTTCCTTCCTGCAGATTTTATCCTGGAGTTCCTGATGCTCTTCAATTAGCAAGCTCAAGTATATTTATTGTTACAACGAAACAGGTTGGTTCTTAGCATCATGGTTACTCTAGTTTAGTGGACTATGAATTTTTGAAAGTGCAGAATATTTCCAATCAGCACTCTGAGTTGTTATTGTTGCCGAGCATCCAATTGATTATTCCCTTTTCCCTTTTCCTGTCTTATAAGTTAGTAAATTTTCTTCTGTTATGCCCACTCCAGAGTCGATTTGCGGATGCTTTGCTGCAGAAACTTGCGGGGGTAACTATACCCCATGAAAAAATATATGGTTTGGGGACTGGGTAAGTGAATCTCTGATAAGTGTTGTAAAGAAGCATTAAATTAGTGCAGGTACCCTAGAGATATCCATTTTCTCTCATTTTTCATTCTGTGAATTATATACAGACCCAAGGTGGAAGTGCTGAAGCAGCTTCAGAAGAGACCAGAACACCAGGGGTTAAAATTACAGTAAGATTTTCTCCTGCTTCTGGTAAACGAAGAGTACCAATTCATGACATACCAATCTTGATCACTTCGCAATACAGTAAACGATCATTCAAATTCTTCATCTTCCAAGAAGTGGAAAATTATTTAGAGGGTCCTTTTCTTGTTTACCAGCTTTGTGGAAGATCGAATTGCAACCCTCAAGAATGTCATTAAAGAGCCTGAGCTAGATGGATGGAATCTATATCTCGGTACGTCTCCTGTCCCCATGTTCACATTCTTGTTTTTTGCTTCTCCATCTTTGCCTATATTTTTCCTTCTGCATTACTTATTTTGCCTCTCTGCATTTGTTAGTGTATGCTTTCTCTAGCATTTTTAGCCCATTTATCTGCACACTAAGCTCGAATAGTTTGAGCAGGGGATTGGGGTTATAACACAAAGAAGGAGAGGGAGGAAGCAGCTAGCATTTCCAGGATTGAGATTCTTCAGCTCTCTGACTTCACTAAGAAGTTGAAGTAACCAAATTTGCCTTTCTGTATCTTTCACTAGCTGATTTTCAATTATGTATATCCGGCAAGTGGTGCAGATGAGACGCCGCTTCAACTTGCAATGGGTCATATGGCCCGAGAAACAAATAAGAAAATCGAAAAAAAAAAAGAGGAAAAGAATACGATTGGTGGAGATTGTTCTTGTGATATTCTTCGGGTTGATATAGCCAGCATATAGGAAAATCGAAATAACATGCTTAGGCGTATAGACTACTAAAAATTTGTGATTGTTTGGGTCGTATCGATTTAGCTCTGGCAATTACCCCTGCTCTCTCTTATAGCTTTCATTTTCGCAGACTCTAGCTTGAAATGCATGAGCAATGTGATTGTTGCAGTAGCAAGTGCAAAAGATCTATACTGGAGTTGGACGAACCGAGGCAAAATTTTGCCTCTTAGATATCGCACTTGTACAAGAAAGAAATGATAAATGCCCCTTATGGTACCATATGTCTCCTGTTCTCCATTCTTTTAGAGGTATAATCGAGCTGAGTTGAGGCGGTGTAGCGCCGAGTTTGAACTTGACTCGACCTGGTTACTCAATGCTCAACGTATAACCCGAGCTCAATTGAGCATTGAAATTCCCACTCAAGCTCGACTCCGATAGAAAATCGAGATTTAATCAACCTCAATTCAATTTGCCTCAGTTATAATCAAGAAATCAGTCAAGCTTGAGCGACTCGCCGATGGCTTGATACATTTTGCTTGGATTCAAAATCATCCCTTCTTACGTGCGTAAAAGTTGGTAGTCAGCATTGCTTTTTCTGCCCTTGGAATTTCCAAGTTAAACCAACACTTCCATGCTCTTATTATTATTATTATTATTATTTTTGGGTTAAGTATAGTCAGTGTTCAAATTTTTACAATACGTGCAATTTGGTCATCCAGCTTTATGTTTGTCCAATCACATCTTATATTCTTATATTTTACTTTGTGTGATCAAGTTTTTTCCATCAATTACTGGGATTGACACCTAAATTGCGATGGGCATTGCCATTTACGGCCATGGACATGTGGAGCCGATGCGATGTTGGATCAACAAATAACTGAGGAATTGAATGAATGAACAATGTGAAATCCCGCAAGAAAGAGATGGGGCGACTAGACATGGCTAGGGGTGTCAACGGTTCGGTTCGGTTTAGTTTTTTTGAAAAACCAAACTGAATCGAACCGTTAGGAAAAATTTCCGAACCGAACCGAATGAGACTTGAACTGAATACGAACCGAACTAAAATTTCGGTTCGGTTTAGGACGGTTCGGTTCGGTTTTTCGGTTTTTGGTTTTTAGCTTTTAGTTTCGGTTTTTGCATTTTTTTTTTATATTTTTTATTTTCGTTTTCAAGAAATAAACTCTTATCGATTTGTCGGTTCAGTTCGGTTTGGTTAACCGATAAAAAAAATTTTGGTTTTTTATGAGAACCGAACTGAATGAAAACTGAACCGAAAAAATCGAATTTTTCGGTTCGGTTCGGTTTTTGACACCCCTAGACATGGCCGTGGCGAGATCAGTCAATGATGACTGTGCAGCCACCATTGCCAGGTATAGGGAGTGTTCCGCCGATGCCCATCCTAAGGGTCTTTGATCCTTTGCCCCCATACCCCATACCCCTTCTCTCTATCTCTCTCTCTCTCTACACTAAGATTTGACGACATGGCTTGCTAACCCAGCAAAAATTGTGCCACCTCCATTTAGGTGTTGAGTGACGGGGGGATAGAGACTGTCGACTTAATTTTAGCTGTCCAATGGGGTTCTACATACCGGCATTGTCTCAAGAAGCCATAGTGGACTTTAAAATAAACAGGTAGTGACCATATAAGTGCGTTAGTGTTTAGATTTACATTTTCCATCCGTAATTTTAACAGAAGTCTCAAATGGACTCACGGTTGAAAAGTCAAGGTACTTAGACTCAATCGAGACAAAGTTACGTGCTCAATTATAGAAATGACACGAATTCAGGTACTGACCGCATCATTATTCCAGTGAAAAAAAAGAGAAAAGATCTTGGTATTCCCCAAAATAGAGTTGGGGGACGAAATCATATAAAAATGAATGTCGGAGGATTAGATATTAGATTAACCTTTCCTTTCGTATATATATTGGAGTATGCTTGCATTGATTCCATACACACGAGTGGTCCTATTTTCAGTCAATTAAAAATTCTGGCATTAAAGTTTTTCGCGCTTTATGCTTTATGTCATTTCACTTTTTGAAAAATTATGTTTATTAAAATTGCTTATTTGCTCTTGCACATTCAACTTATCTGAAAATAACATTTTTCAATAATAGCAGTGACAATAATAATAAATTTGTATAAGAAATATTAGTTGATAATAAATATATCATTGTGAAGATAATTAAATATTATGGGTCATTTGCCACATATATAAATTCACTCTAGACTTATCAAACATTTCCTTAATCATATTTTACGAAAATTGAATTCAGTAGGAATTATGTCTATCTAATTCCACTCAATAATTTGGTAATTTCTTTTTAGTAATATTTTCCTTAAGTAACACTAACTCTAATATTATATTTTCTACATGTTGTATTGGATAGAATCAGAATAATTTATTGTAAGCCATAAAACCAATAATACTCTCCATATTACTCCTTAGATATATGAGGAGATTTTTTCTGTGAATATATCATATCATATATTATACTAAAGCTAAGTTCACGTGAAATTGAAATTATAGTTACTTTCTCATCCTTGTAAAGTAAATTTTACGATTTCATGTTTTAGATTTGTTTATTGTTTTAGAAAAATACTTTCTCGTCCTTGTAGGTTAGTTTTCCTACTTAGGCTCCGTTCGTTTCGTGGAAAAAGTTTTTCGGGAAAACGTTTTCTGGATTTTCCGATGTTCTTTTCACGGAAAATGAATTCCTAGGGGAAAATGTTTTCCATGAAAGGGAAAAAGTCTTCTAAATTGGGGGAAAATGTTTTCCATTTTTGAAAAGTGGAAAACATTTTCCTCACTTGATCTCTCTTATCTCACACCTCTATAAATCCTCACTTCCTCCTTTCCCTTATTTTCTTTTTTATTCGAATTTTTTAAATTGTATTTTTCTTTTTTTATTCGAATTATTTTTAATTTCCTTTTTTTTTCCTTTTTCTTTTCTTTGTTTCTCATCTTCTTCTTTCTTAGCTAGTCGTCGGCCGTCACCAGGTGAACCTCAAGCTCGTGCTCGTCGATCTGGCAAGCCTTGAGCTTGACGCTCGTGCTCGCCAATCTGGTGAGCGGAAAATATTTTCCTTACCGAACACCGGAAAATATTTTCCGAAACATTTTCAGGTTTTAGTCGAACACTAGAAAATATTGTCATTTTCCTGGAAAATAACTTATGGGAAAATTTTTCCAAAATGGCCCATTTTCCACGAAACGAACGGACCCTTATTGTCAAAATATTTTCCTCTACACTTTGGCTTTCTTTTTGGAAAAGAAAGACTCCCTTCATCTTTTATGCATTTAATGTGCAAAAGTCCCTTTTAGTATAATACTTGTGCACTTGCCCATGCTTGGCATGGGTTTGATGTGTCGAGCTAGGGAAAATTCATATTCACTAAAAATCCTTTTATAAGAGCAAATGCAAGGTATAGAAAAAAAAATTGTAATTTGGAACTAAAGCCGTGACGACAACCATGAAATTTGTACTAAACAATATAATTCATTTTGACAGATGATTAAGTGTTGCAGGTTTATTTTTCTTGGTTTATTTTTCTTACACTTATTAAAGATCTCAAATATCATGTTCCACTGAATTTAAATTGATCATGTGCCGCTTTTACTTTTTTAAATTGAGACCGTTGATCGGTCATTTTCTTTTAAGCAATCCTCATCTTTAAGTAGCATTTACTCCAATCTTGAGTTTCGGTACTCGTTGTGTTGGAGGAAATCAAAGTAATTTAGTTGTTTATGTTATTGTATTGACTTATTTTAGTAACTATAGATATATTACCACTATCATATACAAAAATGTTCATGTCATCGTGGTTTTAGAGTTTATTCTATCTATTTTTGAGACATTCCTTCAGATACCATCAGTTCATTTTTCTACATAATATAGTGTCAAGGATGAAGTCAATTTCCCTATTGAAGGGCTTTGCCTTATAACGTGATTCACCGCAGGATCAACTTTCCATGTTTTCTCTTTTTTGCTTAGATAAATTATAGATTATCTATATGATTACTTTATATAGTTGTAGTCAAAATTCACAAAATAAAATTGTTACTTAAAAAAGATAAGGACATTTCAATTGTATTCAATGAGCAAAAGTTAGTTATTTTATTTACAAGTAAAAAGAGAAGGAGATATGGCTTCTCATTTTTTTTGGAAGAACTGAATTTTACTTGCATATATTAAATGCAAAACACTTGAAACTTTACAAATTGTAAATGTTGATACATAAATTTACATATAACTTTTCTGTAATTTGTTAAAGTTTGAATAATATTGCACATTTTGACAGGAAATTATTAAAAAAAATTACCTTTTGCTTTTTATTTAAGTGAAAATAATAAGCCCTTGAATCCTTAAAATAAACAACTGTGAGAGTCATATTCAAATTTGATTCCTCAAAGTGAATTTTCCTTTTGCTAACACGCATTGACTGTCGAAATTCTTTCACCCACATCCTCGTCATTTTACCTTAGAAATGGAGGGAAATGTTAAACTATAAATCAAAACATGTGTTTGTTGTCTAATAATATGAATTCATAGATTAATTGATTGCACACCTGATCTTTTATTTGGAACGAAAGTGAAAAGAGAAAGGAGAACATCGCATTCCTCTTCTTCACAAGTGGGTGATATAATTCTCTCTTGAAATTATTTCACTCACATCCTTGTCATTTTACCTTAGATATGAAGGGAAATGTTAAATCATAACATGTGTTTGTTGTCTAATAACATGAATTTATAGATAAATTGATTGCATGCCTTATCTTTTCTTTTGAACGAAAGTGAAAAGAGAACGGAGAATATCACACTCCTCTTCTTTGCAAGTGGGTGATCTACCCCCCACCTCCCGCCTCTCTCTCTCTCTCTCTCTCTCTCTCTCTCTCTCTCTCCATGCATGCATGTTGTTTAGTGGATGAAGGGTTGTGGTTTCCTTAACAGACCCATCTAGTGTCTCTGTTTATCTAAACCTTGCAGGTGTCCCACTTTTCTGCAAATCACATGACCCGTCACATCTCTCTTTTCACTATAGCCTGTCCTAATTCCCACTGGTCGGGTTCTTTGACTCTAGATTCTACTCTGGAACCATGCTCACACCTAACCACCACCCTTTGCTAATTCCTTAAAATATTGGAGGTCATACTTTGAATCCAATAAACTACATGCAAGATGCTATGGGTCTGGATCACCAATACATGTCAAAGGTCTATGCTTAACTGTTTCATGAAACCTGTAGGGTGTTTTACAAGCCTTCAAATAGCCAAGTCTCCATACCTAGTTTCTAAATTATAGAGAAATAAATAAATAAAACCTTGGGCCTTCTTTTTTAGTTATCCCTCAAAATGTTTAATTTAGTCCCTAGAATATCATAACTCTAAAATGTTTGCATCACATGAAAGGAATAACATTGACACCAATACCATGTTAGAAAGTTCAACTCAAAAGTTTAAACTATTAGGTGGAGGGAGACCACATGCATATAAATGACATATTATCAAATGATGTTGGACTATATTTCAACAACAACGTAGGAGAAAATAAAGTCAATCTACTGAAAAATTGTTGTACCAAGAAGGGTAATAACTCAATGACAAGTGCCATTATCTGGAAGAAGAAAAAGCAAGTGGCATTTTATCTCCATTGAATAAGACCTTTTAGCACATTTGTTGAATCATCACTAACTGTTTTAGAAGTTTGAATTATTGATGAAATGTAAATAAAAATGGATTTTGATATTTAGCAAAACACTTGAAACTTCACAAAATGTAAATGTTGATGCATAAATTCACATATAGCTTTTCTGTAATCCTTTAAAGTTTGAATAATATTGCAACATTTTGATAGGGAATTATTAAAAAAAAACCTTTTGCTTTTATTTAAGTGAGAATAACAAGCCTCTGAATCCTTAAAATAAACAACCGCGAGAGTCATATTCAAATTTGATTCCTCAAAGTGAATTTTCCTTTTCCTAACATGCATTGACCATTGAAATTCTTTCACCCACATCCTCGTCATTTTACCTTAGATATGAAGGGAAATGTTGAACTATAAATCATAACTTGTGTTTGTTGCCTAATAATATGAATTTATAGATAAATCATTCACCCCTCATCCCAACTAGTAAACTGGTGGCAATAATCACTCCTATCGCTTCTCCAATACTATTTTGGTTTTTCATTTTTATTTTGGTTAAACCCGATCCAGGCCCTTTTTTCACCCCTATTTCAAAACCTTCAGGACATATTTATATCAGATCCCTCAAATGTGGTAAGGGTCGAGATAGAAGAAAATCTTAATGAAGGGGTGAGTTGGGCGACTGGAGACGAAATGGCAAGAGTGGGGATGAGGGCTCCTTTCGTTTCAACTTTGTTTAGGGCTATCATCTTTCTATAATCTACATCACACCTAGAGATCAAATCCGGATGTTTAGAAAGATAGTTGCTATCAAAGAGAAGATAAATGCTATTGACCCCTTTACTTCCCAAGAGGGACAAAGTGTCAGAGGCTAGGTATGGAGACTTGGCTATTTGAAGGCTCGTAAAATACCCTATAGATTTCATGAACCAATTAAGTATAGACCTCTGACATGCATAGGTGACCCAAATCCAAAGCATCTTGCACGTGGTTTATTGGATTCAAAAGTACGACCTCCAATTTTTTAGTGGATTGGGCGAAGGGTGGCAGCTAGTTTTAATATGATTCCATAGTAGAATTCGGAACCAAACAACCTGATTGGTGGGAACTGGGGAGGGCTACTGCGAGGGGAGAGGGGTATCGGTCATGTGATTTGCGGACAAGTGGGGGCACATGCAAGGGTTAGATAAACGAAGACACTAGATGGGTCTATTAAGGAGACAACAACCCTTCATCCACTAAACAACATGCATGCATTGTTTTTTTTTTTTTTTGGGGGGGGCGAGCATAATTATCACATGATAAAATAAGATATAATTGGAAAATGGTCCCCATGTGGAAAAATTTGATTAAAAAGTGAAGGGACATAACATCTATGGCAAGTGTTGGCGCGTGTTAAACAATATTTTTGCATGGCTACGTAATATTTCGAGCTAGGTTTCGGAAATGGAATCTCTGACTATGGATATTCCAATATTCGAGCTAGGTTTCGGAAATGGAATCTCTGACTATGGATATTCCAATAAGTATTTTTTTTCCTTTTCTTTTTATTAATGAAGATAAAAAAAAAGAAAGACTATATAAAAATGCTAAGCATCATTTCTGCTTTAGAGGTTAGTATTGCCCTTAGTAAGTGGACCACATTTGAGAACCAATCACAGTCTGGCAAACTTATAGATCTTGTAATTTTAGTTTAACATGAGAAGAAGAAATTATCAAAAAAATCACGTGAAACGATAATGAATACTAGAGATTTATGTGCTTGGATCTGAGGGTCGGCATCTATCTGATGGAGAGAACTAGCCGCTAAGAAATACATTATGAATCCGGATAATATATAGTTTACATTTGCGCAATCGCTCTAGTGTTCCTACACCCTAAACTATATCCAAGGTGAACTCATAAACATTATATCGCAAATCTCTCGCAGAGAACTCAATGAAAAAATTTATAGATAAAAAACCCTAAACTTCTCTTGTTTGCTCTAATATGCTAAAACCAAAATGCACCTCTAAAAAAGTAGACAAAAGTAAGGGCCCAAGGGATAACAAATTCAGCTAGAATTGTATTACTAAATTTCAGGAGAAGTAAAACAAAATGGCGCAAGAAGTGACGATAATAGCTTAAATTTGCTCAGATTAATTAAGCTTCATAACGACCGGCCAAAAGAGAAACATCGGATCACAAATTTGTCTGCTCAGAAACTTTAGATTCGAGGCAAGAGTACCTAAGTCACCAACATAACCGGACAAGCAAGCGCGCTGCAAATCCATAGTCCTAGTGCTCTCCATCTGCAGCTGAAAGAGAAAGAAACAAAAAGAACGCCCACAAAGGACATACAGACAGATTACTTCACTTCGTTTACTGCTTTCCCATTAGCAAGTATCTAAAAAAACCCTTAGCTAGATCCAAAAACCCAAGTTCAGCGGAAGTTAAAGAATTCCATTTCGACCCTCAGTTTCAAGGATGGGTTGAAGAGCAGTACGTAAAGAGCTCCCCCAACGCAGTGCAAATGCAGATAAACGAAGCTATATCCAGCCCTTTTTAAGGAAAGTTGACGATCATCATCATCATCATCATCATTATTTACCATTCCCAGCATGTCTTAATTTGAATAATCATTCAACAAATAAAGATTCAAGTGATCTAAAATAGTTGCACCCTCACTATTTTTTTCTCATCAATTAATGATGAATATGTTGTTAAGCAATGAAGAAACTAACAGATCTTGTAATTCAAGTTTAATATGAGAAGAAGAAATTATCGAAGAAATCATGTGAAATGATAATGAACACTAGAGATTTAAGTGCTTAGATATAAGTATTAGCACGTATCTCACGGGAAGAACAAGCCGTTAAGAATTGCACCATAAATCCAAATAATAAATAGTTTACATTAGCTCAATTACTTAAGTATTTCCTAATGCTGGATTATATCCAATGTGATCTCATAAATGCCACATTTCGCAAAGAACCCATTGAGAAAATTCATTGATAAAACCCAAACTTCTCTTGTTTGCTCTAATATGCTAGAGCCATAATCCACCTCTTATATATATTTGTATCCAAAATGGGAAACTCTTTTCAACAATTTATATTAGGAATTCAATTTCAATAAAGATTTTTAGCTTCATATGTTCGATCAATCAAAAGCAGGATCCATACTTTCTTTAAATTACATGATCAGGCTTCGAATTGCAATTCGTTCATGAATTCGAACTCAAGACATAGCTAATAAACATAGATTATCATCGTTGTTGCCATCACATGTCAAAAGAAGGGAAGCTTTCATTGAAAGACTCGAAAACCTAGCTGTACGTACTCCACGCCACACCGATTAGGGAAAAAAAAAAAAGCAAGCAAATTGCACATAAAGTAGTATAAAACAAGATGAAGTACCAATTTGAGAAATAACTTTAATTAGCTCCCGATCAAATGCGTTTATTTATAACGTCAAGCTCCAATCCTCGCCACCCAAGAACATCATAGTAGGCACGAAACCCTAGTCAGCCCCTAACCTCGCATTATCGTCCACTATTCAGGATCAACATGTACTCAGCAAGTTCGACAGTATCAGAATCAGATGTTGCTCTTTTTGAGCGCATTCGCCGGCATCTTCTCAACGACGATGACGACTTTGAAACCCAGGCGAAAATCGCTGATAATGTTAGGTTCCATTGCCCTGATTCAAGTTTCATCACATTCCCTTCACTGGAGACAACAATGTCCTTCGAAGCAAATGATGACGACGCGGACGTCCATCACGATCCCCTGAAAGACGCGGTGGGATTCGAATCACCCAGCTCGTTGAATGAGCAACCGGTCGTGGATTACGGACACGTTGAAGCAAATGAGGCCATGCCTGCGGTGATGCGCGACTGTGACGCCCAGCCTGGAGGGTGTCTCTACCGGGGCGTGAGGAGGCGGCCGTGGGGGAAGTATGCGGCGGAGATTCGGGACCCAAAGAAGAATGGCGCAAGGAGGTGGCTTGGGACTTACGAGACACCACAGGAGGCTGGGTTGGCTTATGACCGGGCAGCGTTTGCAATGCGTGGGGCCAAGGCCAGGCTAAATTTCCCTCACTTGATCGGTTGCGATGAGGTGGAGCCCGTGAGGGTCACTTGGAAGCAGCACCGTTCACCTGAGGCTGGGAGCGGCTCGCTGGATTCAAAGTGTAGAAAGGAGGACTCGACTGGCTCGGCCGGTGACCCTGAGGAGCTTAATGGCTATGTCATGTCGTTTCAATAGAGTGGAACTTGAAATGGACGAGAATGAGAGGTTTTACGTGATGATTTTTAGTCGTGTAATGAACATGCGTCAAGCGTCAAGCGTATAATTTTTGTTTCTAATTTGTTTTTTTTTTTGGCCGTGGGAGGATGGGAAGGGCCGCGCCTGGGGGCGGGGTGTTGTTGGGACGGGGTTTAAGGGGAACAGATTGGAAGAAATTCTAATGGAGGTTTGGTCAAATTTTCTGGATAGGAAATTGACACTAGTGCTGCTGCTGATCTTTAACGTTTCATGCTATCGTACTAATAAATTTGTTATTACAATGCTTTGAGTCGCGACCTAAGATAATCATACATATGAGAAGATATGCGATCGCTAATGCTTTTCTTGGTAAAGATGGGAACTTGAAAATGAAAAGTGAGAAGTGGGGATATAGAAAATGGAACCAACTTTAAAATCATCCCTCTACTATAGACTACTGCTTCTTTGAGAAACATAGAAACTAAAGTTGATTTTGATGGTGTAATTTATTCAAGATAAATCAACCAAGATTGATTCGTTGACCACCTGATCATGAGTTGATTCTGATTATTTTCAAATAGCTTGTATATCAAAAAGAGGGAAATTAAACTCAATTGGCCGATGAACCTACTCATCTATTTGGGAAAAGTGTTACAAAAGGTCATAAACCTATTGTATTGATGTCCATTTAGTCTTAAATCTTTCAATAGTACCAATTTAGTCGTAAATTTTTTGACTTGATGCTGATTTAGTCTTAAACATTTCAATGGTGCCAATTTAGTTCTGAAATTTTTGAACTAGTAGTGTCACAATGGTCATGCAAATGTTCCTTAATTATTAATGCACATTTTTGACAAAAACTCACGGGATAGGAAAGCAGAAAACAACTCATACATAAACAAACATGCTTTCAAAGATAATCACTAGTTATATAAACATTTTAATGGTGTCAATTGGACTCATTCTTCTGATTTCAATTTTTGATCTACTCTTAAAATTTTGGTCAACAATGGGGTGAGACATTGTCTCAGCAAGTTCAACCCCTAAACCCCTATTAGAAAGAAAATACGCTCAAGGGTGGCCTAGCCACATCACACAGAAGACTTACCTCGCCTTATTTCCTTCCTGCAGGTTAGTACGATTCAAATCACTAAATCACAGGTAGTCATAAGAATTTAAATAATTGGAACACAATCACTTTCATATAATTAGTAATCACACTCAGCACGCACTCCAATTTTCATTTATCACCACACATGAACATAGCCTACTCGCAGTTCGGCTATCTACTGGCATATAGCCAGGCATTGTCTCCCCACCTTAGAGCACCGCTTCGTCACTACGTCGACGGTGTTCCCGAAGGAGCATAGGCCCAGAATCTACTACGACCCACATCCGTTGTAAGGGGCATCCTATATAGGGGCAAGTTCGGCTTAACAGCCCAGGACGATCTCCTCTTAATTACCACACAATAATTCATATTCGGCCCATGACACTTTGCATTTTACTCAATGCTTCTACTTAAAATAGTGATCCCGACCATTTTTCTTCATATTAAAAATATTCCAGAAATTATTCACTTGTGTGGGGGCACGTTAATTTCGAATCGAAAAGCCCATATCTCACTTTTTCAAACCCCACTATTTAATATAATCCTTAAAATCTAAATTTTGGTATCAAAACCCGACACTTGAGATTTTCTAAATAAAATCCATATTTTTCACAATCAACACTCAATTTATAATTTCCAACCATCAATTTCAAAATCTAACTATACAGCAGTGATCGGCATAAAATTCTGACAAATTAAGATCAGAAATAATTTTTCGATTTTTTATATAATAATATTTTAATAATTTTCGTAATATAATATATTATTAAATAATTCAATAATTTCGAAACATTTATTTAAATCAGAAATAAATTTCTTTAAGTCACATCAAGGCTTATATTATGTTGACACCTAATTTAAACTCATATTTTAGAAATAGAATATAATCTTTGATTATAGAGGGAAACTTTGAAAAAAATTTGAATTCCAAAAATTCAACAGTCGTGTGATTTCGGAGCCACTTTTTTTGTTGAGAAGTTGAGTGAATATTGGGAAATCTTCATTTGAGAAGTCGAGTGAATATTGGGAAATCTCCACTTATTTGTTGAATTTTTCCTCTATAAATAGAGAGTACGAAGCCTTGAATGAAGAGGGGGCTCTCGGTTTTCGAAAGGAAAAATTTGCTAAAAGGAAATAGGATTTTGGTGACTTTTTCCTTCTGCAAAAAGTGTTGCAGAAAAGGAAAAGGAAAAGGAAAACAGCAGAGCACAGCAGAGGAAAAGAGACGTGAAAGCAGAGAAAGAAGTGACGTTAGGAGAGAGAAAAAGAAAAAGAAACCAAAAACTGTTCATCTTCCTCGCCGTTCCTCGTTGCTCGACCCGCCGCGCCTCCACAGTCACCGATTCCGCGCCGGCCACCGCACCGACGTCTCCTCCGCCAGCCCGTCGCCGTTCGTCCGCAAAGCCCCTGCGCCGGAGGCCGCCGCGCCTCTGCAACCGTCGCCGCCTCGCTCGCCGCTGCTGCGACGCTCGCCGCTGCTGCGACGCTCGCTCCGTCTCTCTCTGCCCGCCGGTCCGCGATCTTGAGCCGATCCCGACGCCCCCGTCTCTGCACCAGCGCCGTGAAGACGCCACTCCGACCACACCTCAGCCCTCGCCGACCGAAATCCACCCGCGACCAGTGCTCACCGTCCCCTACTCCAGCCGCAACGACGCCAGCAGATCAGCCCCTGCAACAGCCCCCTGCAGCAGATCGTGAAGCTCGCCGCGACGATCTCGCTCGACGACCGCGTCACCGGCGACTGCTGCTCGTCTCCGCCCGATGCCGTCGTCGCTCAGTAGCCCGCGACCCAGCGCCTGAGGACCTCACCGCTCGACTGCTGCTGTCCCGATCTCACTGCTCGAGTGCCCCGACGCCGTTGCTGCCCAGCAGTCCGCGACGCCCCGACGCGCTCATTCTCTGCCACGCCGCGGCCACAGCTCGCGTCCCCGCCTGTCGCCGAGTTCAGCCCGTCGCTCGCCACCGCGCCGGAGCCTCTCCCTCAGCCGAAGCCGCGTCCGCACCTCTGCGCAACCAGTAGCCCAGATCACGTCCGATCTCCGCGATGCCGTGCCACCGTTCCTGCTCGGCCCGACGCCGCACCGGACGTCACACATCCGCCGGTCCCCTCGCCGGAGTCCCGATGCCGGCCACCGTCTGCCCGCCAACCAACGCTGCTGCAAACCCCCTCCCTTAGGTAGTTTAGTTTATTTTTTATTTTTATTTTTATTTTAGTTGATAGCATTTTTAAGTTTAGTTATTTAAATTGTAATATTGATTGTCAATATTCATAAATCTTGTAGGCATTAACCTCAGCGGTTTTACCCAAAATTATTGTAATTATTAATTTGATCCGTAAGATGTCGGGTCATTTTTTTAATTATATTAATTTTTGGGGCTTTTTATTAGTATTCTAATTATTAAATCATTATAATTATTAATTTGATCCGTAAGACTTCGGATAAGATTTTTAGTTATTTTGAACTTTATGTCATGATATTTATGGTTAGATAATCGTTAATTTAACTGGTGAGACAACATGTTATTTTTTCGATTATTTTAATCCTTTATTTGTTGAATATCTTGATTGTTTAGGTTTAATGTTTATTTGATAATTGCTTGTTTTGGAAAAACACTAAAAAAAAAAAAATCAAAATCTTGCATCATGGCATGTAGGTTTAGTAAATTAGGATTGCATTTTTAGATGATTTTTGGAATAGATTAAGATTGATTTTAGATAATGTTTGCACATTTAAATAATCTCATTTTTCTAAAAAAATAGTTTTCTAAGATAGGATAGGGTTTAAGTCCAATTAATCCCTAAAATAAATTAGAAAAATTATTTACTTTAGATAGTTTAATTATTTTTTTTATTAATTCCGAATATCAATAAAAAGAACATGCATGTAGAATTATTATGTCATTCATCCATATCATGAAACGCATGCATATTTAGGATTATATAAGTTAGATTGCATACATATAATGATAGTTCAAGTTATGCCATATGAATTGCATCTCTCATATCATTAAAGTAAAATTCATGCATATCAAATTTTAATTAAGATTACATTTAATTAATATTAAAAAAGAAAAAAGAAAAATTAGATATCATGTCATTTAGAAAACCATGTTTAGGGCATGCATTTTTATTAGCATTTTTGTAAATTTTTTTTAGAGGATAGACCTTAATAAAGTTGTAGTTTATAATTTCTTATGAATCTAGCATTTCGGTTTATTGAATGCTATTTCATTGATTGTGTACCCGTATGACCATCATTTTGCATGATAGAGATTTAGGTTAAAATAAATCCAAGCTGCCTGCAAAAATATTTTTGAAATTAAGATAAAAAGGTACCGAAAGGGCGTTAGACTAATCTAGCGTAACTATGTCACCGGATTTATTGAATCTTTGGTTCGCAAAAAATAAAGTATTCTTCCATACTTTATTTGGGTTTCTAACCAACCCTAATTGGTTACTGGCGGCTCCAAATTGAGTATAATTGCATGTTTAAATGGATTAATTTCTTAATATCAAGTCGCGATTGGTAGGACTTGGGAGGGTCCGTGCCAAGTTTTCGGACTTAGTAATTTATTAGCCTTCTTTAGGTAATTCACCCTCGAAAATTAGGTCGCGACATATTAAAATAAACCTACTTAGCTTTAAACTAAACACACTTTAACTTAATTAAACACCTTAATCTAATACACCACTAAATAAACTAATATAACCACATAAACTTACTTAACCTAAACTAAGCCTCCCTAAGCATCATTAACCCTATAATCAAGATTTAGTGAGCTAAACTCACCGGAATCTCTTTCCGACGAGTCCTCGGCGAAGAGGACGGCGAGGCCGTCGACAAATCTCCTCGGGGCGACACCAAAGGAGGCGGGAAGAGCCCGGAAACGTTTCTTGAAGATTCGGATCTTGCTGGAAGTTTCGATGCTGTCCAAGGCCGGTCGGAGGAGCTTCAGCGGCTGCTTGGACGGAGGAAGACCGGTGGCAGCAGATACTGCTCGAGGAGGCGATGGAGGCTTCGGCGACGGTGAGTAGCCTTGGGGCGGTCGGACGATGGTTGTCTTTGGGCGGAGACGGCACGACGGTTGGCCGACGAGGCGCGTGCGGGCTTCGCGTGTGGACGGGTGACGCCGGCGACGGACGGTGGCGAGCGGGCGGAGGGACGGCCGGTTGGGCGGTCGGCTTGGCTGGTCCTGGTCGGTCGAACTCCTCTCTCTCTCCTCTTTTCAAAATCCAACAAACTCCCTTGATTCAATGAAGAAGATGATGGTGATGGGTGCTTTTTGAGGGCCAATCTACACCATCCACTTGTTAAGATCTCCTTCAATTTGGCCCAACCACCATGACATCACATGATGTTATACTCTACTATCTCCAATCTCCCACAACCTTATTCCAATGGTTGCAATTTCCTTTTCCGCCGTGGCATGAAATCTTGTACATTAAATTCTTCAATTCCAATCAATTCTCTTCCAATTGAGTCCAATTAAAGTTCATAAATTAATCCAATGTTCCTAATAAGATTTGTGACATAATAGGACTTCCAATTTCTGAATTCACTTTTAATTTCACGGTTAATTTTACTCCGGCACGATATTAGCGCTTCCTAACCTACCGGGTAGCTATTAGAAATTTTCATGCATTTGACCTGTGGTTGATTATTTTCAAGCCACAATGTATATCTTTGACACATTGGCGACTCTCAGTTGTCGTGATAATCTCAAGATTTCAAATACGAACATAGGGTACCCAATCGACAGAAAAGCCAGTCCAGTGCTGACTGACAAGAATAGTGCGATCTGGTGGAATCATCCACATTTGATCACATGCCTCTGTCGAGTCGACCTATCTAGGGTCTCTAATCGATTTTTAACTATGCCATAATGACCCTTACAGATTAGCTCGGTCGAAAGGTTGTTTCCTGGTCAAATTCTCGAGTCTGATGCATTAGAATCTCTTATCGGCTTCACCTGATAGATTAGTTTTCACATGAGTGGCCAACTCAAGGAAAAAAACTATATGCGTGAAGATGAAATGCCCGTCTCATTTTATTAAAAACAGAAATAGGAAAATCAGGATGTCACAATTATCCTAAACATTTTGACTTGTGCCAATTCAATTATTCCGGTTAATTTTGGTTGGATATTGTTAACGTGAACGCCGATGGAGTTACTTACATGACACCACTGGCGTTGACGTGGATAATTTTTAATAATATTTTAATAAATTTTCGATTTTTATATTCTTTTTTCATTTTCATTTTTTTCTTTCCTTTCTTCTTCTTCCTTTTGCTAGTGACCAACCACCAGAGCTTAGCTTGGCCTTGGCCAGGCGAGGCTAGCCCACCTAGTCATGGCCAGTGGCTGGCCATTGCTCGTGGTCGGTGGCTGGTCACCGGCAAAAGGAAGAAGAAGAAAGAGAAAAAAAAAAAAAACAGTAAAAAACCAGAAAAACTAAAAAAATTAAAAAAATTAAAATATTATTAAAAATGTCGGCGTTGGTGGTGCCATGTAAACCGAATCGGCGTCTACAAGTAGCAATATTCAATCAAGGGATAACAAATTCAACTAGAAGTGTATTGCTAATGTTCAGAAAAAAATAATAATATTAAAATGGCGCTTTTAAAAGGGCATGCGAGTGAGGATGATATTAGAAATTTGCTCAAATTAATTTTCATAACGAGCGGCCAAAAGAGAAACGTCGAATCACCACGAATTCATCTACTCAGAACTTTTACATTCGAGGCAAGAGTACCGAAGTCAACAACATAATCCAACAAGCAACTACGCTGCAAATCCATAGCCCTAGATACTCTCCATCTGCAGGTGAAAGAGAAAGAAACAAAGGGATCGCCTACGATATAGAGACAGATTCCTTCACTTCATTTACTGTTGTTACCAGGTATCCAAAAAACCCTTAGCTAGATCCAAAATCCCAAGTTCAACGGAGGTTTAAGAAATCCATTTCCACGTTCAGTTTCTGGTATGGGTCGAAGAGCAGTACGTAAAGGACTCCCCCATGCAGTGCCAGATGCAGAGAACCGAAGCTATTCGCGGCCCACTTCAGGAAGATCCTTCTTGAGAGATGGTGGTTCACGTTCTCAAGAGTACATCTCCCAGACCGTGTCGGTCGGTCATGTGCATTTCTAGGGTTTGGGCCGATCGCCATAAAAATAATGCTTGATCAGCACGATGGTTGATCTCCTTTTGATTACAAAGGCACAAAGGAAACTGCATGTTAAATCGGGAAATTGCTTTTTTTTTTTTTGCTTTAGGTTCTGCATCTCGGAATAATAAAAAAAAGAATTTTAGTGACTATTTCAATGGGCAGCCACGGTGATTCCAAAAATGTTTAGTAACATCAATGGCGAGAGCACCGTTTACTAAGAGAATGTGGGATGTCGAGAGAAAAAAAAAGGGACAAGAAAATCCTTTAGGAGATGTACGTTTATATAGGAGTACATACTACTAGTTTGTTGGAGCATCTATGCTATGCTCTTAATTATAATTCACTATATTATTTCGCATGAAATAACTGAATGATTTTAGGAACTCATTGATATTAGATTTAAATCTTTGAGTAGCATAATGTACGATATCTTTTGTTTATATTTTCGTTTTCTTCACATTAGTATGGAAACAATTGGCTTAGAGTATTAGAGTGAAAGTATATGATTTTATAATGCTGTATATAGATACAACATAATATGTATTATATATTTGTGTATTGGCAACAAGGCTTGCGTGGGAAACAAAGTTTTTGCCTGGTCAGGCAATTTTTTTTTTCAATTTGCAAGGAGTTAGATGCAAGATTGCACTCTATAAATTTGACCACGTTACACGAAATTTTATGAGGACCCAAGTTTTTTTTATTATATATTTTACGTTTTTACGAATTACTACCTTAATTAAAGGTGTTAATGCAGTAATTATTGTCACGGATTTAAATGTTTTGGTTTACAAACTCCAACTATACGAATGGAGAGAGAGAGAGAGAGAGAGAGAGAGAGAGAGAGAGAGAGAGAGAGAGAGAGAGAGAGAGAGAGAGCATAGATACCACATAATAAAATAAGATATAAATGGAAGATAGTCTTAGTGTGGAATAATTTGATTAAAAGGTGAAGGGACATGACATTTATAGCAAGTGTTGGAGGGTGATAAAAGAATATTTGGGGTTATGTGATATTTCGAGCTAGGTTCCGAAAATGGAATCTCTGACTACGAATATTCCAATAAGTTTTGTTTTTCCTTTTCTTTTTATCAATGAAGATAAAAGAAAAAGAAAGAAATAAAGCAATGCATAAAGCAATGCTGTGCATCATTTCTACTTTAGGGGTTAGTACTATCATAAGTAAGTGGATCATATTGAGAACCAATCATAGTTTGACAAACTTACGGATTTTATAATTCAAGTCTAATATGAGAAGAAGAAATTACCAAAAAAATCACATGGAATGATAATGAATACTATAGATTCATGTGCTTTGATTTAAAGTTGGCATGTATCTCACGGGGAGAACTAGTCGTTAAGAAATGCGCTATGAATATAATGGATAATAAATAATTTACATTTGCTCAATCGCTTGAGTATTTTCCCACCTTAAAATTATATCCAAAGTGAATTAATAAACGTTATATTACAAATCTCTCACAAAGAACTCATTGAGAAAATTTGTAGATAAAAACCCTAACCTTCTCTTCTTTGCTCTAATATGCTAAAACCAAAATCCACCTCATATATAATATAGAATATAATATAATATAATATTTGTATCCAGAAAAAGAAACCTTTTTCTCATGACTCAAATTAGGAATTTAACTCCAATAAAGATTTATAATCAAAAGTAAAAGATAGGCTTTCCTAATTTAAATTATATGATTAGGCTTTCCATCGGATTTCGTTTACGAATTCAATCTTGAGATATTGGTCACCATCTAATGTAAAAACAAGGGAAGCTTTAACTGAAAGACTCGAAAACCAAGCTGTCCATGCTCCACGCTGCTGTGATTAGAAAGAAGCAACCAAATTGCACTTACGGCACTAAGAAACAAGACGACCACTTTGAGAAAGGACTTTGATAAGCTCCCGATAAAACGCGTTTATATATACTTTCAAGCGTCGAACCTCGCTACCCAAGAACATCATAATTCGCACCAACCCTAATCAGTCCCTAACCTCGTGTATTGTCCACTATTCAGGATCAACATGTGCACAGCGAGTTCCACAATATCAGAATCAGATGTTGCTCTTTTAGAGTGTATTCGCCAGCATCTTCTCAACGACAACGACTTTGAAACCCTAGCGATAATGTTCGATTCCATTGCTTAGTTTCAAGTTCCAACACATTTCCGTCCTTGGAGACAACTATGTCCTTCGAAGCAAATGACGACGACGTGGACATCCATCACGATCCCATGAAAGATGCTGTCGGATTCGAATCAGCCAGCTCGTTGAATGAGCAACCAGGTGTGGATCGTGGACACGTCGAAGCAAATGAAGCTATGCCTGCGGTGGTGCACGAATATGATGCCCGGCCTGGAGGGTCTGTATACCGGGGAGTGAGGAGGTGGCCATCGGGGAAGTATGCGGCGGAGATTCGGGACCCAAAGAAGAATGCTGCAAGGAAATGGCTCGAGGCTTACAAGAAGCCACAGGAGGCTGCGTTGGCTTATGACCGGGCCGCGTTCGCGATGCGTGGGACCAAGGCCAGGCTAAATTTCCCTCACTTGATCGGTCGCAATGAGGTGGAGCCAGAGAGGCTCACTCGGAAGCGGCACCACTCACATGAGGCTGGGAGTGGCTCGCTGGATCCGAAGCCGATTAAAAAGGACTTGACTGGCTTTGCCAGCGATCCCAAAAAGCTTAATGGCTATGTCGTCTCATTCCAATAGTGTGGGAAGAAATAGAGAGTTTTCGTGTGCTAATTTCAGTCATTATGTTATGAACATGCGTCGAGTGTATAATTTTATTATAAAAGAAGCATACGGAAAATTCATTTGTCCGATTTATTAATATTTGTTTCTTTAGGGGGAAAACACAAATTAGAAGAAATTCCGATGGGGGTTTAGTCAAATTTTCTGGGGAAAAAAATTAACGAGTGCTGCTGCTTGTCTGTAATTTTCATGCTATCACACTAAAAATATTTGCACTTACACTGCTTTGAGTCGCCACCTTAGATAGTCATACATATGAGACGATAAGCGTTCGTTAATGCCTTTTTTGGGTCGCGCCGGGAGAAGGGGGAAAAAAGAAAACCGAGAGGTGGGGACACAGAAAATGGAACGAACTTTAAAATCATGACTCTGCTACAAATTACTCCTTTGAGAAACATAGAAACTAGAGTTGATTTTGATGGTGTGATTATGTTCAAATAGCTTATATATAAAAAAAAAAGAGGGAAATTTCAACTCAATTGACGAATCAACTTGCTCATAAATCTAGGAACATAGAAAATCTCAGGTTAAGCATATCAGGTACATCACTCAATCGCGCCTTAAAATTCAAGCTTGGCCAGCTCAAGTCAAGTGAAAAAAAACCTTTCGCTTTTATTTAAGTGAGAATAACAAGCCCTTGAATCCTTAAAATAAACAGCCACAAGAGTCATATTCAAATTTGATTCCTCAAAGTGAATTTTCCTTTTCCTAACATGCATTGACCATCGAAATTCTTTCACCCACATCCTCGTCATTTTACCTTAGATATGAAGGGAAATGTTGAACTATAAATCATAACTTGTGTTTGTTGTCTAATAATATGAATTTATAAATAAATCGATCACCCCTCATCCCAACTAGTAAACTGGTGGCCATAATCACTCCTCTTGCTTCTCCAATACTATCTTGGTTTTCATTTTGATTTTGGTTAAACTCAATCCAGGCCCATTTTCGCCCCTATTTCAAAACCTTCAGGACAAATTTATATTAGATACCTCAAATGTGGTAAGGGTCGAGATAGAATAAAATCTTAATGAAGGGGTGAGTTGGGCGACTGGAGACGAAATGGCAAGAGTGGGGATGAGGGCTCCTTTCGTTTCAACTTTGTTTAGGGCTATCATCTTTCTATCCTGTTTAGAAAGATAGCTGCTATCAAAGAGAAGATAAATGCTATTGGCCGCTTTACTTCCCGAGAGGGACAAAGTGTCGTTTGGGAACCACTTTTGGGAAAAGTCTTTAGGAAAATGCAAATACCTTTGAGTTAAAGTGTTTTTTTCAAAATGCAACCGTGTTTGGTAAATTGTATTTTGAAAGCTCTTTGTAAAGTATTTTGAGCAAAATAACGTTTGGGAATTACATTTACAAAGGATCTTTGTGGTAAAAAAAAAATTATCAAAAGAAAAATTAAAAAAAATTGACCAAAGGGCGCGGCCGCCGGCGACCTTCGGCGACCTCCGCGACCCCGGATCCGGGGTAGCGAGGTCGCGGGAGGACCTCGCCGCCCCGGATCTGGGTCGCGGCGGGGTCGCGCGACCTCGCCGCCCGGATCCGGGCGGTGAGGTCGCGGGAGGTCGCGCGACCCGCCGCCCCCGATCTGGGTCGCGCGACCTCGCGGCCCTCGGATCCGGGTCGCGGTGACCCCGGACCTCGCCGTGGGTCGCGGCGGTCGCGCCACCCCCGGCGTCGGTCGTCGGGCGACGGTCGCCGCGGCCGCCGCGGAAGAAGAAGCTCGCGGAAGAAGAAGAAGAAGAAGAAGACCGCCCGCCGCCCCGGATCCGGGTCGCGGCGACCCGGCCCTCGGTCGCGCCACCTCCGGCGTCGGTTGCGCCACCCCCCAACGATCGCCGGCGTCCCTCTAGCAGTCGCCGGCCGCTCGCAGTCAGACAGAACCGAACCCCCTGGAGAAGATGAACAGTTGCGACACAAGGGCAAGAACCGGAAAAACAAAAAATTCGTGAGGACAATTTCGGAAAAAAAAACATGAACAGTGCCCGTGTGGGCATGCTAAAAAAGCCGAAAGCCCAAGGCAGGTCCTCACCTGCCTTGGGCTTTCAGCTTCACAATGCTGGCATTTGGGGAATGGGGGCTCAAAATTTTTTGCCAAATGGGCTGGCATTTGCCCAAGTATCTTTAGGCTTCAAAGGGGCTTTGGGAAGTGGTTCCCAAACGCACCCAAAGTGTCAGAGGCTAGGTATGGAGACTTGGCTATTTTAAGGCTTGTAAAATACCCTATAGATTTCATGAACCAATTAAGTATAGACCTTTGACATGCATAGGTGACCCAAATCCAAAGCATCTTGCACGTGGTTTATTGGATTCAAAAGTACAACCTCCAGTTTTTTAGTGGATTGGGCGAAGGGTGGCGGCTAAGTGTGAATATGATTCCAGAGTAGAATTTGGAATCAAACAACCTGATCTATGGGAATTGAGGCGGGAAAGCATCTTGCACTTGGTTTATTGGATTTAAAAGTACGACCTCCAGTTTTTTAGTGGATTGGGCGAAGGGTGGCGACTAAGTGTGAATATGATTCCAGAATAGAATATGGAATCGAACAACCTGATCGGTGGGAACTGGGGTGGGAAAGCATCTTGCACCTGGTTTATTGGATTCAAAAGTACGGCCTCCAATTTTTTAGTGGATTGGGTGAAGGGTGGCGGCTAAGTGTGAATATGATTCCAGAGTAGAGTCTGGAATCAAACAACCTGATCGGTGGGAATTGGGGCGGGAAAGCATCTTGCACCCGGGTTTATTGGATTCAAAAGTATGGCCTCCAGTTTTTTAGTGGATTGGGCAAAGGGTGGTGGCTAAGTGTGAATATGATTCCGAGTTCTAGAATCAAACAACCCGATCGGTGGGAATTGGGGCGGGAATCTTGCACCCGAATTTATTGGATTCAAAAGTACCTGAGTGGATTGGGTGAAGGGTGGCGGCTAAGTGTGAATATGATTCCAGAGTAGAGTCTGGAATCAAACAACCTGATTGGTGGGAACGAGGGAGAGAGGTATCGGGTTATGTGATTTGCAGAAAAGTGGGGCACATGCAAGGGTTAGATAAACGAAGACACTAGATGGGTCTATTAAGTAGACAACAACGGTTAGATAAACGAAGACACTAGATGGGTCTATTAAGGAGACAACAACCCTTCATCCACTAAACAACATGCATGCATTGTTTTGGGGGGGGGGGGAGAGAATAATTATCACATGATAAAATAAGATATAATTGGAAGATGGTCCCCATGTGGAATTATTTGATTAAAAAGTGAAGGGACATAACATCTATGGCAAGTGTTGGCGGGTGTTAAACAATATTTCTGCAAGGCTATGTAATATTTCGAGCTAGGTTTCGGAAATGGAATATCTGACTATGGATATTCCAATAAGTATTTTTTTTCCTTTTCTTTTTATCAATGAAGATATAAAAAAAGAAAGACCATATAAAAATGCTAAGCATCATTTCTGCTTTAGAGGTTAGTATTGCCCTTAGTAAGTGGACCACATTTGAGAACCAATCACAGCCTGACAAACTTATAGATCTTGTAATTTAAGTTTAACACGAGAAGAAGAAATTATCAAAAAAATTGCATGAAACAATAATGAATACTAGAGATTTATGTGCTTGGATTTGAGGGTCGGCATCTATCCGATGGAGAGAACTAGCCACTAAGAAATACATTATGAATCCGGATAATACATAGTTTACATTTGCGCAATCGCTCTGGTGTTTCCTCACCCTAAATTATATCCAAGGTGAACTCATAAACATTATATCGCAAATCTCTCGCAGAGAACTCAATGAGAAAATTTATAGATAAAAAACCCTAAACTTCTCTTGTTTGCTCTAATATGCTAAAACCAAAATGCACCTCATATATATTATATAATATTTTTATTCAAATTAGGAAATCCTTTTTAACTGATTCAAATTAGGAATTCAACTCCAATAAATAAATTTTTGTAGTTTCATATGTTCAATCAATCAAAAGTAAGATATAGACTTTCCTGATTTAAATTACATGATCAGGCTTCGAATCGAACTTCATTGACGAAGTCAAACTCGAGGTATTGTCAATATATATTATTGTCATTGCCGTCGCCATCATATGCAAAAGGAAAGGAAGCTTTCACTGAAAGACCCGAACCATAGCTCTCCGTACTCCACGCTGCCGTGATTAGAAAAAAGCAACCAAATTGGACCTACGGTACTAACTAATAAACAAATATGAACTACCAATTTGAGAAAGGACTTTAAAAAGCTTCAGATAAAACGCGTTTTTATGTACCTTCAAGCTTCAGCCCTCGCCACCCAAGAACATCATAATACGCCCGAAACCCTAATCGGCCCCTAACCTCGCATTATTGTCCACTATTCAGGATCGACATGGACACAGCAAGTTCCGCAATATCAGAATCAGATGGTGCTCTTTTAGAGTGCATTCGCCAGCATCTTCTCAACGAAGACGACGACTTTGAAACCCTAGCGAAAATCGCCGAAAATGTCCGATTCTGTTGCCCAGATTCAAGTTCCAACGCATTTCCATCGCCAGAGAGAACAATGTCCTTCGAAGCAAATGACGATGGCATGGATGTCCATCACGATCCTCAAAAAGCTGTGGGATTGAAATCAACCCGCTCGTTGAATGAGCAACCGGTCGTGGATCATGAACACATCGAAGCAAATGAGGCCATGCCTCTGGTGATGCGTGAATGTGATACCCAGCCTGGAGGGGGTCTCTACCGGGGAGTGAGGAGGCGGCCGTGGGGGAAGTATGCAGCGGAGATTCGGGACCCAAAGAAGAATGGCGCAAGGAGATGGCTCGGGACTTACCAGACGCCACAGGAGGCTGCATTGGCTTATGACCGGGCTGCGTTCGCGATGCGTGGGGCCAAGGCCAGGCTAAATTTCCCTCACTTGATCGGTCGTGATGAGGTGGAGCCGGTGAGGGTCACTCGGAAGCGGCACCACTCACCTGGGGCTGGGAGCGGCTCGCTGGATCTGAAGCCGAATGAGGACTTGACTGACTTTGCCGGCAGCCCCGACAAACTTAATGGCTATGTCATGTCGTTCCAATAGTGTGGAACTTAAAATGAAAGAAATTGAGAAGTTTTGTGTCCTAATTTTGAGTCATTATATTATGAACATGCGCCAAGTGTATAATTTTCTTATAAATGAAGCATACGAAGAACTCAATTGTCTGACTTATTAATTTTTGTTTCTTTAGGGGGAAAACACAAATTAGAAGAAATTTCGACGGGGGTTTAGTCAAATTTTCTGGGGAGAAAATTGACAAGTGCTGCTGCTGGTCTGTAATTTTCATGCTGTCATACTAAAAAAATTTTTTTTACTTACACTGATTTGAGTCGCGACCTAAGATAGCCATACATATGAGAAGATATGCGTATGTTAATGCTTTTTTCTTTCTTTTTTTTTGGGGTGGGGGGAAGATGGGAATTGGAAAATGAAAATTGAGAGTTGGGTGTTGAAGAAACTCCTATTTGGTTTTGAAGTTGACAAAACTTTCCTTCTCTTATTCTTATTCTTGTTTTGAGGAATATTGGACTTCTGTGTTATATCGTGGAATGCTGTTAAAGTCTATTTTACATCAGAAGTCTTTCTCACTCTGATGAAGATCCAGATTGAACCAAGTCTAGAATGAAGACATAATCAGACTTAGGCTTATTGATCTTCCAACTAGGATTCAATACGATCCAAACATATTTGGCTTTCTGGCGGAGAATCTCACTTATATTTTCTAAATATATTGATGAAATCAATCATGGATTGATAAAATCAATTTCGAAGACAAGTTCCTTTTTGGGAAGCATCTACTTATGGAAACCTAGATTTTGATTGTATGAGTGACTAGGATCATTTGATTTTTACCTCAATTTTCAAACGGTTACAAGATTTCCTTAATTGATTATGTCAAACGGATTGATTGGAAGAAATTCCTCTGGAAATTGCCAACGGTTAGAAAGGCGTGGAGGAGTATTTAAGGAGGTCATTCGGTTCAAAGGGGGCGTGAGAATTAAAATTCCAAAGTCTGAAGTTACCAAATCACTTGTTCTTCATCGATTGTGCTTACAACTATACTCAAAGAGAGAAAAACACAAAAGAGTGACTTAGTGAGAGAGAAAGAAACTCTTCATTGAGTGATCGTACTCAAATTTCTGTAATTCTCTTTTGATTTCATAGTGGAATCTAGCCAGAAGGTTGTTAGCGTGGGAGAGTGGACGTAAGCTTGACTAAGCCGAAACACTATAAATTCTGTGTTCAATTTTCTCTTTTCTTAACTCATTTTGTTTTGTTGTTGCGATATTTTTTGTGTCCTGCTAAATTCCAAAATATCTTATTTGAGTCTGAATTGAACTTAGAAGTCTGATGTTAATCAGACATTGTTTGAGAAAATAACTTTTATTGCTTTTATTAGACAAATTTGTCTTTACACCTATTTTACCAATTTCTAGGTGATAAAACTAGCATTTTCAGTGGGGACATAGAAGATGGAACGAACTTCAAAATCATCGCTCTATTACAAATTACTGGTTCTTTCAGAAACATAGAAGTTAGAGTTGATTTTGACGGTGTAATTTATTCAAGATAAATTAATCATGATTATTCGTTGACTACTTGACCATTAGTTGATTCTGATTATGTTTAAATAACTTATATATCAAAGAGAGGGAAATTCCAACTCAGTTGACCAATGAACCTACTCATATAACTACGAACATAGAAAATCTGAGGGTAAGCATATCAGGTCAGTCCGCATTAAAATTCAAGCTCGGTCAGGCCAGGTCAAGTGAAAAAATAAACAAAAAGTGTCAAATGCCCTTCCTTTTGGACTGCCGGAGTCTCTTTTCAGGTTAAAATGCTTGACGAGGTTCTTCTAACTCTATTGTCAAGACGACTTAATGTACAAATCATCAGTGATTTCAACAAAATAAATTGATTGTATCTGCTAATGCTAGCCTTAATCTATCCAAAAAAGAATTATTGAATTATCAATCTACGTATTACGTTGTTCCAAGCTACTAAACATATGTAGCTGTCGGTAAGACTTGAGTCCTCCAAACGAATTTTGATTTCTCGAGTTAAGTCAAATTGGATCGATAAGACCCTAGGCCAGACCTCATTACCTCCTAGATAGTGAGGGGAACACATGCGATTCTGTATTAGATTGATAGATATAGATAAAAATAAACTAAAGGAAGAGAACCCCTGCTTCATCTTTTAGATGGATCACATTGTCTTAGACTCTCATTTAGAGTTTACTATAGTTCTTTAGGAGATCCATTTTCCCTCCATCTTTATGGCATTCAGCTCAGCAAATGGAAATCCAAAGCTAAAGCAACTTTTGAAAATTGATTATTTAGTTGCAACTTTTGAAAACGGAGCGCTAATAATTTCTTTTACAAAGAAAGAAAAAGGAAAAAAGAAAATTTTCTGACACTAATATTTTCAGTAATTTCACATTTTTTAGGTGACAAAAAGTTGGAAGGAATTTGCAACGGACTTTAGTCAAATTTGGAGGCATAAATTTGACAAAATGATACTTTTGAACAATTTTATACTCCTTTTAATCGCAACAGGCAAAAATTTGACATTACCAACATATATATGGAGATCAAATAATATAGTCGCTCAAAGTCTGCTTTAGATCAATCTCTTAAAAACTATAGGTACAAGTTATTACGCTAATTTTGCCTCAAGTAGTGTTGAGTAGACCTATCAAACAAGTGGATTCGATTAAAAATGGTCCGACCAAAATTGACCAATTTTCATACAATACAAATCTAGTAACTCATATTAGACCCATACCTAACTTGATCTATTTTACTAAAACTCTTCTATATTTAAGAAAATTGAGAAAAACTTATATTGAAACTAAGGTGAGAGCACGAAGTGAGAGAGCATGAGATCAAGTGAGGGAGAAAGAGAGTGAAGAGAGAGTCATAGAAGTGAGTTAGGTTTAAGTACACCGTGAGCCTATTTAACATTCATATTATTTTGGTTTTTGCCATTCTAAGCTCAGTTATGATCCATTTACTGAATTTAACTAACTTATATAATAACCCAACCCATGAAATATGGGTTAACAAATGGTTTTATAATCCATTTTGACAGGTCTAGTGTTAAGCTAAGGAAAATTCTATAAAGTGATAAAAAGAAGTTTCCCTAGTGTAGACCTTGAATCAAGTCATGACAATCTCATTCTTACTTTTTTCAGATGCTTCTCTTTTATAAAATTGGAGGGGAGATCTTATGTGATGTTCATCTCAAGATAATTTACCTGCTAATATGGAAATATGATCAATGTGGTCACCTGTCTATGACGTTCCTCTCCCTTCTCCCACCCTCTAAAGCTCGTGGCTAGCTTTTGCTGTTGTTCTTAGATCAATTATGTTATTCTCCTCGAAAATGGAGGTAGAAGGCAAAATATCTCAAATTTGGAAACATTGGCCTGATCCAAGTTTAAAAAAACCTAGTTATGGACTTTGACACGCACATGCATTGGGAGGCGCTAATGTAAATGGTGAATGGCAGGTATGAGAGTGCTTGGAGGGCATGAAGTTCTGAGCGAGAGAGGTGGGATGAGAGTTACAGTTCCTATATTTGCTTTTTCTCTATGTTTTGATTATCCAAGTTGAAAATTGAGATGACAAGAAAATATAATATTCTGTTAATGATCAAATGAAGAGCACATAAAACTTATTTATGTGCTTTACTAGATACTATCTAAAATAGCACAATATCAATTACAATCAATCAAATCAGTCAAGGGAAATATATAAAATCTCCTATAATATTCCTTATTAAATCTATAATATCCCTCTTAAATTCAAGGTGATTTGAAATAGATCAATTTGAGTTTGGTGAAAAGATCCATAGAATACCCTGGTGGATGTGTCTTGGTGAAGACATTAACAATTTGTTAAGCGGATGAAGTAGAGATGAGTCAAATAGTACAACGAGGAACACAATATCGGATGAATGATAATTTATTTCAATATCCTTTGGGTTTAAGCACCAAGAATGTTGTAATGAGTTGTCTTGAGCCTATCTTGACTGAGCCACTCATGGAGTTCACCTTTGACTCTATGTGACATGCATTAGTCCTAAAATGCAAAAAGGAAAGGTTAATCTAATATTTAGTCCTCTAATTTTTATTATTGTATGATTTGGTCCCCTAACTCAATTTTGGGGACCATCAAGATCTTTATTCTTTTTATTGGAGTAATGATAGCGTGAGTACCTAATTTTTTGTCATTTTTATAATCGTGCGCTTAACTTTGTCTTTATTTGATAAAGTATCTTGACTTTTCAACTGTGGGTTGATATGAGAACTCCATTAAATTTACGGATGAAAAAAGTAAATCTAGACGCTAACGCAGTTATATCACCATTAAGGGCTTGTTTGGCAACGTTTCTATTATTTTTTTTTAGTTCTTTTGTTCTCCTGAATAGAAAAATAATAGAAATTCATTTGGTAACATCAATTAATTTTTCTATTCCCCGGAATAGAAAATCGACCGGAGAATAGATTTGGAATAGAAATAAGAAGTAAAAAAAAAAGGAGTTCGTTGTTTCCGAGAATAATTTTAGAAATAAGTTTTTTATTTTTCTTTTCTCCCACCTTGGCCCTCACCACTGGCCACTGTCGCCTCCTATTGTCCAACCATCGCTAACCACCGCCACTACCATGGCCTATTGCGCGAGGCGGCTAGCGACGGTGGCGGCCTGGAACAGTGAGAAAGGAAAAGAAAATTAAAGAAATTAAAGAAATTCTACATTATAAAAAAAAAAAATTTGTGGATCGTATCAAATGCATTCCTATTCTTTTTCCACTCCAAGAATAGAAATTTTTCTGTAATTACCAAATGCGGTCTTTTACTTAGAAATTGTTTCGGGGAATAGAAATTTAAAAAAAAAAATATTTCTAAAAAGAAGTTGTTTTTCGGAAGAGAAGCGTTATCGAACAGACCCTAACTTTCCACTTTGAGTCCAATGTGGTTTCTTGAGATAATGCCAGTTAGTAGAGGCCCATTGGGTGGCTAAAAATGTCTAAGTCGGCACTCTCTCTTTCCTCACCACCCTACACCTAAATGAAAAATTTATGTATATTAAAATTGCTTATTTACTCTCGTGCATTCAACTTAAATGAAAATAGTGTTTATAATTTATAGTGGTGATAATAATCATAAAGTTGTATATGAAATATCACTCGATAGTAAATTTATCATTTGGAAGATAATTAAATATTATAGGTCATTTGCTATATATAAATATATAAATTCACTCTAGACTTACCATACATCTCCTTAGTCATATTTTATGAAAATTGAATTCATCAGGAATTAATTTTAATTAATTCAACTCAATAACTTGGTAATTTTTTTAGTAATTATTTTCATTAAGTAATACTAACTCTAATATTAATTTTTACCTACGTGTTGTATTGGATAGAATCAGAATAATTTTTGAAAGCCATAAGACCAATAATACTTTCCATATTATTCTAATATGAGTAGCTTTTTTCTGTAAATATATAACATCATATATTTAATAAAGCCAATTTTGCGTGAAATCAAAATTGTAATTACCTTTCTCATTCTTATGGAGTTAATTTTACTATTAATATTTTAGATATTAATATCTACAATATATTAATATTTTAGAAAATTTGTTTGATTATTTTAGAAAACAATACTTTCTCATCCTCATAGGTCAATTTTACAACTTATTGTCAAAATTTTTCCTCTAAATTTTGACTTTCATTTTTTGGTAAAACTCTTAAGATTTCATTTGGAAAAGACAAGAATCCCTTCATTTTTTATGCATTTAATGTGAAAAGGTCACTTTAAATATAATACTAGTGTACTTGCCATGCGAAGCATGGGTTTGGTGGTTCAAAGCTAAGGAAAATTCATATCTACTAAAAATCCTTTTATGCTCTAGCAAATTCAAGGTATAGAAAGCATAGCATTTTTGGAACTATAGCAGTGACGATAAGCATGAAATCTGTACTAAAACAATATAATTCGTTTTGACAGATGATTGACTATATACCTATGGATTGGTCAATTTCTTTTGAGCAATCATCTTTAAGTAGCATTTACTCCAATCTTGAGTTTTGCTACCGGTTATGTTGTGGGAATTGAAGTAATTTAATTGTTTCTGTTATTTTATTGACTTACGTTATTTACTACAGATATATTGCCACTATCATATACCAAAATGTGCATATCAACGTGTTTTTCAAGTTTATTTATCTATTTTTGACATATCGCTTCAGACACCGTCTGTTCATTTTTCTATATAATGCAGTGCAAGGGACGAAGTCAATTTCTCTCTTGATAGGCTTTCCCTTTTAACATGGTTTATCGCAGGATCAACTTTCAATTTTTTTTTTTTTTTTGCTTTGATAAGTTATAGATTATCCATATAATTACTTTAGATAGTTGTAGTCAAAACTCACAAAATAAAATTATTACTTAAAAAAGATAAGGACATTCAATAAACAAAAGTTAGGTCTTTTATATACAACTAAAGAGAGAAGGAGGTATGGCTTCTATTTTTTGGACGGACTGATTTTTACTTGCATATATTAAATGCAAAACCCTCAAAACTTCATAAAATGTAAATGTTGATATATAGATTCACATATAACTTTTGTATAATCCGTTAAATAATATTATACATTTTGACAAGAAGTTCAAAAAAAAAAATTACCTTTTGCTTTATTTAAGTGAAAAGGACAAGCCCCTGAATCATTAAAATAAACAACCACGAGAGTCATATTCAAAATTTGAATCCTGAAAGTGAATTTCCCTATGGTTAACACACATTGATTGTCAAAATTCTTTCACCCATGTCCTCGTCATTTTACCTTAGGCATGAAAGGAAATGTTAAACTATAAATCATAACATGTGTTTATTGTCTTAGAATATGAATTTATAAAGAAATTGATTGCATCTCTCTCTCTCTCTCTCTCCATTTCATGCATGCATGTTTTTTAGTGGGTGAAGGATTGCTATCTCCATACTAGACCAAATCTAGTGTCTCTGTTTATCTAGACCTTACATGTGCCCCACTTGTCTGCAAATCACAAGACCCATTACATCTCTCCCCTTGCAGTAGCCCACCCCAATTCCCACTGATCAGATTCTCTAGTTCCAATTTTTACTTTGGAACCATGCTCACCCCTTATCACTACCCTTTGCCATAGTCCGCTCAAAAATTGGAGGTCATCTTTTGAATCCAATAAACTATGTGAAAGATGCTCTGAGTTTGGGTCACCTATACATGTCAAAGGTCTATACTTAACTGGTTCATGATACCTGTAGGGTGTTTTACGAGCTTTCAAATGGCCAAGTTGCCATACCTATGCCTCTGAATTACAAAGAAATAAATAAATAGAACCCTCAAACGTTTTTTTAGCTGCCCCTCAAAATATTTAATCTAGTCCCAAGAATATCATAACTCTCAAACATTTGCATCACATGAAAGGAATAGCATCAACATTGATATCGCGTTAGAAAGTCTAACCCAAAAGTTTAAACTATTGGGTAGAGGGGACCCACATGCATATAAAGGGCATATTGTCAAATGATGTTGGACAATATTTCAACAACAATGAAGGAGAAAGAAAGTCAATCTACTGAAATTTTGCTGAAATGAGAAGTGTAATAATTCAACGACAAGTGCCATTATCCAGAAGAACGAAAAGCGGGTGGCATTTTGTCTTCATTGAACAAGACCTTTTAGCATTTTGTTAAATCATTGCTGATTGTTTTAAAAATTTAAATTGTTAATGAAATGTTTAAGTTGGCAAATAAAAGTGGATTTTCACCCGTGCATAGGCTGCACTTTTGCTTGAGACTGAACATGTCAATATATAGTAAGAAAGGCAAATAAGGGGTTGGAAAAATTTAAATTTAAAACCTCCTACTCTGATATCATGAATGACTTTGTGGGATTAAAGCTTAAGTTGTTGGATAAAAGTGTGATTAAATACTTGATTATTCTAACAGAGTAAAAGGTACACATGCAGTTCATGACGAACAAATTGGATTTAAGAACTTTACGTTACTGGTTATTGGAGCTGGATTAAATATCTTTGTCACTTACCACACACTGGGTCTTAAGACATTTATATTGTAAATGCGTACTACCGTAGCAAGTTGTAGACTTGGTTGGGGAGAAAAGTCATAATGATCGTAGATATATTTACCCCGATAAGCGTACAAAGTTGAAAGTACCGGGTCGATTTTAATTTCCCTCACAAATAATCTAATAGCGGGCATCCGGGTCATAATTACACAAATATTGTTTTATTACATCCTTAATTGAGAGAAAGAGAGAGAGGGTTCAATGCATTTCCAGCACACATTTTAGTGGGAGTAAAGGTTAGGGGGAAGGGGGGAAGAGGAGAGGTTGAATCAATGATGGTGCTATAGAATTTAATAGTGGAAAATGAGGATCACATGGTAATTAAATAACAATACAACTTGAAATAAGAATTTTAAAAGGAAAATCAGGATCGCATGATAATTAAATAACAACGCAACTTGAAATAAAGAATTTTGAAAAAGATGTCATAACGTAAATTGACCTTTTACAATAAAGATAAAATGTCACGTCATATCACGTCACATAAAATGTACAAGCATGTGATTCCATTTTTGATTTCCTTGGTATAACAAATTTAATATATATTGACAGGCAATAGATGGAATCTATCATACCATACAAGTTACGAGGGCATATGCTTTCTTTGGACTTTGGTATCGATTATTTTATAATAGAAGTATATTAAGTACAGATATATGTTATCATTTCTTATCATTAATCAACTTTGATCTTCATTATTGCAGCCCCACTGCTCCCCTTTGGGGATGCGTGTTGATCCAATTCCGATAATTACCTTCTGTCTCTTCTTCTGGCTTTTTCTTGGCTAATTAAAATTAATGAGTGGATTCTCTAATGAACTTTGTATGCTAGATTAATACAGCAAAGAGCATATCAATCGCATGCAAGCACGAGACAACGAAGAAACAATAGTTTAAAGAGAGAGTCACGAATTGTCGGACAAGACATTAATAGTGTCCTACTCTCACGATCAGAACCTCATGAACTGATTTTGTTTTCAGTTTGGGCCAAGTAAAGGAATTTACTTGTAGAAGAATTACCAAATTCATCCTTAATTTTTTTTTTCTTGATTACAGCGTGCATCCCTCGGAAAGTCTTTCTACGGCATATGCCGAATACTCATGATTATTCACAATTAATGATGGCGTCAACATTTCTTTTGCGGTTTTCAACTAGAGACCTAATATAAACAAAGATATATAAAGTTCAAAGGACGTGATCATACAAAAACAAAAAGGGGGAAAAAAAAAGGTCGAAAGCGACATTACATATATTGAAAATTTCGGGCACGTAATAACTTTAACCTATAAAAGTAGACAAAAGTAAGGGTCCAAGGGACAACAAATTCAGCTAGAATTGTATTACTAAATTTCAGGAGAAGTAAGACGAAATGGCGCAAGAAGTGACGATAATAGCTGAAATTTGCTTAGATTAATTGAGCTTCATAACGACCGGCCAAAAGAGAAACATCGGATCACGAATTTGTCTGCTCAGAAACTTTAGATTCGAGGCAAGAGTACCTAAGTCACCAACATAACCGGACAAGCAAGCTTGCTGCAAATTTATAGTCCTAATGCTCTCCATCTGCAGCTGAAAGAGAAAGAAACAAAGGGATCGCCCGCAAACGACATACAGACAGATTACTTCCCTTCGTTTACTGCTTTCCCATTAGCAAGTATCTAAAAAAACCCTTAGCTAGATCCAAAAACCCAAGTTCAACGGAAGTTCAAGAATTCCAATTCGACCCTCAGTTTCAAGGATGGGTTGAAGAGCAGTACGTAAAGAGCTCCCCCAACGCAGTGCACATGCAGACAAACGAAGCTATACCCAGCCCTTTTTTAAGGAAAGTTGACGATTTTCACGTACGGAACGGCTGCTCTCGAAGATCCTCCTTGGGAGAGATGGTGGCTCACGTTCTCAAGAGTACGCCGATCCAGACTATATTGCTGTATCTCCCAGACTCTGTCGGTCGGCCGTGTGTATTTCCAGGGTTTGGGCAACACGATAGCTGTTCTCCTTTTGATTGCAAAGCGACAAAGCAAAATTGCATATTAAACCGAGGAAATCGCAAGTTGCGTGCGCCGTGCGCTACTTGTAAATTAGTTTCATCCCACACCAAAAACGTTGGCCTTTTGCTCCGATCAAGAAATTGCTTTGTTTATTTAGATTTGGCGTCTCGGAACAATGATAAAAAAAGAAGAAGATTTTTAAGTGATTGTTCGGGCGAACAGTCACAGTGATTCCAAAAACGTTTTTATAGAGAGAGTGTGGGATGCCAAAAAAAAAAAAAAAAACTTCGGGCGGAGATTCTTTAGGAGATGTACATGCATGCATACGTACATATTAGTAACATGCCAGAGCATCTATGCTGTGCTCTTAATTATAACACACAATATTATTCGAATGAAATGACCAAATGATTTTAGAAACTTGTTAATATTGGGTTTAAATCTCTTACTAGCATAGTGTACTTTTGATGTGCTTTGTTTATATTTTCGTTTTCTTCATATTTGGACGGAAGCAGGTGGCTTAGAGTATTAGAGTGAAAGTGTACGATTTTTTGAAGTTGTATATAGATGCAAGATGATAGTATATTATATATTTGTGCATTGGCAGCTAGGGTTGCTTGGGAAACAAAATTTTACCTAGTCTCTCAATCAGGCAATTTTTTTTTTTTTTAATTTCCCGACGGAGGAGTTAGATCCTAAGATTACACCCTCCATAAATTTGACCACGTTACCAAAAATTTTAAAGGACCCAATTTTTTTAATATAAATTCTAATTTAATTACAAATTACTACTTTAATTAAAGGCATTGCAGCTTCTCTTCTTGTCATCGACACATATTTAGATGTTTTGATTTATCAAGATCTACTAAACTAGGACAACCGCGAAAGATGGAGGAACTCCAACTATGCAAATAGAAAGAGAGAGCATAATAATATATAATTGGAAGATGGTCCTCGTGTGGAATAATTTGATTGAAAAATTTAGCGACATAACATTTATATGACATGTTGGAAGGTGTTAAAAGAATATTTCTGTGGGGTTACGTGATATTTACGATCTAGGTTCTGGAAATGGAACCTATAACTATGAACATTGCATTGAGTTTTTTTTTCCTTTTCTTCTAATCAATGAAAAGAAGAAGGAAGAATATATAACAATGCCGTGCATTACTTCTGCTTTAGGGGTTAGTACAGCCCTTAAGTAAGTGGACCATGCTTGAGAACCAATCACAGTTTGACATATCACTAAGCAAACCGATTTTATAAGCTCAACTTGGTAAGTCCAACATTTCTCTAGAATTTCTTATCACCATCATCATCATCATCATCATTTTCATTTTACAATTCCCAGCATGTCTTAATTTGAATAATCGTTCAACAAATAAAGATTCAAGGGATCTAAAGTAGATGCACCCTCACTATTTTTTCTCCGTCAATTAATGATGAATATGTTGTTAAGCAATGAAGAAACTAACAGATATTGTAACTCAAGTTTAATATGAGAAGAAGAAATTATCAAAGAAATCACGTGGAATGATAATGAACACTAGAGATTTGTGTGCTTAGATAGAAGTATTAGCACCTATTTCATGGGGAGAACAAGCCGCTAAGAATTGCACTATAAATCCAAATAATAAATATTTACATTAGCTCAATTACTCAAGTATTTCCGAATGCTAGATTATATCCAATGTAATCTCATAAACGCCACACGACAAATCTTTCACAAAGAACTCACTGAGAAAATTCATTGATAAAACCCAACTTCTCTTGTTTGCTCTAATATGCTAGAACCATAGTCCACCTCTTATATATATATAGGAAACCCTTTTCAACGATTTATATTAGGAATCCAATTTCAATAAAGATTTTTAGCTTCATATGTTCGATCAATCAAAAGCAAGATCCAGACTTTCTCATTTAAATTACATGATCAGGCTTCGAATTGCAATTCGTTCATGAATTCGAACTCAAGACATTGTTAATAACCATATATTATCATCGTCGTCGCCATCACATGTCAAAAGAAGGGAAGCTTTCATTGAAAGACTCGAAAACCTAGCTGTACCTACTCCACGCCACAGTGATTAGAAAAAAAAAGCAAACAAATTGCACATATAGTACTATAAAAAAAGATGAAATACCAATTTAACTTTAATTAGCTTCCGATAAAATGCGTTTATTTATAACGTCAAGCTCCAATCCTCGCCGCCCAAGAACATCATAGTACGCATGAAACCCTAATCAATCTCTAACCTCGCATTATCGTCCACTATTCAGGATCAACATGTACTCAGCATGTTCCACAGTATCAGAATCAGATGTTGCTCTTTTAGAGCGCATTCGCCAGCATCTTCTCAACGACGATGACGATTTTGAAACCCTGGCGAAAATCGCTGAAAATGTTCGGTTCCATTGCCCAGCTTCAAGTTTCATCACATTCCCTTCACTGGAGACAACAATGTCCTTCCAAGCAAATGATGACGACGCGGACGTCCATCACGATCCCCTGAAAGACGCTGTGGGATTCGAATCACCCAGCTCGTTGAATGAGCAACCGGTCGTGGATTACGGACACGTCGAAGCAAATGAGGCCATGCCTGCGGTGATGCGAGAATGTGACGCCCAGCCTGGAGGGCATCTCTACCGGGGAGTGAGGAGGCGGCCGTGGGGGAAGTATGCGGCGGAGATTCGGGACCCAAAGAAGAATGGCGCAAGGAGGTGGCTCGGGACTTACGAGACACCACAGAAGGCTGGGTTGGCTTATGACCGGGCAGCGTTTGCAATGCGTGGGGCCAAGGCCAGGCTAAATTGCGATGAGGTGGAGCCCCTGAGGGTCACTCGGAAGCGGCACCGTTCACCTGAGACTGGAAGCGGCTCGCTGGATTCAAAGTGTAGAAAGGAGGACTCGACTGGCTCGGCCAGTGACCCTGAGGAGCTTAATGGCTATATCATGTCGTTTCAATAGAGTGGAACTTGAAATGGACGAGAATGAGAGGTATTACGTGATGATTTTTAGTCTTGTGTAATGAACATGCATCAAGCGTCAAGCGTATATTTTTTGTTTCTAATTTATTAATTTCTTTTTTGGGCCCCGGGAGGTTGGGAAGGGCCGCCGCGGGGAGTTTAAGGGGAACAAATTAGAAGAAATTCCAGTGCAGGTTTGGTCAAATTTTCTAGATAGGAAATTGACACTGACTGCTGCTGCTGCTGATCTTTAACGTTCCATGCTATCGTACTGATAAATTTGTTATTACACTGCTTTGAATCGCCACCTAAGATAATCATACATATGAGAAGATATGCAATCGCTAATGCTTTTCTTGGAAAAGATGGGAAGTTGATAATGAAAAGTGAGAAGTGGGGATATAGAAAATGGAACCAACTTTAAAATCATCCCTCTACTATAGACTACTGCTTCTTTGAGAAACATAGAAACTAGGTTTGATTTTGATGGTGTAATTTATTTAAGATAAATCAATCAAGATTGATTCGTTGACCACTTGATCATGAGTTGATTTTGATTGTTTTCAAATAGCTTATATATATAAAAAAAAAGAGGGAAATTCAAACTCAATTGGCCAATTAACCTACTCATCTACTTGGGAAAAGTGTTGGAAAAAGTCCTAAATCTATTACATTGGTACCAATTTAGTTCTAAATCTTTTGAATAGTATCCTAAACATTTTGACTTGTGCCAATTCAATTATTTTGGTTAATTTTGGCTGAATATTACTGACGTGGACGCCGACCGACTTATGTGACACCATTGGCGCTCATGTGGATAATTTTTAATAATATTTTAATAAATTTTCGATTTTTCTATTCTTTTTTCTGATTTTTTTCTTTGTTTGTTTTTTTTCCTTTCCTTTCTTCTTCTTCCTTTTGCTAGTGTCCAGCCACTAGGGCTTAGCCTTGCCTTTGTCATGCCCCGAACCCCAACCCGCGAACAACCCGCCATGATCATGCAAATATAACATTCCCAGGTAGTGTCGCCGACCCATTCATTTTATATGCGCATGCGGAATGTATTATAAAACCCCTGACAAGATTTACGGGATAGGAAAGCAGGAAACCGACTCAGTCACAACCAAACATACTTTCATAGATATTCACACCAGAGTTTACATACACCAAAAAGGGTCAGCCTACAAAAAGATCGGTCCACCAAAAAGAAGGAGCAGTCCTATGACCAATAGTCCGACTCGTTCGCCGATCCCACTTCTGACTGATCAACCTCCGGAGACGATGGGTCCTCCACCCTACCATTGGGAGGGTCAGCTATGCCCTCACCTAGGATGGCCTCCAACACAGCAGGTGGAATGTCAAAACCACTAAGAGGACCAACCCTAAAACCATTGGCTTCAAAGTGGAACCACGCTCTATATCGATGAGGCACCCTGACAAACATGGCCTCCTCGATCCAGACCGTGGTCCTAACAAGCTCATAGATCCAATGACTTCCAGGATCGAGAAATTTCTACACCTGCTTGGAAATCTGCACAGGAATACCATATTGCTCCGGGGGTAACGCCATCTACGATCCTGAAATTTTGGCCCACAACGGGGTGAGACATTGTCTCAGCAAGTTCACCCCCTAAACCCCTCTTATAAAGAAAATACACCCAAGGGTAGCTTAGCCACACTACACAGAAGACTTACCTCGCCTTATTTTCTTCCTGCAGGTTAGTACAGTTTATATCACTCAATCACAGGTAGTAATAAGAACTTAAACAACTGGAACGCAATCACTTTCACATAATCAATAATCATAGGGGTCATGATTATAAGACCAAATCGTTATGCCACGTCCCATGCCATGCCACATAATTCTATCCCATAATCCGGCATGTCAGCAACACTAAGCATGCATTCCAATTTTTATTCACTGCCACATAAGAACATAGCTTACTCGCAGTTCAACTATCTATTGGCGTTTAGCCAGGCATTGTCTCCCTACCTTGGAGCACGGCTTCGTCATTACGTCGACGGCGTTCCCGAATGAGCATGGACCCAAAATCTACTACAATCCACATTCGTTGTATGGGGCATCTCATATAGGGGCAAGTCCGGCTCAACAGCTCAGGACAATTTCCTCTTAATTAACACACAATAAATTCATACTTGGCCCATAACACTTTGCATTTCACTCAATGCATCCATTTAAAATAGTGATCCCGGCCTCTTTTATTCATATTAAAAATGTTCAAGAAATTATTCACATGTGTGGGGGCACGCTAATTTCAAACCAAAAAAAACTAATATCTCACTTTTTCAAACCCCACCATTTAATATAATCCTTAAAATCCAATTTTGGTATCAAAACTTGACACTTGGGATTTTCTAAATAAAGTCCATATTTTTCATAATCAACACTCAATTTGCAATATCCACCCATCAAATTCATAATATGAATACATAGCTGCGATCGGTGCGAAATTCTGACAATTTAAGATCTCGGAATAATTTTCGGAAATAATAAATAATAAAATTTATTCCGAAAATTAATTAAATAATATTATTTTAATATTTATATAATATAAAATATTATTAAATAATTAAATAATTTCGAAATATTTATTTAATAAAAAATAATCAATTAAGGTCAAATTAAGATTATACTAATTTAAACATCTAATTAACCTTAATTAAACATACATTAAACTAATCATGCCCCTTAATCTAATCCACACTTAACTAAACTAATATAACCACCTAAACTTACTTAGCCTAAACTAAGCACACCTAAAGCATCATTAACCATCTAATCAAGGTTTAGAGGCTAAACTCACCGTAATCGTTTTCCGTCGAGTCCTCGACGAAGCTAACGGTGAGGCGGTCGATAAACTTCCATGGGGTGACACCAAAAGAGGACCGGAAGGCACCCAAAACTAGCCTTGAAGTTCCGGACTTGACTAGAACTTCGACTACCGGTCACGGTCGGACGAGAGGTGTGCCGATTCTTTGGTCGGGTGCGAAAATGGAAGGGATGGACGGCGGTAGCTCAAACGGATTGAAATGATGGCTCCGGCGGCCAAGCGGGACCTCCAGCGGCCTTGGCGACGACGAGCAATAGCTGGACGAACGGACGACGGTGTTGGGACATGTGGACAAAGGTGGAGCAAGAGTAGATGCGGGTTGGCTTTAGCTGGCTCGCGGTGGCTCTCCGGCGAGCTGGACGCCCACCGCGACGGTGATGGAGGCTCTGACTGTGGTTGGCGAGCAAGGGTAGCAACAAACGGCTGTGTTGGAGGGTCGGGGCCGCACGAGCTGCGGCGGAGCAGCGAAGTTGGAGTTGCACGCGGTCGAGCGGCGATGGCGGCGGACTCCGGCGGGCGTGCGAACGACCGATTGAGCGAGCAGAGGTGCGGCCGGAGCTTCTGATTTTGCATAGCTTTTCTCACTTCAAGTCCCAAGGAAAGCCTTGAATCAAGGAGAAAGATGAAGTTGATGTGAGGGCCCCTTTTTGAGAGCAAATAGGCACCCTACACTTGTCAAAATCCCTTCCAACTTGGCCCCACCATGACCTCACATGATATCACCATCCACTCACCTTAAAGCTTCCTTGACAATCTTCCAATAGGTCCAAAATGCCTCTTGTCCCATGGCATACGAATTTTGAGTATTTGTGCACCAAATTCTTTCAATTTTATTCAATCCCCTTTTAATTGAGCCAAATTGAAGTCTATAAATTTATCCAATGTCACCACATGTCAATTCACATTTTTACTTGACCATAGAACCATCTTAGATCAAAAAAGTACTACCAAAAGCTGGCCTACCAAATTTTCCGAACCAAAATAACTATACTTTGATTTTTCGCCGAAAAACTCGGTTTGTAAGAAAAATCTTTTGAAGATGAGTCAACGTTCCTAAAATGATTTGTGATACAACAGGACTTCCAATTTTTGAATTCGGTTTCAATTTCACGGTTAATTTCACCCTGGCACGATACTAGCGCATCCTAACCTACCGGGTAGTTTTTAGAAATTTTTCATGCATTTGACTTGTGGTTGATCATTTTCAAGCCACAATGTACATTTTCGACACATTGGCGACTCTCGGTTGTCGTGGAAAATTTCAAGGTTTCAAATATGGGCATAGGGTACCAAAACGACAGAAAAGTCGGTTCAGTGCCGATCGATAAGAAGTGTGCGATCTGGTGAAATCACCCACCTTGATCACATGCCTTTGTTGAGTCGACCTATCTCCGGTCTCTAATCGATTTTTAACTGTGCCGTAATGATCCTTGCAGATTAGCTCGGTCGAAAAGTCGTTTCCTGGTCAAATTCTCGAGTTTGATGCATTAGAATCTCTTAATGGCTTCACCTGATAGATTAGTTTTCTCATGAGTGGCCAACTTAGAGAAAAGAACTATATGCGTGAAGATGAAATGCCCGTCTCATTTTACTGAAAACATAATTGGAAAATCGGGATGTCACAACCTTGGCCAAGTGAGGCTAGCCCGCTCGGCCATGGCCAATGGCTAGCTATCGCTCATGGTCATTGGCCAGTCACCAGTAAAAGGAAGAAGAAGAAAGGAGAAAAAGAAAGAAAGAAAAATAATAAAAATAAATGTTAGTGTTGATGGTGCCACGTAAGTCAGTCACGTCCACATCAACAATATTCAACCAAAATTAGTCGGAATGACTGAATTGGTACCAAGTCAAAACGATTAGGACTAAATTGGCACTAGTTCAAAAGGTTTATGGTTGAATTAGCATCATTAAAAAGTTCATGATTGAATTGGCACTAAATCAAAAAGTTGAGAACTGAAATTGACATCATTAAAAGGTTTAAGACTAAATTAGCACAAATATAATAGGTTTAGAACTTTTTTGACACTTTTTCGCATATATTTAGGAACATAAAAACACTTAGGTTAAGCATATTAAGTACTCCATGCATTATGATGTTCCAACCTAATGAACCTATATAACTGATGGTAAGACTTTAAGTCCTCAAAATGAATTTTGATTTTCCAAGTTGAGTCAAGTTTGATTGATAAAGCCCTAAGCCAGACCCCAATTAAAAAGCCTCCTAAAAAGAGGGGGAGGGGGGGCTATTTTTCTGCATGTATGATTTGTTCAAAGTATTGGTAACAGTTGACGAATATGTCATTCTATATTATGTTTATTTAAGTAAATCTTATATTTTATTTTGTGCAATCAAGTTTTTTTCATCAATTACTAGCATCGGCATCTCAAATTGCAAGGGGCATTGCCAGTACGACGATGGACATTTGGAGCCGATGCGACGTTTGATCAGCAAATAACTAAGGAATTGATTAATTGTACAAAGTGAAATCCCGTAAAAGTCAATTAATGAAATACAAAAGAAGAGGGTGTGGGTGATTCGTATATAGCTTTGTATAAGTATAAGTTTTTTTCTACTATACTTTCCCCACTCCCCTCCTCCAATTGCTTCGATTTGAATTATCCGGAGGATGCCTTATATATATTAATATTATATCAAATCAAAAAGATGGACAATCAAACCCATTTCTCGATTCAATAGAAGCTAAAAGAGTTGAATAGGGTCCCAAATAAGGAGAGATATTTAAAAAGCGGGTCCGATTACGCCTGGAGAGATGGGGCGACTAGTAATGGCAGTGGCAGAACAGTCAATGATAAGTGGACAGCCACCACTGTCTAGGCGGGGTTCCGCCGATGCCCCCCGTGAGGGTCTTTGGTCATTGCCCCCATTCCCCTTCTCTCTCTCTACTAAGATTTGACGACATGGATCATCAAATTGGTAAAAATTGTGCCTATCTCCATTTGGGTGTCGAGTGATGAGGGCACAAAGATGATCGATTTAGACGATTTTAGTTGTCTGATGGGCCTCTATGAATTGGCATTGTCTCAAAAAGCCATATTGGGCTTCAAAATGGATGGGTAATGGCCGGATAAGTCCATTAGTGTCTAGATTGACATTTTTCGTTCGAATCTTAATGGAGATATCATATAAATCAACAGTTGAAAAGTCGAGGTACTTGATTGAATGAAGACAAAGTTAGGCACTCAATTATAAAAATGACCAAAATTCAGGTACTTGCGATGTCATTACTCCTATAATAAAAATAAAGATCTCAATGGTCCCTAAAATTGAGTTAGGGGACCAAATCATATAAGAATGAAAGTTAGAGGACTAATATTTAATTAACCTTTATTTTATATTTTTATTTTTTTTATATTAGAGTATGGTTGTATTGGAAATTCTGGCATCATAGTTTTCCTCTTTTTATGTTTCATGTCATTTCATTTTTTGGAAAATTAGGTTATAATTTTTTTTTTTATTTACTCTTGCACATTCAATAGTATTTTTAAATTATAGCAATGACAATAATCATAAATTATGTAAAAATATCACTTGATAATAAATATATTATTTTGAAGATAATTAAATATTACGGGTCATTTGCCATATATATAAATTCATTCTGGACTTACTATACATCTCCCTAGTCATATTTTTACAAAAAAAAAAATTAATTCATTAGAAATTATTTCTATTAAATCGACTTGATAATTTGGTAATTTATTTTTTAGTAATTATTTTCCTTAAGTAACACTAACTCTAATATTATATTTGCCTTCGTGTTTCACTGGATAAAATCAGAATAATTTATTGAAATTACAAAACCATTAATACTCTGCATGTTATTCTATTGATATATGAGCATACTTTTTCTGTGAATTTATCACATCATATATAAATAAAGCAAATTTACAGGAAATTAAATTTATGGTTACTTTCTCATTCTTGTAGAGTTAATTTTACTACTTAATATTTTAGATACTAAAGAATAGATATAATATCTATAATATATTAATATTTTCGATTTTTAATGTTTTCTTTTTAAAATACTTTCTTATCGTCATAGGTCAATTTTACTACTTATTGTCAAAATATATTCCTCTAAACTTTGACTTTCTTTTTTCCGAAAAAACTGTTAAGTTTTCATATGGAAAAGAAAAGACTCCATTCATTTTTGATGCATTTAATGTGCAAAAATCACTTTGAGTATAGTACTAGTGTACTTGCCCGTGCGAAGCGTGCGTTTGGTGTTTCAAAGCTAAGGAAAATTTCATATTTACTAACAATCCTTTTATGAAAGCAAATTCAAGGTATAGAAAACATTGTATTTTTGGAACTATAGCTGTGAGGATAAACATGAAATTTTTACTAAAACAATATAATTCACAGATGGTTGAGTATTGTGGGTTTATTTTTCTTATAATATTAATTGACTATATACTTATTAAAGATCATAATTATAATGTTCCACTAAATTTGAATTAATCATGTGCTGCTTTTGCTTTTTTAAATGGAGACCGTTGATTGGTCAATTTCATTTAAGCAATTATCATCTTTAAGTAGCATTTACTCCAATCTTGAGTTTTGCTACACGTTATGTTGGAGGGAATCAAAGTAATTTAACTGTTTATGTTATAAATTTAACTTTTGTTAGTAATATTACATACCAAAATGTGCATATTCATTGCGGTTTTATAGTTTATTCTATCTATTTTTGAGATATTGCTTCAGATACTGTCAATTCATTTTTCTACAAAAAAATAGAAAGGGACGAGTCAAATTCTCTCTTGATGGTCTTTCCCTTATCATATGATTCACCGCAGGATCAACTTTCAATGGGTGTTGGATTATTATCTCTCCTTTTGCTTTGATAAGCTATATATTTGTTGCGAAAAGGCGAGCGATCGAACAATAATATAGACAGAAGAAGAAAATAAATCGGACACCAGATTTACATGGTTCAGTCGTAAAGACCTATGTCCACGGGGAGAGCAGCAACGAATTTCACTATAGATCAAGCAATACAAAGAGATTGCACACTTGAGTTACTCAAACACTCTCTTAGTGTTTCCCAAGCCCTAATTACACCCAACAATGCACATAGTGTTTAGCCCCGGAATTCTTCAAGAAATAATCTCTCAATCTCACGAAGGAACTACATGCAAATCTTACCACAATATTTAAATCGGCTACAAACACTAATCTTTCTTGGATGTAATTCACGTACAAGAACGACAAAGAAAAAAATCCCTCCCAAGCACTCGACGACTAGACGGCGCTTCAAGACCAACTCTTCATGATCAACGGTGGAACACCAAGCACTCACGCGACGCTTCAAGACAATTTGTGATCCACCACTACCACTCACGGCCACAAGTCTATATATAAGTGAAACCCTTATTCTTTTGTCAACTTCTCATAGGATTATGTTTCCTATCTTACTCGATTTTATCCAAAACATATCTCTGTATGTTTTAAACAAAATCAAAATCCAAGTGAAAGTTGGACTTTCCTATTTTAGCGGCCAAATTCTCCAATGCATATTCGAATTTTGGGAAGTTGATATTCGGATCTCCTTTGTTCAATTTCGAACATCCGCAACATATCCAATTCGGACTATTTGGAATTTCACATTGGACTCAAACTCGAGACATATTTTAACAATCTCCACCTTGGCTCGACGTTTGAGCCAAGTTGCAATCGCTTTGCAAAAAATTCAAACTCTGCCGCTACTTTCCCATAGCTCTCGATGGGCTCAACCGCCAAAGATATTATCCAAGTCCAAGCCTCGCTTGAATTTCGCCATAACCGATGACCTCATCAAAATACCAACTCCACATGCACTTTTAACTGTTCCGCAAGGATTTTCCGACACAACCTCCTTAACCGCAGATAAAGCAAAACCATTGTTGCATCCATATTTATCAGGAGATCGAATACGTACCTTGTTAATTTCAGCAGTTACAACAACCATTAGCTCTATAAGCTCCACCTCGCTATGAGCACCATCTGTGTCGATTACTTTGCTAATACCCGTATACGCTACCTCAGGAGTTTCTGGTCGCAACTCCACCTCATGCTGAACACCATCCATATCCGTATTAACACCGCCACAAACACTCATAGCCAGAAGTATTGGAGACTCATCAAGAGTAACTTTTCTGCTGTTAACATGTGAATTTATATCTGGGCACCACAACTGATCGCCCCGCTTACCTTGTGCATAGCCATGGAATATGCACCTTGCCCTCCAATCGAGCTTACCATCACTCACTCGAAAATAACATGGGCAACCAAACATTCTAATAATAGAATAACCAACAACATTACCTGAACACTTCTTCAGGAGTCCGCCATTCAATAGCAGTTGATGGGGATCTATTTACCAGGCAGCTTACCGTACTAAGCACATCAGTTAGGATTCTCCTAACAACACCAGCACTAGAGATCATTTTTCGGGCCATCTCTAATAATGTTCTGCTCATCAATTTTGCAAATTGTTGTGATTTACTGGCACTAGTGCGATGTTTCACTATGCCCTCTTTCATGCAGAATTTATTTGTCAGCTCCGAGCAGAACTCCATGCTATTGTCAGTCCGCACATGCTTGATCGACAAACCAGTCTCCATCTCGATCAAAGCTCTCAACCGCGTGATCCTGACACCAGCATCAAACTTGTGCATTGGCACAAACACCCAGGTCTTCCTCGAGCAGTCAATAGACTCTCGAACAGATGCATCCGACGTCTTCGCAGCGAAATTTGTGACTGTCTCACCTTGAAGTTTATACAGGCCTCCATGCTTGATTCCTTTCATTATCACTAGGGCACCTCGAACAACCTTCAAAACCCCACCTTCTGAAGAATACGTGTAACCAGCTGAATCTAGGGCACCAAAGGAAATTAAATTCTTTTTTAATTCTGGAACATGCCTTACTCCAATCAATGTCCTCACAATACCATCATGCATTCTGATTTTAACATCACCAACACCCACAACATCGCACTTAGCGTTGTTCCCTAACTGGACTTTACCACTACCCGTGCACTGATAAGTGATAAACCATTTCTATTTGGTGTGACATGAAAAGAACAACCAGAATCCATAATCCATCCATCAAACGATGAATAATTAGTGACAGACAAGACATAATCGGCATTATCTGCTACAGCTACAACATTATCTGCAAAATCAAATATAATTCCCTCACCATTCTCATTCTTCAGCTTAAGGCAATTCCTTCTAAGATGCCCCCTCTTGCCACAGTTCCAACAGACAACATCACCAGTCCTAGACTGACTACGCCTGTTCATATCAATACTACTCTTACCCACACATGTTCTAGATCTTCCTCTATTTTCACCTACTAAAGCAGCATATACAGGTTTGCCAGATTCTCTTCTACGAATATCCTCACTCAGAATCAAATCTCGAACCCCATCAAACGTCAAACTTGTTGACCCAGAGGAATTACTAACAGTAGTAATAGTAGTATTCCAACTATCAGGCAATGAGGATAACAGAATCAAAGCACGTACCTCATCTTCAAAGTCAATCTCAACTGAACTCAATTGACTAACAATCACATTGAATTCATTGATATGATTTGCAACTGACACACTTTTGCTCATCTTCAAATTAAACAGACGTCGCATCAAATAAACCTTGTTGATCGCAGAGGGCTTCTCGTACATATCCGACATGGCTTGCATCAAATCAGTAGTGGTCTTCTCCTTCAAGATGTTAAACTTGACGTTACGAGCCAATGTCAGCCGAATAACACCCATAGCTCGTCTATCCAGCAAATCCCAATCAGCTTGTTTCATCGACTCTGGTTTCTCCCCAAATAAGGGTAAGTGCAGTTTCATCTGATAAAGATAATCTTCAATCTGCATCTTCCAGAAACTAAAATCCTTCCCATCAAATCTGTCGATTCTCACTTTTACTTCTTCTGTCGCCATCGATTCGCTTCAACTTAGCCAAGCCTGGCTCTGATACCACTTGTTGCGAAAAGGCGAGCGATTGAACAATAATATAGACAGAAGAAGAAAATAAATCGGACATCAGATTTACGTGGTTCAGTCGTAAAGACCTACGTCCACGGGGAGAGCAGCAGCGAATTTCACTATAGATCAAGCAATACAAGGAGATTGCATACTCGAGTCACTCAAACACTCTCTCAGTGTTTCCCAAGCCCCAATTACACCCAACAATGCACATAGTGTTTAGCCCCGGAATTCCTCAAGAAATAATCTCTCAATCTCACGAAGGAATTACACGCAAATCTTACCACAAGATTTAAATCGGCTACAAACACTAATCTTTCTTGGATGTAATTCACGTACAAGAACGACAAAGAAAAAAATCCCTCCCAAGCACTCGACGACTAGACGGCGCTTCAAGACCAACTCTTCATGATCAACCACGGAACACCAAGCACTCACGCGGCGCTTCAAGACAATTTGTGATCCACCACTACCACCCACGGCCACAAGTCTATATATAAGTGAAACCCTTATTCTTTTGCCAACTTCTCATAGGATTCTGTTTCCTATCTTACCCGATTTTATCCAAAACATATCTCTGTATGTTTTAAACAAAATAAAAATCCAAGTGAAAGTTGGACTTTCCTATTTTAGCGGCCAAATTCTCCAACGAAGATTCGAATTTTGGGAAGTTGATCTTCGGATCTCCTTTGTTCAATTTCGAACATCCGCAATATATCCAATTCGGAATATTCGGAATTTCACATTGGACTCATACTCGAGACATATTTTAACAATATTAACCATATGATTGCTTTAGATAGTTGTAGTCAAAATTCACGAGATAAAATTATTAATTAAAAAAGATAAGGACATATTAATTTTATTCAATAAGCAAAAGTCAGTTTATTTATTTTCTAGAAAAAAGAAGAGGAGGTATGGCTTCTCATTTTTATTTCAGGGACTGATTTGTACTTGCATTAATAGAACCATATAAAATGCAAAACATGTGAAACTTCACAAAATGTAAATGTTGATATATATGCTCACAGAGTTTTTCTATAATCCATTAGAGTTTGAATATTATTTTACATTTTGACAGGAAATTTGTCTAACCCTTTACATGTGCCCCACTTGTCCGCAAATCACATTTCTCCCCTAGCAGTAGCAGCAGCCCGCCCTAGTACCACCACACTTCACCATAGTCCGCTCAAAGCAATGGAGGTTATACTTCAGAATCCAATAAACTGCATGCAAGATACTGTGTTAAAATCAATGAAATAAATATTTTGTTAAAAAATGTCAATATGTAGATTGACCTTTATAATTAAGATAAAATGTCACGTTATGTCAAGTCATACGAAATACTCAGGCATGTGATTTCTTCTTGAGTTCCCACAGTATTAAATTTTTATTATATAAAGTGTGTATCGATATTGCACAACACAAATTACAAGGGCACATGCTTTCTTTGGACTTATTTAATATAATAGGAGTACATTATGTACAGAAATAAGTGGCATGTGGTTGATAATAATGTATCATTTCTTATAATTAATCAACTTTTGATTCTCATTATTGCAGCCCTACTACTTTCTCTATGAGGATGCTCGTTGACCTAACTCCGGCAATTACTTTCTGTCTCTCTTCTTCTGGCCTTTTTATTGGCTAATTAAAATCACTGAATGAATTCTTTAATGAATTTAGAATGCTAGAGTAATTAGATATTGAGACACTCAACGTTATAGCCAAACTGCTCTATAAACTCAATACAGCAAAGAGGATATCAATCGCATGCAAGCACTTCACAATTAAGAAACAAAAGTTTGAAGAAAATGTCACATCACAAATTGTCGGACAATACATTATTAGTCTCCTCTCATCATGAGGACTGATTTAACCTTATGAACCGTTTTTGTTTTAAATTTTGGGCCAAGTAAAGTAATTTACTTTTAGAAGAATTTCCTAATTCATCCTCAATTTTTCCTTTGATTACATTTTGCATCTCTCAGAAGGTCTTTCTACAGCGTGCACCGAATATTCATGATTATTCACAATTGACAACCACGTCAAACTTTCTATTGAGGTTTTCAACTAGAGAACTAAAGTAAACAAACAAAAAATACATATAATGTAAAAGATCTAATTATAGAAACATAAAAAGGAAAAGAAAGTGTCAAAAGCGACATTACAAATATTGAAAAATTTCGGCGACCTAATATCTTTTGACCTATAGTGAAAAAAAAATATATCTTTTGACCTATAAAAGTAGACAAATGTAAGTGTCGAAGAGATACAAATTCAACTAGAAGTCAATGTTCAGGAAAAAAAAAAATTAAAATGGCGCAAAAAGGGCATGCACTCAAATAATTTTCATAACAAGCAAAAGCGTCGAACTATCTACTCAGAACTTTCACATTCGCAAATTACCATAGCCCTGCAAATCCAGCCCTATACTTTCCATCTGCAGGTGAAAGAGAAAGAAACAAAGGGATCGCCTACGATCTAGAGACAGATTCCTTCACTTCATTTACTGTTGTTACCAAGTATCTAAAAAACCCTTAGCTAGATCCAAAATCCCTAGTTCAACGGAGGTTTAAGAAATCCATTTCCACGTTCAGTTTCTGGGATGGGTCGAAGAGCAGTACGTAAAGAACTCCCCATACAGTGCCAGATGCAGAGAACCGAAGCTATTCGCGGCCTACTTCAGGAAGATCCTTCTTGGGAGATGGTGATTCACGTTCTCAAGAGTACAGCGATCCAATCTGCATTGATGTATCTCCCAGACCGTTTCGGTCGGTCATGTGCATTTCTAGGGTTTGGGCCGATCGCCATAAAAATAATGCTTGATCAGCACGATGGTTGATCTCCTTTTGATTACAAAGAGACAAAGGAAACTGCATGTTAAATCGGGAAATTGCTTTTTTTTTTCTTTAGGTTCTGCATCTCGGAATAATAAAAAAAAGAATTTTAGTGACTATTTGAATAGGCAGCCACGGTGATTCCAAAAATGTTTAGTAACATCAATGGCGAAAGAAACGTTAGTAACTGAGAGAATGCGGAATGTCGAAAAAAAAAAGGGGCAAGGAAATCCTTTAGGAGATGTACGTTTATATAGGAGTACATACTACTAGTATGTTACAGCATCTATGCTATGCTCTTAATTATAATTCACTATATTATTTCATATGAAATGACCGAATGATTTTAGGAACTCGTTGATATTGGATTTAAATCTTTGAGTAGCATAATGTATGATATGCTTAGTTTATATCTTCGTTTTTTTCACATTAGCACGGAAACAATTGGCTTAGAGTATTAGAGTGAAAGTATATGATTTTATAATGTTGTATATAGATACAACATAATATGTATTATATATTTGTGTATTGGCAACAAGGCTTGCGTGGGAAACAAAGCTTTTATCCAGTCTCTCAATCAGGCAATTTTTTTTTTTCAATTTACCGATGGAGGAGTTAAATGCTAAGATTGTACTCTACATAAATTTGACCACGTTACACAAAATTTTATGAGGACCCAAGTTTTTTTTTAATATATATTTTACTTTTTTACGAATTACTACCTTAATTAAAGGTGTTAATGCAGTAATTATTGCCACGGATTTAGATGTTTTGGTTTACAAACTCCAACTATACAAATGGAGAGAGAGAGAGAGAGAGGAGCATAGATTAATAAAATAAGATATAATTGGAAGATGGTCCCTGTGTGGAATAATTTAATTAAAAGGTGAAGGGACATGACATTTATAGCAAGTGTTGGAGGGTGATAAAAGAATATTTTGGTGGGGTTATGTGATATTTCGAGCTAGGGTCCGGAAATGGAATCTCTGACGACGAATATTTCAATAAGTTTTTTTTTTCCTTTTCTTTTTATCAATGAAGATAAAAGAAAAAGAAAGAAATATAGCAATGCTGTGCATCATTTCTACTTTAGGGGTTAGTACTGGCATAAGTAAGTGGATCATATTTGAGAACCAATCACAATTTGACAAACTTACGGATCTTATAATTCAAGTCTAACATGAGAAGAAGAAATTACCAAAAAAATCACATGGAATGATAATGAATGCTATAGATTTATGTGCTTTGATTTAAAGTTGGCATGTATCTCATGGGGAGAACTAGTCATCAAGAAATGCGCTATGAATATGGATAATAAATAATTTACATTCGCTCAATCGCTTGAGTGTTTTCCCACCTTAAAATTATATCCAAAGTGAATTAATAAACATTATATTACAAATCTCTCACATAGAACTCACTAAGAAAATTTGTAGATAAAAACCCTAACCTTTTCTTCTTTGCTCTAATTTGCTAAAACCAAAATCCACCTCATATATAATATAATATAATATAATATAAGATAATATTTGTATCCAAAATAGGAAACCCTTTTTAACTGACTCAAATTAGGAATTTAACTCCAATAAAGATTTATCAATCAAAAGTAAAGGATAGGCTTCCTAATTTAAATTATATTATTAAGCTTTCCATTGGATTTCGTTTACGAATTCAATCTCGAGATATTGGTCACCATCTAATGTAAAAACAAGGGAAGCTTTAACTGAAAGACTCGAAAACCAAGCTGTCCATGCTCCACGCTGCTGTGATTAGAAAGAAGCAACCAAATTGCACTTACAGTACTAATAAACAAGATAAAGGACACTTTGAGAAAGGACTTTAATAGCCTCCCGATAAAACGCGTTTATATATACTTTCAAGCGTCGAACCTCGCTACCCAAGAACATCATAATACGCACCAAACCCTAATCAGTCCCTAACCTCGCATACTGTCCACTATTCAGGATCAACATGTGCACAGCGAGTTCCACAATATCAAAATCAGATGTTGCTCTTTTAGAGTGTATTCGCCAGCATCTTCTCAACGACGACGACTTTGAAACCCTTGCGAAAATCGCTGAAAATGTTCGATTCCATTGCCCAGTTTCAAGTTCCAACACATTTCCGTCCTTGGAGACAACTATGTCCTTCGAAGCAAATGACGACGACGTGGACGTCCATCACGATCCCCTGAAAGATGCTGTGGATTCGAATCAGCCAGCTCATTGAATGAGCAACCGGGTGTGGATCGTGGACACGTCGAAGCAAATGAGGCTATGCCTGCGGTGGTGCACGAATATGATGCCCAGCCTGGAGGGTATGTATACCGGGGAGTGAGGAGGCGGCCCTCGGGGAAGTATGCGGCGGAGATTCGGGACCGAAAGAATGGTGCAAGGAGATGGCTCGGGACTTACAAGACGCCACAAGAGGCTGCGTTGGCTTATGACCGGGCCGCGTTCGCGATGCGTGGGACCAAGGCCAGGCTAAATTTCCCTCCCTTGATCGGTCGCAATGAGGTGGAGCCAGAGAGGCTCACTCGGAAGCGGCACCACTCACATGAGGCTGGGAGTGGCTCGCTGGATCTGAAGCCGATAAACGAGGACTTGACTGGCTTTGCCAGCGATCCCGACAAGCTTAATGGCTATGTCCTGTCATTCCAATAGTGTGGAACTTGAAATGTAAAAAATCGAGAGGTTTCGTGTGCTAATTTTTAGTCATTATGTTATGAACATGAGTCAAGTGTATAATTTTATTATAAAAGAAGCATACGAAAAACTCATTTGTCCGATTTATTAATTTTTGTTTCTTTAGGGGGAAAACACGAATTAGAAGAAATTCCGACGGGGGTTTAGTCAAATTTTCTGGGGAAAAATTTGACTAGTGCTGCTGCTGGTTTGTAATTTTCATGCTATCATACTAAAAATATTTGCACTTACACTGGTTTGAGTATCCACCTAAGATAGTCATACATATGAGAAGATATGCGTTCCTTAATGCCTTTTTTTTTTGGGGGGGGGGGAATTGGAAAAAGAAAACCGAGAGGTGAGGACATAGAAAATGGAACGAACTTTAAAATCATGACTCTGCTGCAAATTACTCCTTTGAGAAACATAGAAACTAGAGTTAATTTTGATGGTATAATTTATTCAAGATAAATCAATCAAGATTAATTCGTTGACTACTCAACCATCAGTTGATTCTGATTATGTTCAAATAGCTTATATATCAAAAAGAGCGAAATTTCAACTCAATTGGCCAATCAACCTGCTCATATATCTAGGAACATAGAAAATCTCAGGTTAAGTTGCCTGCAGGGGCTCTTCTGAACTCCATTGTTAGCACGACTTAATGTGTGAATCATCAGTAATTTCAATAAAATTATTACAAAAGACAGGCGATCGAATAATATTATAAACATACTAAAGAAAATATATCATATACTAGATATATGTGATTCGATTGTAGTGATTAACATCTACAAGAGTAGTAATGAATTCCACTATAGATTAAGTGATATAATGGAAATTATAAACATACTTAAGTCACGCAAACACTCTAAGTGTTTCAAGCCTCAATTACACTTATTAATTCATGCAATATTTAGTTATATAATTCCTCACAAAATAATTTCTCAATATCACAAATGAATTAAACATTAATTCTTTTCACAAGAATTTAATTGGCTTGAAAACTAATTTTCCTTAAATGTAATTCACGAACAAAACCCACGAAACAACCTCCATCAAGTACTCGCTTGGAAACTACACTTTAATATTTGTTCGTGATCAACGAAGCAACTCTCAGCCACGAGTTCATATTTAAATATATGTGGACTCTGCCTTAAGAGCCCAAACCGGCAGAGAGTAATCCCGTATCGTTTCTTTCTTTCTTTGACCTATTGTTGTTTGTTGACCGAGTCAAAGGAGTCCATGCCAATTGCGATTAGGAAACAAAATCCATGCTTTCCTCCTTTATTTTATTTTATTTCTTCTTTCCACTCGGCAACAAAGAAGAAAGTAGCCTTTCCTAGTCTTTGGGAAGACTTTTGGGGAAAGTCTTTAGGAAAATGCAAAGACCTTTGAGTTAAAGGTATTTTCCAAAATGCAACTGTGTTTGTTAAATTGTACTTTGAAAGCCCTTTGTGAAGTACTTTGAGCAAAATGGTGTTTGGGAATTACATTTACAAAGGATCTTTGTGGTAAAAAAAAAAATATCAAAAGAAAAATTTTAAAAAATTGATCGGCAAGGGCGGCCGCCTTGGTGACCTCCGGCGACCCCGGATGGGGGCGGCGAGGTCACGCGACGCCGTCCGCGACCTCCGACGACCTTGGATCTAGGGCGGCGAGGTCGCGTGACGTCGCCTCGACCTCCGGCGACCTAGATCCGGGGTGTCGAGGTCGCGGGAGGACCTCGCCACCTCGGATCCGGGTCGCGGTTGGGTCGCGGAGGTCGCGCGACGCCGCCGCGACCCGCATCCGAGGGCGCGAGGTCCTCCGACCCCGCCCCCGCCGGGTCGCCACCCCCGGGTCGGTCTCGCCACCCCCAAAGACGGTCGTCGGCGATGGTAGCCGGCGACTGCCTACCCTTCGCTGGCGACCGCTTGCGGAAGAAGAAGAAGCTCGCGGAAGAAGAAGAAGAAGACAATGAATAGTGAGGGCAAAACCGGACAAACGAAAAATCAATGAGGATAATTTGGGAAGAAAAAAATTTTTAGTCCCTCAAGCTCAGCATTTTCGGTAAGCTGAAAGCCCAAGGCAGCCCCCAACCTGCCTTGGGCTTTCAGCCTTGTGAAGCTGGCATTTGGGGAATGCAAACCCAAAAACAAATGCCAAACGCACTTGTATTTGCCCAAAGGGCTTTGGACCCCCAAAGAGCTTTGGGAAGTGGTTCCCAAACGCACTCTATGTCCTGTCTTCACAGTTAAAGATCCAACAACACTCCACGGTGGAAGTATCAAATCATGGACCAACTTATACAAAATTCGATTAATATCGGGTCGGATTTTGTCTATTGGGCCCGAGCTCATTAATAATTTCAACAATATAAATCGATTGTATCTGCTAATGCTAGCCTTAATCCATAAAAAAAGGAGTCGAATCATCATTCTATTTATTGTGATGTTTCAATCTAATGAACATATGTAGCTGTCGGTGGCGGACTCGAGTCCTCCAAACGAATTTTGATTTCTCGAGTGGAGTCAAGTTCGATCGATAAAACCTAGGCGAGACCTCAAGTTACCTCGTAGATAGAGAAAGGGGGGGTGTGTGATCCTGTATTATATTGATAGATAGAGATAAAAATAAAATAAAGGAAAAGACCCCCTGCTTCATCTTTTAGATCGATCACATTGTCTTAGACACTCATTTAGAGTTCTTTAGGAAATCCATTTTCCCTCCATCTTCATAGCATCCAGCACAGTAAATGGAATTCTAACGCTAAAGCAACTTTTGAAAATTGGGCGATGCTTCTGATGGAGCTCTCTCGGGTCTTCCCTGATGGTGCGGCTTGTGTTTCCAGCTTGGTGTCCCTCCTGTTCTGTTCCTCTTTATGTCTTTTCCTTGTGCGGGCCACAGTGTTGTGTTCTCTTCCCCCTCATCTCCTTTGTTGGCCGCTGTTTTGGCCTTCTTTTGCTGCTGTTTTTATTTGCATTGTACCTCTCTCACAGCTCTTCCCTCTCCTTTTCTTCCCCCCGGTCCCCTTCCACTCGTTTGGACTTCTTGTCTTTCTGAGTGTAAGCTGGTGCTGGGGTCCCCTTGTTGTACAGCTGTATAGCTTTTTGTGCAAAAGTCTATATACTTCTTACCTTTTACCAAAAAAAAAAAACTTTTGAAAATTGAATATTTAATTTCAACTTTTGAAAACGTAGCGCTAACAAATTCTTTCACAAAGAAAATTGAAAATGGGTGACAGGTCTGATGTTAAGCCAAGCAAGATTCTATAAAGTGGTAAAAAGAAGTTGCCCTAGTGTAGACCTTGAATCGAGTCATGACAATCTCATTCTTACAATTTCATATGCTTCTCTTTTATAAAATTGGAGGGGAGAGATCTTATGTGATGTTTATCTCAAGATAATTTAGCTGTTAACATGGAAATGTGATCAATTTGGTCACATGTCTATGGCGTTCCTCTCTCTTCTCCTACCCTCTAAACCTCGTGGCTAGCTTCTTCTTCTTCTTCTTCTTCTTTTTTTTTTTTGTTAGAAGAAAGACTTTTCATTAAACTAGTTCAAAGTTGGAAAGACCTGAGAGAGGGGCATCAATACATAATAACTTCCAAAGAGCTAGAGGAGGGAAGGAAACTCAATTTGGAGGTAAGGCATTTTTCCAGTGAGTTTTAGCAACCCGATCAGCAATTAAACTGGTCTCTCTAGGGCCATACAAAACATGGACTTCAGAGAGAGTAAGCAAAATTTCCTTTCATTTCCCAATTGGCACGGGGGCTTCCCAAGTGAATTTGTGAGGACACATGAGAACATTGACCAAGTCCAGGCAATCTGTCTCCACTTCAATCACGTTGTGCATGGGAGAGAAGCAAACAGGAGCTCCATTGTCTTCGTTTTGAGGTGAGAGAACATAATTGAGAGTATCCTCCAAAGGCAGGGCTTCGACCAAGAGAGGCGACGCTGCGGCTACCGATTTTGCAGCTCCGTGTAGCAAATGACTATCAGAATCGCGGCATACCCACTCGATTGACCCCTTCGTCATCTCAAGTATGAAAGCCCCATCGATATTAATCTAAAAGGTGTGAGCTTTAGGACGTTTCCACCTGCCTGAGGTTAGAAACCTAAGTAAAGTTTTTCTCTTTAATTTCAATAGGTTCAGGGACATGATTATGCTAGATTAATCTAATGCCATTTTAATACATTTTCTCTTTAATTTCAAAAATATTTTGCTTGGTTAATTTTAAGCTAAGCCATTAACATGCAAATGATGGTTATGCGAGTGCACAATTAATAAAATAACATCCAATAAATCCAAGTGATAAATTGAAAGAAGTATGACTAATCTTAAAACAAAGCAAACTATTACTTTGTTATGGTCTACTCTCCAAAAATTCTGCAAGATGTTAATTAAAAGAATGCATGCCTTAAACATGGTTTCTAAATGATATGACATCTAATTCTTTTTAATTTTTTTAAAATAAATATGTGCAGTTTTAAACTAAATTTAATGTGTACAATTTTTACTCTAATGACATGTGACATGCAATTCCTATGACATAACTCGAACTATCAGAACATGTATGCAATCTAATTTATGGATCCTAAATATGTATGTGCTACATGATGTGGGATGAATGGCGTGGCAATTTTATATGCATACAAGTTCTTTTTATGATTTAAAAAAATAATAATGCAATTCCAATAAATTCTTTTGTTTTATTTTATTTTATATTAATGATGGATTAACCCTATTAATTAACCAAGCAAATGACCTTTGTGTTTTCCTTTTAATAGATAAAAGGCTAACAGGACTCAATGATTTTTATTAAAAAGAAAGTGACCTCATGATGCAATGCAAAACTTTTTTTGACTAAATTGAACAATATACAACATAAATAATGAATAAAAATCGATGATTAATTATGGTCAGATTGCATGATGGAAATATCAAGACATTGAACCTAAAATGTATTCACTAACTAACGTGGAACATATGGCATGCGTATTGTGAAATCTATATGACCAAAATAACATTTTTTATTTAGCTTTTGCCACGGAAAATCAAATAATAAAAAATTTGATCCGATGTCCGTGGCTCAATATTATTGCTTACTTTGACTTAATACTACAATCTTCTTACTTGGATAATATCTAAATATATCAAAGCACATCAAGTCAAAATTGATATATATCACAAATCGTAGGAAACCAAATGTCTGAACCAAATTCAATCTAGGGAATTACCTAACTCAAGTCACGGCTTTGACAAGTGCGGCGGCGAGGCTTGCGAACCAACGAATGGGGTATGACTGAGACTTCACTGATGCTTAGCGTGTAGCCGGTGATCGAAAGTTGGCGGTCTGGCAACGATCACGCCCCCGTGAGGTCTTGCCCAATGCACCAAGAATCTGCACAGAAAAGAATCGACACACCGCGTTGGCTGGACATTGACTGAAACTTGTGGGAGGCTTCTTTGGAGATGCCATTATTGCTGGAATGTCTCCTGGAATCGTCCCTTCGGTAGTGGATTTGCTAGACTGATTTGGATGAAGGGTGGTGATACTTGGTGAGCGTCGGAGAACGTGGCGGAACAGGAATGCCGAGGCTGATGACAGGCTCGTCTTCGGGAGCGAAGGTCCACGGTTGGCTGGTCTCGCTGAAGTAGCTGTGGTGTTGAAAACATGAGATGTGAAAAGAAAAACCAGAGGATAACACTATGTTGTCCACCATTCGCACTTTCTCTCTTCCCCCTCTTAAACGAAGCCTCATCTCCCTACCCTTTTTCTATTCTCACGATCCTTTCACTCTCTATTTATAGAGAAAAAGGTTTGTTCTAGTCAGTCAAGATTTTCCGAGATAATTGCATATATTCACTCAACCACCAACAATCATTTTTCAAAAAGAGGGGATATGCCCAATAAGAAATTGGCTCAATCGTTCAAAATTTAAAATCTTTCAAAATGTCCCTCCACAACTGAATTGTTTTATTTTATTAATCATTTTATCTATTCTCTCTTTTCTCTTTTCTATTTTTTTGGAACATTTTTTAAAGATTAAATTTAAATCGAATAAGTTTGGTCCTAAATATTATTGTTACGTAAATGCAACGTTATGAAATTCTTAATGTAATTTTCACATTTTTATATGATGAACAAGTAAGTAGGATAGTTTAAATGTAGGTGTCAATAATGACATTGGCTGTCTATTTAGCGGATGAAGTAGAGATGAGTCGAATAATGCCACGAAGAACATGATATCAGTTGAAATGACCGTCTCTTTCAAAATGTTTTGGTTTAAGCGCTGAGAATGTTGTAATGAGTTGTCTTAAGCCTATCTTGAGCCTATTTTTACTAGGCCATTCTTTGATTTCACCTTTGGCTCCCTGTGACATGTTTTAGTCCTAAAATGAAAAAAAAAAAATGCAATATTAATTTGAAGTGTAAGGCAAATGCGAACCATGATATTTTTAATTTGGGGTATGGATCCCTAAGATATTCTATGCAATAAACAACTAAGTTATATAGCCAAAATTTAGGTGTCGACATAACCTTTAATGTCTAAACTGAAATCCTCAAAATAGCTTGTGATACATCTTTTTTTTTTTTTTTTTTCCGGTTGGAACGAGAAATGTTCAATTCATATGAAAGATAGGTACATAACTTTAAGATAAATATGCAAAATCTACAAAGCAAGTACATTTGAAAAATGAATTAACTTAATATAGCTTGCAGAGATTTGTTTATTCCTCAATAATGGATCTATTATCATATCAAAGTACAACTAACAATCGATTATCGAATTTCACATTATCATCAGTGATGAGCACATGTCAACATTTCCCCCTCTAGTAGTTACGGCTTTGCCTAGAGGGGTGCGTGCCTAGGTGCATCTCCAACATAATCACCATATAGAGACAATAATAACACTAACAAATTGAAAGAGTACAGAAAATGCATTGTAAATTTTAGATCTATGTCTAGATCAAAATAGAAGAGCACCCAAATATAGATTTAGGTCTAGATCAAGAGAGAAGAGTTGCAAAAGAGATACCGGTTAATCACAAAATCACTTTTAAATAAGCCAATTGCTAAAGGCAGTAGTAGAGAGCCTTGAATACTTGCGGAGCACTCGAATATTTGGAGCAAGCACCGGCGACGGAGCAAGTGAGCAGATCTAGAAGAGAAATTCTTTCGAAGCACTCACGCTTCGAACTTCTAAGCTTATAGATCAAAACTCTCCACTTCCGAGGAAGAAGTCAACCACATCATCCACGAGACCAGCGAATATGTCTTGAAAATGAGTAGAAAGAACGATAGAGGGAGGGCGAGGGAGCGAGCCTCTCTCTTAGGGATGTCACAACAATTGAGGGCTGGGTGGCGGCTTTAGAAAAAAAAAAGTGCGATCCAAGGTTTCTTAGCTATTTGTCAAAAAAAAAAAAGGTTTCTTAGCTAAATGCGTATTCAGATTAAACAGTTGGCTTATTTTCAATCATAAGTTTCACATCCTAGGTTAGTCAAATAAACTTTGACAAGAAGAACACAAATGACTGAAATCATTGAGAATTTAAAAAACTTTTCTTCTTCTTTGTGTGTGTGTGTGTAAATATGTGAATATCATTAATAAGATGAGGTACAAAAGCTTAAGGGAATACCCTAGCATTTCAAAGAGACTAGTTATGCGAGAAGACGGAGGAATGAAGCCTCCACATAGTAGCCAATAATACATTTGCCTAGGAAGGCCTACACTATTGGTAGAGTGACGCCTTATCTCTTAGAACTTTTGGAATTCTAACTAACAGAAGATGAGACTTAATCGACTTGTTTTGAAATTATTTGCGATTGCATTCCATCCAGATGCAATAAATAATTGCCAAGAAAGATAACTTGAGGAGTCTCGCCTCCAAGTTTTTTCCCACGGTGGCCTCGATCATTCATTGAAGTTTTAAATCTCAATTTTTTACAAAATGCCAAATTCCATTTTGTGCAAAAATACTATGCTATATACTACTTGTCCAAATGTACTTAAAGAATAAGTGATTTGTGTCTTCTATATTAGTTATACAAAAGTTGCACTTAATATCCACTGAAGACAATCACTGTAATATGGTTACTATTGTCGGTAGCTTATCTCTACAGAAAAGCCAGCCGAAAAACTTTCCAGCTGAAAAACTTTTCTTCTATAACGAATGCCTTAGTTATTCTATTTCCTTTTTTTCTAATCACTTCCTGATCCCGCACGATTTCTTTTGTACGCCAATAAATATGTATGCAGTCCCCTATGCGGTCAAACTGGATTTTACTTGCTCCCCGGTCAACCTTGAATATTTATCTCCAAGTCTAAACAAACCACGGCCTTTGAGTCTCTTGTTGACCGAATCTTGGATCTTGTGATTATCCAACAGGAAAACAAATTATAATAGAACCAAGTCCAAGTCTGACTTTTGATGAACGCCTCGTCCAGTTGTTCTTGCGATATGGACCGAGTAACATTTTTCAATCGGATCGCATTTCGTATATAGATTCAAATTTTAGATGTATTTTAACATGTTTCGAAGAAAATGATTGATACGAAAAATATTTTCCTAAAAATAATAATATGCATTGCTTACATAATTGAATAATTAATTACTCCAAATCACAAGTAATCATCTTTCAGAAAATAATTTTTTCGAATTCTTCATTTATTTTTAGGGAAACAAGAGGAGCGTTACTATCTCCTGGGTTGCCGCAGCACGCTATTGATCACCTCGTCCAAGTTCAAGAACGACGGCCCGGAAGGACACGTGGCCTCCCGGGCCATCTCCTTCCACTCCATCGCTTTCCTCTTCATCTCCTTCCCTCTCTCCCCCTGCATCAGCTCCCTCACCTGCCTCTCCACCTCGTCCCTCTTCACGTCGCTGTCGATCTCCATCCCGATCCCCCACTCCTCGCGGCTGTACCGACAGTTCGTCGGTTGCTCCGCGAAGAACGGCCAGCACACCACCGGCACGCCCGCCACGATGCTCTCGATCGTGGAGTTCCACCCGCTGTGGGTCAAGAACCCGCCGACCGCCTGGTGGCCCAGCACCAGCTCCTGGGTGCACCAGCTCGCCAGCAGGCTCCGCTCCCCCGTCGCGGCCGAGAACTCCGGCGGCAAGACCGCTGTGTCGCCGGCGACCAAGTCGGGCCTGATGATCCATAGGAACGTCTGACCGCTGTTCGCGAGCCCCCATGCGAACTCCACCAGCTGCGCTGGGGACATCACCGTGATGCTCCCGAAGTTCACGTACACGACCGAGCCGGGCGGTTTCGAGTCGAGCCACTTGAGACAGCCCGGCTCTTCCTTCCACAAGTTGGATCCGATAGACCCGGTGCCGTCATCAGGCAGTTGCGCCGTGAGGAGATGAAGGGGGCCGAGGGTGTAGATGGGGGGGAACATGGCCTTGAGAGCGTCGACGACCTCGTGCTCCAGTCGGTCGAACGTGTTGAGGACAATGGCTGAAGCTCTCTTCGCCCTCTCGGCCTCGACGGACAGGAAGTCGACCATAAAGTCGTCGGGGTCAGTAGTTCGGATGAAGCTCGGCAAGTCTCGCAGGCTGACGCTCCTCATCCCGGGTATCCAGTCGATGATGGTGTCTAAGTACCCGTTTGTCAAGTAGCTTGCATCTGCAAATCGACAGTCGATCAATTAAACAATATGACGCAAAAGAGAGGAAAAGAAATCACTAGCTGTAGATCTGCTAAGTGAGATAGACGATTGTTCATCAATGCATATACCTCTGAGTGGAGAAAGACCCTTGTCTACAAGACTGCGATACTGCACGTAGCCCATGAAGCCGCACGCACTCGTCGTCCAGAACAAGACCACTGGCACGCCGGCTGCCTCGGCAGCGTCGAGCGTGAAGCTCATCACGCCGTCCGACACCACGCAGCTCACCGGCGGGGAGCCCGACGTCGCGCTCTCCTCGTCGAGCCTCTGGAGGAGGTCCCGGAAGTAGGGCAGGCAGAGGTCCCGCGAGGACCGGCAGAGGGTGGGGATGTCCTGGGTGGCGTCGGCGTCAGAGGGGGGGAGGCCGTCCGGGATGGTGCGGAACCGGAAGGACGGGAGGCCGTCGAGGGCGGAGGGGCCGCGGGAACGCAGGAGGCGCTTGTGGTTGTACTCGGTGTTGACGAAGGTGATGTGGAAGCCCTTGTGGTGGAGAAGCTTGGCGAGGCTGAGCATGGGTTTGATGTGGCCCTGGGCTGGGAAGGGGATGCACACTGCATGCAGCTTTCGAGTCATCTCTTTCGAACTCATCTCTCTCTCTCTCTCTCTCTCTCTCTGTATGTGTAGGGAGATGTGAGGTTTAGTCTACTTATAGGCGGACGACACGATGAAATTCCGGCCAAGTGGAGGACGACCTGGGAGTAACGTGATGAGCATTAAAATATTTAAATAAAAAATCACGTTTTTATTTTAACGATTTAAATTTTTAAAATAGGCGGGCGACGTGATGAAATTCCGGCCAATTGGAGGATGAGGTGGGAGTAACGTGATGGGCATTAAAATATTTAAATAATAAATTACATTTTTATCTTAACTATTTATATTTTTAAAATAGGCGGGCGACACGATGAAATCCGGCCAAGTGGAGGACGAGGTGGGAGTAACATGATGGGCATTAAAATATTTAAATAATAAATCACGTTTTCATCTTAACGATTAAACTTTTTAAAATAGTTAGTAATAATATTGTAATATCTCACAATTAGAAGGAAGAGTATGACGGATCCATATTTATCGAAAGATCTTGAAATCCAAAATATTGCCCATACTTGATTCTTGGGGCGTGTTGGTTGATATTCTTAGTGGTTCGACTAATCTAGAAAAATGAGTCGACAGAGGACTTTTATAATCAGTAGAAAATCTGTAGTTAAACCCAGAAAAATTACACAATCTTTTTTATGGTCACGACTCGATCTCTACTATTAGATCTAAGTGTGCGACAGCAGGACTCGGGGTCCCCAATGACCAGATCTTGGAAGCTGGCGGCTGGATTTAGATTCCCGGTGCTTGGACCTTGGCCCCTTGGTAGCCAGACCTATGACCTTGCGCCTGAACTCGAGTCCTAGGGTTGTATCTGAGATTTTTCTTTTTCATGGGTGTTTCATAGTTTTCCTATAATAATAATGGAAAAAAAAAAAAACCAAACACAAGTGAGTCAAATAATTTTTCCTGAGAATAACTTTAACAAAAAACACTTTTCATCAAAGTTCATTTCCCTTGAAATAAGAGAGGCCAGTGATTTGGCAAGATGAAAAATAAATTTATAGCAAGAACATGTGTGATGAATACTGAATAATGTTCAAATAAGTAAAATATGTTTGAGAACCGATTCCAATCAATTACATTGTCTTGTAAGCTAAATTTACACCACTATCATTTCCATTCCTGTGTTCTGCATATCGAACTCTACGAGTCATTTTTTGAAAGTAGCATATGTGCATACAAAATAAAATGCGCGGCACGAGCAATATAAACCAAAGGTCAACCATACACTTAAAAGGATTTAAAATTTAGGGAAAAATGTTACGTGATTCGTCCATAATTTACGGATCATCCAATAACTTTTCGAAATTGACCCTTTATGCATCTACTGGATCTGTCAAAACAGACAGTGATTTTTTTAAGATTGTTGCTGAACGTTTTCCACTCATGTTTAAAAATGCCGGCCACAGAGGGGAAAAGAAAAGACAAATGCAGTGCGAAGCCAAATTTGACCAAGGCGACCGCAGAATGCTCGCTGCAAAATAGTGCAAAAGTCTACCTGACACCACTGCGGTCATGGATCTCGATTTCTCTTTTGGATCTGAGGATTGGAGATGGCTCCTCGACTGTCCGAAACCCTACTTCAAAAACTCCTGAGGAATCAAGGGTCTGCTTGACAAAACTAAACTATCTAAGATTCCATTGCACCGTGTCGAGATTTAAATTTCACTATCAGTAATCCCTTTTTGATTGGCAACCTTCTAGACTTGTGGTAACCTCCCCTCCTGTAAACTTTCTTATTATAATTTAGGTGCTGAAAATTTGATTTGATAACATAACGAATACTGAGCATTGATTCTATTCGGTAATATAGCTTTTTTTTTTTTTCTTACCAAATCTGAATGTATGAAGATTATTTGAAGGTTTAATCCTTTCTCAGCAATACAATAGGCAAGATAAGTTCTTTTTTCTTTTTTTTTTTTGGTAGATGTAGTTTATATGGAATCAATTAAGTAGCCATTTTCTTTTATTCTTATCACGTAAACTAGCAATACTTGACTGAATATTTTAAGTCTAAACAAGTTATGCTTATAAAACGTGCTGTTTTTTTTTTTTTTTTAATCCGAGAAACCAAATGCACTTGTATAAAGGTCAAGCTATCCGAAGGCTCGCCAAACACTTTGAACGCCCCATGAACCGGTTAGATATAAATAAGCATTTAGCCTATACGATAAGTGTTGTAACTCAAAAGGATTTACACGCAGGTAGTGGGGTTTGACCTTTGGCTTTTGAGCTACCAATACTCATAATAGTTAACAAGCCATTTTGAATTTACCGGTCTAGTAAGGTAAATGCGTATGCAAATTAAACAATTAGTTTTGATTGACAAGTTTCAGATTCTAGGTGAGTCAAAATAAACTTTCACAAGAAGAATGCAAATGATTGACAAGATTGAAATTTGATTGTTTTCAAATCCTAAGTCCGTCAAGATACTCTCTCTCTTCTCTGTGTTTTGATCGTTCTCTTGTTCCTCCTTTTTGGGTATGAAAGAAGAGACGGGGGAAATGGTTATGGTGCTGGAGGAAGGCAAGTGAGGTTTGGTCTATTTAAAGGCGGGCGAGACGAGATCCAATGAACTTTCGGCTTCAATTTTTTCTTATTAGGGTAAAAATGGCAACCCCAGATTTATTGGAAGATCTTGAAATCCGAAACGACTATGATATCCACTGTTGCAAGACCGTTGTCATTGATTGGACCCGAGTGCTTGACAGTCGGACCCGAGGTCCCCGATGGCCAGACCTTGGAAGCTTGGAACTTGGCCCCTTGGTAGCTAGACTCGAGACCTTGCGTCTGAACTCGAGTCTTAGGGTTCTATTCGAAATTTTTTTATTTTTCGTATTCCCGTTTCATAGTTTTCCTATAACGATAATGATGAGAAAAAGCCAACCAACCTGAAGTAAATTAAATCATTTTCCTAGAAATTAACGTCGTTAGAAAATGCCATCCAACAAAATTCGTTTTCTTAAAACTGACGAAGGCTGGTAATTTGGCATGAAAAAAAATGAATTTTTAGTAAGGATATGAGTGACAAACGCCAAATGATATATAAATAAACGAAATAAGTTCGATAACCGATCCCATTTGTTTACGTTTATCTCGTAGACTAAATTTACGCCACTGTCATTACAAGTTCCATGTTTTTGCATATCGAATTTTACTAGTCATTGTTTAGAGCGGCATATGCATGTACGCCTGGCGCAAGCAAAGCTTTTAGACATTCACAACATGAGCAATCTAAACGGAAGGTTGACCGTGCACTTAAAAGGATTCAAAATTCTTAAAAAGATTATTACGTGATTTAACAAATTGAATCCATCTTAATCATTATTTGTGTGGAAAATTAAGGTAATAATGGTTTGTATAATTTACGGAAAGTCCATCACAATAACAACGCCCTTTTTGTCATTGCCCTCAAATTTATTATTATTATTATTATTATTATTATTATTATTATTATTATTATTATTATTATTATTATTTTTAGTGTCGGCAAACGTTTTCCTCTCATGTTCCAAAATTTTACGGATCAAATTTGTTTGAACATGCAGTAACTTTTCGAAATTTATTATTGTTATTATTATTATTTTAGTGTCGGCGAACGTTTTCCTCTCATGTTCCAAAATTTTTACGGTCCACGGGATATTTCTTGAAAAGCAATGCGGCTTATGCCGACTCATGTTCCAAAATTTTGCGGATCACGCAGTAACTTTTCGAAATTTATTATTATTATTTTAGTGTCGGCAAACGTTTTCCTCTCATGTTCCAAAATTCGGTCCACGGAGAAAAGCAATGCGAAGCCAGTTTGAGCAAAAGGGGACCGCAGAATGTACGCTTCACTTTTTTATTCAGGTGTTCCCACTTTTTTAAAGGGTAAAAGTAGAGCAAAAGTACTCTGACTTTATTTCGAGTTTAAACAATTTGTCGTGGATCTCGAATTCTCTTTTGGATTTGATTATTTGACATCGCTCCTCCAGTCAAAGACCTAACAAGAATCCGCCTCGTTTATTGGAAAAGTACCAAGAGAGTACTAATTTTATTATATTAATATCAATTTAATTCTAAATATTTTAATATTTTTATCAATTAAATCAATCTAATCAATTTAAATTGGAAATTGCTGATGTTAATATTGATCGACTTATATGATACAGTTGACGCTAATGAGAATATGTTTTTATTATAATTTTTCATTTCTTTTTATTCTATGACTATTGTCGGTGGTCAACACAGTGTTATGCTAAAAAGAACTAGCCTCGCTTGAGCAAGGATTACCCTTGTTGCCATAGGTAAGGGTTGGCCTCGCTAGAGCGAGTGTTGGTGAGGTCACCTTCGCTAGATCTGTAGGGTGTCGCTTGGACGAGTCTTGGGAGGGCGATGTTTGCTCAAGCATATCAGCAGCCAAGCCTATTGTCAGGTCAGTCATTTCTCTCTTCAGTAGATCAAACCGGTTCACTATTCTGCCGGATCGGTTTCTTCAATTATTTTCTGATCGGTTCTTGGAGATTTTGGACCGGTACCGGTGGTATTTTGGCGTGTCAAGTCTGTTTCTGACCTTAGTTTGTCCATATCTGTCCTCAATGGTACCGATAACACGGAGTTCAATGAAGTAAGAAAACAATCCATTGTAATGTTCGGTTTGAAGAATGGGTCTAAGAGTAATATGTCAAACAATTCCCCGCACAGTGCACGTTCAGATAGATTAAATTATCTTCCCGTCCTAAAAATACGGTGATCCCCACCATTTTTGGATCTCTTGAGTGTGTCGGTCATGTGTACTTGTGGGGTTTGGGCCAACACCATAAAAATAATGCTTGGTCATCACGATGGTTATTCTCCTTTCGATTGCAAAGCGACAAGAAAGCTATCTTTTAAATAAAAGAAATTGCAGTCACATGTGCTACTTAATTCATTTGGTTATCCCACACCAAATACGATGTCCTCTTTATGTGACACGCAAGCATATTGTCTTTAGTTTTCTTCCTATAAGAAATTGGCTTTCTCTATGATTTTAGTATACCCATTGAAGATTCCTTCCAATATCATTTGAAGGCATCTTCCATTCATCAAAGAAAAAAAAATTTAGTGGTTAGAGATCGTCACATCATCTGCTGATCATCTACTAACTTAGCATGTATGTTTTCACTTCCAACCACTCACAATTTGACAAATGTTCATGTTGCTACTTTAGTAGCTGACATAGAAATAAATAAAAAATTTAACCTTTTCCCCCTCTTTCCTTCTCCTCTGTCCAACCACCCCTTGAAGGATGAGCGACGCCGACAACGAAAGCTTTTATGCTCTGTTGGTGTTGCACGTGAAGCACGGACACGTTGCTGGAGGTTCCATGTCGTGTTTGACATGTGTCAACGTGTCGGACACGCTCTGACATGTAGTCAATCTGTGTCGGATTTTTTGACACATGGTTAACCCTTCTCAACACATTCCGACATGCGTGTCCGAGAGAGAGGATCGTTGAAGAAGACCATGGAGGGTGGAGGTGAGGGTGAGGAAGCAGAGGCAAGGCTGCGACGGCGAGGGAGGGCAAGAGGAAGAGTAGAACTAAGGCGACCTGGAGGGCCACGACTACAATGCTGCAATGGAGGATCGCGGCGAGGTTGCAGCTGCGAAGGAAGAAGGGCCAGAGGGCCAAAGGTGAGGCGACGAGCGATTGTGACGAGGTGACCAAGAGAGAGAAGAGATCGAGAGGAAGAGAGTCGTGCGAGGAGGAGGATGAGAAAGAGGCAACTGCTAGGGTTTGTGAGTGAGGAAACTCAAAAAAATTAAAAATGGGATTTTAATGGGACTTTGGTGTGATTTTTTCATTCTAGAGGGAGGGGAGGGGGTGGACAAGAGGGTGTTCAATTTTCAAAAAGAAGTGACAGGTCCGGGGGGGGAGAAGAAACAAGGGAAAGATGGAGAAATGGGAGAAGTGAAATAAATTTTGGGGGTGGGGGTGAACCCCGGGGGACTTTTATATCATTGTAAATAAGGGAGGTTATAAAGTGATTTCGAAAAGTAAGTACCAAATGTTGAATAATGATAAAATTTTGGTTATTGTAGAAAATCATAGATTTATTTAAATAAGTTAATTGTAATTTCTTGTTAGTAATCAGTTGCATCAATAATTATTGTTAGAGTTAAAAATATGTCCCCAAACATAGATACGCATTAACAATGAATATCTTTTGAATTTCCTATATATAGATTTATTAATATTATTAGTGTAAATTCATTGTAGTCTCTTTTTTACTATTTATTTAATTGTGAATTTAAATCAAATTAATTAAAAATAAAAATATTCATTTAATATACAACGTGTATCAACGTATCTAATTCTCTATTTTTAAGAAATGATGTGTTGGTTTGTTGTGTTGTGTCATGTTTCATGTCGGTGTTATTTAGGGTGTTGCAGAATCTCTGGTCACCATTGCCACCAGTATAGTCGTTGAGGCCATGTCCAAGCCAGCCACCCTGTGAGCCATGGAAACTTGGAAAGTTGCGGCCATGGATGATGGATGATGGAGGAGGAGGAAGACTAAATACTCAAGACTGGAAGCTTGTGGCCATGTCTTCTAAGGCCCCCAAAACCTTTGGCAGAGGACAAGTCAAGAGACCCACTTTGCTCAAGGCCCAAAAACAGGGGCAAAGAACCCATCTAAGCCATGGATGATGGAGAACCCTTTTCGACATCGCTAGCAGTTGGCCCAAGCTACCTCTAGCTTCGTCTTTTTTTTTTTTTTTTTTTTTTTTTTTTTTTTTTTTTTTTTTCTGGTACTTCTCCAATCACCTCCAAATCTGGAATTGTGTTAGAGTATTGTGTTGCTCGCCCATGGCCATCTTCGCTCTCTAGATCTCAAGATCCAGTCTTCCATGGCGGAAAGCGTTCAGGTGTCACACCCCTCGTCCATATTCGTCATTGACATCGAGCGATGCCAGAAGGGGCAGCTCGGCTTAGATTCGCAGGAGCGGTTCTGGCAACTCCGTTGGTTGCCATGGCAAGGGGGAGGTGTTGCAACTCGATCAAAGTTCTTCCATGGTTCAGGCTAAATAGATCTCTTTGGCAATTTTTAAATTTTTATTAAATTTGACATTAGTTGACATCTGTCAAATCATGAGTGGCTAGGACTAAAACATGTATGCCAGATTAGCAGATGACGTGATAATCCCTAATCATTGAATATTTTCTCCCATCAAGCAAATCATTAAGGAGCACAAAATTTTGTTAAGGATTTAATTAAAATATTTTTAATAGAAAATGGAACAATTTATGACATACTTTGTACTTTTATTAATTTAGTTATAAAGTTTTCAATTATACCAATTTAATCTTAATATTTTGATGATTTACTAATTAGTCCTAAACATTTTGACGATTTAATAATTTTGTCATTCCAACTAATTTTGGTTGAGAGTCGTTGACATTGCAGTCTAGTCAACATTGATGGTCTTATGTGGTATGGACAATGCTGACATAGACAATTTTTGTAATTCTTTTTAATTTTCTTTATTTTTTGTCCTTTCCTTTTGTTTTCCTTTTCCCTTTTTCCCTTTGATGGCCATTGCCGGACCTCATTCATGCTCAGCAGAGGTCGTCGGCTACTAGCGAGGGCCACCCTTGTTGGGTCTAATGGGCCCCCTTCCTTGGCCTTGGGTGAGGGTGGCTATCGCCGAAGGCTAGTGACCTTTGCTAGCAATCAATGAGGCTTGACATGACAATGGTTGATGGAGAGAAAATGCCAAAAAAGAAAGAAAAAAAAGATAAAAGAAAAAAACAGAAAAGCAAAAGAAAAAATTCATAAAACTAAAAAATCATTGCAAAAATTGTCAATGTCAACGCTAATCGTGCCACATAGAAAGGCTAGTCTTGACTAGACCACAACGTCGGCGATATTTGGCCACAATTTGTTGGAAGAACTAAATTGGCAAATTTGTAAAAGGTTGACTAAATTGACAAAGTTGGAAAATGTTTAAGACTAGTTTGGTAAATTTGTCAAAAGACTTAGGATTAGATTGGAAAAATTAAAATTTTTAAGATTGAATTGGTATAAATGCAATAGATTTAGAATTCTTTTGATAATTTTTTACATTGTAATTAGATGTTGACTTGAAAAAAAGAATTTTCTTTTTCTTTTTTCCATAATAAATTGGATAGATCATCGTTTATAATAAAGTCAAAATGTCACGTCATATCATATTACACAAAGTATACAAATATGTGATTCCATTTTTGGATCTTGAGACATTTTAAATTTGTTATATACTAACAAATAATAATGGATTACAATATGAATAAAGTGTATCAGTATCACTCCTAATGGATTATATGAGCACATGCTTTCTTTGAGCTTTTGGTATAGATTTATAATATATCATATGCAAATATATGTGGCGTGTGGTTAATAATATATCGATTCTTATGATTAATCAACTTTAATTGTCATTATTGTTGCTGCACTACTCCTCTATAAAGATGCTCGTAGAACCTACTCACTTTTTGTCTTTCCTTTTGGCAATTCATGGTGTATTTGGTAATATTTCTGTTCCATGGAATAATTTCATTTCAGAAATATTTTTTTTTTTTTTTTTTTGGTGAAAGGTGATAAATATATTGAGGAAAGATCAATTGAACAAAAAGATCACGGCATCAAAACTCACACTCAAAACAACAGATCATAATTAGTGGAAGGATGCCGGGATGTAAAAGCCACAGTCGTGGCAATCCACTAACAACAAGAAAGGAAAAGCACGGCATAAACAACTGGCAAACAGATACAAAATGCCCACAGGTAGGGAGGGAACCATCCTCAGGAAGCAGCAAGAGCTGCTGCACCAAATGCCTTAAACAAGACGCACTAGCTGAAAGGAAGTGTATTAACGATCCTAGAAAAGATGATTAGGTCAATGCCCCAGCTTTGCTGCAACCTTCTATTCCTGAAGTTATCTTCGACATTCCTAGTAGTGATCGCCTTATCTTTGACCAGCGATGATCTTTTTGTTCAGTTGATCTTTCCTCAATATATTTATTACCTTTCACCAAAAAAAAAAAAAATATTTCTGAAAAGAAATTATTCCATGGAACAGAAATGTTACCAAATACACCATGAATTGCTAAAAGGAAAGACAAAAAGTAATCAAGTTAGTAGGGTTTACGAGCATCTTTATAGAACGTGTTTTGTTTCTATATCCTAAAACAGTTTTTGAATAAAAGAACATGTTTGATAGCTATATAAAATTTCTATTCCTAAAATAGAAAAAGAACATGATGAATTTGGTACGACCTACAAATTTTTTTTGTGACGTGGAATTTCTTTTAATTTTTTTAAAATATTTTCTATTTTTTTTTTCATTTTTTTCATCTCTTCTTCTTCCTTCTCTAGCCAATGGCAGCTCACGACAATCGGCAGTGAGTGGGTAACAAGTGGCGATGATTAGTTAAAAGAGGAAGAAGAAGAAAAGAAAAAATGACTTATTCTGGAAATTGTTTCCAGGAATATGAAGCAATTATTATTTTTATTTCTTGTGTCTGTTCCATATTTATTCCTCGGTTACTTTTCTATTTCGAGGAAAAATTAATTGACGTTACCAAATGAATTTTTGTTCTTTTTTTTTTTTCAAGAAATAAAGGAAAAAAATTGGATAGATAGAAATGTTGCCAAACAAAGCCTTAGTTAGCCAAACAATGCTTAATTAAGTGTGGAATCATCTTTACTTCAATATGAGGCCAAACAACTACGTAAACTTAATAAAGCGATTAACACATAAATCACATTACAAGTTGAGAAGATGACACAAATGGTCCTTGAAGTTTGATAAGTTGTGCGATGTAGTTTCTGAATTTTTAATTTGTTCAATAAGATCTTTAAATTTTAGCCTAATATGCAACGTGGTCCTTGAATATTCTATCTAGTCCATGAACTATATGAAAATATTCAATGTCGTCTTTGAACTTGAATTAATGAAAAGACAATATTGGATATTTTATATAGTTTAGGGACTAAATCGAACATTTACTAATAGTTCAAGATCACATTGCAAATTGGGATAAAATTCAAAAACCACATCGAACAAAATAAAATTTAGGGACCGTATTGTACACTTGATTGAAGTTTAAGGACTATTTATGTAATCATTCCTCGTAAGTCCGAGACAATGACGAAACAAAAATTTGAAGAAAGAGTCCCAATTGTCGAATAAGACATTATTAGTCTCCTCTCATGGGACGAACCAAATTAACCTCAAGAATTGATTTATTTTTCATTTTTCGACCAAGAAAAAAGAATTTAGTTTAAGAAAAACTACAAAGTTCATCCTTAATTTTATTTCTTGATCTCACGGTATATCTCTAGTTTTGAACTCTACACTTATTATCCCTCGAAAAGCCTTTCTACGATATATCTGAATATTCATGATAACGATCGCATCAACATTTTAATTAAGGTTTTCAACTGGGGAACTAACGTGACTAGACAAATATATGTAGTTCAAAGGACCCGATTATACCAAAAAAAAAAAAAAAAAGTCAAAAAGGAAATTGCGTATGTTGAAAAATTTCAATGACTTGCTATATAGCTTTATCCTATATAAAGTAAACAAAAGTAAGATTCAGCAAAGGCCATTCAAAGTGAAATATTAAAATTCAGAAAAATTTAAAATGGTGCTTTTAAAATGTGGGGATGCATATTCTATGTCGGTGCAAAGCATGAGGATGATAACTAAAAATTTTCTCGAATTAATTATGTATCTTAATAACAGATTAAAAAAAAAAAGGAAACATCTAATTGCGAACATGTTTACTCAAAACTCTAGATCCAACGCAAAAGTGTATAAGTCTCGAGTAACTGCCCTGCATATCCATAGCCCTAGATATTCTTGATCTACATTTGAAAGTGAAGGAAAAATCTTTAGAATGATTATAGCTCCGTTTATTTAGTGAAAGTTAAATTATTTGAAAAATATTTTCTTAAAAACTATCAGTTATTTACTTTTCTTTAAAAGAGAATGGAAGAATTCATGATATACTTGATGCCACATGATTGTTTGAATGGACAGTAATAGTGGTTCCAAGTTAATTTTTTTTCCCAGAGTTAAAAGCGTAACAGTTTTTAAGTTTTTTTTTTAATATAGAAAATATACTCTCATTAATAGTTTGAGTTTTTTCCTTGAATTTCATCGCTAAAAGCTTGAGTTTTCTAGGGAAAGGTTGAATGCATTCGGCCTTCACCGATTCGGGCATTTTGTCACTCATTTATGGACTGCGTTGGACCTTTTTGCGATTAAAATTTAATGAGAGAGAGAGAGAGAGAGCGCTAGGGTCAACGGCGGATGACGGGGCATGCGATCGTGATTGAGAGAGGCGAGTTGAGATCTACTGCGTCATTTTTTTTTTCCTTCTATGTCTCGTTCCTCATTGTTAATCCATGCGAATTATGGTAGTTATGAAATTTATGACTGAATATATCAATAGTCGAGATTTGACAAACTAATAAAGATATGCTTAGTACCCTATATAACCCTCAACTTTAACTAGTCCAAATTCTACCATAAATTTTTTTTTTTTGTCCATTAAAAAACCCCCTACTATAGATTGGTCTCAGTTCTTCCTTAAACTTTTTTTTTTTTATCTCATAAAAACCATTAACTTTTATTTGAATCCCAAATCTACACATCTTAATCCTCCTTCTAAAATTTCTCGTTGACAAGCAAGAGATGAAAAACTCTCAAGCGTGACCTATTCGAGCATTTGGAGCCAAGTCTCTCAAGGACAAGCTCTTTGACTACGAGAGATAGGAGACTCCCAACTACAAGAGATTGAGGATTGAGCGCAAAATTGAAATTCCCCGAGCGAGATGCAAGGAAGACTTTTTTAAAAGTAAGAGAACTTGAAGAAAGCCAACCCTAATTACTCTAATTTTTACCCAAATTCATCTCCAAAAGACATCTTCTTGGATTTGAAATTTGAGGAAAAACTAGAGTAATGACATGGAATGCCACATAGGATCATTAAGGGTGATTTTGTTTGGAGGGTTGAAAGAAGTAGATATGAGATTCAATTAAAAGTAGGTGGCTTTTTATGTTTTTTTTAGAGTAGAGTTGAGATTGGATCTAAAGTTGAGAGTTCTTTTAGAGTATTAGGCTCCATATGTGTCTTTTCTCTTGTGTCTCGTTCCCTATTGTTAATCTAGGTGAATAAGGGTAGATGTGATATTTATGAATAGTTGAGATTTGACGTTCCAACAAGGATATAATGTGGAGTTGGTCTATGAGAAGTAGAGAGAGAGAGAGAGAGAGAGAGAGAGAGAGAGAGAGTAGGTGGTCAAATATTAACGACATAACGGATGGGTACAACTACGTCTAACGATGGGAGACACGAGATGGGAACAAACTGAGGGGAGATGTTCATCACTTTTTTTATAAAGCAATCACATTAGACACTTCATTTAAAGTTTACCACTATCGTATATTTAACAGATTTACTAAGATTCGTTTACAAAATGGGTCAATATGTGAGGGCTTTAAATGAGTGGGTTATATTCGAGAACCAATCACAGTCTAACATATCACTTAATAAATCAATTTCATAAATTAATTATAATTTGTAATCCACTCACATTGTGGTAGCATTTCTCTAGAACTTTTTCACAGTACCCAGCATGTCTTCATTTGAGTAATAGTTTCACGTTAAATTTTTATGATCATTATATGAAGACGTAATCATGGCCATCATATGCTAAAAAAAGTGAAGCTGTTAATAAACAAGATTGCATTGGATGGGATCAAAGTAATTTGATTCTTTATCTTACAAAATCGATTTATGTTTATAATTACATATATATTTTTACAATCACATAACAAAATGCGCATAGTATTGTGGTTTTATAGTTTATTGTTTCTATTTTGGTATATTGTTTCAGATAACGTGAGTTTTTTCTTGTACATAATGTACAACGAGGGACGAAGTCACTTTTTCTCTCTATAGTAATTTATAGGTTTATTAAAAGATACTTTCTCTTTAATTTACAATTATATGGTGCACATCAGAGTTCTTTTTTACTCAAATACTAACCGATTCATATAAATAGATAGGGAGATATTTTAATCATAAAAAATTTATTTCTAGCACATTATTGTTGTATACTATAAAAACAAACATATATGATGTAAATCTTTTTATGTTCAACTACGTATCTTTTCGTGCTAAAAGTCTACCATCACGTAGATAGCAAAAGTCGATTATATCGAATATAGGTTAGGGTGAATATATCCGCTTATCAATAGGTTAAAAGTTGAAAAGGCTTTTTACTTTTAACATGATTTACTACAGGATAAACTTTCATTGTGTTTTGGATTATTCTCTTTTGCTTTGATAAGTGGAAAGATTATTCATACGATTATTTTAGATTGTCGAAATCAAAATTCGCAAAATAAATTTTTATTTATAAAGAAGAACAACGACTTTTTTTTTTTGTATTCAATGAGCAAAATTCAGTTTTTACATTACGAATAAAACGAAAAGGAGGTATGGCTTATTTTTTTATTCAGTGTCTGACTTTTGCTTGCATTAATAGAACCGCATTTTATGTATAAAAGTCAAATTTACATGTTTTATAGATATTAGATTATCAGATTGCAAACTCAGTTCACCCTTCCATACCCCATAATTAAGGGTTAAGTGCCACCCCGGGCCATTCCCCAACATTAGCCAATTAACCAAATGTATATTCCCTTCGTTTGGTTAAATTTTCTCAAAGAATTTTGGATCTCTAAAATCTCTTTAAAAAAATGATTTTGTTTGATTTAACTTTGGGGGATATAAAGCCATTTTCCCAAATTTTTTGAACGAAGATGTATTTTTTTTAAAGCAAATAGTGTTTGGTTGATATATATTTTGTGTAAAGCGATTTTAATGTAAAAAGGAAACGAGGAAAGAAGAAAAAAGAGAGGGAGCAACTCGGCAACCACAAACGAAGAGGGCAAGGATACTTCCCTTGCTTTGGCGGTAACGTTCGGCTAGGCGAGCATAAATCAGTGGCCCTCGTCGCAACAAAGCTTAGGTGAAACAAAGCTCAGTGAGGCCTGATCATCGCAACAAAGCTCATGCAAGCAGATCTACAAAGCCCGACCATCGCTATAGAGCTCAATGATGCTTAGGTGAGGCCCATCACCGAGGCCGTGTGACCTTAGGCGAATCGACACCTAACTCGTGAGATCTCGAACTTCTTAGATCTAATATTTGGATTGGGCTTCCAAAATTTAGCCCTCTAATGGTCAGCACAACATAAGGTGAGGACCGTTGAGGCCGCACAACCCTAGGTGACACAATGGCGAGGTTGCGCTACCTTAGGGGGCTAGAGCTGGACTCTAATGTCACAGGAGCCAAGCGGCAAGTCTAGACTTCAACTTCATGCCAGTCAAGTGACGGCTAGCCAAGGCCGTGTGACTCTAGGCGACGCAACGCTGGTGTCACACAACCTAGGTGACCCTCTTTGGCGTCTAGCTCCTTCAACACTGCGAATTCCATATGTAGAGAAGATGAATAGTTGCAAGGGCAAAAACATTATTATTGGAGGTAATTTGGAAAGAAAAAGGATTTGGTAGGCTTCTACTCTAATGGGGTATGCCACTTTTCTTGAGAGATAGGCAAGAAAGGCTCCTTTTCCATGATAGCTGGCACCGTCTACTCTTTATCTAATTGTAACTCCAATGGGCTCATTAGGAAAAGAGATTTCAAAAGACAAAAGCAGAAAATCTGAAAGCCCAAGACAGACCCCACCTATCTCGACCCTTTAGCTTTGTCAATACTGCCATTTCCCCACGTGGCCCAAATAAATTTTACCAAACACCTTTTGTCTTATATCTATATGGGGGCAACCCCAATTTGTTTAATAGTGAATAAAAGTCAAAGTGAAGATGCATCTACGTGCTTCTTCCCTTCCTTTTTCTAAATGAAATTTTCGAGTCTTCCACTTCATTTTCCACGTCTTTTTCTAAAAGTCAAATCATTTGTGCATGCGATGTTTTGCGTAATACAAGGAGTTATTTTTTTTTTTTGTCAAAATAATACAAGGAGTTAAAACTCTTGGATATACTATAAGTTAGGAAGTTCTTGAAGCAGCTGAATGCGTTGAGATCTCCCGGATTAGGGAATCCAGTCCACCTAACCAAACAAAAAAGCTCCGAGTCAGCAATGCGTATTACCCCACCGTTAACCTATAAAAATAAAAAAGCTGCTGTCCGACTAGGGTACAACAATAATATTGTTTTTCTGGATTTACTTTATTTTATTTTTTTCATTTAGCCGAAATCTTATGATTCACGCAATTTATTTATTTATTTTTAAGTGCCAAAATGCTTAGATTCACGTCTTTCTTTCATAATCTTTCAAAGTTTGAATAATATTCAACATTTTGACAAGAAAGTAAAAAAAAAAAAAAAAAAAAAATTGTTTTTCAAAATCTTTTGCTTTTATTTAAGTGGAAACGACAAGCCCTCAATTTACCAAAAAAAAAAAAAAAACAATTCGAAAAGTTATATTCAAATTTGACATCACAATGAAATTTCCCTTTTTTTTTTTAACACACTCGTCAACTGTCAAAATTCTTTCATCCTCACATTATATCCACAAATTTTAGACTTTCCTCGTCATTTCAACTTAGGGGTGAAGGAAATGTTAAGCGATGGTATGCAAACTATTCTCAGAGAAAATGACCACACACCTAATCTTTACTTCTACGAAGAGAACTCCTCTTCTCTACAAAGCGGTGATGATAGTTTTCCATATCTCTCTTCATGCATTGCATGTGTATTTAGTGGGGGTGAAGGGGTGGGTATTGTTGTTATAATTTCTTTTTTTATTAATGTGATCCCACATTCATTTTAAAATTGCCCACATTAGATTTCACTTAGAATTTATTATCCAAATCTAATTGTCGATAACTATGGAGATTGCCCATATCTACTAAGATTATATCTACTAAGATTAGTCTTGATGGAAGACTATAACTACTAAAATTTGTGTGGGCATATAATACAAATAGGTCATCTAAACCAAACTCTCTTATAATTTCAACAATTCTGATTATTTTGATTATTTGATAATTGGAGATTTAATAAACATAGAACACACCATCAACGTCAAGAGAGCAATTGGCTAGAAGTGTCTATTTTCGATAGTTCAAGCTCTGCGTATTTGGTCGTGACTTCATCAATGGTTGGAAGTTAGTACATAATTTTATATGTTTCCTTCATTCGATCCTGATAATCAGGATCTTGGTTTTCCGCAAATTTCTAATAGTTTGTATCAAAGCTTGTTTAAATCTCTATCTTATTGATTTTTCTGAAGCTTTTTTGATTGAGTTAAAAATTCTGGGCAAAATTTGATTGAGAGAAAAATTGGTGATTTCAGCGAAATTTGGGTAACCCATCACCCATTTTCGGACTAGTACGGTCGCTCCGCCATGGGCGACAAAAGCCTTAAGTTAATTTGGCATCATGTTGATTGCTGGAGGCGGATCGAGCAACGGAAGTCGTGTGGCTAGGGTTTGTGTTTTGGTGAAAATTTGCCTGATTTCAAGCAAATTTTTTCGTCGTTTTTGCCAAATCTTGGACCCATGTGGTCGTGCCGACGTGGTCTTCGTAATCCAGGGCGTATTTGGTCTTAAAGTGGGCTACTGGAGGAGAATCGGATGGCGGAAGGCGCAGCGGACACAGAACAGAAAAATCGCGTGATGAAGGCCACGCATGTGGATCCCATATGCGCGCGCGCACGCATTAACGCGCGAAGAAGAAACCGGGGCATGTGAAGTACATGTGCATAGGCACATGTGATCCACGTGCCCCTGCAAGATCCTTGGCACGTGCACCACACATGCCATGAGAAGGATCAGGCATATGTGCTTAGGGGTGGCGTGGTCAGGGATGGGCGGTCCACCCCTTAACCTAGGGACCAACCCGGACATCTTTGGTCGCCTCAATTTTGGGGCCAGACCGACCTATTGAGTTTGGGACCGAGGGACCGGACCGACCCGATGGGTTCGGTCCTGTTCAAGGTCAACCTGAGACCAGTGATAATTTTTTATTTAATTTTTTGTACTCCTTAAAAAAGCGATTAAGGACTAGATTGACCCAATGGGTTCAGTCCGGTTTCAAGGTCAACCTAGGACTAACCAATAATTTATTTTTTGTACTCCTTGAAAGGGCAACCGAGAACCGTACCTACCCAATGGGTTCGATGATGAGCGATGTCGGCTAAGAAAGGCAAGCGGTGAGGGTCAAGTGGGGTGAGCGTCGAACGGAATGAGCATCGAATGTCGAACGAAGAGCAATAAGCCAAGCGAGCATCTAGCGGCGGCGGCACAAGTGACACAAAGCGAGCGAGGCAAGTGTCGAGTGGCGAACGGAGAATTTTTTTTTTTTTTTTTTTTTCGATTTTGGCAAATTGAAGACTAAGAGGACAAATAAGACAAAAGAGAATGAATACTAAAGGAGGATGCCATAAGGAGTTGTTTATACCTTTTTGGACGCCGTGAGGACTCATTACAAAAACATTTTCCTCCTTTGTAAATTATGACTATTGACACCGTAAATGACATTAAAAATATAAGTTATTAAAGAACAATGTAAAATTATTTGAACTCCTCACTAAAGAGCTGTTTAATGTTGTTGACGCCGTTTATTTTAAGGTTTTCTCTATAAAAAAAATTATAAATAATATTATATATATTCAGGGTTGGTCCGGATTGGACCGACCCGGAACTCTCAGGACTGAGGACCGACTCGTATAGTGCTGGTCTAGGAATTCTAGGACCAAGGACCGACCTAGTCTCCATGAGAACCGGACCAGGACTGGTAGGGTTGGGCTGGTCCAAGGTCGGTCCAGGGTTGACCCTAGACCAATGCTCACCCTTAGTGCATGTGCAGCTTGCGGGTGATTTTTCCGATTTACCCTCTTTCGCATTAATTTCCTATTTCACCTCATTGTCTACGTGATTTTAATGTTCTATCCCTTTTTTTTGGTCGTAAAAACATTTTCCTCCTTTGTAAATTATGACTATTGACACCGTAAATGACATTAAAAATCTAAGTTATTAAAGAACAATGTAAAATTATTTGAACTCCTCACTAAAGAGCTGTTTAATGTTGTTGATGCCGTTTATTTTAAGGTTTTCTCTATAAAAAAATTATAAATAATATTATATATATTCGGGGTTGGTCCGGGTTGGACCGACTCGGAACTCTCAGGACCGAGGACCGACCCGTGCAGTCTTCCGGTCCAGGAATTCTAGGACCAAGGACCGACCTAGTCTCCATGAGAACTGGACCAAGACCGGCAGGGTTGGGCTGGTCCAGGGTCGGTCCAGGGTTGACCCTAGACCGATGCTCACCCCTAGTGCATGTGCAGCTTGCGGGTGATTTTTCCGGTTTACCCTCTTTCGCATTAATTTCCTATTTCGCCTCATTGTCTACGTGATTTTAATGTTCTACCCCTTTTTTTTTTGTCGTAAAGGAGAAATTCATTTAACATAGAGGAAAGGTACAACCCGCAGCCAAAGCGTTCGAGTATAGGAGATCCAACAGAAAAGAAGGAGGAGAAACGGCCCAATTATGAGGTAGGGTGCCATTTTTATGGGCCTTAGCGGCCCAATCAGCTACATAGTTTGCCTCACATCTACAATGCCTAACTCGAAGGGGAGAAAAGATGAGAAGTAGAGTGGCGGCTTTAGCAAAAAGTGCTCGAACCTCCCATGGTGTCGATCTAGGATCATGAACGGTTTCAACCAACACCAAGCGGTCGAGATTCTATCGGCAACGGATCGTGAGCTCTGCCGTGCTTCAGCAGATGGCGGAGGGTGAGTGTGAACGCCTGCAACTCTGCCTACAAAGCCGACGAGGCCGCAAATCCTCTGGTAAAACCATCAACCATTTTCCCTTTCTAATCGCGGCAAATGCACGCCATTGTCCCTTCATTGCTCTCAAGTTGAAAAGCCCCATCGATATTCACCTTCAGGACGCTGAGATCTGGAGGCCTCCATAAGTCTTTGGGATTGAGTCGATGTTGTCCAGTTCCTGCTGAGCTTCGATTGGAATGCAGAGCTGTCCGGACATCGGCCAGGGTGACATCCACTACATGAAGCAGATCAGGATGCTGTCGGCGAAATATAAAATTGTTTCGCGCCTTCTAAATCTGCCACAGAACAGAGGCTATGGTTTCCAAATCAGGTGAGAATTGTTTCCGTGCAACCCTATCTGCCATCCATGCGTCGATACGTTGTACTACTTTCGTCGCTCTTTGAATGTTAATTTTAGGATGTGACCATATTCTGGTTGTCCATGGACAGAGTAGGAAAAGATGTTCTACAGTTTCTGGTGTTTGATTAGGACAGAGGGTACATACCGGTTCTGAGCTGACGCGTCAATGAAATAGATTGTCTTTGGTGGGTAAAGCATTGTGGCAAAGGGACCGAAGAAAGATCTGAATTTTGGGTGCTAGTTTCAGCTTCCAGATTTGTCTCCACAGGACATCTGGGGTTTGAAATGAAGATGATGCTCTGTTATGATTATTGCTGAAAGTTGCTTTTCTTATTGCTTGGTAACCACTCTTCACCGTGTATTGACCGTGTGTGGTTTTTGTCCAAATAATTTGATCTCTGCATAAGTGGGTCTTACCTGGATGGTGAGAATTTCTTGGATAGTCTGGACATCGAAATACCTGTTTAGTAGTGGAACATTCCAGGTATTGTAGTGCGGTTCTAGATAATCAACCACCATCACCGGTTCATCGCGAGCGGTCGGGCCGCCCAATATCCCTTTCGGTAGCCATCGATCTTCCCTGATTCTAATATTTCGGCCATCACCAACCGACCATTGAAGTCTTGGTAAAATTGAATCCCGTCCTACCAGTAGGCTTTGCCAACCCCAAGACGGTCGAGTCCCTTTATCCGTATGTCTGAATTCCCGCGAATGAAAATAAATACATTTGAATAGCGTGCCCTAGAGTGATGATGGCTGCTGGATTAAACGCCAGGCCTGTTTCCCGAGCATTGCCTTATTGAAATCCATGAGGTCTCGAAAGCCGAGGCCTCCCTTAGTCTTGCTATTCTTTAGCACTTTCCATTGTTTCCAGTGGATACCAAATTTTCGATAATTTCTTTTCGATAGATTTACAAATTGACGCCGGAATTTTAAAGATGGACATGGTATACTGAGGGATCGCCTGTACAACAGACTTAATCATAATTTCCTTACCGCCCTTCGATATTAAATTTTCTTTCCATCCTTCCAATTTTGTATTCACTCTCCCCATTATCTAGGCAAACATATCTCGTCTTGATTATCCCCAATCAGAGGGGATACCCAGATATTTACCTGTTCTGGCTAGTATTGGGATTCTAAATTCATTGGCCAAGTTTTCCTGTAGGCTAATAGGGCAAGCTTTACTGAAAAATATGCCCGATTTATTCCTATTAACAGCCTGTCCCATAGCTAAACAGTATTGATTTAGTATATTGGCCAGGTTTTGACATTCCCGAAGCTTTCCATCTAGGAAAAAAATGGCATCATCAGCAAAGAGTAAATGAGACAGAATAGGACACCACCTATTTAGCTGGATGCCTTTGATGTTTCCCATGTCAATAGCTTGATGTATAAGATTGGAGAGGACATTTGCCAGCAGAATGAATAAATAAGGAGAGTGTGGGTCTCCCTGTTCGAGGCCTCTTGTTGGATGGAAATAATTTAATTGTTCCCCATTAAATCTAACACTAAGAGAGACTGTTGTAATACATTGCATCACCCACCGTACCTAGGTGGTATGGAATCCTAACCTGAGGAGATAATCTTCAAGAAAATCCCACTCCACTCGGTCGTATGCCTTTTGCATATCCATTTTCAGAACCACTTGAAAATTCCTCTTGCGTTTCCTAATCTGTAGCTGATGAAGCACCTCTTGGACGATGAGGATGTTGTCTTGGATTTGACGACCACTCATAAATACACTTTGTTCAATGGATATCAGATCAGGAAACCAGGGTTTAAGCCGATTGGCGAGCACTTTAGAGATAATTTTATAAGCATAATTGCATAAACTGATGGGGCGGTATTGGTTAAGGCTCTCTGAGTGTGGTACTTTGGGAATCAAGGAAATGATAGTCTTATTAAGATTAGTAGGCATCACTACCGTTCTAAAGAAATCCTGCACTGAGAGAAAAAGATCATCCCTTAAAATATCCTAGTGAGTTTGATAAAAAGGCCATTCATACCATTAGGTCCTGGAGCTTTAGTCGTCCCCAACTGGAAGGTTGCTCTGTGGACCTCTTCTTGAGTGACCTTAGCCGTCAAAAGATTATTCATTTCTATTGTAACAGCTCGTGGGCATTGATCAAGGATGGGCCCATAGTCACAGTGTCCCACTGATCGGTAAAGATCAGAAAAGAAGTTCATCGTCATTTCTTTCAAGCAGCTATCTTCCCTCACCCATTTGTGATCATCATCCTGCAGCATTTGTATTCTATTCCGTTGTCTCCGTTGGATTGTAGTTGCGTGGAAGAATTTAGTATTTTTATCTCCCCACCTAAGCCAATTTATCCTGGATCGCATCGCCCAAAACTATTTCTCTTGCTTCCATAATCGTTGTATCTCCTCCTTCAGATTGCTAATTAACTGCTTGTCATAGTGGCTGTTCGGTTGATTAATATGTGTCTGAAGTTGCTGTTGCAAAGTAGATATTTGAGTTTGGGCCTCGAAAAACTTCAAGTGACTCCACTTAGTAAGTGCCACAGATACGGTCTTTAGTTTGTGTGGTAGACTGTAGTTAGTTACCTGGGCTGAGGTCCAGGATTTAGCAATGACCTCGCGACACTCTTGGTCTTGTAACTAGAAGGCTTCAAAAATAAAAGTCTTGTGTCGGCGTCCTGGTAAAGCTTTAGTTGTTAACAATAAAGGACTGTGATCGGAGCCCACTGCAGGTAACACAATAACCTCAGCTTCAGGGAATGCGAGACGCCAGTCCATAGTACACAGTACTTGATCCAATCTCTCTTTCACAAAGTCATCACCTGCACGATTGTTCATCCATGTAAATGCACAGCCCTTACTATCCATATCCATCAGTGAGCAGTCATGTAAAACTTCTCTAAAAGATTGCATTCTGTGCAGTTCAGCTAGCCTTTTGCCTACTTTCTCCCAATGGTAGATGACTTCGTTGAAATCACCAGCACAAACCCAAGGTAAAGTATTAGAAAAAGCAATATGTCGTAGTTTTGTTTAGAAATGTTGTCGAACTTGATAAGTCGCGGGTGCATGGACGCGGGTAAGACGCATAGATATGCCACACCTAGTATCCATACATATCGTATAAAAAGGTCCCGAGTAGATCGATTCATATGTAAAGAGATATGATCATGCCAAAATATTGCCATCCCTCCAGCGAAACCAATGGGGTTGAGCACATAAGATTTCCGAAATTTGAGACGTTGTTGAAGTTGAGTTATAACTGCCTCTTGATTTTTGGTCTCCATCAAAAAAATGATATCGGGCTTTTCTTTGGCCACAAGGGCCTTAAGGGCTCGAACTGTTAGGGGAGAGCCCAGGCCCTGATAGTTCCAGCTGATTAGCTTCATTTGTCACATGGTGGCTGTTGAGGGCCAGCCACCACAGCCCACTTCTCTACCTCTTCAGCTGACAAAATGGGTGTGTCCATGAGTTGTCTGTCATCTAGACCTTCTATTAAATTAGTGCGCGACTCATAAGGGTTGTACCATTTAATTTTCTTTGCGATTCCTGCTTTTGTGGAAAGTCTTGTGTTTTTCAGCTTCTTGGGGTTGAGACTTCCCAGTGCCTGATCCTGAACATTCTTCATCTTTGCTAGATCATGAATCAGCTCACCTTTAGAAGAAGTTATTGGGAGAACGCCTTCGTGAAGTTGTGGCTAGGTAGGTTGGACAACAGAGGGAACAAAAGGTGTTGCTGGTCGTTTTAGAATTCCAGTGTCCACTTTTGAACTAGTATCTACTACATTCTGAAAGCCCTTCATCTTTGCAGGTACATGGATTGGTGCACTTGTGGATGTGTCCCCTGGTAGCATATTGTCATGGCTATGTTGCTGAATTGGTCTCTACATAACTTCAATTTCTTTTGCATTGCAAGGAGGGAGCCCAGGAACTTGATGGGTCGAGGACGGTGGAGTCTCTAGTATTACCTCGTCAATAGGTTGGCCCTACGACTCATAAAAGGTTAGCCAATATGGACTATGTTCTTTTACTTCCGCACGCAACCACTAGCCATAAGCCATCTTTTCTTTGCCCTCCATTTTTGCTTCTGTGAATGGAAAATCCTTGCAATACATTGCATAATGGCCTATCTTTCCATAGGAATAGCATAAATGTGGGAGTCGTTCATATCGAAAATCAAGCCATATTGCTTTCCTGGCTATGCGTATTAACTGTCCTGTTTTCAATGGCTCTTTTAAGTTGATTTCTATGCGTGCTCTGCCTGCTCTAATAGTTGTGCCCTCTTTTGTTTCAAGTTTAACATCAAGCACTCTTCCAACATGTTTGACAGCTTTACAAATCATATAATCCGAGCACCATTCCAGCGGCAGACCGTAGATTTACACCTAGAATGCACAAGTTGAGAAATCATAACAATGTAGTGGTGTATTTGGTATCCATGGCTTCAAAATGACCAAATGACTAGAAAACAACCAAGGCCTGCCCTAAAAAACTCTCTGTATCTCTCCTTCTGATTTAAACTTAGCTACATAGAGTCCGGCTTCACGTTGTATAATTTCAACTTGTTCTGTTCGCCAAGCCCGTTTTAAGGTATTCTGAAAAGTTTGGAAATTTATAGAGGGATTGGATAGAATTTTACCTACTAACATCAGCTTGCACTCTTCGACTTTTTTCCAGAGGCGGCGTATCATCCCAATCTTCAATTTCTTGTTTAGAATAGAGTCGGCCCAACCTTTGATAGAGAGCAGCAAGTTGTGACTCTCCTTCCTGGTTGTGGGGGTCCATGCAATTAGACACGAGGGAAGTACTCGGCAAGTTTAGGGTGAGAAGAGAGTGCGACTAGTAGATAATTCGGATACACCCAAGGAGATAGTTGCAGTTGACAGAATAGGAAGTCCAACAGGTTGATTCGTGCCATGCAGAAGTTTCGAAGTGAGTTTTAGTTGCAAACAAAAGGAGAAGGGATGGGATTCAGGAAAATGGCCATTAGGTATTGAAAGAAGGGAGATGAAGAATTGGGCGTTTAATGAAACCACCGTCACTTCCAATTCTATATAAAACAGGGGATTAGATGCTGAGGATATGGGTTGTTACTGTGGACTGAAATTGTTGTGGAAAGGAAGTAGATGGGAGATCGACAATGTCGAATTCCATATCCAAATCAGTCGAGAACATGGACATGGAGAAGAACGGGAAGGATGAACGGAAGAAGGTGAGTAGGAAATTTACTTTGCGATTAGGGTTTGATTACAAGAACTACCATGGCGGTAGAAGACAGCTCTACATAATGAGAGAGAAGAAAGAAGATACTACATGGAGATTGACATACAAATTTGCAGTTTAATGTTCTACCCTTGAAGTGTTGTTTTTACATTATGCCTTAGGCCGAATAATTACTATTTTGCCCTTTCATGCAATATGGTGAATGTTTATGCAGAAATTAAAATGTCTAGTAACCCACATATAACTTTTTTAGGAGATTAGCCATAGCATTGATAATTATCTTAAATTATATATATTGGAAAGGACATTGATTGTATTGCCCTTGGTGCATTAATTTACTATTTTTCCCTTTTCATGCATTATTCTATGAAGCATCGACACTCTTTAAGAGCTTTTGTGTCGTGTCGGACACTTCGACACGTGTCCGACACTCGTTCAACACATGTTGGAAAATCCGACACTTGGTCAACTTTCTCGACACTCTCCGACATTAGAGTTGGAATTCTGACATATGAATTTTGGACAAATGATGCCGATATTGAGGTCAATTTTAAAAATTCAATAAATGAGAGGTCAAAATATATATATATATATATGAAAAAATAAAACACAATAATAAATATAATAAATGGAGAAATAATAAAAATCTAATCTTCTATTTTCTTTTGACTCATACTTCCCGTGATGTATAATTCACCCCCACAAGTTTTTTTCTTCTCTTCCAACATATCCAACATGCGAGTCCAGAATATGAATCGCTTGTTTTTTCTCCAAATTTTATGAATTATTGAAATAGAGTTGAATTTGTCAAATTGAAACAATGAATGATATTAATAAATGGCGGATTAATGTTTTTAGTGTATATTCATTATAGGCTTTTTTAATTATTTATTTATGTATGAAATTTTATTCAAATTAATTAGATTGAAATAATCATAAATATAATAATTTATTATGTATATATAAAAACATATATTTAATATACAACGTGTCCCAACGTATCGGAATTCTCAATTTTTTTAGAAACGACGTGTCGGCGTGTCGTGTCGTGTCGCATGTCGCGTGTCGGGTGATAGTGCTACTTAGGCATTATTTGCAAATATTTTATGCATGAAATAAATGTCAAGTGATCCACATATTTTAATTAATTAAAGAGTAGCAACAACATTTTTAAATTATATATATTAAGAGCCTTTGGATCATATTTATAAATGGATATTGATTGTATTAATCACATTAATATGGTGAATTTTATCCCACATGAATTTTCATTATATTAATATTATTAATCATGATGAAATATCATATTATCTTTTTTAATTTACTTATAGGGATTAAGAAAATGAATGTAAGATTATAGTTTCTTTATGAAATAATTATGAATCTATTTAAATTAAAAACTTAGGTTGTAGGTAGTTTTAAAGTTATGTGATTCATATTTTGTGACATGTTTTACATTGGTAAAACATAATTTATGTAAATTTTGCCTCAAATTTTGTAACATAAGCATGATCGTTTGATATGTGGTTTTGCAACCTCTAAATTTCTCTAAATTTAAGAATGATCATATACCAAATAGTGAAAACTATAAAATTTGGAAGGAATTAATCCTTCTTTAATAAGGGTGTATAGACATTGATTACGCTATTTGGAAAGATGACCCACCTTCCCCTACCGATGCTTGCACCCTAGCTGAAGTTAGTCTTTATGAATAATGGGAGCGGTCTAACTGCCTCAATGTAATGTTCATAAGGACTAAACTTTCTATTAATATTCATGATTCAACCACTCAGCATAATAATGCCAAAACATTGCTAGAGGCTATTGGTGTGCAATTTGAAACTTTTGAAAGGCACATGCCATGACCCTAATCATGAAGTTTTATTTGTTGAAGCTAACTAGTGTCAGAGGTGTGCGTAAGCACATCATGAAGATAAAGGACATTGTGGCTCATTTAAGGAACCTTGAGGTTGAGATATTGAATATTTCCTTGTTTATTATATTCTAAATACTCTTCCACAACAGTTTGCATTTTTCAAGATCTCTTATAATGCACATAAGAATAAATGTTCAATTAATAAACTCATGACCATGTGTGTTCAAGAAAAAGAAAGGTTGCATATGGAATAGGGCCAGAATACTCATTTGGCAACATAAGGGAAGTTTAAAGAGTAAGGTAGGCAAAAGGGAAATAGTAAAATATCTTCCCAAATTGACATTAAAAAAGAATCAAAATGTTTCTTTTATAAAAATAATGGGTATATGAGGAGGGATGGTGTCAAATTTATGACTTGACTTGAAAAGAAAGGTAATCTAATCTCATGTGTTTGTCATGAACCTAATGTGGTTGATGTAAATCACAACACTTGGTGTGTTGATTCTGAATATACAAAACATTTTAGATTTCTTGTAAGGTTTTCAAAACCATCGGAAACTAGTGGGAAGTGAACAATTCATCTATTTTGGAAAAAGATAAGTTCGCATGTGGAAGCTATTAGAACATACAAATTAGTTATCAATAGTGACTTTGTTTTGAATTTGGAAAAGACATTTTATATTTCAAATTTCTCTAGAAACTTGATTTAGGTTTCAAGACTATTACCATTAGGTTATTCCTTCAACTTTTCAAATTCATTCAGTTTTTCTTTTAAATTTGAAATTGTTAAGAATGGTATTTTGTGTGATGGTCATTTTTATATTAATTTACAAAACAAATCCTTTATAATGTGATGTATGTTAATGGTAACGCTAGTATCAAATGATGCATTGTGAATAAAGATTCCTCTATGTTGTGGCCTTGAAGATTGGTAACACTAGTGTGGATTGCATAAAGGAAAAGTAGACCAATAAAACAAAGAAAGATACCAAGAGGAGTACAAAAATATAAGAATCCATACATATAGATATTTATAGTCTAGATATGGACTTTCATGGTTAAATGTACTATATCTCTATCATAAATGATTATTCACAATTTATGTATCTCTACTTGCTTCATAATAAGAACAAAACATTAGATTCCTTTAAAATATTTAAAACCAAAGTAGAAAAATAATGCGGTAAGCATATTAAGATTGTAAGATTAGATAGATGTGGAGAATACTATAATACAACATTACTAGGATTATGGAATCAAGAAATGCTAAATTTCTTGAGAATAACTTGATTAAGGGGAGCGATCACTTCAAGAACTTTGTTCCTAAATAAGATCATTCAATTACTCAACTTTCCACATCAAGTATTAAATTCATTATTGTTTGTAATCCCTCTCTAGATTATTCAACTATTGAAGAACTAATCGTTGAAATTCCGTAACTTGCTGACATTAATTTGGTAGATCCAATTGTTCATCAATTACTATAAAATGTTGAACAACCGGTTGAACAACATGCTTTCAAGAGCATGTTGATGCAACATTAAGAAGATCTACTAGAATAAAGAAATCAGTAATTTCTAGTGATTATTTTGTCTATTTACAAGAAGGTGACTATAATATTGGTGTTAAGAATGATCTTGAAATGTTTTTACAAATCATGAGTTGTGATAAATCTACTTTTTAGTACAATACCATGAAAGAAGAGATGAGTTCTATGACATTTTAACGAAATCTAGGATTTAGTAGAGTTACTCAATAGGGCGAGGGCCATTGATTGTAATTGGGTCCTTAAAACTAAACGAGACTTATAAGGTAATATTGAGAGATATAAAGTTAGATTTGTTGCCAAATGATTTACTCAAAGGGAGGAAATTGATTTACAAGGAGACATTTTCTCCCGTATTTATGAAAGATTTCTTTCGTATTGTTTTAGCATTGGTTGCTTATTTTGACACAGAATTACATCAAATAGATGTGAAAACAACGTTCCTCAATGAAAAATTACATCAAATAGATGTGACTATAATATTGGTGCTAAGAATGATCATGAAACGTTTTTACAAACCATGAGTTGTGATAAATCCACTTTGTAGTACAATACCATGAAATAAGAGATGAGTTCTATGGCATTTTGACGAAATCTGGGTTTTAGTAGAGTTACTCAATGGGGCGAGGGCCATTGATTGTAATTGGTTCTTTAAAACTAAAAAAGACTTATAAGGTAATATTGAGAGATATAAAGTTAGATTTGTTGCCAAATGATTTACTCAAAGGGAGGAAATTGATTTACAAGGAGACATTTTCTCCCGTATCTAAGAAAGATTTATTTCGTATTGTTTTGGCATTGGTTGCTTATTTTGACACAGAATTACATCAAATAGATGTGAAAATAGCGTTTCTCAATGAAGAATTAGAGGAAGGGGTTTACATGAAACAACCCAAAGGATTCTCCTCAAGTAACGATAAACATTTAGTGTGCAAGCTTAAAAGATCTATATATGGCTTAAAACAAGCATCTCGCCAATGGTACTTAAAGTTTCATAATGTCATCTATTTATTTAGTTTTGTAAAGATGTCATAGATCAGTGTATACACTAGAAGGTCAATGGGAGTAAAATTTGTTTTTTTTTTTTTTTTTGCCCTATATGTAAATGACACTTTATTTGCAATCAATGATAAAGGATTGCTACATGAAGTGAGAAAATTTCTCTTTAAGAGTTTTGACATGAAAGATATGAGTGAAATATCTTATGTGATTGGTATAAAGATCCATAGATATAGATTTTCAGGCATATTAGACTATCTCAAAAAACTTATATCAATAAAGTCTTAGAGAGATTTAGATTGTTCAACAAGTGTAGCACTTATTGTGAAGGGTGACAAGTTTAATTTGAACTAGTGCCTGAAGAATGATCTAAAAAGGGAATAAATGAAAAATATTTGATATGCTTCCGCTATTGGAAATTTGATATATGCTTAGATTTGCACTCAATTTGACATTATCTTTTCTATGGGAGTGTTGGAAATCTAGGGTTTGGACCATTAAAAAGTGGAAAAAATGTGATAAGATATCTTTAAGGTACAAAATGTTATATGCTTATGTATAGACGAACTAAGTTTGTTTCTTGTTTTGAGGCCACCTCATATGGTGTGTGGTTGAACAGTTTCTCATGAGGGCTTAGATTTGTGGATTCTATTACTAAGCCATTAAGAATATTTGTGACAATTCAGCTACGATTTTCTTGACTAAAAACTACAAAAGTGGTAGTTGAAGCAAACACATCTACATTGAGTATTTAGCTACATGGAAATGTATTAAAGAGAGCAAAGTAGTCATTGAATACGTTAGTATTGAATTGATGTTAGCTAATCCTTGAACCAAAGGCATGCCATCAATGAGTTATAACGATCATGTGGTTATGATGGAAATTAGTCATATCATGCAAATTTTCATCATGTGGATGAATTTGAAACTCTTATTTAGTTATAATGTTATTCTCAATTTTTGGTGTACAAATTCTATTGTTTCTAAAAATAACAAAAAGCTTTGACCTAGAATATAAATATATGATTTATTCATTAAGTTATGTTATCACATATGGTCTGGTGAATACATGGAAGATAATACTCGTTCTACGATGACTTACCACCATGATTTATGTGTTTTATTTTTAGCATGAAATTTTGTGGATTTTGTTAAATATTTTATTCAATGAAATGTTTGAATCAAGTGAGAAAATATTATAATACGTTTATTAATGTGATCCCACATTCATTTCAAGATTTTCCTGCATAATATTTTATTGAGGATTTGTTATCCAAATATAATTGCTATAACTATAGAGATTGTCTATATCTACTAGGATTAGTCTTGATGGAAGACTATATCTACTAGGATTTGTATGGGCAAATGATAGGTCATCAAAACCAAACCCTCTTATAATTTTAATAATTTCATTTTTCTGATTATTTAATAATCGGAGATCTAATAAACATAGAATACACCATCAATGTTAAGAGGGCAATTGGCTAGAAGTGCCTATTTTTCACAGGTCAAGTTTTGCGTATTTGTTTGTGACATCATTAATGGTTAGAGGTTAGTACAAAAGTTCACACGTTTCTGCATTCAATTTTGATAATTAGGATCTTGATTTTCCACAAATTTCTAACAATTATCTCCATGTACATGACCTAAGCATAGGAGAAAACCACTTCCGACCCCAACTCCCGGCTGATGATGTCATAGTTGTACACCCTGCCATTGCCCCACTTTGCCATAGCAGTGGCTCTTAAGAGCTGCCATCTTTGTCACCTTAGCATTGGCTAAGGTGAGGAAAAAGACAGAGAAATGGTTGTGTTTTTCCTTAATTGTTTGTTAGATCACCACATGAGGACGATTTCAATGGCCGATAAAATAGATAAGATACAAGCGGTTAGTACTTGGCTCCCTTTACTTGTGTTTAAGATTTTCCTTTTATAACTATTTATATGAATGAGAATTTGATTTTAATAGAATTGCCAAAACTTATAAACATATCGTACTAAATAACCAAGTTTATCATAGTTTTAGAGATACACAAAAGGTCTAGTTTAATTGATACTCTTTCACATCAATGTTTAGATGATTATAAGAAAAAGGGGAAATGCATGTAGGTAGGAATTTAAAGGATGTGTATGAATAGGGTTGTTATATAATATTTCATGATATGCATGGGGCAGAATCAACGAATTACAGTTAGAAATCAATTCTTTTTACTATAAGTTTTTATGCAAATTCCACGACTAATTACCTTCCAAAATGTGATCGTCCCATTTACATTCTTTTAAATTTTTATTTTCAGTTGAGGTGGTACTTATTTTGGATTAGCTGGTGTGCGGAATTTTATGTAGACTCTATTGATGGGTCGAGACAAGGAATCCACAAGAAATAACTTTAGGGTTTGATCTACAAAATGGAGAAAAAAACACTAGAAGTGTCAAAATTATTGCACGATGCTATCAAAAAACTTTGCAAATGATCACTTATAATCAAATACTTTTATGAATTAGTTATTTAAGATACTTCGTAACTTGGCTTATCGAATGAAATTATTAAAATCATTAACGAGTGCTCCGCAGCTTTTATAAAATGTAAAAGATTAAACACGGCATATATGATGAGAAAATTAGCCTAGGACAACATCGTTCACTAGACAAAGAATGAGAAGATATGGGTTAAGTACATTAGAAATGCCAAAAATTGTGTATTACGCTCACTTTGGTGCAAAAAGTTTCCGTTGGATTACTTTAGTTCCAAATTGGAGGAAAAATGATCACTTTTGTGCTACCGACGAGAGATTCTGGTCAAATTGGTTACGGGGTTTTTATATTTAAAAAAAAAAAACTAACGTGGAAAAAATTTAAGAAGGCCATCCACATGAGATGGCATAAATGACGCAGTTTTTCTTTATCTTAGGAAACAACATTGTTTTGCCATTATATGTTGACTCCCTTACAAAAATGATGCCGCCTAACTCATATGGCCTAAATGGCGTTGTTGAAGGGAGAGTGAAATAGGGTTCACCGGCGTGTACGAACTACAATTTTTGCCTGACACCAACCATAGCTGCTCAGCCACCATTGCTCGCTTGCCCATTATCACTTGCTTGTTGTCGCTTGGCCACCATCATAGTTGCCCTGCCATTCGTTGTCATTTGGTGGCTGTGTCTTCAACTCTCACTCACTCAGGTTTGTTATGTTCTCTCTGTGAGTCAATTGAGTGGAAAATTTAAGGTTGCGATGGGCAAGTTAGGGTGCGGAGGGCAAATTGAGGGTTCGACTCGGAGGAAAAGTGGGGGAAAAGTGAAGGGGACCTTAATTTTGTTTACTAACATGATTTGCTTTTTTTTTTGTGAGGACTGAACAGAAAAATAAGGCGCGGAAGGGAAAATGAAAGCTCGAAACAGGGAGACTTTTATTTAATTTTGTGCTTACTGGAGGATCGAATGAGATTGAGTTGAAAAATGGATAGTAGGAATCTTATTTTGTTTATTCAATTCAGCTTCCTTTGTTTTTGTATGGGGACCAAATCGAATAAATTGGTTGCCTTTATTTTTTTCGACAAAACGACAATGACCTGCATGTGAAGTTGTCGATTCTGCTATGTGGTCCCAAAAACTAATGATTTTGTTTCCTCATTGGGTGAAGAGCATTGACATGGATGAGAATCGGATAGGCGTCATTGTTTGTTATGGTGGGAGTTTGTTATCGACGCTAAAGACTAGGAATATGCTGATGAAAATGAAGATACTATCTATATCAATGTTGGAAATCCATCATATATTGATTTTGTGGGAGATTCGGTGTATTTTTTACGATGGAAAGTGCAAAAACTACATTATTGTGTTCCTAAGAAGGAATTGAAGGATGGTTTGAGATTGATTAATGATGATAATGATATTAAGGATATCATCTACCATTTTCTTCATTGCGACGAAGTTAGGGCATATGTTGAGTATTATAGTGATCATGAGGATGGTGAGGATGATGATGAGGATGGGGATCGGTAGACAATTGAAAGAGGAGAAGTGAGGGATCCTACTCAAACGAGTAATCAAGTCAGAGATGAGAAGCAAGTAAGGGAGGAGAGGGAGACAAGTAATATTGACTGAGATGAGTAATAGGGAGATATCTTAAAATCTCAAGTGAAGATGTGGGCAATAAAGACTTCATTGGATTAGAATGGGAAGTTGCTCTATCTAGTGAATTAGAAGATGAATATTTGATAACAGTAAATTTCCCGAGTGACAAAGATGATGATGAACTTGCACAGTCAAGACAAAAGTAAGAGAATTTCTCATAATTTTTTTTTTTTTGCAGTTTTAGGAGAAAGATCTATGCTAGTAAATAGGGATGAAGCTCTAGTTGAAGGTAATAGAAATGAAGATGGAGAAAGTTGCGGCGATAAAACTTGCTGGTTCGGAGAATGAGTTTGGTAATGACAATGAAGAACTTGCGTGTAGAAGAAAATGTAATTACCCTTGCTATGATCCAACTATTGATAAATTTGTTTTGTTTATGGGCATGAAATTTGACAATGCCAAACAATTAAAAAAAGCTATTGTCAAGAGCTCCATTGCTAATAAAGAAGCGTTGAATTCATTAGAAATACGAAGGAATTTGTGAGAGCTAAATACTCACAACCTAATTGTCATGGAAGCTCTATGGCGTGTTGAGTAGAAATGGGTTATTCCATATTAAGTCATTCCAAGAGGAGCATACTTGTCCAATTATATTTGACAATAGAATGGTAACACATGTGTGATTGTCAAAGCATTTTTTCAATACTATCAAAGTAATATCGAAAATCAAGAGTTCTCAGTTTCAGCAATTGGTAAAGGAGCAATTAGGGGTTAATGTGTCGAGGAATCAATGCAAGAGAGTAAAGCTGAGAGTGATGAAAATATTGATAGGTCGGTACAATGAAGAATGCGCAGGTATAGGATTGTGTTGGCGAATACATGCTTCAAAACTCATCTAATAGGCTATATGTAGAGGTTGTGGAGAGGTCACTACCTGATTTTGAGTCTAGATTTGATAGATTTTATGTTTGTTTTGATGCATGCAAATGGGGCTTCTTGGCTGGTTGTAGAAGAGTTGTAGGATTAGATGGATGCTTTCTAAAGAGTTTATGCAAGGGAGAGTTGTTGGCTTCTATAGGGAGAGATGCCAACAATTAAATGTTTCCGATAGCTTGAGCGGTATGAAGATAGAGAACAATGATACTTGGTTTTGGTTCATCAAAAATTTAATGGCTGACCTTGAGATAATGAATGGCGGAGGATGAACATTCATGAGTGACCAACATAAGATAATACCATTGTCAATTAATTCCTTTTAAATATTAATTACTTACATATTTTTTCTAACTTGTATTTGTTAATTTGAATTTTTGTAGGGACTTGTTTTTGCATTGGCTGAGTTGAAGTCATATGCCGAGCATAGAACGTGCACGAGACACATATACGCAAACTGGTCAAAGAACTTTAAATGAGATAAGTTACAGAAACAGTTCTAGTAGATAGCTAAGAGTACCAACATTGTTGATTTCAGATTAACCAAATAGGGGTTGTTGCAACTGATAAAGGAAGATTTTGATGCACTCTTCCAGACAGAAGCTAAGCATTAGTGTTGGGCTTTCTTTAGCGAAGAGTTTAAATGCGATATCATTGACAATAATCTCAGTGAAACTTTTAATATCAGAATTTTAGAGACCACGTGCAAATCAATCATCATCATGCTTAATGATATTTGAGTTATGGTCATGACTAAACTGCATAAGTAAAGAGATGACTACTAAGTGAACTAGAGACTGTGATTTTAGGATTGTGAAGAGATTGGATGCAAATGTTGCTGTTAGTAGGTTCTGCCATCCAGTTTGAAATGGAGACAATAAACGTGAGATAATTGAAAATTATAATAAGTATGTTATCAACTTAGATAGAAGAAAGTGTTCATGCTGAGCTTGGCAATTAAATGGAATTCCCTATGCCCATGCCATTTGTGCCATTCAAATGAGGCAACAAAACCTAGAGGATTACCTAGATGATTGGTACAAGAAAAACTCATACCTTGCTTCGTATCAATTCATGATGTAGCTTATTAGAGTTGCAAATTTTGGGAGCCAACAAATCGTGAAGGCTTTCTACCTTTGCCATTGAAAAAGCAAATAGGAAAACCAAAAATGAGACGAAGAATGCAGTCGGAAGAGGCATCAAGTCATATGATGAGTAGGATTGGGACAAAGATGAAATGTTTGCCACAAGGAATCACACAATAAGAAAGGTTATGAGCTGAAAAAGCAACATCAATAGCAAGATGCGGGGGTTGATTTAGGGTCAGGAATAGATCCGACTAAAGAGCTTGTTATTGGGTATACTGAAGGGAGGACAGAAGGTCATGCTGTAATGCCTATTGAAGGGCAAACAGAAAGTATTGCTGTAAGGTAATTATCCTTTTTACCTTAGTAACTTTTCAGTTCATATTCGATAGAGTTTTATGGTTGACTATGCATTGGCTTCTTTTGTCATTTTCCTCTATTATGCACCTGTAATGAATTTGAGAAGTTTTCTCCATTTGTTTCCACCATGAAAATGAGTAAATGTCTAATTATTTGTGCTAGTTGGCCATAGTCCTGATACAGTGCACTGTTATAAGGCCTACTAAAAGGCTAGAAAAAGGCCTTGTTATATGCCTAAGTACATGGACGGGGACTTGTACAGGTAGGACATCAGCAACAATAATTGAGTTTACTGTTAAACAAATGAGGAAAAAATATCCCGTAAGTTGTATATTATTGTGTTTGTTTTTTGTGGGCTGAAATTTAATTTTGTTTTATGTTTCTCAGGTGAAAAGATGAGCAACTGTACAAGTTGCACAGATTGCTCCCCCATTGGTTGCTAATGAAAGTGATGCACTACAACGAATAAGAGGGGCTCTTGGAAAAAGATTAAGGTAATATGATTATGGGATTTACATAGATAAACGAACTTGAATGACTATTTTGAATGTAATATTTGTAGGGCTCATGTATTTAATTTGTTGTACTTGAATTCATTTGGTTGACAATATGGCTATGTTCTTGTAGCCTGGGAGAACTTCGAATGTGCTTATCTTTCAAGATGGGCCAACTCAAGAATCAAAGGCGCAGTCGAAAAAAGAGTGCTCCAAAGAAGAAGACAGTGGGTACAGCTCGAAAACAGCCACGAAAAAAAAAAGAACTTAGGACTAGTTCCATCTCAACCGACTGATCGTGGGAGCAATAGTGATCCTATGGACCAACGCATGACATGTGCTAGAAAAAAAAAATAGCCGTTACTAAGAACAAGGAAAATGAGGTGATCGAATGGTCAATTAAAGAACTTGCACATCCAGTTCGAAAGAGTGCTCGGGTTATGAATTAATTCAAAGCTTGAAAAGGAAAATGAGGTGGGGGTGTTATGCATATTGACTGATAGAAGGGTGTTGGATGTTTTTATGCTTTTTTTAGGAGGGTGCTGGATATTGTTTCTTTATTGATGGGAGTTGCTGCAATTGTTTTTTTAGGAGGGTGCATATTGCCATTGTCTTTTTGAGGAGGGTGCTGAACCTTCAGTTATGAAGGAGTGAAGTCGACATATTTTTCCTTTGTAAAGAATTAATCAATGTCAATGGCAATGGCTATTTTTTGTTATTTTCTCTTGTCTTGATTTCGGCTAGTAATGCTTGCAAGACAGTTATGCTGTATAAATATTTTGCTGCTGGTGTAACGTTGTTATGAGGGTGCTGGATATTGTTTCTTTATTGATGGGAGTTGCTGCCATTGTTTTTTGAGGAGGGTGCATATTGCCATTGTCTTTTTGAGGAGGGTGTTGAACCTTCAGTTATGAAGGAGTGAAGTCAGACATATTTTTCCTTTGTAAAGAATCAATCAATGTCAATGGCAATGGCTATTTTTTTTTTGTTATTTTCTTTTGTCTTGATTTCGGCTAGTAATGGTTGCAAGACGGTTATGCTGTATAAATATTTTGCTGCTGGTGTAACGTTGTTATGAGGCTAATATTGTTTTTAGAAGTGATGTGTGCATATATTGTTGCTGGTTGAAGTAGTGAGTGCTATTGAATTTGTGGATTATGGTTGGATATGCTGGTGTAAGAACAAAATGCAACAGTAGGCCTTGGGTGAGTATTGCATCTTTTACATGAGTAATTTTGGGTGCTGGTGCATTTTATTGTATCAACACTTATGATGGTGTATCTTGTTACATCAACACTTGTATGGGTTGCTGCAAAAACAAGACGTACCAGCAACCCAACTGGTGGAACAAGATGCACCACGACTGGTGCAAGCCAAGTTACATTTGAAACTAACCTGTTCTTTTTCTTTTTAAAAAAAAAAAAAAACTTATGCAACACAAGTGATCATTTTTTAATTGCGATTGGCACTTAAATGATCACTTTTATAAACATTTGGCACCTAAGCGATTACTATTTATAATTTATGGCACTAAAATAGTCAATCGTGAATTGACACCATTCATTAATTTCGTCATGGTTTATAGTAATAATTGCAGCAAACCAGCAAATCAGCAAAGCATCATCAAATAAAAAATATAGCAAACCATTACATTTGAAGCAAAAATTAAGCAAAACAAACATTGATGATACATAACTAAGCAAGAAAACTTTTAAGTACTCACAACCAATGAATTCCAACTCCAATCTTCCATTTTTACCATAGACCGCAACAAAACCCTTTGTTCCATACAAAAATTGCAGCAAACCAATAACATACTTTACTTACAAATAACTCAATACAAGTACATATTCCACATCTTTGACTATGATTGATATACAAACTTCTTCTCATTACTCACTTCATATTTGAATAGACTACACAAGAGAATAACAACACAATCAATGCTGGATAAAAGTTTCTTTCAATTTTCAGCCTTGAAACCTTCCTCTTCAAATGGTCGACCAGATATGTTAAACCCTTCATTTGAGCTTGCATTAAGTCGACATCCTCTAACTTGTTCACTAATGTAGGTGAAGGTTGATGTTGGCCTTCAAGTAGCTTCAAGATCACTTCTTTCGCTCGATCGGAGAATTTCGCATCAATTCATTTGAAATTTTGCGTTTCGAGCCTCCTTTATATCTGCTACACCCATGGAATTTTCTCCCATGATTCAATTGAGTCCAAGATGTAATCCGCAATAACAGTAACACTCACCATCTAGTTCACTTTTTTGGCAGTAACACTCACCATCTAGTTCACTTTTTTTTCAATTTGGGCACAAATGTAAGCTCTCGTGTCATGTCAGAAGCTTAATCGCCCTTCATTTGCAAGAGCGAAACATATGATGAGAACATCAACAATTTTTGGTACAATAGTCTTGACTGTTCTAGTGTTATTGTCTCACTGTTTCAATCCATCCGTTATAGGATGCAATCAAAATGATCCAAAGTAGAAACAGATGGATGCAAAAAATTTGAAGTTGGTCTGCTAAGCTGTCTAGTATATGTTGGATATTCCCGTGGATCTTTGCTAAGAAATATGGGTAGTGAATTGTAACATCATTCTCTTAAGTTTCTCTCTTAAGGTTCTTGTACTTTCCTTTCCAAATTAGAGCTTGAAAGTTACCCTAGAGTTCGTGCAGTTGGTTGTAGGTGTCAATGGATTTTCAGCTCAAAAGGTGGAGGTCGTCCATACAAATTGCACAAATTACGTGCAAGTTGTTCTAGAAGTACAATCCAAATGTATAGACCTAACCAGTCTATGAAGCCTATATGGTGTTTTTCGAGCCTTCAAGTAGCCAAAACTCCACGTGTATGCCTTCGAATTAAAAGAAAAGAAAATACTCAAATGTTTGCATCTTTCATCTAGAATGTAATGACGAAAGAGCAATAACATAAAAGGAGAAAAAAAGTCAATCTACTAAAGTATTGCTCCCATTAGATGGTCAATAACTCAACGGCAAGAATGAATCATATACCCACCAAAAAATCATTTTCTTGACTTGCCACTTCCGCTTTGTCCCTCGTTGAAGATTCCTTGCTTCCGCGAAATTCCAAGGCTCATGAATTTCTTTCGCAGTACCAGTGACATCATTGGAGATGCTAATTCACTTGATTTCCACCCTTTGTCGTTAATTTTAAGCTGTCCGTGCAAAATTCAACATCTTTAACGGTTCGCAGCATCAAATGTCTACAAATATTTCTATAACGTCATGATCTTCGAGCTCCAATTCAAGTTTAAAAACACCAGTACGCATGCCAAAAAAATTCAAGCCCGTAAAGTTTGAATTACGACGGCCCAAATATTCTATTTGAGAATATTCGGCCAGAACAAAGAACAAAAAATCAAGATTATGATAATGGTGTTTTTATAATAGAGACATGTATACTATAACATTCCTCTAGGTCAGCAAGGGTACCTCATGAAAACGACATCCAATTAGCAAGTCCCATCATCTGGAGCAAGAGAAAGTGGGCGACATTTTGGATTGACTGGACAAGACCTTTTGGCACAATGACACATTTGTCGAGTAAAGGTATATACCTGATTCCCCTATCCTAAATTAAATTTAAGAACTTCACATTAGAGGTTGTTGAGCTGGATAGAAAATCCTTTTCATTTATGATAAGTATACAGTGGAAAAGCATTCTATTGTAGCAAGCTGTGAACCTAATTGTGGAAAAGAGTCGTACATGATCCTAGAAATTTACCATTGTATGTGTACAAGGTTAAAGTATCTCGGTTGATTTTCCTTTTCATGATTATAAATGTATTTTCTACGACATGCTTGCAAAATGACTGTTTTATTACATCCTTAATTAAGGTAAAATTTTCACATCTGAATCTCCAGCCGGTTGATTTCTTTAAACTTTGAGAGAAAGAAAGATTGTGTATGTTAATCTCTCGTGCAAATTTAGAAAACCTATTCATGAAAATGCAAAATAAACACATTCTAAATTGTGCATACTTGCCTGTCGTTAGAGAAAATCTTTTCTCTTAGGAGGAAGAAGAGTGGTTGACTTAATGATACAAGTACAGGATTTAGTTATGGAGAATGAGGATCACATTGTTAATAAAATATTGACTCAACTTGAAAAAAAGAATTCTTTGAAAAAAAAAAAATAAACTGAAGAGATCATTCTTCACAAGAAAGATAAAATGTTACATCATATCACGTTACACGAAATATAAAAGTATGCGATTTCATTTTTTAATCTCGCAACATTTCAGATCTACTATATGAATAGAGTATATCGGTATCACGTCACATGAATTATTGAGTGCATGCTTTCTTTGAACTTTGCTGTGGATTTACAATAAAAGTATATATATAAAGTTATATGTGCCATGTCTATGATTAATCAACTTTAATCCTCATTATTGCTGCCCCCACTACTCTCTTATAAGGGTGCTCGTAGACCCTACTCCAATAATTTCTCTGTCTTTTCTTCTGGCAATTCATTGGATAATTAATTTAATGAATGGATACTCTAATCAATGTCGTATGCTTAATTCACTAGATAATGATATACTCATTGGCGTGCAATCGTCTTGCTTCAACGAGTGGCCAAACAACTACATAAGCTCAATCTAGCGAAGAGCAAATCCCATTATGAGGGGTGAGGACCAATTTGACCTCGTGAACTGATTATTTTTTAAATTTTTTGGGCCAAGAAAAGGAATTTACTTTCGAAGAATTACAAAATTCGTCCTTAATTTTTGCTTGACTCCACTGTGTATCTCCAGTTATGAAATCTACACTTCACATCCCTCACAAATTCTTTCCACAATATATGCTGAATATTTATGATTAATTATGCTTAGCGATCACGTCAACATTTCAATTAAGGTTTTCAACTGGAGAACTACCGTCAACAGACAATTATATATACTTCAAAGGACCTAATTCCACCCCCCCGCACCCAAAAAAAAAGAGTAAAAAATGACATTACATATATTGAAAAATTTCAGCGGACTAGCGATAGAATTATCCTACAAAGTAATCAGGAGTAAGTGACAACAAATGTAATTCAAAGCAAATTATTAAAATTAAGGAAAAAATAAAATGGTGCTTTCTTTAAAGCGGGGTTGCCCGTTTATGTCAGTGCAATACCGATCGCAAATTCGTTTAATTAAAACTTCAGATCCAATGCGAGAGTATCTAAGTCGACAACGTCATCGAATGACTGCCCTCTGCATTTCCATTTTCCTAGATTGCTCTTCATCTGCAACTGAAAGGAAGAAACGATCTACAGAAACACCATATTACTGCCTTTTACGTATCGAAAACCTTTAGCTCGGCCAAAAACCAAGTTCAACGAAAGAAGAACAGAAAGTCAATTTTTATGTTCAGTTTCAAGCGAGGGTCGCAGAGAAACACGTAAATAGTCCCCACGCAGTGCATGCAACTAACTTGAAGTATTTTTGAAGTTATTTAAAGCGTTCTTTTAGGTTAAGAAATAACCATGTTAACGTAAGGACCATCTGTCCTCAAAGACCTCTTTGAAGATCTCGCCTTGGTGATTTGTCAATACGGCATCCCAACAATCTTTTAATGACCAGACTATCGGCCTGTTGAGAGGGCACAACGGTTGATCGCTAAGAGGAGTCCAAATCCAAACCTATCAATATATCTAGTTAAACTAACATTTACTCAAGAATTTAAGGCAATGAGTTGTGGGCAATTAAGATATATTAACTGCCCTACACTATATTAATGATATGATGTGGGACTTCTCTAACATAATTCACTCACATAAGTGTGAGCTCAATGTTAGGCCTGCTCTTTTTAATATAGGTATCCTTCTGGCGCAACATCATCCTCACGGGCCCACATTGCTACACTACAATGCCTGCCCGGAAACCACAAGCATCCCGGAAACCACAAGCATCGATTCTAATACCATTTGTTGAGAGCACGTGGTGGGGAGATCACCAAAAGGGAGCCCAAATCCAAACCCATCAATATATCTAGTTGGACTCACTTTCATTCAAAAGTTTAAGCCAATGAGTTATGAGCCAATTATGATATATTAACTGCTCTACACCACATTAATTATCCGATGTGGGACTTCTCTAACACAACTTACTCACACATGCATCATAGCATAACCATGTATATTTCTAGGGTTTGGGATAGTATCGTATCTGCAGCATCAATAGTATGCTTGGAAAATGACAATTGATGAACACTTTGCTATATTTTCCTTTTGATTGCAAAGCAACAAAATATTTTTCTATTATATCAAAGAAATTGCACTCGTATGCGCTACTTATACATTATATAGGTTCTTCCACTTCGAAAACATTGTACTTTTCAAGTGACACGCAAGCAATTAAATTGCTTTTGTCTTTGGATTCTGCGTTTCGCAATAACCAGACAAAAAGATTGAATCCTTTTGAGTGAAACTCAAGTCTTTCAACCAAGGATACAAGGAAAGCAGTCGGTATCCTAGGTTGAAACACTTGAGCAAAGCTCAACTGCCCTGCAACGGTTGTGAAGCCGCCTTGTCTCAACCCAGGAGCAAAGAGCCACTACATTCATCTACCTGATAGTAGCCAATACCAAAACACTGACGTAAAATCTATCTTTTCCTAATAGGTCCCCCAATTCCCATCCTATCTTTCTTTTCCCTTATAGGAATGAATACAAAGGATTACTATATGGAGTCTCGCCCCTCTAGGGTTCTTCCCCCATTAAGAGCCTCCATGAGCATTTTAAGAACTCACTTAGGTCCAACATTATAGAGGTTCTCCCACACCAAAAACATTATCCTTTTCAAGGGACACACAAGCATTATTTGGATTCCGCGTTTCAAAATAACCAATGGAAAATGAAACAAATGGTCCATAAACTTTGACTCGATATGTATTATGTTTCATAAACTTTTAATTCGTCCAATATTATCCATAAATTTTAGCATAATGGATAATGTGATTCCTAAACTTTTGGTACATTGTATTATAAATTAAAAATTCAGGGATCGGATTGCACATTAAGCTAAAGTTCATGGACTACATTGAACAAATTAAAAGTTCATGGACCACAATACATATTTGATTAAAATTCAAAGACTATTAGTTTCATTATTCCTTTAACATACCAATTAAGATTTCCTTCCTATAATTCAAAGGCACGACCATTTAACCAATCATGTAAGGAGCATAAGTTAAGGAATTCATGATACACTTGATGCTTCGTGATTGTTTGAATGGACAGCCACGATGGTTGAATGCATTCGCCCTTTACTGACGAACTTCGTGCTGAGGGTCCGTGCTGAGGAAAGATGGCCATCATCTTTTTATGATGGATCATATTAGACATTTCATTTAAAAATTTCAGATATTATCTATGTTAAAATATGTCTCAATTTTGAGCCCACGAATGAAGCCCATCCTGAGATGAAGGGAAGCATTGAATTAATTTTTTTAGATATTCATTGAGCAAGTTTCGACCTGAACTCAATTTAGTTAAACTTTGGATAATGAAATATTCCCCTGATTGAAGCGGAAATTGGCAAGGGAAAATCAAGAAGGAAAGTAAGAACTTTTACTGAAATATTCGGATTTCAACTTCCTGTATTCGGTGAAGAAAGACACATAGACATAGGAAAGTCCAAGTTGGGTGGTCCTCTTCTCTAATTCTGACAACTAGAGTATATATGATTTATAGTCGGTTGTGGGAGTTTTGAGGGGCGCATGTTGATGAACGTTTATAGGAAGTGTGCTTCTTCGTGGAGGGGGTATTTCTTCGACATATTATTCGAGTGTTTGTCATCAATTGAATCTTGTGTATTCATTTTAATTTATTCGTGAGATTGAGAGATTATTTAATGAGAAATTGTGTGGCTAAATACTGTATATACTATTAGATATAATTGGAGTTTGGGAAAGACCGTGAGTGTTTGAATGATTTGAGTGTTGTTATAATCTCCGTTATCGCTTGATTCATAGTGAAATTCATTACTACTCTCCCCATAGAGTTAGATCATTGCGACCGAATCACATAAATCTGGTATCTAACCTATTTTCTTGTTATGTCTACTTTATTGTTCAATCACTTACTTTTCGTAATAGTTTTCTTAATAGATATGAACTATGCGAGACATGTTAAATTTGGTGTGTAAAATTGATTTATTAGGTAAAGTCTTCATATTCGAATTCGAGGACCAATCACAATATGAAATGTCCTTACATAAATCGACCTTTTAAGTAAATATAACATTTCCCAATATCTTTTTTTTTTTTTTGTACAGTGAGAGATTTAAGGAACGTATAATACTTTCATACCCACTGTTTTTTCTTCATCGATTAATAATGAAAACTTCACGGTCGCAATCTTATGTTTAAAAAAGTGAAAGCCGTTGGTGAAAGATTCAAAGACCTGCTGTCCAGGCTCCACGCCACGATGATTAGAAAAAACAACCATGTGGCGATTATAATAGTGCTGACAAGACCAATTGAAAAGACTTCAATTAAAACTCCCCATAAAGTGCGATTATATATATACCGTCAAGCTTCAACTCTCGCCACGGCATAGTTCGCACAGAGCCTTATTCAGTCCCTAACCTTCTATTTTTTCTCCACCGTTCAGGATCAACATGTACGCAACAAGTTCAACAGTATCAGATACAGATGCTGCTCTTTTGGAGCGTATCCGCCAGCATCTTCTCAACGACGATGACTTTGAAACCTTGGCAAAAACCGCCCAAAATGTTCGATTCCATTGTCCAAATTCAAGCTTCGACACATTTTCGTCGCCAGAGACAACAATGTGGTTCGAAGCAACTGATTACGACGACATGGGCGTCTATCATGCGTACCCGAAAGACGCTGTCGGGTCCGGATCACTCAGCTCGTCAAATGAGCAACCTGTCATGGATTATGGAGACGTCCAAGCGAATGAGGCACTGCCTGGAGGGTCCCGCTACCGGGGAGTGAGGAGACGGCCATGGGGGAAGTATGCGGCGGAGATTCGAGACCCAAAGAAGAACAGCGGAAGGAGGTGGCTGGGGACCTACGAGACGCCGCAAGAGGCCGCGCTGGCTTACGACCAGGCCGCATTCGCAATGCGTGGGGCCAAGGCCCGGCTGAATTTCCCTCACTTGATCGGTTGCGACGAGGTGGAGCCGGTGAGGGTGACTGGGAAGCAGCACCGGTCAACTAAGGCCGAGAGCAGCTTGCCGGATCCGAAGTGGAGAAAGGAGGATTTGATTGGCCTGGCCAGCGACCCCCACGAACTCAATAGTTTCCTCCTATCGTTTCGATAGAAAAGGACTTGAAATGGACAAAGTTGAGAGGTTTTATGTGATGATTTTTAGTCATTGTGTAATGAACATGTGTCAGTGTATGAAGCATATGTTCTTCCTCTGGAGATTAGGGAACGGAATTCCAATGACATCTTCCACCAAAAAAAAAAAAAAAAAAAAAACAGAAGAACACGCAAACTAATTTATGTCTTGCTTCCTAGGCAATTTCATTTTTCTACACCAATTCTCATTGTCCCCCCACTCATCTTTTCCAAACATAAAATTAGTGTCCCAACCCTGTTCGTTCGGAATTGAGTAAAACAAGGAAATAATGAAAACATACCGGTTTTCCATATACCAACTATTTTCGTCAATTTTATGTAAATTAAACATTTCCTTATAGAAATTATTTTGACGTCTGCATTGTCGTCAGCTAACAATTCCTTTGTTCATAAACTTTAATAAATTGATATAGTGGGACAATTATGTGAACTTTTTCTGGACATTTACTTCTGTTCTCACTGTTATCATGCATAAGATCCATGAACAAATAGACAACTAGGATAGGCCGTAAGGTTCCAAAAATTTGTACTCTTGATTAGGTCATGCTTCTTTCTCTAGATTAGGTCGGTTGATTGGTCACTTAGGTTTTGTTGGCAGCAAGTATTTTGACTGCTTGCCACCTAAGTTGGGAAATATCATGTTCTGCCGGTTGGTTTTAGTAGATCTATCTTTTTTGCTTGCTTTGATCTAATTCGTTCTAATATTTAGATCGTCTCCTATCCACTAAAAGAAAATCTCACTATTTTATGATTTTTGTTGACGTTCATTCTTGTTATAAATGGTTTCATCTTATGAAAAATCAATCTAAGCTTGCTTATATCCTACTTCCAATATGTTACCATCACAAAAACGCAATTTTATCATGTCTCAAGGTGTTTCTTACATAATGCCAGGGAAATTAAAGAAATAGAGCCTTTGAGAATCCTTTCTCAAAACAGTAATGTCATTCATCATTTTTGTCTGAAAACTTTGCAACAAAATGGTCGAACAATGGGTAAACATATGCATATTGTAGACTTGTATGCAATTTTCTAATTTTAACCTCTTTCCTTAAACAATTTCAGGTTGAGTCACGCCATATTGCTATGTAAACTATCAACCATACTCGATCATCCACTATAGGTAACAGCTTTTTTTATGACCGCTTGCGCGCTTGCATTGCAGTGTTCATAATACAATCTTCCTTCATTATTGGACAATGCTTGTTTTGTGCATCTTCCATAAAATGAACACACGAAGTTAGAACGTCGTGCCTGACTATGTTGCTTACTTTGGTATGGCATAAAGCACAAACAACATAGATATTGGAATGCTATCTCTAAGTGTCTTTGCATGTCCGGTGTCTGGTCATGTCATCGATTAGAAACACCAAATGTTTTCATCTATCAATTCTTTCAAATTCTCTCGTGCCGAACCCATCTTTATCAATTCTTCAATGGATGTATTACTTGAAGATGACACATTTGGCTATACTTATGAACATTCATCTTTGAAGTTCTCTTCTCCTAATCTTGATGTTGTATGTATTTCTAGTGATTCTAGTTTGGCAGCTCATGACATGTTTACACCATCCAAGGATTCTCCACCCTTAAAAAATTCCCTCCTCTCCTGTTCATCGTTCCACACGTGTAATCTAACCTTTTATTCTACTTCTTTATTTATTTATTTATTTTACTCTACCATTACTTATTATAATGAGCCTTGCATATATAAAGAAGTTGCTTTATATTCTCCTTTGTAAGAAGCATTAGTAGATAAATCAGGGCTGTCCGAACAGCTTTGCCGACTGACCTCCTCACCTAAAAATACAGGGCGGCTTCATGTTTGCCCCGTTTCAGGCAACACCGAACCAACGCCCGCGACCGTCCGGCCAGCACAAGCTCTGGCCCGCGTCACCCCTCTGTTCTGTACCCGTGTTGTACATGTTGATCGTCATGAGTTCCGGTTGGAGTCCGAGTCCCGTTTTATCTGGAAACGTTAAGAACGGGTAACGCACCCAACCTATTTGATGAAACGCCTAAATGAGATCTGTTCGTTCATTGTGAGTGCTCGTTGCTCGTTAGATGCGCTTTGACAGATCCATGCTGCCATCCTTTCACCTTGTTTCGTCGTTTTTTCTTGCGCATCGTGTTCCGCAAGAGGCCGTTATAAGCCGGTATAGATGAAGGGTGGCGGCGGTGGCCGTTGGTTCAGCGCTGGCGGCATCGGCCGGCAACTGTCGGAGGTCCGGTGAATGCGTGCGTTCGGCCAACCGTGGCGAGGGACGCTCCGGCCGGGGTCTTGTGATACTAGAATGGTCTTCGGCAAAGACCATGCTTGAAGAGGATGACCGCGCGGGGAAGAAAAAGGAAAGAGCAGTAAAAAATAAAGGAATAAAGACAAAGTGGAAAAGGACAAAATGGGTCCCCCCCGCCTCTCTTCTGGCTAGCCTGGCGGGTGCACAGGGGAGAAAAAGACAAGACAAGAGACAGAGAATTAGAGAGATAAAAAGAAAAGAAAATCAAAAGGGAATAAAAGAAAATTAAAAAGGACAAAAAGGGGGCCTCTTCTCTGGCCATCCGGAGGTCCGACCCGGGTCCGTCGGGCCAGATCCGAACGGGCCGACCAGCGGATCTGACCGACCCGGGTCAGTTTATATTGTGTTGTTAATTTTTTTAAAATCAATTTAAAAGATCGAGAAGAATTTTTAGTTTATCGAATCAACATTGCAAACCAACCAAGACAATAATAGGATCCAATCTTAATGTCTAAAGGTTCAAACACCTAATATGCCTTGATTGATGCAGGAAAACGATCGAATCATGATAACCTAAGGTTCTATCAACTACTAACGTGCAATTAAAGAATATAATAAAACTAACCTATCTGGAAAGTTGAATATAACTCCACTTACCCGCACGAAGCAAATGAAGATGAACCCCAGGCAACGTGAGGACCACTATGCAGGTAATGATGGAGTGTCCTTGAGGAAACTGGGACAGCGAAGCCGGAACAACACTAGCCAATGGTTGAAGAGTCGTTGAACTGAGGCCACAATAGATTGGTAGGCGTCGGCCTGCTAACTTGATAACGTTTCGAACAAAGATCTGCAAGACATCAAGAGTACAAGGACTTTGACAAGGGGTTTGCAGTGATGCAGGAGGGACATGCTGAATCGCTGGTGGCATGCCGAAAGGGGACCAATGTCAATAAGAGGGTCCCTGGGTATAATAGAAACTATCGCCGGGGTTGCTGGTTGTCTTGCGAAACAAGTGGCTGGTGTATAGAAAACCACCATGATCACTGGACCCGTCGAGATTCACTGAACAGGACTGGACAAAGTTGTGGTTTGAACTGGTGCGCTGGGTAGCCTGGAGCGGAGAATGTAAATGCAGCAAAGAGACTTTCAATGCGGTAAAGGGCTACTATTAGCCCTGGGAGTTCGCTGGAAGAGCCGCGGACGCGTCGATGAAGCAACGAGACTCCTCGCCGGACCTAGTGGGCGTGTGCTTGTTGGATAACCACCAACGTGCAGAGGATCTCGAACATGACTAAGCAATTCGTGTTATCGTACCGTTAACCTCTATATGTATAAATTGCCGTACAGGAAGTTCTACAATAATTTGGTTTCTCTCAAATTATTTTTTTCCCTCTTTTTAACACTCATTAATGGTCAAAATTCTTTTACCCACACGTTTTAGATTCACAAATTTTAGACTTTCCTAATGACACTGGAGATATTGTAGAGAAGTAGGAGGTAACATAAGTGAGAACTAAATCTTTGAAAAATAACCCATCTTGCAACAAGAATTGCTAACTTGGACCCCTTGAACAATCTGTCCAAATTTGTCCAAAGTCGAGATCATCTTCATAAAACTTCTTGATCATGTCAAAGCTTAGGACCGTCACTTGCATTGTGGATAGCAAGGAATACCTACAGCTTAATGCATCCGCCACTCAATTAAGAGTTCTAGGTTTATGCTTGATAAGAAAAGTGAAAGCTTGAAAAAACTCTACCCATTTGGGATGCCGATTATTGAGCTTATGTTGAGTATATACATACTTCAAGACTTCATGATTCGAATAGAAAACAAACTCCTTAAACAATAGATAATGTTGCCTATGATCTAAAACTCTAACAATAGCATAAAATTCTTTATTATAAGTAGAGTAATTATTGTGGGAATCATTTAACTTCTCACTAAAGAATGCAATTGGCTTTCCTTCTTGACTAAGAATCACACTACTTCCCACATTAGAAGCATCACAATCAACTTCACAGACTTTATTAAAATCTGGAAATGTAAGAATAGGAGCCTCATTTACCTTCCTTTTAAAGAGTTTGAAGCTTTGTTGTGCCTCTTTAGTCCACTTGAAACTTCCTCCTTTCAAGCATTCGGTGATAGGAGAAATAATGGTACTAAAATGCTTAATAAAACGGCAATAAAATGATGTCAAATCATGGAAACTATGGATATCACAAATAGATGCTGGAATGGGCCAATTTATGATTGCCTCCACCTTCCTATAATCCATCTTGATGCCTTCCTCATAAACAACAGAGCTTGGGAAGACAAGGCTATTGGTAAAGAAGTGACGCTTCTTTAAGTTGGCATATAACTTTTGCTCCCAAAGAACCCTGAAAATTTGGAAAAGATGCTTTAAGTGTTGCTCATGAATAGAACTATAAACAAGAATGTCATCAAAATAAACAATAACAAAGCTGCCAATAAATGGCTTAAAGATATGATTCATAAAGCGTATAAATGTACTAGGAGCATTAGAGAGGCTGAAAGACATGACCATTGTCGCGACCTCTCTTTTTCCGTCCAGGGGAAAAAGGAAAAGGTTTAGGAGTATTTGCCTAAAGAGGCAAACCAATGGCCCTAGATTAGGCGCATGCTCTCCTAAGCCCATACCTCACGCAACCTTAGATTTCGTATTTCAGTTCTTAACAACCTATGTATTTCTAGGAGTCACCACTAGCCTATTGAGGTCGGCTAGAAACCAATCAAGACAAGGAGTGTTGTCTCGATTCCTATGCAATCAGAGATTTCTAGGAACGGGGACTTGTTTACGCCAATGTTTCTATTAACGCCCTTGCGGTACCACTAACTTGTAAGGTTGTTTATCTAAATGACCACACAATCTTGATTACCAATTATAATCCTTATGAAACAGCTAAGTGTCCATTCAAATGTTTTTGTAGGTTTTTTTTTAATGTCTAGACTAATCATAACCTAATTTAGAAGAGAAATTTACTCAAATTAATGAAAAGCAATGCGGTAAATAAACATCCAAGAAATTGAAATGACTTGAAAATAAATATGGAAAAGGAAAACCCGATACAAGTAAGGCAAATAATATTACATGGCCTTGTTATCACACCCCGGGACAGGACCCCCATGAGCGAAATGAGAATTTAAATATGCATGAAATTACTTTAAATAATTTTAATCTATGCAAAATGGATTATTTACAAAAATGGCTATAAAGTACCAAAATAGTATTTAATTAGGAAAATGACCTTTTAAAATTAGGAAAATTTCATAGATGTTATTTCTATCATAGTTTGGTACCATCCATCATTTTTATATTTTTTTTGAAATTTTCATATTTTTTTAATTTTTTAATTTTTATTTAAAAATAATTCCGTAAATCGATATATGATGATTTATACTACTATGGAACTGCCCAGTACATGAATATAACAAGAACCGAGCTCAAATCGATCGTTTCAAAATCGAAACTTGGTTTGCGCATTTCGTTGAACACTTAGCGCACGTCAAATCACCCCAAACCAGCTTCCTTAGGCCATGTTTGCAGGCCTTCAATCTCAACCCATAAGCAAACTCACATGGAACTAAAATATCAAAATTGTACTACCATATGCAAGGAGCAAGATTATATAGAAATCATAACTTAAAACACACAAGAACTAAGCTAAAATCATCCTCAAATATGCAGGTTTGAGCTGATTTTGCAAATCTGGGTTTGAACCCAAGTCAAGCAAACAGGTTGCATGCCCATATTCAAGCCCCAACACTCATCACATGCAAGATCTACGGGAAACATTACTTAATCCGAGTAAAAGTAGGTAACATGGACTTTCAAATGTAACAAATATCATAAAAAATGATTAATCGAACACATCGAAACAACCTCTTCAAGAAGCATATACGCATGGTCCACACTGACCAACCGTGAATCAATATGGAGGGGCTTGGTTTTGGCTCAAGTCGTGGACGATTTCATGGTTTAGCCGAGGGTTTAAAGACCAAATCAAGCCGACCTCAGCATCATTGGTACTCCCATATAACATTCATCAAGTTCATGAAGACAAGTAATGCATGAAAATAGACATAATAAATCAAATATGCAAGACTCTTGAAGAGATTTCAACACCTAAAAAAATTCTAGCCTTAAAAATCAGTTTTCTAGACTGGTTTTCCTCTTAATTTTTCATGGTTGAAACATGTTCAAAATTGACCAAAAATACATTTAAGATTCTCACCTTACTTTCTAGTTTCTTTTTCAAGTGACTCTTGGCCGAGGAAGCCGAGAAATTATCCTTGGAGGCCCGTGGAAGTTGGCTTCTTCAACTGGAAAATGAGATCTGTAAAGAAAGAACTGATAACGAAAGTTTTTATTGGTCCCTAAACCTAGACTCCATGACTTTTTTTTGTTAGAAAACTAAACACCAAACAAAACAATATGTATTCTAGTTTTGGTTACAACTATGGTTTCCCTCATTTGTCTCTCAATTTTCTCAACAGAACTCGCTTTCCCTCACCCGTGACCAACCGTGCTCAACACTTTGGGATTGTTTCGGGGGGCTTTAGGATGCCTTCCCGATCTTCATTTGGGACGTGCGACCTATGGTTGGAAATATCTTTGAGTGAAGTCTCACTCTCTACTTTAAGGTTTTGGCTAATTTTGGCCGTAAGTTTGTGAAAGTTTCACTTTTCTCTCCCAAGGTCGGTCTGGAATTGCTGGGTTTTTTTCTTTCTTGAGTTGCTTCTGGAGGTGTTTTTGGAGAACGACCGTGAGTTCCCTCCTCTCCTTATCGTCTCCTACCCTTCATCCCCTGAAATAGCTTGCTTTATAGATCTTATCCCTGAATTAAGGGATTTTTTGTCTATCTTTTGTCTACCTACCAAGCCTTTCAACAGGGTTACTTTCAACAACTTTCTAACTTGGCCAAAATTTTCAACTTCTGCAGCTGTTGAGCGTTCGGATTTTGCTATGATTTTCCCGTGCTTTCAGCAACTTATCCCTAACAAATTTTTGTCCACTTGTACTACTAATAATGGGCTTCCATCACGTACAAAGATCGGGCTGGTTGGGCAGCTGAGGAGGATATGATGGGGCCACCAATATGCCTACTTAGCAGCTCCGAATTAAGACTTAACCGTGAGGTTGGGATTCAGTTGCTGGTTTGAGTGCTTTAATCCATCAATTTGGCTGCGGTTTTTGATCAATTAGCAAGCTCATGTATATTAGTTTAAGATCTTGACTATTTTTTGCAATTGTCTCCAGCCAATTTTGCAAGAGAGTTCCTCAAAGTTGGCCATTTTCTTGCCCGAGAATACCCAATTCAATGCAATTTTGTCATTTTTGCCCGATTTGATTAATTATACCTGAACCAAGTTCAATTTCAACTCAATTGGGGGCCAAGATGATCATTTAAGGGATTGGCCAAAATTTTGCAAAATTTGTGAATTGGTCCATCAACTTTTAGAAATTGCACTTTGGCCCCAACTTGCTATTTTAATTACAATCTAACCTCTTAGGCTTGGCAAGTCACATTCAGATCATCAACTCTCACTTTTTTTTTCTTTCTGATTTTTTCTTTCTTTTTTCCATCTTTTATTAATATATTTTAAATTTTTTTCTTTTTTCTTTTTTTTTTTAAGAAAAAACATATTCCATTTAAAACACTATATTAAATGCCTAGATAATCTATATGCAAGAATTTAACATGAAATATTTTTTGTGGAAAAACAAGTTTCCATTTTTTAGAAATGATTTTTGGCAAAAAAAAAAGTGTCAACAACCATCCATTCATAGAGGCCATCTCTTATTTCAAAGCGGTTTTCCATCCATCTCTAACTTTTATTTGAATTTAATGATATCTACTTAGAAGATCAATATTAGAATATATAGTAGCGCTACGGAGTTGGTCAAGAAGATTATTGAATTGAGGAATAGAAAACAGCATTTAATAGTAATCTTGTTCACCACTCGACTATCGATGCACCTCTGCAACGACCCATCTTTCTTTGGCACAAGAAGAGCAGGGACATCACATGAACTCATGCTTTCTCTCACCATTTCTTTAGCCATGACTTCATCCACTTGTCGTTGAAGCTCTTCATGCTCTTTAGGGCTCATTTGGGAGGCTACCTTGTTTGGAATGGCAACTCTGAAACAAAATCAATACAATGCTGAATGTCTCTTGTGGGAAGAAGACAGGGTGGAATCTCTTCTAAAACAACAACATTAAATTCTTGAATCAGAGGTTTTACTTGAGAAGGGTGTTCATAATGTTCTTCATTTTCTTCTAACACCACAAGAGCATATGCCTCTAAGGATTCTTCCAAAACTTTATTAACTTAGATTTATAGAATAAATTATTTCCCTCCCCATTAGATAGTTTAGGAGTGCTCTCCATTTTAGGACCCAATGTGATTTTGACTCAATCTTTCTTAAGAGTGTAAGTATTCTTGAACCCATCATGCTTAGTTTTTCTATCAAATTGTCATGGTCTCCCAAGAAGCAAATGGCAAGCATCCATGGGAACAACGTGGCACCATACTTCATCAGTATATATTTTTTCAATGGAGAATTGAACAAAACATTGCTTATCAGCCCTTATTTCGTTCCCTTTATGAAGCCAAGAGAGCTAGTAAGGTTGTGGCTGTTTCTTCATCTTGAGGTGCAACTTGTTCACCATTGTTGTAGCCATTATATTCTCGCAGCTTTCTCAATCAACGATAATATTACACACATTTCCATGAGAAGTGCACTAGTATGAAAACTATTATTGCGAAGCCACATGCCGTCCTCACTAGGAGTAACATTCAAGACCTGACGAAGAATTATAGACTCACCTTGATCTTCATAGATAACTTTATCTTTCTCCTCAGATTTTTCATCGGTACTAAGGGAATCTTCACGTTACTTTTCCTCAAGCTCTTATTCTACTAGAGAGATTATCTTGCGTTTTGGACATTCGAATGCAACTTATCCAAACCCTTGACATTTGAAACATTGGATAGTGTGACATCCTGATTTTTCCAATTCTGATTTCAATAGATTGAGACAAGCATTTCATCTTCGTGCATATAGTTCTTTTCCCTGAGTTGGCCACTCATGTGAAAACTAGTCTATCAGGTAAAGCCGTTAAGAGATTCTAATGCATTAGACTCAAGAATTTGACCAGGAAGCGATCTTTCGACCGAGCTAATCTACAAGGGTCATTACGGCATAGTTAAAAATCGATTAGAGACCATAGATAGGTCAACTCGACAAAGGCATGTGATCAAGTGTGGGTGATTCCACCATATCGCACAATTCTTGTCAATCGGCACTAGACTGACTTTTCTGTCGTTTTGGTACCTTGTATTCGTATTTGAAACCTTGAGGTTTTCACGGCAACTGAGAGTCGCCAATGTGTCAAAGGTGTACATTATGGCTTGAAAATGATCAACCACAGGTCAAATGCACGAAAATTTCTAAAAGTTACTCGGTAGATTAGGACGCACTAGTATCGTGCCAGAGTGAAATTAACCGTGAATTTGAAATCGAACTCGGAAATTGGAAGTCTTGTTGTGTCACAAATCATTTTAGGAACATTAACTCATCTTCGGAAGTTTTTCTTACAAATCGAGTTTTCGGCGAAAAATCAAAGTATGGTTAATTTGGTTCGGGAAAATTGGTAGGCCTGCTTTTGGTCGTACTTTTGGGATTCAAGATGGTTCTATGGTCAAGTAAAAATGTGAATTGAAGTGTGGTGACATTGGATTAATTTATGGACTTCAATTTGGCTCAATTGGATGGGGATTGAATGAAATTGATTGAATTGATGTACAAAAATGTGAATTCGTATGCCATGGGGGATGAAGCAAATTGGACCTATTGGAAGATTGTAGAGGAAGATTAAAGGTGAGTGGATGGTGATGTCATGTGAGGTAATGGTGGGGCCAAGTTGGTGGGGCTTTGACAAGTGGAAGAAGCCTATTGGCTCTCACAAAGGGGCCCTCACATCACACTTCATCTCCATCCTTGATTCAAGGATTTCTTTGGGAGTTGGAGAGGAGAGAGAGAGAAGCCGTGCGAACTAGGAGCTCGTCCGGCCGCCCCTCCGCCCACTCGACCGCCGCTCGCACGCTCGCCGGAGTCGCTCGCCGTCGCTACCCGTCCGTGCTCACCGCCTCACGCGCCAGCTCGCCACTTCGCCGCTGCTCGTGCGGCCCGACCCTCCAACTCCATCATCCAGCATCGCCTGCAACAGCTCTTCGTCGCCAAGGCTACTAGAGCCACCGCCGAAGCCAGCTCATCACCGGTGCCACTTCTCCTTCACCCACGTGCCTGGCCAGGTCGCACCGCTGCTTCACCTTCGTCCGCCATCCAATGTCGTCATCCGGCGTCACCAGCAACTGCTCGTCATCGCCAGGGCCGCCGGAGGTCCCGCCTAGCCGCCAGAGCCACCGCCAGTCACCGCCTGAGCTACCGCCGTCCCTCTCTCGCCGGTTTCACGCCCAACCAACCGTTGGCGCACCTTCGTCCCACCGTGAACAATAGCCGGAGTTCCAACCAAGCTCCGATCTTCAAGGCCGGTTTTAGGTGCCTTCTGGTCCTTGCTTGGTGTCACCCCGTGGAGGTTTGTCGACCGCCTCACCGTTGTCTTCACCGGAGACTCATCGGAAAGCTATTCCCATGAGTTTAGCCTCCTAAACTTCTATTAGAGGGTTAATGATGCTTATGGAGGTTTAGTTTAAGTTAAGTGAGATTATGTGGTTAGATTAGTTTAGTTAGGTGTAGATAGATTAAGGAGTGTGATTAGTTTAGTGTATGTTTAATTAAGGTTAAATAAATGTTTAGGTTAGTATAATAATGATTTGGCCTTATTTGATTATTTTTGAATAAATAAGTATTTCGAAATTATTTAATTATTTAATAATATTTTATATTATATAAAATTATTAAAATATTATTATTTAATTAATTTGTGGAATAAATTTAATTATTTATTAAATTCCGAAAATTATTTCAGGACCTTAATTTGTTAGAATTTCGCGCCGATCGCTGCTATGTATTCAGATTATGAATTTGATGAGTGGATATTGCAAGTTGAGTGTTGATTGTGAAAAATAGGAACTTTATTCATAAAATCCCAGGTGTCGGGTTTTGACACCAAAATTGGATTTTAAAGGTTATATTAAATAATGGGCTTGGAAAAAGTGAGATATTAGCTTTCTAGTTTGAAATTAACGTGCCCCCACACACGTGAATAATTTCTTGAATATTTTTCATATAAAGAAAAGAGGCCGGGATCACTATTTTAAATGGAAGCATTGAGTGAAATGCAAAGTGTCCTGGGCCGAGTATGAATTTATTGTATGATAACTAAAAGGAAATTGTCCTAAACCGTTGAGCTGGACTTACCCCTATGTGGGATGCCTTTTACAACGGATGCGGGTTGCAGCAGATTCTGGGCCCATGCTCCTTCGAGAATGTCGTCGACGTAATGACGAAGTCGTGCCCTAAGGTGGGGAGATGATGCCTGGATAAATGCTAGTAGATAGCTGAACTGTGAGTAGGCTATGTTCTTGTGTGACAGTGAATAAAAATTGAAACGCATGTTGAGTGTTGCTGATGTGCCGGATTATGGAACGTAATTCTGTGGTACGGTATGGAACATGGCATAACAATTCGATCTTATAATCAAGACCCCTATGGTTGTTAGTTATGTGAAAGTGATTGCATTCCAATTATTTAAGTTCTTATTACTACCTGTGATTGAGTGATTTGAACTGTACTAACCTGCAGGAAGGAAATAAGACGAGGTAAGTCTTTTGTGTAGTGTGGCTAGGCTACCCTTGGGTGTATTTTCTTTCTAGTAGGGGTTTAAGGGGTGAACTTGCTGAGACAATGTCTCACCCCGTTGTGGGCCAAAATTTCAGGACCGTAGATGGCGATACCCTCGGAGTGTAATGGTATTCCAGTGCATATTACTAAGCAGGTGCATAATTTTCCCGATCCTGGAAGTCATTAGGTCTACGAGCTTGTCAGGACCACGGTTTGGGTCGAGGAGGCCATGTTTGTCAAGGTGCCTCATCGATATAGGGCGTGGTTCCGCTTTGGAGCCAATGGTTTCAGGGTTGATCCTCTTAGTGGTTTTGACATTCTGCCTGCTATGTTGGAGGCCATCCTAGGTGAGGGCGTAGCTGACCCTCCCGATGGTAGGGTGGAGGACCCATCGTCTCCGAAGGTTGATCAGTCTGAAGTGGGATCGGCGAACGAGTCCGACTAATGGTCATAGGACTGTTCCTTCTTTTTGGTGGACCGATCTTTTTGTAGGCTGACCATTTTTTGTGTATGTAAACTCTGGTGTGAATATCTATGAAAGTATGTTTGGTTTTGAACGAGTTGGTTTTTTGTTTTCCTATCCCGTAAGTTTTTGTCAGGGGTTTTATAATACGTTCCGCATACGCAATAATGAATGAATGGGGTTGGCGACATTACTTGGGAATGTCGCATTTGCATGACCTTAGCGGATTGTTCGTGTGCTCGAGGTTTCGAGGCATGGCAGATAGAGTTAGGGTGCTTGGAACTTGACGCTCCATCATTTTTAGACGTCAACTTTGGAACGGTCACCCTAATCTTAGAAGCGAATGCCCTTTCACCCTTAGAAAAGTCGTTTTTATTTTGATACTGAGAGGTACGACCACAAGCCTTTTTTAAGTTGCCATTCCACCCTAAGTGGAAGTTGACAAACATCATTGTAAGTAATAAAGTTGAACTTGGATAACATTATCGATTTCATATCGAAGTCCACCAAGGTAACGGGCAATAGTTTGCTCCTCTCCTTCAGAAACATCGCAAAGCATCATGGGGTGATCAAATTCCGCAATATATTCTTCCACGAACAGCTCCTTTTTTTGAAATCGTGGAATTGAAGGAAAGTACTTCATGGTAGTGCAGCGGTAAAAACTTCTTCAATTCTTTTCTCATCTTCTCCCACATTATGATGCGGCTTCTTCCTTCATGAGCTCTTTGTTTCTTCAAGTGCTTCCACCAAATAGAAGCATGCCTTTTGAGTTTGATAGAAACTAGCTTCACCTTTCGATCATCCGGGATGTCTTTATAGTCAAAGACTCTTTCTACATCATGCAGCCAATCCATAAATTCTTCCGATTGCATCTTTCCCTTGAGTTCGGGAACATAAACCTTTACATAAGAATCTTGCTCAATTCCATGGAAACTTTGATATTGATGTCGAGAAAGCTCTTCCTTACTTGAAGCATGACTTCGAGTATCGGCAAAGGGGTTGATGTCCTCTTCATCAAAGGGAACATCTTCTCAATCATGACGCGAATCATCACATTTGAGAAGTTCGAAGCTTTGCAAACGCTCCTATAGTTGTTACACTTGTCTCCTTAAATCATCCACCTTCACATCTCATAGGTCTCTTTCTCAAGTTGTAGAAGACTCAACATTTGGTCCACGTCAATGACAACTAGCCATTGAACCAAAGCTCTTATACCAATTTGACGCTAGAGAGATTGTAGAGAAGTAAGAGGTAAGATAAGTGAGAATCAAATTGGTTAGATTGCTCATCACTCATAATAATCTACCTAAGAGATAAAGAGCACAGCAAGAAATCCTTCTTATTCTCAAGCCAAAGGCTAAATGAATTATCACTCAAATCAAGTCTGCCTTCCTATTCATCATAGCATGTTTTTTTCTATAGAGAAACTTGGAACAATCCTCTAAGCATGAGTAATTGCTAAGACTATTTGGGAAGACAAAAGGACTCATAGGGAAGATAAACTAAATAACATTGACAATTAAATAAGAATTCTAGAAACTTTAAACGACATTTACTAAACCTTGAAAATATAAGAAATAAATGTTACTGGGTGCAAGTATCCAAGACTTGCTTGTCCCAATGTGTTGAATTAATGGCCTTTGAGTGAATGTGGACACCCTTCAAATGCACGGCTAACGAAGTATCGGTATGGTTATTAAAGTTTCGGTAACTATATGATCAGTAACACTTTCGTAGAATGGATGTTGTCTAGAAATGCTCCGGCATCACTTAGTCATTTTTACCTTAGGTGTGAAGGGAAAAATGTTAGACTCTAAATTATAACACATGTTGTGATTTTTTGTTTTTGAGTTCAGATCACAACTTTGATGCCTAATAAAATAGAAACAATGAGTGTCAAAATGAAAAGAAGATCCACTTGTTAACTCATATTTATTGCGTTAGGTTGTATATGTATTAGTTAAAATTAAACGAAGAGGTTATTATGGGTTTAGAGCAGCAAAGCCCAACTAAAAATGAGTTTTAATGGATTTAGGTAATTTCCACTTGCTACCAATGTTAATCAAATAGAAAACCCTATAAATTCTACAATCGGTCCTTTAGCCTCAACCTAATCATATTAATTATTTGCCATATTTATCGGCAATTGAAACATTCTGAGGCACCACCAAAGTTTTTGTGGTGTATCCGCTTTTTCCTCCAATAAAAACATCAATTATACAAGAATAACATCCCACGCAAACCTAACATTCTGCCATCTAATATTTTGCCAGAAAATCCGAAATAATACTTGTTGACATCTGATTTTTTGTCGACATTTTAAACATCTTTTTTGCAAAAATATAAAAAAAATATAAAGAGCCAAAAAGATTAAAAAAAAAAAAAAAAAAAAGAATGAATGAAAACATTAAAAAAAAAAAAAAATGAAAAGAAAACAAGAAAAAAAAAACGTAAAGAAAATAAAAAATAAATAAAAACAAAATAACGGGGGGAAAATCGATTCTCTCTTGGGGGCACACACTCTCTCTCGTTCTCGGGGACTCTCTCTGCAAGAGGGCCGAACGAACTCTCTCTTGAAGTGGGGGGACTCTCTTCGGCGAAGACGGTGGCGGTTACAGCAACGGCGACGACACCAGCGGTTCTCTGCTCGCCGGATTTGGTCCTCTGATTGCCGGATCTAGCTCGATCCAAAGCCGACGGCAACCACAGCGACGACGATGGCGAATCTAGTTCGGCCGATCACCCTCGGAAATCGAAGACCGATGGTCGGGTATCGCGAAGGGGCTCTCAATCGCTCTCGGTTCAGGTGGTTCTGAAGGTTTCCCGGCGGATTTCTCTCGGTTTGGGGCGGCGGCGACTTCAGCGGCGACGACGACGACGACGGCCAGTGGTGACAGCCGTTCCCGATCTGTACCTCTCTCTGTTCTGGCTCGGCGGATTGTTCTCGCTCGCTCGATCAAAGACGGAACGGCCGGACGAGAAGCTCGACAGGGATTCGGTTTCCGAGAATCAACAGCGACGGTAGCGGTAGCGTCGGCTTCCGATCTTTTCTCCGTTCCGTTTCTCAGGTAACTCTCCTGCAGCTGCGAGGCTCATATTCACGTAGTCAGCAGCGGTGGCGACAGCGTCGACGGCAGTGACGGCTTCCGATCCTTCGCCGATTCATTCAAGACGAGCGCAGGTGCGGTGATGCTTACTGATGCTGTATTTTGGCTCATTCTCTATCCCTTTCTGACCTTAGCAGATTATAGGCTGAATCTTCTGGATGTTTGTTTGCACTCGATCAATGCTTTCTTCCTCCTTGGTGACACCATTTTGAATTGTTTGCGGTTCCCTATGTTTCGCTTTGCATTTTTCGTTCCATGGACGGGCCTATGTGTCATTTTCCAATGTATCTTCCACGCTTGTGTTTCAATCTGGTAGCCATATCCGTTTCTGGACTTGTCATCATCATATGCTCCTCTTTGATACCTCGGAGTGGCAGTCATGCATATTCCATGCTACGGCATCTTTGTTTTGATAATTAGGCTCAAACACATCTTGTTGTTGAGATGGTTCCCAGAATCTCATCAGAGTCCGAAACAAGGAATAATTAGATGAGGATTTTAGCGTAGTAGTTCTGCTCTATTAGACGAGTTCTCGCCACCGTTTCTGGCGGCTGCTGCAGTTCCCATGGTCCACAAAAGATAAGAGTAATCATTCAATCGTTGTTTGCAGAAGAAGAGTGGCTGGAGTTGTGTATTGCATTTCCATTAATGAAATGTACAAATTGTCGATGGTCTAGCATTAGATTAACTCTTGCTGAGTTCATTTTTTTTGTACTGAATTCTTTGTGGGGTCTATGAAAACCTTCCTTTTTGGCTTCCTGTACTGTAATGTGGCTGTCAGTTTTCCTTGGCACGTATTGGCATTTAGCACCAGTTTCTGGAAATTTGTTCTGACGTGTGCTCTGTTTTGAATAACCTTCTGTGCAAATGACTTGATACGAGCTGGTTGCTGTGGTTTTCTGTATTCGAAGTCTTCATGAAAGTCGAAGACGGTTCGAATATCTTTCCAATGAGCTATAGAATGCCCTGATTGAATTTCATTTGATATGGTTTTCACATGTCTAAAGTTCTGTCCAGAATCTGTCCTGTTTGGGACCTGATGCGTGTGCTCAAATTTGAGCTAGTAAACATGCTTTGCTGGAGTTGAATCTTTCATGAGAGTCATTGGAAATTTCATAAGCTTTCTAACAAGGTATAGCTTGAATCAAATGGTCATCGTTAGCAAGGTCAATGGCTTCCATAAAGTCACGTTTGAGTTGCTGCAATCTATACTGTTGGATTTTTGCTCTGTTTCTTTTCTGTTTTCATATAGATTTTTGTGAACAAAGTAGGACTTCGATGTCTTATGATAGATGATCAGGACATTTCCTTCTATATACTTGGACTTTCATAGATTTTCTTTATGTCTTCATTTCAATGAATATCATCCATGTTTTGTTCAATCCCTGCTGTGATTTTAACTTATCGTGTTGCTGTGAAAATGTCTTCAATCAAACTCCTTAAGAGCATATTTGATGCTTGATGCCTTCTAAACATACTTAGAGCATATCATAAGCTTCGCAATGATGTATGGGATGCCTCATTTGAGGATCATTGACCATGTAAAAACCATGCATCAAGTCGATATACTACAACTGAAATTGTCATGCATTTTGCTTCTAATGACAAGTCACATATCAATGTTAATGGATTTGTGTGACCTTTTGTACATAGATTTAGGGTCGAATGTCTAAATCAAACTTTTTCTTCACATTTAACCTTACGTCATGTTCAAATTTCATGATTTTCATGCATTGATTAGATCACTTGGTAAGTCTATTATCATACATCATTTTCTGGTTTGCTTGTGATTGATTTGCATGCTTTAGCGATCGTTGCTTTTTGACCATGAATTTGATCTTACTTGAACTTGATACATCTTAGGAAATTTCATTCATGAAACTTGTTCTTCATGAAATGCTTGATGTTCTGTGCTTTTCTTAGAACCAATCATACATGCATGGGTTTTACCCCAATTGCTTTGATCTTATTTGTGATGTTTGTTTCCTTCCACTGTATATACCTAGTTATAGGTTTTTTAGATTAGGTTTAGATTAGGACCCCGAAGATGGAGAAGACGTGAAGATGGTGGAGGTCGATGTCCACCCCGACCGTTGTCATGTAATATTCATTTTCCCGACATATGTCTCGGGTTTCATTTGTTGTATAAAACCCGACGAGTTGCGGGTCTTTCTCTCTTTTTCTCATACATTTCTCTTTCATATTTTTAGGATTACATGATAGATTTACTATTTTTCCTTGATTGTTTACTTACTGTCTTGCAATTTTAATTTCATTGATTGTTTTCTTTTTGTGCTTTTCTAGAAATAGAATAGAATGAAAATGATCAACCACGCATGATCACTTAGTTTAGGACTGATCCTGAAAATGTAAAAAGGAAACGTATGGACATGTTAGGTAAAATACAACATACTGTTTAGGTACCGAAAGGGCGCTAATAGCAATATTAGTGTAACCCAAGTTCCCGAACCTAGATATCTGGTTGCGTAGGAATCGAGGGAACACTCCTTACCCTCGATTGGGTTTTCTAGCCGATCCCCGAAAAGAGGCTAGTGGTGACTTCCGTCTATTTTTAGGATGTCATAAATGATTAGACTGTATAAAATTCGCTGTCACGCGGGGTACGAGCTTGGGAGAGCTCATGATCTTGTGATCAAGTACTCCTAAACCCGACCTTTCTTCCCTTTGACTCGAGGGCGGCGAGATCGGGTTGCGACAATACTATTTCTTAATATTTTCTACTCGAAAAAAAAAATATTAAGTCCGGTGAAGTTAGCGAAGTGATTGCTTGACATCACACAAAAACAAAGATGCTTGACAATCTTCTCCACTAATCCTCCTCATAAAATTCAAAAAGAAGAAGAACATGGATTGTGTTGGGTATGGATTGACTCCGAATGGGATTGGACATATGCTGCTAAAATTGGATTTCATATTAATAGATTGATATGAATTAAATGAGTTAATTTGGATCGGACCGATTTTCGATCTACCGGAAACCAATCAGACTCAAAGCAACCCTCCCATTTAACAGGACTTGAGTTATGACGCACCAACAAAAATATGTCTAATACCCTAAATAATCCTCAACTTTAATTCTAGTCCGAATTCTATCATAATTTTTTTTATCCCATAAAACCCCCCAATTATAGGTTTAGTCTTAATTCTTCCCTAAATATATTTTTTTGTCTCATAAAAAACAAACAACATTTACTTGAGTCTTAAAATTGCACCACCTAACCCTCCATCTAAAATTTCTTGTTGACAACGGAGAGATGGTAAACTATTGAGCACAAAACCTCCAACTATAGATTTAGTCTTAATTCTTCCCTAAATTTTTTTTGTCTCATAAAAAACAATCAACATTTACTTGAGTCTTGAAACTACACCATTTAGCTCTCCGTCTAAAATTTCTCGTTGACAATTGAGAGATGTAAAACTATCGAACGCAAGCTCTTCGATCATCCCAAGATGAGTGTTACAAGGTTCAAGACTCCTAACCACAAGAGGTTGAAGTTTGAGCGCAAAATCGAAGAACCCCGCGCAAGATGGAAGGAAGTCTCTCTTAAGAATAAGAGCAATTGAAGAACTCAAACCCAAGTTGCTCTAGTTTTTACCCGAATTTCAAATCCAATACGTTATTTAGGCTGACATGAAAATTGATCTTCACAAGACATCTTCTTGGATCTAAAATTGGGGGAAAAACTAGAGCAATGACGTGGAAATGCCATGTAAAATCACTAAGGGCAATTTTGGTTGGAGGGTTAATTGGAGTAGATATGGGATTCGAGTAAATGGAAATTTTTTATGAGATAAAAATTCTAGGGTAAAATTGAGACTAGATCTGAATGGGTTTTTTTAAGGGTATTAGGCCCCATATATGCCGTTTTTATGTGTCTTGTTCCATATTGTTAATCTAGATTAGATCAGAGTAGGTCAAGTCGAAAATGGTTTGACTTAAATCGGGTCGAAAAGGTTTGACTTAAGTAGATCCACTTAATCCGTTTTGATCTATTTCCTTGCAATGCAAATCTAGTAACCCAAACTAGACCTAGCCATTAGGTTAATGAATTACTAAGTGCAAGGCTTAGCACGGACTCTCTCAAACCCTACCAATCCCAACCTGGTACTCAATTCAATTATAATAATTATCTTACCTATTGGAACAACCATGTGGGAGTACATTTTACTTCAACGAACCAAAAATTCGTTAATGAATTACTAAGTGCAAGGCTTAGCACGGACTCTCCCAAGCCCTACCAATCCCAACTTGGTACTCAATTCGATTATAATAATTAGCTTACCTATTGGAACCGCCACTAATTGGTTTTGGGTTGATTAGACACCCAAATAAAATGTGGAAGTACATTTTACTTCCACAAACCAAAAATTCGCACAGGCACTTGATACATTTTCTCTTAATTTTCTCTTTATTTTGAAAACGTTTTGCATGCAACTTTTGCTAATTTTTGTAATATTATGCCACTAACATATAACATATGACAATGAAAATGCACAAGTGATAAAATAACATCCAATGATTATAACCATTAATAAATTATGGAAAATAATCTAATAACCTGGACATAATCGAAAAGCAAGTATGAACCAGAAGCACAACGTCGTGGGAAGCAACTAGAAGGATGCAGCACTAGTGACCAGCAGCAAATAGCAGTGATGATGGCATAGTAGCAGTAGCAAACGGCAGCAAAACGACGACAACAACAGTGAACAGCAGTAAATAACAGCAACGGTAAACAGCAGCGAGCGACAGTAAACAGCAGTAAAGAACAGAAGAAATTTATGACAAACAACAACAACGCAGCAACGAACAGCAACAGTGCAGCAACAACAAGAAGCGACGAGCAAGGGCAGCGTGGCAGCGGCAACCATAGCGTTACAAAAGCAACAGCAATGGAGGTCTTCGGTGATGGCAGGGCTTTGCAGATGCTGTTGGTTCCGAGGACTGAGGACTCAAGGAATGGACTACGCTATGGTATGTGCAGGGGACCACAGCGTCATGAGATCACCGGGAAGCTTAGTATAGTGAGACAATGATGTGAGAAAACTGATGCCAATACCTTGTTCCTCTCCCCTCCTTTTAAATGGCTCCGAGCATCCCCTTCTACGAGCAATTTTGGGAGTTCCCTTTTCTCATTGCCTTAATTCACGGTCTGCAAATTGGCGCACTTTTTTCTTGGAAAGCTTAATCTTTCCTTTTTCTAAGCTACTCAACTTCAAACGCTTTGATTCCTTCATTTTTATCAAATTTCTTGCCTTCTTATTCACCTGCTTTCTTGGCTCTTGATCCTTAATTGGAAATTTGGCTCCTCATTCACCAAGATTTGAATATCTGTTAAAGCAAGAATGACCGGTCAGAATTCCCACCTTCCTCACATAATCAATCAAACTGATCCCCTCTTGCTTTCCTTTCATTTGCTTACCACGCTGACCAATCCTTGCTTCACTTTCCTATCATTCACGAAAAGTATCCCACCAATTCCTCCATTTAGTTGACCGAAATTTGCTGGATTGATTGGTCTCCTTATCGCAACTAGAAATCTCATTATACGCCACTAAGATGCAAGATTTCTAGGCTGAATTTCGGCCGTGTGTATATTCTTTCCATATTGCTGTGAATCTCATCTATTATTCATTTCATCGACTTTGCGATCTCATGGCCAGATCAATTTTCGATCGCCCCCAATCATGCGTCTATTATCCTTTTCTTGCCAAGGACAGCCCATAATTTCTAGGGGTGAGCATGGCTTTAGGGTAGAATCTAGAATCTAAGAACCAGATTAGTGGAAACTTATAAGTTTCAGGTTCTAAAGTGTGCATGATAGATTCCAAGTTCCAAAAAATGAGGAAACTGTTTTGACAAATAGGTTACAGGTTCTTTAATTGGAGAAACTTGAAACTTGGAACCTGTAACTTAGAATCTAGAACAAGTTTTAATGTTTTTATCGGTTCATATATTCATGTGATCTTGTGACATAGTTTAAGCTTCCATTTTATGATTGAAACTTTTACTATTAATGTTCACATTTTCCGTGTGTCTTTATGATCAGTGAATTGTGCAAACAAGCGATGGTCATTAAAAGTTTTAATTCACTGCAATCATTCAATTAGTAATATAGGTGGAACTTGATAAACCTTGGAACCTATGATTGGGTAGGCTCCAGGATCTAAGGTATGCAAGTACGTTTCAAGTTCCAAAAAATAATGAATCTATTCCAATTTGTAGATTCTAGATGGAATCTATACACGGAACCTAAAAATACTCACCCCTAATAGTTTCCTCTTCATTCCGCTCAAAAATCTTGCAACGATCAAGCTTCTTGATCCGTACATGTTGACTGAGTTTGCACAGGCTTTTCTTTCGTTTTTTTTTTCTCTCTTTAGGCTGCCAATCAGATTTGTTTCCTTTTTGCTCTCGCTCACCATTCACAGCTAGCTATGATCACTGCATGCAATCTTTATTCAAACAAAAAGGGAATATTGAGTCGATCGCAATGCAATCCAATGCCACTTACGACCGCGCCGACTTGATTGCAATTTAAGTGGACCTATTTCTATTAAATAAAGGTGTCGGTAATGCCTATAATGCAAATGTGAACTAATGTTAATGATTTTTTTTGTTTAGGGTCAATCCCTAATTTTTTATGCAGTAAATAACTAAACTTGAAGCCAAAATTTAGATGTCAACATTTTGAGGTAATATTTATTTTGGATTAGCTAGTATACGGAAGATTATTAGACTCTATTTATTGGGTTGAGACAAGGAATCTGCACTAAACAACTATGGGGTTTGACCTTAAAGACAGAAAAAGGATATTGGAAGTGTCAACCTTATTGTATGACGCACGGTTTATTGTCCACACTTTGCAAATGATCATTTTAAATCTAATACTTTTAAGAATTAGTTATTTAAGATGCTTCGTAACTTGGCTAGCCAAAAAATCCTTTGTGAACTTATTAAAATCACTAACGTGCGCTCCGCGGCTTTTATAAAATATACAAAGATACAACGCTGCAATTATGATGAGAAAATCGACCCAAGACAACATCATTTACCAGACAAAGAATAAAAGATATGACGCGAAACATATGATGAGAGCATCAGCCCAAAACCAGTCCGTTCACAAAATCAATCGAGTTTCAAAAGTTCAAGAAACAAATTTTGGCACAATAGTTTTGACAGTTCTAGTGTTTTTTTCCCACTGTTTCAATACGTCCCTTATAGGATGCAATAGATGGATGCCAAGAATTTGAAGTTGATCAGCTAAATTAATTGGTATATGTTGGACATACCCAATGATCTTTATCTAACAAATATGGGCGGCGAATTACAACATCATTATCCTGAGTTTCTCATGCTTTTTTCTCCAAGTTAGAGCCCCAAACTTACTCCAGTGTAGGCGGAGTTGGTTGTACGTGCAAGCTGTTCTGGAATATGGTTGCCAGTGCAATTCAAAGGTATAGACTTAACCGATTTATGAACCCTAAGGAGTGTTCTTCGACTTTTCAAGTAATCGAGTCACCAAGTCTAAGCCCCTGGATCAAAAGAAAAATTCCTCATATGTTTGCATCTTTCATCTAGAAATGGGATGACGAAAGAACACTAACATCAAAGGAAAAAAAAAAAAAAAGTCAATCTATTGAAATATTGCTCATATTAGGAGAAGGTTAATAACTCAACGGCAAGAATTAATCATATTCCCACCAAAAGTCATTTTCTTGACTTGCCACTTCCACTTTTTCGTCGTTGAAGATTCTTGCTTTCGCAAAATTCCAACACATGGTTCATATTTTTCTTTCGGAGTATCTGCGACATTATTGGAGATGCTAATTCAGCTAATTTTCACCCTTTATCATTAATTTAAAGCTGCCCATGCAATATTCAACGGCTGTAACCGTTTGCGGCATCAAATGTCTACAAAGATGTCTATAATTCACGATCTTCGAGCCCCGATTCAAGTTTAAAACACCAGCATGCATGCCCGAAAATTCAAGCCCGAAAAGTTTGAAATACAACGGGCCAAATATTTTAGAATATTTGGCAAGACCAAAGAACAAAAATCAATTATGATAATGGTATTTATAATACAGACGTTTGTACTATAAAATTCTTCGAGGTCAGCAAGAGAACGTAAGCGACACTTTGTCTTCATTGAACAAGAACTTTTGGCACAATGACCCACACATTGATTGAAGACGTACATCAAGTTCACTTATGACAAATTGAATATAAGTACTTTACGTTAGAGGCTGTGAAGCTAGATAGAAAATCTTTTTCATTTATGGAAAATTGAGTTTAATAAGCATACATTGTGAAAGCATTCTACTATAGCCAGTTGTGCACCTAATTGTGGAAAATAGTCGTACATGATCCCAGAAATATTTACCATTACATGTTTACACGGTGTAAGTGCCTTCGTTGCCACAACATGCTTACAAAATGACTGTTGATTACATCCTTAATTGAGGGAAATTTTCCTAATCTGCATCTTTAGCCGGTTGACTTCTTTAGGATTTCGAGAGGGAGACATTGTTTTAATCCCTCCTGCAAATTAGGAATACTTTTTCATGAAAATGCGAAATAAACATATTCTAAATTGTGCACACTTGACCGTGGTTAGAGAAAATCTTTTCTCTCAGGGGGAAGAAGAGAGGTTGAATTAATGATACAGGTATAGGATTTAATTAGGGAAAATGAGAATCACATGATATTTAAATACTAACTCAACTTGGAATAAAGAATTCTTTTTTTTTCCAAAGTAAACTGATTAAATCGTCTTTTAAAATAAAGATAAAATGTCACGTCACCTCATGCATCATGAAATATACAAACACATGATTTCATTTTTGAATCCTGTGACATTTTAAATATACCATACATTAACATCTAATAAATGGATTACAATATGAACAGAGTGTATTGATATCATACCACATAAATTGTTAAGCACATGCTTTCTTTGGACTTTGGTATAGATATATAATAGAAGTATGTTATATGCAGATATATGTGGCATGTGGTTAATAATGTATCAATTCTTATCACTGATCAACCTTAATCCTCATTATTGCAGCCCCACTAAAATATTTTTCAATTAATCAAGTGTCATAACGATGGGCCTAAAAAAGGAAACGTCGGATGGCGAATTCATTTAATCAAAACTTTAGATCCAAAGCCAGAGTATCTAAGTCGACAGCATAATCGAATGACTGCCCTCTGCATATCCATAGCCCTAAATTACTCTTCATCTGCAATTGAAAGGGAAGAAACGATCTACAGAAACATCAAGCTAGGCCCAAAAAACCAAGTTCAACGAATGAAAACAGAAAATTCATTTTTATTTTTCAGTTTCAAGCTCGGGTCGCTGAGAAATACGTAAATAATGCCCCACGCAGTGCATGCAGAAAATCTGAAGTATTTTGGAAGTTATTTGAAGCCTTTTTAGGGAAAAAAATAACAACGTAAATGTACGGATCAGCTGTCCTCACTTTGAAGATCGCGTCGGCATTTTGCAAATACGGCATCCCAATAAATTTTTCATATCACCGGACTGTCGGCCATGTGTATTTCCAGGGTTTGGGACAATATCATATCTACAACGTCAATAGTATGCTCTAAAAATAACGATTGATGAACCGAACACGTTATTATATTCTCCTTTTTGATTGCAAAGCAACAAAAGATTTGTCTATTAAATCAAAGAAACTGCAGTCACATGCGCTACGTAGACATGATCTAGGCTCTCCCGCGCTAAAAACATTGTCCTTTCCAAGTGACATGCCAGCATAAAAATTATCAAGTTTGTACCTAGACTCACTAAATATAACATATCATGATTGCAATCTTATGTTTAAAAAAGTGGAACCTATTGGCGAAAGATTCGAGGATCTACTGTACATACTCCACGCCACGATGATCAGAAAAGGCAACCACGTGACGAATATAATAACGCTGACGAGAAAGATCAAGTACCAATTTAAAGGACTTCAATTTAAACTCCCCATTTAATGCGATTATATATACCGTCAAGCGTCGACTCTCGCCACAGCATATTCCGCACAGAACCTCATTCAGTCCCTAACCTCGCATTTCTCTCCACTATTCAGAATCAACATGTTGGCAACAAGTTCAACAATATCGGATACGGATGTTGCTCTACTAGAGTCTATCCGCCAGCATCTTCTCAACGACGATGACTTTGAAACCCCGGCAAAAGTCGCCCAAAATGTTCAATTCCACTGCTCAGATTCAAGCCTCAACACATCTTGGTCGCCGGAGACAACCGTGTCGTTTGAAGCAAATGATTACAACGACCTGGGCATCTATCATGACCCCTCGATATACGCCGTCGGGTCCGAATCACCCAGCTCGTCAAATGAGCAACCGGTCGTGGATTATGGAGACGTCAAAGCAAATGGGGCACAGCCAGGAGGGTCTCACTACCGGGGAGTGAGGAGACGGCCATGGGGGAAGTATGCGGCGGAGATTCGGGATCCGAAGAAGAATGGCGCAAGGAGGTGGCTGGGAACCTACGAGACACCGCAGGAGGCCGCTCTGGCTTACGACCGGGCCGCGTTCACGATGCGTGGGGCCAAGGCCCGGCTGAATTTCCCTCACTTGGTCGGTTGCGACGGGGTGGAGCCGGTGAGGGTGACTCGGAAGCGGCAACGCTCACCAAAGGCTGAGAGCGGCTCGCCGGATCCAAATTGGAGAAAGGAGGATTTGATTGGCCTGGCAAGCGAACCCCATGAGCTTAATGGCTACCTCCTATCGTTTCAATAGAGGAGGACTTGAAATGGAAAAAATTGAGAGGTTTTATGTGATGACTTTTTGTCATTGTGTAACGGAACATGTGTTAAGTGTAAGAAGCATATGTTCTTTCTCTGGAGATTAGAAAACGGACTTTCAATGATATCTTCCAAAAAAAAAAGAAGAAGAAGAAGAAGAAGAAGAAGAACTCGTAGAACTAATTTATGTCTGGCTAGTGTTTTTAAGCAATTTCATTTTTCACACCACCTCTCATTGTCCCCCTCCCCATCTTTTCCAAACAGAACATTAGTGTCCTAACCCTGTTTGTTCGGAATTAAGTAAAACAAGGACATAATGAAAGCATCCCGGGTTTTAATATGCCGACTATTTTCGTCAATGTTATGTAAATTGAACATTTCCTTACAGAAAACATTTTGACCTCTGCATTGTCTTTAGCTAACAATTCCTTGGTTCCTAAATTTTTTATAAATTGATATCTATGCAACAATTATGTGAATTTTGGACATTCACTTCTGAACTCAGGGTTATCAGGTATAAGATCCATGGACTAACAGACAATCAGGATGGGCCGTTAAGGTTCCAAACTCTTTCGCTATGATATTATCTAAAACTTGGTACTCTTGATTAGGTCATACTTCTTTCTCTAGATTAGGTCCTCTAATTGGTTACTTCAGTTCCATTGGCTGCAAATAATTTTGACTACTTGCCACCTAAGTTGGGAAAATATCATGTTTTATCGATTGATCTTAGTAGATCTATCTTTTATGCTTACTTTGATCTAATTCGCTCTAATATTTAGATTGTCTCCAACCCATTATGAGAGGATCTCACTATTTTATGATTTTTTTTTACGTTTGTTCTTATTATAAATGGTTTCATCTCATAAAAAAATCAATCTAAACTTGCTTATATCCTACTTCGAATTTGTTGCCGCTACAAAAACACAATTTTCTAGCATCGCAAAGTGTTTCTTACATAATGCCAAGGAAAATAAAGAAATAGAGCCTTTGAGAATTCTTTCACAAAAACGGTACTATTATTCATCCTTTTTGTCCAGAAACTTACCTGCAAAATGGTCAAACAAAGGGTAAGCATAAGCATTTGTAGATTGTATGCAATTTTCTAATCTCAACCTCTTTCCTTGAACAATTTCGGAGTGAGTCTAACCATATTGCTATTTACACCATCAACCATACTCTATTATCCACGATAGGTAATAGCTTTCCTTGTGAGCGCTTGCATAATAGTGTTCCTAATTATAATTTTCCTCTGATCTTGAACATTGCTTGTTTAGTGCATCTTCAACAAAATGAACGCATGAAGATAGAACCTCATGACTAACTATTTTGCTTACTCCGGTATGGCATAATGCACAAATGATATAGATGTTGGAATCCTGTCTCTAACTATCTTTGTATATCTGGTGTGCATCTTCTACAAAATGAACGCACGAAGATAGAACCTCATAACTAACTATTTTGCTTACTCTGGTACCGCATAACGCGCAAATGACATAGATGTTGGAATCCTGTCTCTAACTATCTTTGCATGCCTGGTCATTTTAACTATTGGGAACACAAGATGTTTTGATCTCAATTCTTTCAAAATTCTCTCAAGCTGATCCCCTCTTTACGAATCCTTCAATGAATTTATTATTTGAAGATGACATACTTGGCTATACTAATGAACATTCGTCTTTGAGTTTCTCTTCTCCTAATCTTGATACAGTGGGTATTTCTAGTGATACTAGTTTGGTAGTTCATTACATGTTTACACCATCTAATGATTCTTCACCCTTGGTCATTCCCTCCTCTCCTATTCATCGTTCCCCACGTGTAAATTAACCTTTTATTTGACTTCATGATTTCCATTGTTACTCTACCATTGCTTATTTTGATGAGCCTTGTAGATATATAGAGAAGTTAGTATTTATCCTCTTTGGTAACAAGCATTAGCTAATGAATTGTAGACTTTAGACAAAATTCATACTTGGGATTTGGTTGCTTTGCCCCTTGAATAGTCTATCGTAGGTCATGAATAGGTGGATTAAAATAGGCTTATCATGCATGATATTTCAAGTTTAGCTCGGACCTAGAATGCATTGGCTTGACATATAGTCCCTATAACCAAGCTCTCTTTGAAAATCTTGTGGCTATATCTTTCTACTTTTTTATGTGGATGACATGATTATTAGTGGCGATGATAATATTGACATTACACAGTTCTAGTGGTATCTCAAGCAACAATTTGAAAAGAATAATCTTGGACAACTTAGCTATTTTCTTGGATTGGAGATTGTTTTTGGTTCCTCCAATTATTATTTTTCTCAAGCCAAATATGTGCCACGGATTTTTATTTTTTATTTTTTGAATAGGACAAACTGATTGCATAATCTCTGTAACCCGCATGGAAGATTATTGCCAAATAACAAAGATGATACTCATTTTTTCAATCCCTCACTCAATTAGCAATTGGTCGGTGGCCTTTTATATCTTACTAGCACTCATCTTGACATTGCTTGTGTTGTTCGAATTACCATTAAGTTCATGACTACACCATCTACAACTCACTATGTTGCAGTTTTTTGAATTCTAGGCAAGTAACCCTTTTGATCATCAATCCACTAGAAGCTACTACTTCTTCATGGGTAACTCATTTATCTCATGGCATGGCAAGAAACAAATGGTCGTTGCTCGATTTAGTACGAAAGCAAAATATAATGCTCTTATTAATACGGCATCGAAATTATTGTGGTTGTGATGGTCATTAGATGGCATTTGAGTATGTTATTGTAGTGAGACAGTCATTCATTACACAACTAGAATTCTATTCAAATAGCACATGATGATATTTTCCACAAGCATACTAAGCTTAAAGTAAAAGTCCAGATGTATATTCACGTGATTCTTGTCTTCCTCTTATTATAACAAGTCGTCGCGTCTTCCAACTCATTTTCCACGTGCTGTTTGCTATTCTTGAAATCATTTGTGCACGTGCTGTTCCTGAAGTAGGCGAATAGGTTAAAATTTCCTTGATTTGGGAATCCACACCGCCTGATAAGACAAAAAGCTCTGACTAAGCAATGCGTGTTACCGTACTGTTAACCAATAAAAAAAACCTGCCTTACAAAGTAGTCTTATAATCTAATTTCTCTCTATGTACTTTTAGGTTTATTTTTTTAATTCGATTGAAATCTTTCGATTAACGTGTTTTGACCTTCTTTAAATGCGAAGCACTTCAAACTTTACAAAATACACGCATAAGAACTTGAAACTTTTGGTACAGCATGCCAAAACTTTCACACGGCACTTACTTAAGTGTGAAAACCTTTTTTTTTGTTTACTTGAGTGCCACATCAGAGAAAAATCAATCACTTGAGTACCAATTCCGGCCAAATGTCCTATATGGAACTTTTTAAAATTTTTTTGAATATTTTGTTTTTATTTACATTTTCTTTTTTTGTTTTTTTTCTTTAGGACTGGCGAGGGTCCACAGCCACCTTGCCCAAGTTGGGCGAGGCCGTGAGGGCCCTCGTCGATCGTTGTGCAATCGTGGGCGACGCCGCCTAGAGTAGATGAGGGCCATTAGGGCCTTGATGACTACTGGTGAGGCCACGACGGCCCTCGGCCACTTTAGGCGAGGTTGCTTGAGGCCACCCAGAGTTGAATGCCGCCTAGAGCAGGTGAGGATTGTCGCAACCTCGCATAGGATCTTTGCGGCTGAAGGTGAGGCAGCTTTGCCCAATCTGGATGAGGCAGCCATGGCTAATAAGGGTTGCTGGTGACCCTCACTAACCCTAAAGAAAAAAAGGAAAAAATAAAAATAAAATTCAAAAATACAAATAAAATATTAAAATATTAAAAAAATTCCGGTGGGGTAAATCGTAAGGGGCACTCAAGTAATAGATTTTTTAAATTTGTAACACTCAAGTAAAAGAAAAAAAAGTTTTGGTACTCAAGTTAGCACCGTACAAAAATATTAGTACTTATACTGTTCTTATCCCAAAATACAGATATTAATGTATAAGTTGACATTTAATTCTTTTGTAATATTTTAAAATATAAATAGTAATTTATGTTTTGATAGGAAAGTAAAAAAGTATAATTTGCTTTTATTTAAATGGAATCAATGAGCCCTTGAATTTTCAAAATAAACAACTACGAGGGTCATAATCAAATTTGATTCATCACATTGAATTTCCCTTTTTTTACACGCATTAACGGTCAAAATTATTTTACCCACACATATTAGGTGCACAAATTTTGGACTTTCCTCGTCATAACCACCTTAAGTGTGAAGGGACATGCGTTTGACTCTAGGGACATATGTTAGACTCTAAATTATAACATGTGGTGGGAATGGCCTCAATCCGGATGGTATCGGATGTGAATTAAAATTGTATTAGATAGTAATATGTAGATATAAATTATATGATTCAATTTGAGTCGGACTCATCTTTTATCCATCCAAATTCATTGGACCCGGCCTACCAATTTGATAGATCTTGAGACAGTACATGGTGTCAATATGTGGATATAATACCTCTTTACCCATGCTTAAAAATTTTCCTCTGAAAGTAATTAATGAGAATCCAGTATGAATAGATAAAGATATCCATGTCGTACGAAAAAACCAAGTTAATCATACTCTAAGAGATGGATAAAAGGTCCAGGTGAAATTAAAACTCTTTCACACCATTGTTGAAATGATTCTATGAAAAGGATTTATGCATGAAGGTAGTAATTCAAAGGACGCGTATGAAAAAGTGTGGTTATAATTATTTATCATATGCATGGGACAGAATCGACAAATTGTACTTCGAAAACAACGCTTTTCCGCCCCCAAGTTTTTATAAGAAAATCCACAGCTAATTACCTTCCAAATTGTGATCTCCCAAATATATTCTTTTGATTTTTGTTTTCCGCTTAGGTGATATATATTTTGGATTAGCTGGCAAGTGGAAGATAATGTACAATCTGTCGATTGGATCGAGATGAGGAACTCACTGAAAGAACTATAAGGATAAAAAGACAGGAAAATGATACTAGAAATGTCAAAATTATCATACGGTATACAGTTTAACATCAAAAAGTTGCAAACTACCTCTTTGATTCTAAAACTTCTAAAAGTTAATTATTCAAGTTACTGCCAAATTTCAATCATCATAGCCGATGAAGCCAAAGCTGCAACGCCGCCTACTCTTCCGGTGACTACAACTTTGCCGATCGGGGCCTCTTCGGCGCCACCAACCTCGCCTCCATTCATGTCCTCAGTCGATCACCCGCCGATGCTTCCCTCCACAACTAGCCTCGGGATTAATCCTAGCAACCTCGGGGTTCTTATGTCCAATTTGGCCAGCGCCCAGGCTGCCTTTGAGATCTTCCGACAGTCAGGCCGCTCCACCATCGCACGATCCGCGCAGATTGAAATTGAGGTTTGGGATAGGGTTTTGGTTTGACAAGTAATTCTAACCTAGTTTCTCAATTTAATTGGCGGCTCGATTGGGTTGTCAATACATCGTCTGTTTGGCACATTAAGGATTGATTTCTCTGTCGAGTAACATGTAATGATTATCCTTAAAATAATGCCACATGAAATTTTTCAGCAAGTCAAGTCACCGAATAATCAAAATTGATCGATTTATAGAAGTTTGGGAACCAGAGTTCGGTACAAGAATGTGAGCCATAGAAGAGTTTTGATTCTTCAAGTGTTGTTATCCCCCTATTTTAATATGTGGGTTAGAGGATGCAACCAAGGATCCAAAGCAGAAATAGATATATGCCAAAAATTTGAATGTTATCCCCCTAAGTTAATTGGTGAATGTTGGATATTCCCAATGATGTTATCCAAAAAATATGAAGAGCAAAGTATAACCTCACTCTCCTAATGTTACTTATACTTTTTTTCTCTAAGTTAGAGCCTCAGACTTACCCCAGAACTGATGCAGTTGGATGTATACATTAAGGGTTTTTCCAGCTAAAACATTAGAGCTCATCCATTCGAATCTCACAAACTGCACACGAATTGCTTTAGATGTCAGTTTGTTGTTTAAGCCAAAGGTTTAGATTCAACTGGTTCCTGAAGTCTACAGGGTGTCCTATGAGGCTTCATACTGTACGCAATTGCTTGTGGTTAGAGTTATCTGTGCAAACCAAAGGTTTGGACTTAACAAATTCATAAAAATTTGCAGGGTTTTAAGAAACTTCAAGTAAGCGGTAGTTATGCCCGTGTCCCTGAATTATGACCACTCAAACGTTTGCATCTTTCATCTAGAAATGGAATTAAAAAAACAATATGGGATGACCGAAAGAACAACAACATCGAAGGAGAATAAATAGGTCAACATACTGAAACATTGTTAAAATGAGAAGGATAATAACTCAACGACAAGAATTAATCATACGCCGACCAAAAAAAAATGTTGACACATAGTTCAAGAGTTTCTTTGGCTGTATCTGTGACATTATTGGAGATGCTAATCAAATAATTTTTCGCTCTTTATTATTAATTTAAAGCTGCCAATACAAAATTCAACAACGTTAACCTTTGGCGGCATGAAATGTGTGCGGATATATCTAAAATGTCATGATCTTTGTGCTCCGATTCAAACTTAAGAACGCCAACATGACTGCATGCCGAAAATTTCCAGCCTGAAAACTTTGAAACACAACGAGCCAAACATTTGAGAATATCTGGCGAGACTACATTACAAAACAATTAAAAAGAAAAACGAGATTATGATAATGGTCAGCACCTGAGAAGTCTGACTTTTTGCGTGGCTTGGCGAGGGTTTCCATGATAGAAGTATTTATACTCGAAAAAAATCTTAGAGGTCAACAAGAGTTTCTCATGAATATATCATAAGCAGTAAGTGTTCATATCTGGAACAAGAGAAGTTAATTTCGTCTTCATCGACCATGACCTCTTTTAGCGCAATGACCCACTCGTTGCGTAAAGAAATACAAAAGTTTTATTTATGACAAAATAGATAGGAACAAGGCCACAGAACCCCCGTCACATCAATATACTTTCTATTGTGTCAGAAAAAGTCAGAATATGACCATGTTGTTGCATCAATACCCCAAACTGACTTTGGTGATACCAAAACCCCAAAACTTGCAAGTGTAGAAAAAAATGCATAAGTTTATGTCAAAATGGTACAGATTTGGGATGTTAGTAACACGAAAATAGAGTTTTTGACATTAAAATATCATAATGGGAAAAGGCTTCTTTTTATTTTTTGGTGATAGATACTTTTGGTCACATTATTACACGTTTCTGATATCGGTAACATGAAAAAAAATGGATATTAATGTCACAATAGATGGAGTTTAGGACTTTTTTTGGATAGACAAAGTGTATGTTTATCATACTGGTACAAATTTGGAAATTTTGATTACAAAGAAAGTCAGGATGTCATCATTATAATAAATATAATTTAGGGTTCTACTGGTATTTTCTCTAAATTGACATGAGAACTTTACATTTCCAGTCGTGGGGCTTGATAGAATATCTTTATCATCTATGACAAATCTAGTTTAAAAGGTTTACATTGTAAAAGCATTCTACTATAGCAAGTTGCGAACCCGACTATGGGAAGAAGTCCTCATGATACTTTGTACAATGTTTAAGTACCTAGTTGATTTTTTCTCTCACAATTGTATCATAATGGGCATCCTTGACATGCTTATAAAAAGACTGTATTATTACATCCTTAATTGAACGAATTTTCCCTCATCTCATCTCTAAGTGGTCAATTTTTGTAAATTTTCAAAATTTATTTTGTCTTGAAGTTTCTCATCTCCTCTCAATCTCCTGCCACATGAAATTTACAAGAACGGGATTCAACCGCAAGATTCCACGGCATTTCAAGTTTATTACATACTTCGACCAAAAAAAAAAGTTTATTATATACTAACAAGTGGCAAATGAATTCTAATATCACACCACACGAGATATACGAGCTCTCTTTTTATGGACTTTCATGTAGATTTAGAATGGAACTATGTAATATGCTGATATACGTAGCATGTTCTTTTGATTAATCACCCTCGATCCTTGTTATTGCAGCCCCACCACTCCCCTATCCCGCAGACCCTACTCCGACAATTACTTTCCATCTCTTATTCTGGCACTTTTCTTGGATAATTAAAATTAATGAATGAATTCTCTAATGAATTTCGTTTGCTAGATTAACCACATAATGAGATAATGAATAGCCAAACTCCTCCATAAACTTAATACAGCAAAGATCCATCCTTAATATTTTTTTCTTTAATTGCACTGTCTATCTCTGTTCTAAAATCTACACTTCGCATCCCTTGAAAGCTCTTTCTACGATACACGTTGAATGTTGGTGATTATTCATCTTTCTATATGAGGCAATAAAACTGACTTTTGTTTATTTAAACCTTTAGATTCAACTCGAGAGCATCTATAAGCCGACAACATAACCTAAGCGCCCTGCAGATCTAAAGCCCTAGATACTCTTCATCTGCAATTGAATGAGAAGAAAAAACCAGGAATCACCCACGAGGATTTGCAGAAAGATCATTTTACTTCACCCACTGTTTTCCAATCAGCAGGAACCATCGGCTCGGCCCAAGAAACCAAGTTCAAAGAAAGAAAAAAGAATTCTTTTTAATGTTCAGTTTCAGGGATGGGTCTAATAGCCGTGGATAAAGAACTCCTCACGCAGCGCATGCAGATGAATTTAATAATCTCGGAAGTTATTTATATAGCCTCTTTTAAGGGGAGGCAAAGACACAAGTTCAATGTACCGACCAGCTGATCTTGAAGATCTCTTTGAAGATTGCGTGCACACTCTGAAAATACGATATCCCTGCAATTTTTGTATCTCCAGACTGTGTGTATTTCCTGGATTTGGGACGGTACCCTATATGCAACACTAATAGGACGCTCCAAAAATAATGCTTGATCAGCACGTCTTGTTTATCGTAAAGCGACAAAAAACTTAGCTTATAAATCGAAGAAATCCTAGTCACATGCACTACCTATATATAAATATATATGTATATGTATACATATATTAGGTTTTCCCGCGCCAAATACGTTGTCCTTTCTCTATGACTGACATGCGCATTCTCTGCTCTTCCTATAAAAAAAATTATTTCTCTTTTATTTGAATTCCTCATCTCGAAAATATCGGACCAAAAAAATTGATTTTAATATGTCAACTAAAGTTTCCTTGCTATCATTCAAAGGCACCGTCCATCCAATCGATCATAGGGAGCACAATATTCTTTTAATGATTTCATTATAATAACTTTCCATTATAAGAAAATGGATGAATTGGTGATATACTCGCTGCTTCATGATTGCTTGAATGGACAGCCACGGTGATTCCAAAAACACCTAATAATCTTTCCCAACATATTGTGAATGAATATGCTTTACCTTAAGACAATAAACTAGAGTAGAATTCGTAGAAAGAGTTAGGAAATGTTAAAAAGAACTACAAGTGGGGAAATTCTTTAGGATACATACATACATACTAGTAGCATATTGAAGTACCGATGCTAGCACGAACTTTGTTAAAGTATCCTACAGTGCTTGTTTACGGAATTTATATACTTTTTATATTGATGTAATCTCCTTCAGACGACAAGCTTTAGCTTTTACGTTGGATTTTTTGATATGGTATCACATCATGGGATGTATATGCTCCTCATATGTATGTGCCTTAAGTTTTTAAGTTTGAACTTCTATGTAACTCAATTATAATGCACGATGATTCCGTATGAAATAATTAAATGATCATAGAGACTTGTAAATATTGGGTTTAAATTTCTTAGTAGCATAGTGTACTATTAATATGGTTTTATTTTTATTTTCGTTTGCTTCATATTTTTTTTTAAATCAATTGGCTTAGTATTGTGTTTAACTTGCCTTATTTCCTAACGACTTATGTATTTGTTAATTGTTCTTGCATCATTTAATTTTTTTGTTTTTTTTATATTTAGATTGCTTTATCAAAAAGTAGCTTACTAATTTGCCTTTTAATTGAAACAGTTCATTAAAGGGAGTTTAAAATAAGTTAACTCGATTTTTTCCTAAGAGTTAAAGCGTAAAAGCTTTTAGGTTTCTCTAGAAAATGTCCTCTCATTGATGGTTTGACTTCTTTTCCTTGAATTTCGTTGCTAGAAGTCAGAGTTTTCAGGGAAAAGGCTGAACGCGAGGAGCTATAGTGAAAAGACATAATGACGTTCTATATAGAAATCAAATAATATCATATACGTATGTAATTTGTGTGTGTCTAGCCAGCGAGGAGTTAATTCTTGGATTACAATCCACATATTTGACCACATGACACGAAATTTTATAAGTAAACACGGTTTTCTTTTTTTTTTTTCTAAGTTGTTCTAGATTACGAACGGACAAACTTTTGAGTTACGTATAATTCAAGTTTAGTGAGACATGTTAATTATTATAACATTTTTGTTGTTCAAATGAAATTAAAATAAACTATCTACATCATCTTCAAATTTCCCGGATCACCGAACTAACCTGGTTGAAAGTAAATCAAAATTGACCAATAACATTTTGAATTGAGAGTTAAATGACTTGCTCGAAAGCACAACTCAATTCACATGAGCAACATTTTATACTCACGCGTAACTAATAATCATGTTTAATCCTTGATTCTAGCTAGCATCCATATCACCACTGATTACGAATTACTACGTTAATCAAAGGTGTTAATCCAGTAATTGCAGCTTCTCTTGTTGTCATCGTCACAGATTTAGATGTTTCCATTTATCAAAATCAACTAAACTAGGACAACCGCGAAAGACGAATAAAATCCATTATACAAACGGACAAAAAGCTTGACTCCACGTGATAAACATGATATAATTAAAAAAAAGGTCCTCATGGGGGTTAATTTGATTAAATAAAGTAATATAACGTTTTACACAAGTCTTGGAGGATTAAAAATAAAATAATGTTTCTGTATGGTACGGCAATTCAAGCCAAGAGCCAGGTTTCATATACTGTGTCGGGTTGAAATTTCGCGCTACGTTCCGATATGAAGCCTCTAGCTATGAATATTAAAATAATAATTTTCTTTTCTTTTGATTGGTAAAGAAAAAAAAAAGAAGGAAGGAAAGACATATAACTACGATGTGCATTATTTCTGCTTTGGATGACGGACATTTTATGCGATCATTATTAGATGAGTGAAATACGAGGAAACTCGATTAAATATTGCCTAAGTTCAAATACAAGTGTTATCTTACGTCGGTCTACATGCAAAAAAATTTTACACTTGCATTAGATTGACACAGGAGATGGAATTAAACTAAAGGAAGAGACCATGCTTCATCTTTAGATGTATCACATTGTCTTTGACACACACAGTTAAAGTTTACTATAGTTCTTTAGTAACTCAATTTTTTCATTCCATTCTCATACTAGCCAGCATGATAAAATGCAAATCTAAAGTTAAAACAACTTTTGAGAATTGAATATTTAATTTCAAGTAGAGCATAGATGTCGTACTTTCTGGAGCTTTCAGAACAGAGCACTATCCACAAAAACAGAAAAAAGAGAGGAGATACAGTCTGACTTACTGTTTTCAGTAATTTCACGTTTTTAAGGAGACGAGAGGTTCGAAGAAATTTCCATGGGACTTTTGTCAAACATGGACGGTGCCTTTTAATCGCCACGTCACCTGGCTATGTGAATCACCTTGACAACATATGTATGAAGAACGTGCGATATATTCATTCAAAGTCCTCTTCGCTACACCATTCTCCCGTGAACGCAAGGAAAAATCGTTGCGTTCATTTTGCATCCTACCGTGTGAAGCCTAGGAAAAACCTATTGAAGTTGTGAGAATAAGGGCGCGTTTGATAACGATTCTGTTCCCGGGAGCTGATTCTGACTAGAAATGATTATTTTTTATTCTGTTCCCGGGAACTGATTCTGAGTAAAAAAACGCGTTTGGTAACTGTCCAAAATTTTTTATTCTGGAATAGAATTGCGTTTGATACCGTGCTAATTGATTCTGTTTCAAATTAATTTCTTTTAATTTTTAAATAATTTTTAAATAATTTTTTTTACTTTTTTACTTTTTTCCTTTTTTCCTTTTTTTTATTTTTTTCTTTTTTTTTTTTTCTTTTTTTTTTGTCCTTTTCTCCTATTCTTCTTCTTCTTCTTCATTTGGCCGGTCGCCGGGAGGGCCGGCGACGCCACCGGAGCGTCGCCGCCCTCGGCGAGGTCGGCCCTCGTCGGCCGAGCCTCGTCGGCGGCTGGCGAGGCTCGCCCGGCCCCGCCGAGCCTCGTCGGTGGCCAGCCGGCCTCGCCCGGCCCGGCGAGGCCGGCCCGGCCACCGGCGGGGCCGGGCGAGCCTCGCCGGCCGGGCGAGCCTCGCCGGCTGGGCGAGGCCGGCTTGGCCATCGGCGAGGCTCGGCCTCGCCCGATCCGGCGAGGACGAGCCTCGGCGGGCCGGGTGGGGCTCGCCCAGTGCCGCCGGCGAGGCACGCCCGGCCACGGGCGAGGCTCGCCCGGCCCGCCGATGGCCAGGGCCGGCCTCGCCGGTGGCCGGGCTTGCCTCCGGCGAGCTCGCGGACCTCGCCCGGCGGAGCTCGCCGGACCGGCGGACGGACCGGCGACCGGCGGCGGGCGGCGGCGGGGGGCGGTGGTGGTGGATGGCAATCGCGCGATGTCGGAAGGGAAGAATGAGACTTTTACTGTTTTGATTCTTGTTTTGATTCTCGGACGGAGAATCACATTTTTTTTTATTCTCAATTCTCATCCCAATGTTCCTGGAACAAATTTGTTCCCTGAGCAAAAATTTTACCAAACGCGATTCTCGTCCCAAACTAATTCAGGGAACAAAAATCGGGATCGTGCATGTTTGGCACGTTACCAAACAGCCCCTAAGTTGCTCTTGGGAAATGACATCTCTCAAGTTTGAACTCATGAACGAAACCCTATTTATAATCTGGCAAATTTTGATGTGACTTTTGGTTGACCGAATATATAAAGCAACAAAAAAAACTTTGTTGGAGTTGGGTTCTTAATTTGACTCGGTTACAAGGGATTTCCTATTTTAGATAAGTATATATATATATATATATATATATATATATATATATGTATGTATGTATATAAGAAATTGATTTTGGTTTTAATCTATTAGAGTGTTAATGTTTTCTCTCTGTGGGTTTTCTGAGTGGGTTCTCTACAAGAAAGTGTGAGATAACACTTGTGGATTTTGCTTTCGAGTATAATCTATAGCTGAGAAACATTTGACTAATTGAGTGATTGTAAAATCTATATTTATCCGAATTCATAGTGAATTCCTTGGTGGCTGGTTCTCTTCGTAGAGTATATGTGATGCTCAAAACAAATCATGTAAATCTTTGAGACTTTATTGCTCTTTGTTGATTTCTTTAATATTTTTTTCTTTTAGCGTTAGACTTCAATTACGGTCCATTAGCTTTTGCAACGTTTCACATAGTCCCAATGAAGAGCTTGAATGGAGTCATGACTGCCTCATTTTTACTTTTGGGATGCTTCTCCTTAATAAGATTATAGGGAGAAGGATAATCGTTCCGACTTGCATAATGTTCATCTTGAGATATTTTAGTTGCTAACATGCAAATATGATCGATATGGTTATATGTGTGTGACATTCCTCTATCTTCTCACAACCTCTAAAGCTATATTTGATCGTTCGGACATTCTACCGAATAGGATAACAATAGGATATGATTTGAAATATCCTAAGCAATGTTTGGATATAACTCTGAAATACATGGATAGTCTAACTCAACTCTCTCATTGTCTATCTCATGGTCGGTGGTGAACGAGATAAGACACCACAGAATCATCATCTTCATCCTCCAGTAATGACGGGAGGTTAACAATTTCGGATCTGACGTACGCTGCTGCAGTTCATTGTTTTCTTGTTTTGTTTACTCAATTTTCCTTATTCGCAGGTCGCCTTTTGAATTAATACTGTGAAACCAATACTTGAGTCCTCCACAACTGAACCCAATCCTTTGTTTCCTGTATGAAATTCTTCTTTGAAGTAGATCTAAAAAAAAACAGAGTATCAGAGGAAAAATATAAAGCTCACAATTTGTTGAAAGCGCAGAACAAAGTATTAAATAGGGACAAGACGTAGACCCAAAAAGTCCCAACAAACAGAACTAGATTTCGATAAATGAGTCTTAAAGACGAACCCTCCCTTGCGAGCCCCTCCATTTAACCCATCACCGCCATCCTTTTATTCAGATCGAAGCAAAAGTAGAGCGTGATTGAAAACAAGAGCAATGTTCATCGAAACTCTCGAGAACAGGCGCTAAAAATTTTCACAGATAGAATGGGGCCTTCAACCAAGAAAAAACTAGAACTAAAACTTATTGGAGGAAGTAACGCTTTGGATGGTTGTGCGTGACGGAGTTGGAAGCAACGATCTAAGGATGGTTGGGGTTGAGGGTGGTGGTAACGAGCTGACAGCGAGAAGTGAGACGTGCAGACATAGAGGGGACAACATTGAGCGATGAGCATCAAAACGAGTCCCTTGAGTTTTTTCATATTAAATATCCTATATGATTTTCACTCACTCTCTAATTGAGATTTTTTTTTTTTTTTAATCTAGATCATACTCGGACATATCTGAATACGGGGTTCTCCCAAATATCGAATATAACAAAAATTATCCTATTCAAAGTTATATCAAGTCCACCAAATGAAATTTAAAACTCGCAGCTTGCTTTTATTCTTAGATCAACTATATTGCAACCTCAAAATTGGAGGTCTAAGGCAAAAGATCTTAAATTGAGAAAGATCAGCCTTGATCCGAGGTAAACCCTAGTTGAGAGGGAGGGAGGTAGGGCGCCAGTAACGGGGGACGAGGGGGCATGCGGTCGTCAGTGAGAGAGGCGAGATGAGATCCACTGCCACGTATGTGTCTTTTTTTTTTTATGTGTCTAGTTCCATATTGTTAACCCATGTAAATAAGGATAGTCGCGAGATTTATGATTAAATATATCAATAATTGACATTTGAGATACCAACATAGATATAAGGTGGAGTTAAATCTAGGGGAGGCATCTGCGGAGGGAGGGAGAGTAACGTGTACTGGTAATTTTATAATATTTAACAAGTACAAGCCACACGTAACGAATTATGTTCACATTGAAGACACAAAATAGAAACAAATTGAGGAGAGACGCCTATCAACCCTTCATAAGGAAATCACATTAGACACTTAATTTATAATTTATCAGTGGCGTATGCTCAACGGATTTGCATTATAATATATTTACTGAAATTAGTTTACAAAATGGGTTAAGCATGAGAGAGCATTTAAATGAGTGAATCAATTATATCTGAGAACCAATCACAGTTTGACATATCACTTAATAATCAATCTCGTAAACTAAACTTATTTTGTGATTCTGTCGTATTTTGATAGGGCCCAGCATATCTTAATTTGAATAATAGTTTCAAACCCGTTTTTTTAATTTTGCTTGATTAACGATGAATACGTCATCATGGCCGTCATGCCATATATTTTTTTTAAAAAATGAAGCTGTCAGTAAATGCCTCGAAAGGGTTGTCTGCACGTACTACACGCCACATGGTTAGAAAAGGCAACCATGCGGCTTATATAATAATACCAAAAGAACGATATGTACTATTTTAAGAAAGGGGAAAGGTTACCGAGAGTCTTTAATTTATTATTAAAATTAAATAATAAATAATTAGAAATATTTCTTCAAAAATTTATGATTCATAATAAATTATTATTTTCATATTACTTCTAAAATTATTATGCTACCAAAGTGTTTTTAGAAAATCATTTTATTGGACTCCCATGAGAATGCTATTATAAATACCGTCAAGCGTCGAACTCTCGCCACACAAACTGCTCGGTGCGCACAAAACCCTTTACCAGTCCTTGTCCTCGCATTAGCCTCTGCTATTCAGGATCGACATGTCCACAGCAAGTTCAGCGATGTCAGACTCAGATGCTGCTCTTTTAGAGTGCATTCGCCAGCATCTTCTCAACGACGATGACTTCGAAAACCTTGCGAAAATCGCTGAAAATGCCCGATTCCATAGCCCAGATCCAAGCTTCGACGCATCTTCATCGCCGGAGACAACTATGTCGTTCGAGGCGAACGATTATGACGACGTGGACATCTATCTCGACGCCCCGAAAGATGCCATTGGGTTCGAAATGCCCAGCTCGTCGAATGAGCAATTGGTGGCGGATTACAGAGACCTCAAAGTGAATGAGGCACCGCCCGGAGGGTATCACTATCGGGGAGTGAGGAGACGGCCATGGGGGAAGTATGCGGCGAGATTCGGGACCCGAAGAAGAACGGCGCGAGGAGGTGGCTTGGGACTTACGAGACGCCGGAGGAGGCCGGGTTGGCTTATGACCAGGCTGCGTTCGCAATGCGCGGGGCTAAGGCCCGGCTAAATTTCCCTCACTTGATCGGTTGCGTTGGGTTGGAGCCGGTGAGGGTCACTCGGAAGCGGCACGGCTCACCTGAGGCCGAGAGCACCTCGCTGGATCCAAATTGGAGAAAGGACGACCTGACTGGCTTGGCAAGCGGCCCCGACGAGCTTAATGGCCATGTCCTGTCGTTCCAAATAAACTAGGACCTGAAATTGAGAGGTTTTGTATGATGATATTTAGTCATTACGTTATGAACATGTGTGTAAACGGTATGTTCTTTGTCTGGATATTTGGAAACGGAATTCTAATCATTTCTTCCACCAAGAAAAAGAAGCATACGAAAAACTCATCTACTGTCTGATTTTTCTAATTTCTGTTTCTTTAGGGGACAAAAACTAATTAGAAGAAATCCCTACGGGGGCTTAGTCAAATTTTCCGGAAAGAAATTGACAAGTGCTGGTGCAGATTTGTAATTTTCCATGATTTCACACTAAAAAATTTGCACTTATACTGTTATGAGTCGCCACCTAGGATAATCTTCTATATGATAAGAAATGCGTTCGTTTATGCTCTGTTTGGAGAAGATGGGCATTGGGATTTTTTTTTTTTTGTTTTTTTTTTTTTTTTGGGAGGTGGAAAAAAAGGAAAAGAAAACAAATTTTAATTTTTGCCAAAAACAAAAAAGTTCTAATTTTATCCTTTTCTTTACCGCACCTCCCATTGTCCCCATCCCTATCTTTTCCAAGTAGACTATTAATATCCTAGCCTAGTTTGCACAGGATCAAAGCAAAACAACAAAAAAGAGTGTTCGTTCCCGTCAAAATTTATGATAATAAATAAATTTCGAAAGATTATAAAAAACAACATGTCAATATTTATATTTTGTGAAGATTTTGGGTTTCCCGGTTTAAAAAGGATTCAAATTTTATCTGTTGCGCAAGTTAGATTAAGTAAAAAGCAAAAACAATAAGACTATCCATACATGCCCTCCAAACATTAAAGAGTCATTATTTTGTATACTCATGGACAAGTCACTGCCATTGTTTTGCTTCTAGTAGTGCTAAGTAAATGACGATCTATCAACCGATGGAATGATGGTGTCTCTTTGTTTGCTCGATCAAGACCCTGAATCAAGTCGCGAAAGTCGCATCTTACTTTTATAGATACTCCTATCTTATTTTTTGGCAAATCGAAGGTTTATCTAATGTTTTGACGTTCATGTTGAAATATAAATATATAATTCTCTCTTGCTGACATAGAATATAACATGGCTTACATTTGGGGAAAAGTATTAAAAAAGTCATAGACCTATTGCATTGATAATAATTCAGCTCTAAATCTTTTAATTTGACCAATTTAGTTTTAAAAAATTTTCATATTAATAACAATCGAATGCATCCGGCTAGAAATTGCTAACGTAGGTGCTAGCTGTTCTACATTGCACGACTGGTGCCGACATGGACAATTTCATAAATTTTTATTTTTATTTTATTTCCTTTCTCCTTTTTCTTTTCCCTCCGCCAGCCTTCGTGATGGTTGATGGAGGCCATAGGCCACTGGTGAGGGCCAAGGCCAAGAGGCCCTTGCTAGCCACAGGCAAGTTCTAGCAAAAGGACCCTCGCCCAGCTTGGTCGACAAGGGGTGGCCTCATCTAGATGGCGACAGACCTCGCCCAAGCAAGGCCATCCCAACCCTCACCCTTGCCGGTAGCCAGCAACCCATTAACCATGGTCAAGGCTGGTGGAAGGAAATGGCAAAAAATATTAAAATTTCAAAAAAATTATTAAAAATTTTATAAAACTATCTTTAATAGCACTGGCCATGTCATGTAAGACGATCGGCTTCTATGTTGGCAATTTCCAATCTAAATTCGCTAAATTGATCAATTGATACCGATATAAAAAGATTTAAGACTAAATTAGTCCAATTGAAAAGTTTAAAACTGAATTAATACCAATATAATAAATTTATGACTTTTTTGGGTACATTCCCCTTACATTCTTTCCTTAATCTTTTTTGAAAGATTAACAATACTAAGGTACATGGAGAATAATTCTCGTCTTCCAATACTTCTAGTGCTCAGATAACCATTTGTCTCAAACACGCTCATTTTTACAAGAGAGAAGTTTCTATTTGATGATCCACTTAAGAAAAAAAAATACCAATTATTAATTCCGACCAAAAGGGATAACGCAAAAACATTCAATTCAAGATTCTCAACAATTCATTCTCATAAGAGAAAAGAACTAGAGCATGAAAATCTGTGCATGATGCCCAAATTGAAATAGATGTTTCAGAGAGTGCCTCCAAAATACTTATTAAGCATAGTAAAATGATGCAAAACATCACAGTTGTCGACATACTGACTTTTGTCGTGATATGTGAAAGCAAATGGTGCATAAATTGAACATTTCATCGCTACACGAGCTTAACAAGTACCCAAGGGACACCAATCAATATGTGGTTGGAATATAACTTCAAATATGAAACATCTAATCACATATTACCTGGACGGAAGCTCCTAAGTTTATAATTAGTATAAAACGAGACATCTTCCTGCCGATGCACCCTTGCGTGAAAGCTCTTTAAGGTTAACTTGATATCTTTTCCTTAGAGTAAAAAGCGTGAAAGCTTTGAGGATTTCTGGAAAATATCCTCTCATTAATAGTTTGACTTCTTTTCCTTGAATTCGTCGCTGAAAGTTTGAGTTTCCAGGGAAAAGGTAGAACGCGTTCAGACTTTTACGGACGAAATTCGTGCATTTCGTCGCTCATTGGTGGAATGCGTTCGACTTTCTGGCGATGTAATTCACTGTTATAGCGACCGGGATATAACGATGAACGTGGCGTCTAGTTTTCCCGTCGCTAGCAGCTGGATTTCTTGTAGTTGGAGTGTATTAGTGAAAAGATACAATATTAGATAGTATTATATAGATATATGTGTGTTTTGCAAGCAAGGAGCTAGATCCTTACATTACAATCCACATATTTGACCACATTACACGATATTTTATAAAGATCCTGATTTTTTTCCTCTTTGAGTTCTAGATTACATTAAAGTGTAAAATAGACAAAGTTTCAAGTTACTTGTGATGCAAGTTTAATGAGACGTGTCAATTATTATAACATTTTTGAAGTTCACAAAAGATTAAATAAACTATCTATTCCGTTCGTTTAATGGAAATTGAATAATTTGAAAAATATTTTTCTAAAAATGATTGTTTGTATTGTTTAAGATAATTAACCAATAAAAAATATTTTTATTATTAATAAAATTTTATATGAAATATTTTCGGGACGATAAAATTATTTTTTTGGTATATTCATTTTTGAAAGTGATATATGCGATCAATTTTAAGGAAATATTTATGCAAAATAAACGGAGCTTACATCCTTTTCAAATTCCTCGATCACCAAAGTGGCTTGATTGAAAGTAAATCAAAATTGACCAATAACGTTTTGAATCGAGAGTTAATCAACTTGCTTAAAAGCACAACTCAATACACTCAAGCGACATTATTTACTCACACATGACTAATAATCATGTTTAATCCTTGATTATAACTTGCATACATGTCACCGCTAATTACGAATTACTACGTTAATTAAAGGTGCTAATCCAGTAATCATAATTACAGCTTCTCTTGTCGTCATCGTCACAGATTTAGATGTTTCTTCATTTATCAAAATCTAATAAATAGCACAACCGCGAAAGACGAATGAAATCAATTATACAAACGGACAAAAAGCTTGACTATCACATGATAAACAAGATAGAAATGGAAAAGGTCCTCATGTCGGATGATTTGATTAAATATAAAGGAATATAAGCTTTTCCGCAAGTGTTAGACAATATTATTTAAAAATATATATATCTCTACATGGTACGGCATTTCTAGTCGACAGCCAGGTTTCATACACTGTGTCGCGTTGAAATTTCGTGCTTGGTTCCGAAATGAAGCCTCTAACTGTGAATATTAGAATGTGGTTTTTCTTTTCTTTTGATCGATAAAGATGCCAAATGAAAGCATGTATGATACGTTGTGGGGAAAAGTTCCCAAAAAAATCCGAAACATACGACACTAATACCGATTTAATTATAAAACTTTCAAATGTTTTCATATTTTGCCAATCGTTGACATGAATGTTAATGATCTTACGTGAAACGGACAATACTGCCGTAAATATTTTTAAAGACTTTTTTTTTAAATATTTCTTTTCTCTGCTTCATCCTTTTTTTATTGGACTAAATGCCAAAGACCCTCGCCAGCAATGGGCGAGGGTGTCGTGGCCCTCGCTTGATGCCTTCATTGGCCACCCATCACAAACCTCGTCTAGATTTGGCAAGGGCTGCAACGCCCTTGCTTTGGTCGGTGAGGCCCTGGACGAGGGTCATGAAAACTTTGTCAGCCCAAGAGGGGGCGCACAATATCTCGCCCAATCTCGATGAGGCCATGATGCCAAAATCCAGCAAGGGCTTGTGGCCCTAGCCTAGTGCTGGTGACTCTTGTCAACCCTCAGTCTAACAAAAAGGTAATGAAAAGACAAATTTTAAAAATAAAAAATAAAAAAAAAGTTCATATCAACACCAGTCGTGTCACATAAGACGGCCAATATCTACATTAGCAATTTCCCACCTAATAGGACGGACAGATTCAATTAGCTAAACGTGAAAAAGTTTAAAATTAATTAGCACAAGCAAAAGTTATACAAGTGCGATAGTTTTATAACATTTTTAGTACTTTTCCCCAACATTGTGCACTATGTCTACTTCGAGGCTTACTATTGCTCTTAAGTACTATGGATTTTAGGTCAACATAACAATTTATATCATCAATTAGTTAATAAATCAAATCGATTTGTTGACTTCTCGACCATTAGTTAATTTTAATCTCTTCGGATGGCTTATGTTGTGGAAATAAACGATCGAACAATAAAATAGCTAGAATAAAAAAAATTGTAGTTTGGTCAATGTAACTTATGTCTACTGGGAAAGCAACAAATAACTTCACTATAGATCAAGCGATATAGTAGTAATTACAACCACACTCAAGTCACTCAAACACTTTCGGTATTTTCTAACCCCCAATTACACCTAATAATTTACACGGTATTTAGTTTCACAATTTCTCATGAAATAATCTCTCAATCTCACAAAAGAATTTACAGATATTACTGACAAGATTTAATTGGCTTCAACGCTTGAATTCTTGGTATAATTCCACCAAACAAACCCACAAAAATAAACCCCTGCCAAGCTCTCAACAAAACGGCGCTTCAACAACTTGAACCAAAAAACATGCCCTAGCTCATAGAAGGAAACTCACGTCCTTTCCTTTGGGGGGTGTAATTCACAAGAAGTTGCCTTTTAGATACTCTTTCCAGTGAAGATACTTCTTATATATAAATAAGAGTATCTTTCAAAATAGGCAACCCAATTTTAGGAAACTTACTCCAACTAGTAAGCCTACTTAAATTTAAGAAGTTTCCTTTTTAATCTCAAACTCAAGACATATTTTAATAACTTATATTATATTAAATTGAGGGAAGTTTGAACTCGAAGTGGCCAATGATCCTACTAATCTATTTAGATATGTAGAAAAGTTTAGGTTCAGCATGTCGGGTGCTTCATTCAGTAGCACCTGAGCATTAAAATTCTCGGTCAGCTCAATTCAAGGACCATGGTTTGATTTCACGTGAGATAAGTCAAGTTCGATCGATAAAACCCTACCAGACCCTAAATTAAAAGCCATAGAAAGGGGGGCTTCGTTCAGGGGGAAAAAGAGGCTCCAATGGTACCATCATTACTTTTTTCACGGAAAATAGAAGAACCGGTTGAATCAAAAATCCAATTCTTTGATTCCAGTTAGTAAGAGGTATCTTGAACTAAGAAGATTATTTGTGTGTATATAATCTACGTGTAACCGGTGACACCTATGAAACAAACTAAAGGAAGAGGCCACATGCTTCATTTTAATAAGGATCTCATTGTCTTAAATAGTCTTTTAAAGTTTACCGTAGTTCCTTAGTAGATCAATTTTCATTCATTTTCAGAGTACTCATCATCGTAAATGGAATTCCAAACTTAAAAAAAAAAAATTATAGAGTTGATTATTTGACTTCAAGTAGGGAATAGATGTGCTTTCTGGAGCTTCCAAAACAGAGCGCTAATTACTTCTTTGACAAAAAAGAAAAGAAAAATGGAGACAAAATAAGGCGTGACTTACTATTTTCAGTAATTTCACGTTTTCATGGTGACAAAAAGTTAAAAGAATCCTTGGGACTTCAGTCAAACTTGGAGGCAAAAATTTGACAAAATGATTCTTTTTAAAAAAATTTATACTCCTTTTTAATTAGGGATAAGCATTGGTCCTGCGTCCACTTTGAACCATCCCTAGACTAGGCCAACTTCCCAAGGTGACTTAGTCGATCTTTGATCCTAGGATCTATGGACCCACTTTACTATGCGGTTGGCCCTTGAATCCGGAAAAGTTTAGGGTGGGTCTAACTCGAACCAACTCTGTAATTAATATTATATATGTATGTATATATATTATATACTATATATTTAATATGTTATAAATTATATGCCTTTGTCTACTTTAAATTCTAGCGTCTTTTTTTATGTTCTCTTCGTAGTTCTGTTTATCATGTAAACTAGAACATAAAAAGAAACTCAATCCTAGTTCGACGGGAAAAAAAAACCCTCTTCACTCGACTCAGCCTCATTCACTTGCGTTGACCTCTCTTGCCTACTTGCCTTGTCATTGGCCTCTGTTCACTCACCTTGTTGCTTGCCTTTGTTTCCTCGCCTAGCATGTTATTTTTATGATTTGTTACTTTTAGCAAGTGTAAATTCATATTGTGATTTTATCTTATATTTATGTTTGATATATATTGGTGTTCATAATTTGGTTACTCAATGTCGCATTGGTGGTGGATCTGTAATTTGAAATAGTATGTTTGTCATTTTAAGGAATATAAATATGAAACAAAAAAAAAATAATCGATTGATCCCAAATTGATCCTAAAACTGAACTAGACCCATAGGATTGGTCTAGTCATCGGTCCTAAGCTCAATAAGATCGATTTTTGGTCCCAAAAATTGAAGACTAACATTATGCAAGTCTGTCCTTCGATTAGGTACTAGATCGGGCCAACCTAGACCATGCTCACCTCTATTTTTAATCCCACCTCACCTAGCTATTTGCATCTCGTTAACAACATATTTATGGAGAATGAGTGATATATCATACAAAGTCCACTTCGCTAGATCATTCTCTCAGAAAAATGACGACCAAGTTGTTGCGAGAAGAATTTGCTCCAATCAAATTATGTCCCGAGTTAAAACCTGTTAACAAAACTTGATCTATAACCCGATCATATGATTCAAATAAGGAAAGTATTGATTTGACTTTTGGTTGACCGAACAGTAGAAGCAAAAGCCGTGTTGGAGTTGAATTCTTCATTTGAGTCAATTGAAAGGAGTTTCATATTTTTTTATGCAAATATTATAAATATAAGGGATGGATTTTTGGTATGAGTCCATTAGAGCAAACAAGAAAAGTGTTAAGGTTTTCTCTTTAAGAGACTGTAAGATATCACTCAACGATTTTCTAAATATAATTTAGAATTTGGAAATATTTGAGTAATGGAGTGATTGTAAACTCTGTATTTATCAAGATTAATAGTAGATTTCTTTGTGGTTGGCTTTCCTTGCTAAGTACATATCGATCATTAATGTAAATTTTCAGTCTCTTTACTGTTCCTCATTGATTTCTCTAATTTCTCTTTTTTATATTAGACTTCAATTGCAAGATTCATCAGCTTCTGCCTTATTTAATAATAGCCCTACCGAAGACCTTGAATCGAGGCATCACTGTCTCATTTTTACTTTCTGGATGTTTCTTCCATCTGGACTTCTGTAATATTAATCCTAAGATATTTTAGCTCTGTGAGAGAGAGAGAGAGAGAGAGGCTCACAAATAATTTACGAAATCATTGATGTGTACAAATAAGCCACGCAAAGAGAATCATGTGTATAGTGGAAACGCGAGATGGAAACAAACAAAGGGGAGATGCCCATCACCTTTTCATGAAGGGATCACATTAAACACTTCTTTTTAAGTAATTTATTTAACAGATTTGCATCATGATAGATTTACGGAGATCGATTTGCAAAATAGATTCATTATGTAAGGGTTCTTAATTTAGTGAGTTATATTCGAGAATCAATTACAGTCCGACACATCACTTAATAAATTAATTTTGTAAGCTAAACTTAATTTGTAATCCAATCGCATTGTGGTAGCATTTCTCTAGATTTTCTTTCACGGTGTCCAGCACGTCATAATTTGAATAATAGTTCCCCACTCACCCTTTTTTTCACTTTCTTGATCAATTAATGATGAATAACGTCATCATGTACATCATGCTATGATATGTATTTAAAAAAGTGAAGCTAGCAGCGAAAGGCTCAAAGACCGATCGGTAACTACTCCACACCACATGATTAGACGAGGCAACCATGTGACATGTATAATAAAACCGATAAAAAAAAGACCAAGGACCAATTTCAGAAAGACTTTAGTTGAGTCCCCATAAAATGCGATCATTTATGCCGTCAAGCATCAACTCTCGCCGCCCAAAAACTGCTCAGTCCGCACAAAACCCTAATCAGCCCATATCCCCACATGATTCTGCGCTATTTAGTATCAACATGTTCGCAAGAAGTTCAACAATATCAGACTCCGATGCTGCTCTTTTAGAGTGCATTCGCCAGCATCTTCTCAACGACGATGACTTCGAAACCCTAGCGAAGATCCCTGAAAATGTTCGAATCCATTGTCCAGATTCAAGCTTCGACGCATCTTTGTCGCCGGAGACAACAATGCCTTTCGAAGTGGATGATTACAATGATGTGGACATCAATCTTGGCCCTCCGAAAGACGCCGTCGGGTTCAAATCCCCCAGCTGGTTGGATGAGCAATTGGTCATGGAGCACGGACATGCCAAAGTGAATGAGGCACCGCCCAGAGGGTGTCACTACCGGGGAGTGAAGAGACGGCCATGGGGGAAGTATGTGGCGGAGGTTCGAGACCCGAAGAAAAATGGCGCAAGGAGGTGGCTCGGGACTTACGAGACGCCATGGGAGGCCGCATTGGCTTATGACCGCGCCGCATTCGCGATGCGCGGGGCCAAGGCAAGGCTAAATTTTCCTCACTTGATCGGGTGCGATGAGGTGGAGCCGGCGAAGGTCACTCGGAAGCGGCGCCACTCACCGGAAGCTGAGAGCAGCTCGCTGGATCCGAAGTGAAGAAGGGAGGACTTGATTGGCTCTGTCCACGATCCCAACGAGCTTAATGGCTATGTCCTGTCTTTCCAATAGAGTGGGACTCGTGATGGACGAATTGAGAGGTTTTGTATGATGTTTTTTTAGTCATTGTGTTATGAACATGTCTTAAGCGTATAAATGATTTGTTCTTTCTATGGAGATTTGGAAACGGAATTCTAATGATTTTTCCACCAAGAAAAGAAAAATACGGAAAACTCATTTATTTCTGATTTTTCTAATTTTTCTTTCTTAAGGGGACAAAAACTAATCAGAAGAAATTCCGACGGGGGCTTAGTGAAATTTTCTGGGGAGAAAATTGATAATTGTTGGTGGTGAATTGTAATTTTCCATGCCGTCGCACTAAAAAATATGCACTAAGATAATCATTTATTTGAGAGGCAATGTGTTCGTTTATGTTCTGTTTGGAATGGGAATAGGGAAAAAAAATTGAGGGGAGGACAAAGAATATAACATAATTTTTATATTTTTTCACAAAAAATTTCATTACCACACCACTCATGTATCCGCCTCCCTCTCTTTTCCAAGCGGAATGTTAATGTCCTAGCCTTGTTTGTACAGGATCGAGCTAAAAAGAAATCTTTCCAGTCAAAAACTAAAATACCAATTAAAATTTCGAAAATGATAAAAAAAAATTCATGTCAACATATATAAATATATATTATTTGTGAAAACTTTAGATTTTTCAAATTAAAAAGGATTCAGATTGCATATGTTGCAAAATTTAAATCTAGTAAAAAGCAAAAACAATAAGCCCATCTAGGAAAAATTGTCCAAAAAGTCCTAAATATTTTATAGGGTGATCAATTTAGTCATAAACCTTTCAATTTTTCCAATTTAATCATAAATATTTTAACGAATGATTAGTATAATTTTCCATGCTAATTTTCGCCAAAAACTACTGATATGACAATATAGTCAGCGTTGATTATCCTACATGATGCAACCATCATTGACACGGACAATTATTTACTTTCTATAAAAAATATCCAAATGTTTTATTGATTTTTTTCTTCTTTTCCTTTTTTCTTAAAGGAGAGGACGAGCCACCAGTCAATGGCAGAGGGTCAACGACCCTCGCCATCCTCAGGTGAGGGCCTAGAAACCCTTGTTGAATCTAGCCATAGTGAGGGTGTCGTGGCCCTCATTGTGGCTAGCAAGCAACCGTGACGTCCTCGCCTCACCAAATTTGGCAATGACAGAAATGAAGACAAAAAGAACAAATAAAAAAAATCAATATAAATATAAAAATTACGAAAAAAAAATCTAAAAACAACAAAAATTGTCCAACTTAGTCAAAAAAACATTGATTGGACCTTCATGACTAAATTATTGGTATTTCTTTGAAATGTTTATGATTAAATTGATAAATTCTCAAAAAATTTAGGACTATATTAGATTGAAAAGTCTTAGAAATAAATTGTCATAATTGAAAGATTAAAAACTGAATTAGCTACCATGTAATAAATTTATCAGGACTTTGCCGACAAAGGAGCGGGCTGGCATATCGATCCTGCTCATTATCAATTCCACCATCAGGTTCGTTGAAGAAAACAATGCTGGCAACGCAGCCGCAGCTCCGATGGCGTGGTTGGCCCAAAAAGCCAAGGTCTCTTCATCCATCTCGCATAAAATTACAATCAACACCGCTACACTAATAAGACTTCAGATGTCACACACCGGCCAACGGGCCTGTTCCGACCGTTTTACTGCTCTTTTCCAGTCCTGCGGAATGGGAAATGGAGCGACGAAGGGGCTTCGGCATTAGTTCCTGGAGACATAATTAGTATAAAACTCGGCGACATCATTCCTGCCGATGCACGCTTGCTTGGCGGGGATCCTCGCGTCGTCTTTAATTAGTCGAATGAGCGGCCCTTTTGATATGTTGCCGTTCTGATTCGATCTTTGAAGAGACGCTCTGATTTGCGTATATGATCAATTAATTCTTATATTCCTAGATCAAGCAAAATATAAGATTATCATGGTAAATAACCAGCTGAGCTTTACGGTTACCTTTTGCCAATCCTTCTAATGTGTTAAGTTGATTGCCGTAAAACCTTTCAGCTTCATTGGACGATTTTTGCATCTGCTACTTTGTTTGGACTAGCTCCTGGTAAAAGATGACTTTTGGCAATGTATAACTTGTAGTCTGCACTTACCGGGGAATGACTTCCAGTGACAAGAGATCCGGGCGATGGCGTGTACTCGGGTTCAACATGATAAGCAAGGAGAAATTGGATCGGTTGTCATCACAACCGGTGTCTGCAATTTCTTCAGGAAGGCAACGCATCTGGTCGAGAGTATTGCATCTCTTGGCCATTTCCGGCAGCTCCCTCTTGCTGTAACATAATAAGCGAAAACGACATAATCTTATAAGGAATTTTTAAATCCTTAGTTACATAAAGTGCATGAAGTTTGCCCATAATGCTGTAACATCCTTCTCCTAGGCCACCTTTATTAACACATCATTCGACAAACTTAATAAGATTGTGCTCCTTACTCTTTCAATTACCTCTACTTTCTCAAAGACTTTCATTAGTATAGGCAACTCATCTAGTGCTCTTTCATTAATATAGGCAACTCATCTAGTGCCTTGGTCAAATCTTAAGTTGTCAATAACGCACGCATTTTGATATTCCATAAGCCAAAGTTTTTCTTTTCATTATACTTCTCAATTTTAGCTTTCGTCTCAGACACAATTGCAAATATAATTGCAATAATAAAATTTCTAGGTAATAATCAAACAAACAAAGCCCCAAATCACAATCAAAAAATTCGATCCCAAGTTCTACTATCAATTGTTGTAATATAATATGCGAAAAAGACGGAATTTTATAAATTAAGTCAATGCCAAATGACCAAAAAAAATAAACAATGAATATTATGACACTAGCAATTTATATAGTTCGTCCGAATATCGGTACCCACACTCACGGAAAGAGTTAGTAGCAAATGATCTATTATAATCAGAGAATCAGTTTGTTAATTAAAATTATAATCGTTTAGATGCTCGAGTATTTTTCATGCTTATATTTAAGTCTAAATCCAAAAGTGTTCTAAACTCACGACACAAAATCAAAACATGTGCTTAAGCTCAAGCAATGGGCTTGCGTGCGGTGAAAGACGGGAGCTACGTTCTTTCTTCTATGCTCATACGGCGATTTGCTTTTTAATGTGCAGCTCTGGCTTTGTGCGGCTCCAAGGACGTCAACGTACGTGCGGCTCTTCTTTGGCTTAAAGGAACCCAAAGGATTCTTTTCCCCTTTCATACGGCGTCTGCAGGAGACCGAGAGAAGATATATTATTTTTTGACAAAAGTCCTCTCTGCCCCTTATTTTATCCTTTAGCGCAAGACCAATCCAAATCAAACTTGGATTCTCATATAATAATATTTCACTCTAGATAATTACGGAGATCCAATGCCAAAGAATAAGAAAAGCAAATCTGATTCGGATAGGAAATAGCCGATTTTAAACAAATCCAAAATCTTTCTACGGATAAAGTTCCGTAAAAATTCAAATTCGAGACATAATTTAACACGTCTAAATAACTCAATCCATTGTACGTAGCCAAGACATTAATTCACAGTATCGAACTATCATTACGCATATAATTACATCTTTGTTAGTTGCCTCTATTCTGGTACGATGAACCATCATAATCTTCACGAGGATTCTCATATTTCTGCTTCCAATTTCAAGTAATGACGACGATACGGAATTTTTGCATTTGCTCCATTGCTATTGGGATGTTCATTGAGATAATTGTGATATATGGCATTTAGAAAAGGACTTACCGTGTCGGCATCGATAATTTACTTGTCCTACTCATCGAGATAATTGTGACATATGTACAAACCCTACCCAGTTTATGAAAGATTCAACGCAATTCTAAGCAACTAGCAGATGATGCACCTCAAGAATTGTGTGAGCAAAGGCGCACCGGACAAAGTAAGAGATTAGTGAAGTCGATAGTTAAGAGCCAACAATGAGATGAGAAACTTGCAATTCGTGTCTGCAAACACTCGGTGGTCATATTGTTGTGCAGATACTCAGTTTGGCACAAGACAAACCGAAAATTGAGAAGAAGGTACATGCCATAATCGAGAAGTAAGCGGACTGTGGACTGAGATCACTGGCCGTAGCCTGCCAGGTGATCAATCTGTTTGACTAGGTGTTTCTTTGCTCTGGTAGGGAAAATCAAAAAGCGTTTCGTTATGTTGTGATTCTTTTGTCATCATCAGAAAGTGCCACCTAGCACCAAAGATAGTCCCGGCAGCCCCTGGGAATTCGTTGGACTCTTGCCTCTATTCGATCACCTGCGCCACAACAGTACCAAAACAATAAGATGGTCCCTAGACCTCAGCGTGAGTGCTAAGATGATAATGGGTATCGCACAACAGCCACACAAGCTATGAGATTCGAATGTATCAGTGGATTTTCATTAACAGTTCAGGAAAATTAATGAGCTGACTATTGTTACTTTAACTCTGTTTCGATTTCAGGTGACCAAAAGAAACAGGAAGGCGACTTGGAATGGGGTCCAATATGTACCCTTCCTCATCCCTCCTTGGGATTAGTAAGGATGATGCAATTGCAGCTCTCTCAACTGTTGAACTAGTTGAGAATGCTGATGGTTTTTGCTGGTGTGTTCCCCGGTATGCCCTGTTGATTATCCTATCTGATCTTGATTGGACTCGCTCACATTCGTATTTCTTTACTCAATCCAACCTTCAGAACACAAGTATGAGATAGTGAAGAGACTGCAGGCGCAAAAGCACATTTGCAGAATCACTGGCGATGGTGTGAATGACGCACCTGCCTTAGAGAAAGCCAATACTGGGATTGCCATGGCCGATTCCACCGATGCTGCCCGAAGTGCTTCTGACCGAGTGCTCATGCAGCCTGGCTTGAGTGTGATCAAACACCGCCATCTTGACAAGTCATGCTATTTTCTGAAGAGTGAAAAATTATACGGTAAATTTCATTGTTGCAAATGAAAACATGCTCAAGAATTAAGTACACACATATGGGAGGACTCGAGGTTCAGAAGAATTGGCATCCATATCTTAATTTTGTTCCAGATATATGCCGTATCAATCACCATACGTAGGGTGGTAAGATTCATTAACTTTCCCTTAATGTTCTTGGAAGTTCATTACATATTTTTGTGGGTCAACCTTGTATTAACATGGCAGTAACATCGCAGCTCGGGTTTATGTTGCTTACATTTGTGTGGAAATTTGAATTCCCACCTTTCATGGTTCTTGTGATTGCTATTCTTAATGATGGTGAGTTTTGGTATTCTTGCTTCTGTCTGTTTTGTTCAGGTTTGTGGGCAAGATGGCTTGTGTCGCTTGTTTTTGCATTAATGTCGATGGCTCTACAGGTACCATCGCGGTGATATCGAAAGACAGAGTGAAGCCTTCACCAAGTTCCGGCAGCTGGAAACTCAATGAAATTTTTGCAACCAGGATCGTCCTTGGTGGATACTTGGGTCTGACCAGTCATTTTCTTCTGGGCAGCTTATGAAACTAAATTCTGCAAGGTAATTGCCTGCAAATATTGGTATTAATTTCATGAAAGATAAGTGACCTCTTCTTAACAATTACAAAAGTTCGCAGACACTGTTCGGCAATCCAGTGTACTATCAAAAAATCTGCAAGAACCTAAGAGCAGACGCAACTAGGGACAGGACAATCCCTCTGACGTGTATATTTTGCTTCGTATTTGGACATTGAATCGACTTGACATTCATATGCATGTATCCTCAGGAGAGATCTGATTGTTTTCCTCTTTCTTGTTCTCTTAGTGTATCGTATTCATCGCCAAAAGATATGCTTCATTGGTGAGAAAAGAAATGAAATCACGTGCTTTAGAAGTTACCTATTTGTGCAGCATAAACTTGACTTCATAGTTGGTTTATGCCCGTATTCTCTTTTCTGAAAAACTTTCAATTCTTTATGATGCAGGTTGAGGGTACCCCGCACCCCGAAAGGGAAGGTCAAGTCATTTGCAAAGCTGAGGGGTCTTGACGTTGATGAGATGAACAATCATTATACTGTCCAAGTATCAAATTACTTTCAAGAACGTCCAAGAACACAGCAAAAAGCTAACAAGAACAAGAGAAGGAAGGGACAGATATGTAGATATGTATAAGCTTGGCGGTGAAAAAAGACATGATGCACCAATTTAATGAAGTATGTAATGTCATACATTTATTTTGACTTGGAAATATCTACCTCTTCCTAAATTTTCACTTCATAATACACCGAAGGCTCTCTGAAAGGATAAAAAAATCAAATTAGAACTTTCCAAGTGGATAACTTGTTTCCAGTCTAAGTTCAGATCAAGAAGTCGAGGAATCACTCGCATTTACTTTCTAAAGTACTGCAGAAAACAAGGCCGGGATCACTGTGTTTTCTATGGTTTTTCTTCTAGTGTCACAAATCAAGACGATACAATCCTGCAGAATGGGCCACGCTGCAGTCATAAATGGCTGGCTACAAACTATACCAATTTCTAGAGCGTTAGACCCCAGGGCCAAGTATAATGTGTACATAGATAATTACTTACTCATTGCACATCTCGGCGAGCATGCATTACGAGATTCCCAGCTTTTCACATATCATGGCTTTGAGGTATATTATGCGAGCAAAAGCATAAAGTTACATGTGTCGGAGAGGAAAGAGAGAATATCCATGACTCCTGTTGCAACGGACAAAATAGGGGATTTATAGTTTAGATTCGCTCCCGATTCGACCTGCAACATTGGTCAAATGAATTATCAGGAGAATAATAGCTTCTTAAATTTAATCTTCACCTGTGTATTTCTTCAACATAGGCTAAAGTTAAAGTTGCTCCCAAGAAATTCGAGGTGCACTTTTAAAGCTTGCTTGGCAGGTCCGGCAGTGCAAACTAGAGTTGTCTACCCTGCAAGTTGCAAAAGGAGATCCTTCCTGCAAGTTCCTATGATATGCAATCTGAGTTTATGGCATCATTCCTGCGGCGAAAGTCCAGACTAAGCTGGATGCAGCCAGGAGACAAGAACCCTAGTTCATAAAGTGTGGCAAAAATACCGCTTTAATTGCAACTAGAACGAAAAAAATAACACATGCTTGGAGGACATTCGTATGCATCATGGGATTTCTTGCTTTTCGCGGTTCAAGGCGTCATCATTCTTACGCGAGCGAACATGGAAGCTGTGCGTATGTGAAAGGAAAGAGAGAATATACAGGACTCCTTCCAGCGACAGTTGATAACAAGCATTAGCATGGGCATCGAAAAACATATTCAACGTGTGACAGTGATCGAAGACTTCCAGAGAAATTATAGCTACTAACAATGAATCTACAGCCGTGTGCTCGTTAAATGATGTTACGAACAAAAAAGTGTCTACCCTATCAGACTTAAAAGGAAATCTGAGTTACCAGTCAAACTCTGGCATTGCTTGAATCGTTACTGGTCGTTGCAGCACCATCCGAGCGCTACAGCGTTTGAGTTCGAGGAGATGTTATTAGCTAGAAACAAGACATCTCTAACTAGAAATAATGCCTTCACGGTAACTTCAGCAGTCACATGCAATCCTCTCTCTCTCTCTCTCTCTCTCTCTCTCTCTCTCTCTCAATGAAGAGGAAGTTCCAAGTTAAGAATCAGAATATGGACATATGAGAAGCCTCTCTCTCTCTCGGCAAACTCGAAGATTGGGACTCTTGACAAAAGGATACTTTGCTTAAAGTCATCGAGGATAACAACAAGCCATTCCATTGTTCTTTTCTAATAGATATATAAATGTCCACAAATCCTAGCCATGTCTAAGGTATTCTGCAATAATGGGGACGTTCATGAGTTTCTTGGGGAAAGGTAAGTGATCTTGTTCCATTGATGAACAGATCTTTCATTGATTATGACTTTTCGAACCATAACCCGATGCCCTCTTTCATTAATCACTACTTTTCGAAACTTAGTTCTTTCTTATTACATGTATATTATGTTCTACTCTTGATACAGCTCGATTCTAGACAAGATTATACAAGTGCTTTTAAGAAGAAATGATTCAAGTTTACCCTTGAGCTTTCTTCTCTTTTCTATGTTTCCTTACAGGAGGGCCGCGGCCACCACCGCAGATGGTTGGATATGTTATGGGAGCGCTTTATAACCAATTCGTGGAGAAGGATATCACCAACTTTGAGGCATTCCACATTGCCGTTCTTGACATCGTCAAGTAAGGTCATATTCCCTATGTAGAAACGATTAAGATATTCATACAGGAGCTCAAATTATCAAACCTATGCAGCACTTTCAACGCGGCATTGCCTGGCAAACATGTGGACATTCCGGCGCAAAGCAAAGTAGAGGTATGGAATCGTCCACGGAGAGTTACGCGTGCATGAAAATACATCAATAAGCATGCTTAGATTTGTCCATTTGTTCGACCCTTTCAAATGTTCGCTAGACTGTTCATCCTTTTAGCCTTCCAAACTGTACATCGGATAGGTAAAAAGGCAGCTAGCTGGTTTAAGCTCCTGATGCATGCGTAACATCATGCAGGAATGCTTTCGACAGTGGAAAGAAGCCAAGGAGACAAAGCAAAAGAAGGTCTTTGTGAATTTCATGACACAGAACGTTACTGTCAGTAAGTCGGATGACTACACAGTCATCACCGGAGTACTAACGCCACCGGTGGCTATGGCGGCCAAGAAGGCCGGAGAGAATGTGCCGCTGCTGGAGGTTATCAAGGCCATCCCCGATGTCATTTTCGTGCTAGCGGCCACTGTTTTAGCCCTCATCTCTGTAAAGCTCTGGAAGAATTCTCACCCCTCATCTCTGTAAAGCTCTGGAAGAATTCTCACCAAGGCTATAGCCCCCCAAGAGCAGCAAATTTAAGGAATTCAAACGCGTGATACGACCCAAAAGGAAAATGCATGTGTGACTATAAATAAACAAGAGAAGTTCTTGACTGCGATTTTTTTAGTGTCATTTTCAATTATGCCGATAATAAATCACAAATGAGGATATCATAATCTGCAAGCACTGCTGCTTTTCCAAAACGTTTCCTGCCGATATATCCAGAAAATACTCAAATGGACAGCATATAGCACAAGCCTCAGATTGGAAATGCGCAGAAGTGCTGATCAACTTACAAGAGTTTCGACCACAAAACAAACTTACAAGATTGTTTGTACTCGCTCTCCCCAGTGAGGTGTAAAAGCAATGAATGCACCAACTCCAACAAGTTTAGATAGTTAAAAGATTAAATATCGCTAGCTCGACTAAGTAGAAATATCCTAGGATCACAAAAAAATCATCAATGATCTTACAAATGATAAGACGGAACTTCAATCGACCATTTGAACCCTGAAATGTATAGGGAAATAATACTCCCGGTAAAATAAATGATTCATGTTCGTCTTCCAAATGAACAGTAAAGTGTCTCCAGTTCCACCAGAGAATATAAAATCCATAGGGGAAGAGGGAGAGGATGAACAGAGAATATACAATTAGAACACGCAGACCTATACAACTCACGTTTTCAGATACCTTTCTAACCCTTTATTTCATATAAATTAGGGGAATGACCAACAGCCTGTGAATGTTAAAAATCCCCCACCATGCATTTAAGTAATCAGCACATGGTCTACACTAACACTATGTATGGACAAGGGAGGGAAGAAGGGGGGACGAAAGTTTGGCTGGAAAACGGGAACGGTGTTGAGTAGATGAGAAAAAAAAAATTGTGCATTCTCTCCCCTACTTTTCCTCTCCCCCTCCTCCCAAGCACAGCATAAACAATATGACGAACTGCCTTGTCATTTTAAGTTTAGCCACAGAACAAGAAAATAGACAAGGGCCTTATCCGAAGAAGCATTCTCTGGATATTCATGTACAAACCAGATACAATCAGAGCCCTCATGCAAAATATCACATTTTTGTCTTTTATCCAACAACCTATCACTATGGGAATGCTTGAGGAAAATCACCTTCTATAGGCCTCGTACGTATAACTAATGAGCTTTAAGAAATCATATTAGAGGAAAGCATAATTTTCTTGAAGGATAATTCACATGATCTCCTCTTCTTCGGGAGTGGCATCAAGGCAGCTTATCCTATTTTCACAAGCAATTCTTTTCCTATCTAGTCCTCTTCATTCAAATGACAGGACTAAAGGCCCTACTAACCGAAATCAACTTGTTTCACTGCGACAGGATGCGCTATAGGGAGACTTTCTCTAGATCTAGGCATGAGAGCAAAGAATATCAACAACAATACACCAACTTGCCTTCTATCATTACCATACTTTCAGTTTCCAGTCAAAGAATCAAGTAAAGAATATAAGAGCTATCCATCTTCACTAATAAAATAATGTACTTCCTGGTTATCCAAGTTGAAGAAATCGATAAGCTTCAAAGCAATCATTCTCAGATAGCAAGAACTCTGTGGCATCTTAACTTCTCAGAAATAAAGATGAATATGAAGTTCAATAAATAAAACCAACATATTAGGACAATCTATTCCATTCCAATACTGCAATCAGATAATATCAGTTTCTGCTATCCTAAAATGAACTTAAATCTAAGCCAGGTAAAACAAGTCAAGAGCCGGTCTATGTTGCCAACTTGCCTGGATATCATCCACCCTATGAGTGGCTAATCTAGACTGTAGTTACTGCATAAAGGCTATAATGTCAACCAACCTAAACCCAATAGTAGCAGATTCACGAACAAATATCTGCAAAAGCTTGAAGCGTTGAAAGCAGATACATCAAGTGACAAACAAGCTTCCTGCAGGGCATCTACTCGGGTTTCAGGGGGATTGGGACTGATGGGCTTTGAAAAAGTAAAGTAAAACCAAGTAAAGTAAATGATAATGCATGTTCGTCTAGCTCGAATTATAAATCCAAGTAAAGGGGAAAAAGATAATAAACCATGTTTGTCTAGCTCGAATTATAAATCCCAAAGGGCTTTGAAGAAGTAAATGATTATGCATTTCCAAAGAGTGAAAAATTATACAGTAAATTTCATTGTTGCAAATGAAAACATGCTCAAGAATTAAGTACACACATATGGGAGGATTCAAGGTTCAGAAGAATTGGCATCCATATCTTAATTTTGTTCCAGATATATGCCGTATCAATCACCATACGTATGGTGGTAAGATTAATTAACTTTCCCTTAATGTTCTTGGAAGTTCATTACACATTTTTGTGGGTCAACCTTGTATTAACACAGCAGTAACGTTGCAGCTCAGGTTTATGTTGCTTACATTTGTGTGGAAATTTGAATTCCCACCTTTCATGGTTCTTGTGATTGCTATTCTTAATGATGGTGAGTTTTGGTATTCTTGCTTCTGTCTGTTTTGTTCAGGTTTGTGGGCGAGATGGCTTGTGTCGCTTGTTTTTGCATTAATGTCGATGGCTCTACAGGTACCATCGTGGTGATATTGAAAGACAGAGTGAAGCCTTCACCAAGTTCCGGCAGCTGGAAACTCAATGAAATTTTTGCAACCGGGATCGTCCTTGGTGGATACTTGGGCCTGACCAGTCATTTTCTTCTGGGCAGCTTATGAAACTAAATTCTGCAAGGTAATCGCCTGCAAATCTTGGTATTAATTTCATGAAAGATAAGTGACCTCTTCTTAACAATTACAAAAGTTCGCAGACACTGTTCGGCAATCCGGTGTACTATCAAAAAAATCTGCAAGAACCTAAGAGCAGACGCAACTAGGGACAGGACAATCCCTCTGACGTGTATATTTTGCCTCGTATTTGGACATTGAATCAACTTGTCAGATTCATATGCATGTATTCTCAGGAGACATGTGATTGTTTTCCTCTTTCTTGTTCTCTTAGTGTGTCGTATTCATCGCCAAAAAATATGCTTCATTGGTGAGAAAAGAAATGAAATCACGTGTTTTGGAAGTTACCTATTTGTGCAGCATAAACTTGACTTCATAGCTGGTTTATGCCCGTATTCTCTTTTCTGAATAACTTTCAATTCTTTATGATGCAGGTTGAGGGTACCCCGCACCCTGAAAGGGAAGGTTAAGTCATTTGCAAAGCTGAGGGGTCTTGACGTCGATGAGATTAACAATCATTATACTGTCCAAGTATCAAATTACTTTCAAGAACGTCCAAGAACACAGAAAAAAGCTAACATGAACAAGAGAAGGAAGGGACAGATATGTAGATATGTATAAGCTTGGCGGTGAAAAAAGACATGATGCACCAATTTAATGAAGTATGTAATGTCATACATTTATTTTGACTTGGAAATATCTACCTCTTCCTAAATTTTCACTTCATAATACACAGACGGCTCTCTGAAAGGATAAAAAAATCAAATTAGAACTTTCCAAGTGGATAACTAGTTTCCAGTCTAAGTTCAGATCAAGAAGTCGAGGAATCACTCGCATTTACTTTCTAAAGTACTGCAGAAAACAAGGCCGGGATCACTGTGTTTTCTATGGTTTTTCTTCTAATGTCACAAATCGAGACGATACAATCCTGCAGAATGGGCCACGCTGCAGTCATAAATGGCTGGCTACAAACTATACCAATTTCTGGAGCGTTAGACCCCGGGGCCAAGTATAATGTGTACATAGATAATTACTTACTCATTGCACATTTCGGCGAGCATGCATTACGAGATTCCCAGCATTTCACATATCGTGGCTTTGAGGTATATTATGCGAGCAAGAGCATAAAGTTACATGTGTCGGAGAGGAAAGAGAGAATATCCATGACTCCTGTTGCTACGGACAAAATAGGGGATTTATAGTTTAGATTCGCTCCCGATTCGACCTGCAACATTGGTCAAATGAATTATCAGGAGAATAATAGCTTCTTAAATTTAATCTTCACCTGTGTATTTGTTTAAGATAGGCTAAAGTTAAAGTTGCTCCCAAGAAATTCGAGGTGCACTTTTAATCAGCTTGCTTGGAAAGGTCCAGCAGTGCAAACTAGAGTTGTCTACCCTGCAAGTTGCAACAGGAGATCCTTCTTGCAAATTCCTATGATATGCAATCTGAGTTTATGGCATCATTCCTGCGGCAAAAGTCCAGACTAAGCTGGATGCAGCCAGGAGAGAAGGACTCTAGTTCATAAAGTGTGGCAAAAATACCGCTTGAATTGCAACTAGAATGAAAAAAAAATAACACATGCTTGGAGGACATTCGTATGCATCATGGGATTTCTTGCTTTTCGTGGCTCAAGGCGTCGTCATTCTTACGCAAGCGAACATGGAAGCAGTTCGTATGTGAAAGGAAAGAGAGAATATACAGGACTCCTTCCAGCGACAGTTGATAACAAGCATTAGCATGGGCATCGAAAAACATATTCAACGTGTGACAGTGATCGAAGACTTCCAGAGAAATTATAGCTACTAACAATGAATCTACAGCCGTGTGCTCGTTAAATGATGTTACGAACAAAAAAGTGTCTACCCTATCAGACTTAAAAGGAAATCTGAGTTACCAGTCGAACTCTGGCATTGCTTGAATCGTTACTGGTCGTTGCAGCACCATCCGAGCGCTATAGCGTTTGAGTTCGGGGAGATGTTATTAGCTAGAAACAAGACATCTCTAACTAGAAATAATGCCTTCACGGTAACTTTAGCAGTCACATGCAATCCTCTCTCTCTCTCTCTCTCTCTCTCTCTCTCTCTCAATGAAAAGGAAGTTCCAAGTTAAGAATCAGAATATGGACATATGAGAAGCCTCTCTCTCTCGGCAAACTCGAAGATTGGGACTCTTGACAAAAGGATACTTTGCTTAAAGTCATCGAGGATAACAACAAGCCATTCCATTGTTCTTTTCTAATAGATATATAAATGTCCACAAATCCTAGCCATGTCTAAGGTATTCTGCAATAATGGGGACGTTCCTGAGTTTCTTGGGGAAAGGTAAGCGATCTTGTTCCATTGATGAACAGATCTTTCATTGATTATGACTTTTCGAACCATAACCCGATGCCCTCTTTCATTAATCACTACTTTTCGAAACTTAGTTCTTTCTTATTACATGTATATTATGTTCTACTCTTGATACAGCTCAATTATAGACAAGATTATACAAGTGCTTTTAAGAAGAAATTATTCAAGTTTACCCTTGAGCTTTCTTCTCTTTTCTATGTTTCCTTACAGGAGGGCCACGGCCGCCACCGCAGATGGTTGGATATGTTATGGGAGCGCTTTATAACCAATTCGCGGAGAAGGATATCACCAACTTTGAGGCATTCAACATTGCCGTTCTTGACATCTTCAAGTAAGGTCATCTTCCCTATGTAGAAACGATTAAGATATTCATACAGGAGCTCAAATTATCAAACCTATGCAGCACATTCAACGCGGCACTGCCCGGCAAACATGTGGACATGCCGAAGCAAAGCAAAGTAGAGGTATGGAATCGTCCACGGAGAGTTACGCGTGCATGAAAATACATCAATAAGCATGCTTAGATTTGTCCATTTGTTCGACCCTTTCAAATGTTCGCTAGATTTCTGTTCATCCTTTTAGCCTTCCAAACTGTACATCGGATAGGTAAAAAGGCAGCTAGCTGGTTTAAGCTCCTGATGCATGCGTAACATCATGCAGGAATGCTTTCGACAGTGGAAAGAAGCCAAGGAGACAAAGAAAAAGAAGATCTTTGTGAATTTCATGACACAGAACGTAACTGTCAGTAAGTTGGATGACTCCACAGTCATCACCGGAGTACTAACACCACCGGTGGCTATGGCGGCCAAGAAGGCCGGAGAGAATGTGCCACAGCTGAAGGTTATCAAGGCCATCCCCGATGTCATTTTCGTGCCAGCGGCCACTGTTATAGCCCTCATCTCTGTAAAGCTGTCTGGAAGAATTCTCACCAAGGCTATAGCCCCCCAAGAGCGGCAAATTTAAGGAATTCAAATGCGACACGACCCAAAAGAAAAATGCATGTGTGATTATAAATAAACAAGAGAAGTTCTTGACTGCGATTTTTTTAGAGTGTCATTTTCAATTATGCCGATAATAAATCACAAATGAGGATATCATAATCTGCAAGCACTGCTGCTTTTCCAAAACGTTTCCTGCCGATATTTCCAGAAAATACTCAAATCGACAGCATAGAGCACAAGCCTCAGATTGGAAATGCGCAGAAGTGCTGATCAACTTACAAGAGTTTCGACCACAAAACAAACTTACAAGATTGTTTGTACTCGCTCTCCCCAGTGAGGTGTAAAAGCAATGAATGCACCAACTCCAACAGGTTTAGATAGAAGATAAAATATCGCTAGCTCGACTAAGTAGAAATATCCTAGGATCACGAAAAAATCATCAATGATGATAAAAATGATAAGACGGAACTTCAATCGACCATTTGAACCCTGAAATGCATAGGGAAATAATACTCCCGGTAAAGAAAACCAAGACCTATTTGATTCATGTTCGTCTTCCAAATGAACAGTTAAGTGTCTCCAGTTCCACCAGAGAATATAAAATCCATAGGGGAAGAGGGAGAGGATGAACAGAGAATATACAATTAGAACACGCAGACCTATACAACTCACGTTTTCAGAAGCAGAAACTATATAAACTATCCTTCCTCTCTCACAAACACTTCTCCAACTGTTACAACTATCTGCAGCCTCACCTAACCGGAGGATTTCCGGCTCCATCGACGCATAGCTGCTCGCCGACTTCGCCTCCTAAGTTTGCTACGTACATAGGTCTTGCAAATTGGAGGAGATTTCAAACTAGATCCTATTCCAAGAGAATCGGTTTCAGATTTCAAAGGCGAAAGCAGAGAGTCGGTTTCAGTTTCCTGCAGCTCCGATGGTTCCCCAGCCTTCTTCCCCATGAAAATAAGCCGATTGCTGAACTCTACTAGATCAAGTGATTTTTTCTCCACTGCCTGCTCATTCGTCAGAATTTCTTCCTCAGTCTGAAAGTGCGGACAAATTCATTTCACTTTTCTACCAGAAACACTAATGCCAGATAGACTCAGCATACAGATCATATTCTGCTTAACAACTTAAAAGTTAAAATAAAAAAGCAATAACGAAGATGTGGATAGATTTGAGAGAGAGAGAGAGAGAGAGTACAAGAAGGATTAAATTCATTTTGACAAGGATTATTCCTCCTATTTGCCATCACTAGTTCTCCTAATTAAATATGCAGTAAATACAGAGCCATATCAAGGGCAGAACACGAGAGAATTAAGAACATCCAAGAACTGCATCGAGAAGGACTAAAACTTATCGCTTTTCATTTGGAGTTTTAAAATAAGAACCAAATGCACAGTTTAATAAAAACACAAGCTATAATTACTTACATTATCACAAGAAACCCCTCTAGATGTCTGATCCGTGCTCTCAATGATATTCGGCAAAGGAGTTGCCTCTCCAAGTGTTGAAATTGCAGTTTCAGGCAGAAGTATATCATCTACATTGTGGTTTGATACTTGCAGAGATGCCGTATAGACAGATTTACAAGAAGATACAAGTCCATTCCCATAATGAGATGCCTGTTTTTTATCAGAGCTGGTCAACTCATCTTTCGGTGGCAGCATGCTCAACCTATTAACTGAAGAGAACTTTCCAGGATTTTCACTTAACAACTTATCCATTCGTGCTTTCAACTCGCATATGTGAGACTTTGCTTTCTCAATCTTAGCAAGTATTTGCTCCAGGGAATTTGCCCCATCTCCAAAATCAAGTGAATCACCAACACTATCACCTACTGGCCCAAACACATTAGGGAAAGAATCATCAGAAAAAAATTTAACTCAAATAATAAAGTTTTTGGAGGATAGCAATACGAAAAGCTAATGCAAATATCTAGAACACCAACTCCTCAAGTCAATTTGGCATCACAGTGTAGCAACTCCATTAAAGACCATAATATAGGTAGCATAACATTAAATAAAAACTATAATTTCATTGCTATAATTCATTGAATGCAGCAAAAATTAAACTCTCAAGTTTTCCACCAAGATAACACACAACATTATTAAGAGTGTGGATCATGCGCCACGTGAGATGAAACGGAATGCAGAACATCCCTCGTTGGAAATGTGGTACAGTCAGAATAAGCTTTTCCTAATCACGTTGGGAAAACTAAATCATAACAAAGGGATTTCATGACACACTAAAATCAGGAACTTTTTGATTAAATTTATTATTAGACATAAATCTCATTGAAAGTGATCTCATGAATGTACGAGGACAATTTCCATATAGGAAAATTGGAAGCATTGATTGAGTGCTTTGGATCTCTAGAATGCCACAAATTGGAACGCTCATTCCAAATCATGCATTCTACAAGGAGATATCTGGTATCTTAAGAAGAGTCTTCTTTTTCCTTTTGGGCTACCAAGTATGATAGATAAATGATGAGTGCATAAGAATATGCTCACTGGTAACATATTTCAACAAAGCCTCACTTTCAGACCTAGCATTTAGGTTGCTCCCCATTTCGCTCCCCATTCAAGATGAAGGATCAAATTCCAGAAATATGACTAGTTGGTAAAGCTGCGAGGGAATAAGTCCTATAGGGTAGGCAACACTAAATGGCCAAGCTCCAAGGCAGTAGTATCTCAAATTATCTTTGTGGCCTCCATTTTATTTTTTGATAGATAAATTCATGGCTCTCCTAAATCCTATTGTCACTTTCATTGAGATCCTCTCTGGTGCACATCACCACCTAAAGTCTGTGTAGACGTGCTCACTGTGAGTTCGCTGATATTGCTTTTGTAGAAAATGAGATCATTCGTTATCATATGTTTTTTCATTGTGAAATGATATGAAAGCTATCACCGTGTTTCTTCCTAATATTTGCCTACATTTGGACATGCCTCATTTCTGGTGGAAGATAAAAGCACATTTACAAGACTCTTAAAACTAGACCACTTGCTAGTAGGTGAGGCAAAGTAACTAAACCAAATATTGGAAGAAGAGAGATCCAAGCATTCTTTCCTGATAGAAATTACAGAAATTATTCAAGAAAAGTAGTGGTTTCATATAATATGATTAACCAGAGCATGTTAGACCAATATTTCTGATATAAGGAATCAGAATAAACTGCTACCTTGGAAATTTAATCTAAAATAAAGGGGAAAAGGATCCAAGCACGTGCCTCAACCACCTAATTTCCCTCTTATATAACGAAGAGCAAGCAAGGAGGCTACACAGAAGAAAAAAGCACCTGCTTTGAATATCTCCCTAGATGGAAAAGATAAGTTTATCAACTGTATAAGGGTTATCCAACCTCAAATTTGACCTGTTTGGTACAGCTTATTCACTACTTATAATTCTAGATATGACTTTCCCACGGCAAACCGTGCTCGTATTTTCATCGTAAACAACTTTCTTCATGTATGCATCTAAAAGATACATATGATTCTACTTTTCGATAGTTTGATGTTTTGAAAGGTAAGTGTTTCATGTTAAATAAAAGTCAAAATGTGAGTGCTGAGAAATTCTTGAGAAATTTATAAAAAGTGAAAAGTTAAAAAGTAAAATCAATTTGATCCCAATCATCCCAAAACAACAATTATGTGCTACAAAAGGGCACAAAGAAGTATATATACACCTTTTCGTATCCTTCCCCGCTTTTATTAGCAGAGCCTTACAGCTACCAAGTTAGAACATGATAACAAACCTATCACTCATATTCTAAAGGACAATCTAAACCAAAAAAAGAGTAAGGACAAAGTGCCCGGATTTCTTGCAATTAATTTCTTTGGTACTCGACAGACATAAAAGAGAAAGTGATTTAACACCTTACCTTGATTGCCGCGACGACTTTCCATATGAATATGATCCGCACGGGACTTTCTATCTGCACGATCAGAAGGAAAAGATCAATCCTTACGTCCTTTGATTAATACAAACGAGGCGATGGCTTTAAATGTAGTACCACAATAGGAGAATAAGTTATGCTGTGACATATATGATGCTATATCTTGTGTCTCTTCTACTCTTTTTCTTTTTCTCCTCATCATGACTTTCTCTCTTGAGAGTTGACCAGAAAATGCACGTGACTTGGCATTAAAATCCTGCAATTCTGGTCTTTCAAAATTAAGTTCCTTCTTTTGCTTGTGCTCTTCCAGTTTCCTATCATACTTTCGTGCTTGGGAGTTCAACTGATTAATCCGCAGTTCTATCCATTTACATCGCCACTTAAGAGGCTGTATAAACCTTCTCCAGTGATCCGTCAGCTTTTTCCTGGAAAGGGTGACAAGAATAAAGATGAATGCATTAGTCAGACACTTACTGAAAGTGAAAACAACTGTACCCTAAGCAGTATGCTATGTTCCTTCTATGAATTAATAATGTAAGACGTCACTATCAATTACCTTTCTAACCCTTTATTTCATATAAAATAAGGGAGTTTCTAACCCTTTATTCACATAAATTAATGGAATCACCAACGGCCTGTGAATGTTAAAAATCCCCCACCATGCATTTAAGTAATCAGCACATGGTCAACACTAACACTATGTATGGACAAGGGAGGGAAGAAGGGGGGACAAAAGTTTGGCTGGAAAAAGGGAACCGTGTTGAGGAGATGAAAAAAAAAAAAAAATGTGCATTCTCTACCCTACTTTTCCTCTCCCCCTCCTCCCAAGCACAGCATAAATAATATGACTAACTGCCTTGTCATTTTAAGTTTAGCCACAGAACAAGAAAATACACAAGGGCCTTATCCTAAGAAGCATTCTCTGGATATTCATGTACAAACCAGATACAATCAGAGCCCTCATGCGACATATCACATTTTTTTCTGTTATCCAACGACCTATCACTATGGGAATGCTTGAGGAAAATCACCTTCTATAGGCCTCGTACGTATAACTAATGAGCTTTAAGAAATCATATTAGAGGAAAGCATAATTTTCTTGAAGGATAATTCACATGATCTCCTCTTCTTTGGGAGTGGCATCAAGGCAGCTTATCCTATTTTCAAAAGCAATTCTTTTCCTATCTAGTCCTCTTCATTCAAATGACAGGACTAAAGGCCCTACTAACCGAAATCAACTTGTTTCACAGCTACAGGATGCGCTATAGGGAGACTTTCTCTAGATCTAGGCATGCAAGCAAAGAATATCAACAACAATACACCAACTTGCCTTCTATCATTACCATACTTTCAGTTTCCGGTCAAAGAATCAAGTAAAGAATATAAGAGCTATCCATCTTCACTAATAAAACAATGTACTTCCCGGTTATCCAAGTTGAAGGAATCGATAAGCTTCAAAGCGATCATTCTCAGATAGCCAGAACTCTGTGGCATCTTAACTTCTCAGAAATAAAGATGAATATGAAGTTCAATAAATAAAACCAACATATTAGGACAATCTATTCCATTCCAATACTGCAATCAGATAATATCAGTTTCCGCTATCCTAAAATGAACTTAAATCTAAGCCAGGTAAAACAAGTCAAGAGCCAGTCTATGTTGCCAATTTGCCTGGATATCATCCACCCTATGAGTGGCTAATCTAGACTGTAGTTACTGCATAAAGGCTATAATGTCAACCAACCCAAACCCAATAGTAGCAGATTCACGAAACAAATATCTGCAAAAGCTTGAAGCGTTGAAAGCAGATACATCAAGTGACAAACAAGCTTCATGCAGGGCATCTACTTGGGTTTCCGGGGGATTGGGACTAATGGGCTTTGAAAAAGTAAAGTAAAACCAAGTAAAGTAAATGATAATGCATGTTCGTCTAGCTCGAATTATAAATCCAAGTAGAGGGGAAAAAGATAATAAACCATGTTTGTCTAGCTCGAATTATAAATCCCAAAGGGCTTTGAAGAAGTAAATGATTATGCATTTCAATAAAAAAGATGAAGGGTCACGGCAAATAACAACAGAATCTAATCACAAGAAGAGCCCACAGAATAATCAACAAGCATCCAAGACCCTTCAGAGATTCGGTATGCAGTACCTTGTTAGATAGAGTTCACTCTGTCCAGGATAAAGAAATCCTGGCATATTGCAACCAAGATACTGTGAATCAACTTCACCATCACTCATAGCTAAATTATTCTCAGAGCCAGATGATGTATCACCGAATGAACTAGAATATTCAGTCGTATCCCCTTGGCCACCTTCAAATGGGCCTTCTTTGGTCGGATTTTTGCGATCAATTATATCGACATTGGAATTCCTGTCCCCATCGGGCATCTTGCCATCGTGCAAACCCTCCACGCCGAAGCTGCCGTCCTCACAGTTACTTAAACAGCGCACTGCTTTAGCTTTGGGATCTTGGGGAACGGCAGTCCCGTTCTCCTTGCCGACCGACGCATTGGCCAGCGCGTCCTCCGATCCGCCACTGCCCATCGGAGCCTCCGATTTGACCAGGACTTCTAGGTCAGGACCCATGTCGGCCATAATCAAGTCAGCCGCTCTAGCGATCCCCCGCTGGTCCCTGCACACAATTCCGCATCTAAAATTACGAATCACGCCGCAATCAAGAATCCCCAAGGAACCCAGAAATTGCGGCAGCTCCTCCACTAGTCCAAACCCCCCTTTTTCTCTACCCTACAACCTCTACTACAGCGAAGAAAACCCATGAAGCCGAATTGATAATAGAAGCCGAATTGATAATAAAACAAAAACAAAAACAAAAACAAAAAAAAAAATTAATCGAAGGACCACGATGGTCATTCACAGCGTGGTTCCGGCGGGAACAGACCCATCATACCCCGCGAACGGACATCCCCGAGCGACGACGCACATTCGAAAGGAAATCGCGGAGGGAACAAAACCCAGAAACCAGGAAACGCGAAGCATCAACGGGGAAAGAGAGAACCGGCAGGCAACCACCAAATCCGCAGAACCCACCATGAAAACCAAGAAGGGAAGCAATCAAGAAAGAACAGAAGAAACCCTAGAACGGAAAGGGGAAGGGGAGGAGAGAGAGAGAGAGAGGTACTCGGGCTAGCCATGGTCGTCTCCTCCTTCGAATCGGTGCGCCGGATGAGCTCGCAGTACCGCACGACTCGTCAGCATCCAACGAGCGAAGCGCAGAAGAGAGAGAGAGAGGGAGGAGAGAGAGAGAGAGAAGGTCAAAATGGCGTCGCGCTTCTGAGCTGGCGGTGCGGGAATTTTATATAAATAAAATAGGAAAAGGGCGGATTAGGAAAAGGTCGTCTCGACGTGGCGGGATCTTATTGGCTGAGGGGCGATGCCGTGTGTGTGTCAACCTTCCGCCGGCGCATCGTCAGTTTGCGCTGTACGGACGACCAAGATTTCAGAGGAGGGGATTCTTGTTGGGAGGTGGAGGGGGCTTTGGCTTTGGTTTTGTTTTTGGTTTTGATTTTAAGATATTTATTCGAGAATTTATTTATTTTTTTAATTTTCAAAACTTGTCCTTTTTTTTCTTTTTAATAAACTTGGTGCGCAAGCGTTGGAATTTCATTTGTTGTGGGGCCCTTTGTTTATCTACTTATTTATTATGGTATTCTTTCTCGTGACCCGATACCAAATATTTCGACTCGACTAATTACTGTCCTTTTCTATAGCGTGCATATGCTTCATTTATGAGGTGAACTCTTTTCTTTTTTGTTAAATGAAATAAGGTATTGAAAGTGTCGGTGAATTATGAATCACATCCCAAAAAAATACTCAATATAAAGCCATGGATTTAGCACGCGCGCCACGGCCGGTTGGACAAGCCCGCCATTTTTTGCTCATAATGATGGGAGCGGAGAGCTTAAAAGCCGACGATACACCTAAGTTCCAGACTCATAATTTGCAGTAACTTCAGTATTTGGAGATAGAGAATAGATCGAGAAGTCATACCTGTGAACTTCTGCTTGCAGATCCAATCCACAACTCGCCCACTCGACCACTGCTATAATAGCCTAGCAAACTCAAATACGGTTTTGGGTGAAATGATTGCGATTGTTGCGAGAGTTAGTTTGTACTAATCTGGTCGTTCCATTCTATAAACCCTAGTCTAATTGTAATCTCCATAAATACTGAAGAGATACAGAAGATGTGAACAACCCTTTTTGTAGACTTACAAGCTCACCATATGTGCAATGTCGGTGTCGATTAAGCCCTAATTCACTTCGAAAATTGGGAAAAAGAGTGGATGAAAACCTTTTGGTTAAAGTAAATATTTTGAAAACAAAAGTTCTTTTAAAGGGTTTTCGGGACATCAACGCGTCGATCCGAATTCCATTTCTTTGCCAATTACTTTGTTAAAAATCAGAAAAAAGATTGAATTTTTAGCACGTGCCTCGACTTCATTGATACACTTCAAGTTGTAAACAATTAACTGAGAGAGAGAGAGAGAGAGAGGCCATTGACAAACCTTCAATGCCAAGAATCGATGAGAACCGAGTGAAAACTGAGAAAGGAGCAATTGACAATTCTTTCGTACCAAACAAATTTTCAAGGATGGAGTATCAAGAGAAGACCGTAGGATTTGGCCAAATACCAACAAATCTTCTATAGCCAATCCGGGGTTTGTAGTTTTACTTGAGCCAAATTAAAGCTGGTGCCCTTAATTCTTCTTCTCTTCTTTTTTTCGTTTCAAATCGATCATATTCATTGCCAGTCAGGAAAAAAAAACAACCCAAATTATTACCACTATATCGGGATGGGTTTTACTTAATACGGGCGAGTCTAATTCGGAAAATAATTCTATGTTAGGTCTATATTCGTTAATAAAATAAATAAATAGAGTGTGTTTTTTAGGGAAAATTAAAACCTTCACAATGAAGGCAATGGTGGTAGGTAATGTCATGAAGTTTATTCCCTTCTCTCTATGATATTTCGAGATTTCTTTCTTGATTAGTGATGAATTTGTTTGTGGAGGCAAAGAGTTGATTGGATTATTGTTTCTTTACCTACCTTATAATCCAGTTTTCCAATTGGTTTTTTCTTCTTTTTTGCCGAAATGTCGTTGTCTAGTTCGCTAATAAGGTCGGAACACTGTCTTTCATGGTCAACCCTGGCTTAGGAAAATGGCATACTTGCACGTTTTAGGGGCAAATTGCCAAAATTGTTGGGAAAATCCAGGAAACGTTTGGTTGGCTAAATCAACATGTCATTAATAAACCTCTACAATAAAGGCAATGGCATTAGGTAAGGTTATGGATTTTCATTGTGCTTCAGATTATTTCGAAGGGGGTAAAATTCCCAAACAAGAGAGATAAGTTGATTCATTTCTCTCTTTGAAAGTTCAAGATGTCTTTCTTGATTAGTCCTCTAATATGGATCATGAGTAGAAGGGTGAATGGATCATAAAACTTACCTACTGTTGACACACAAAAAATGTCAAGTATTCCGTTAATAATCTCGGATGCAATCGATAAAGAGATAACCGACAAAGAAGCAGCAATATCATAGCTGTCAAGTTATGGAGTCAGTAATGCCAGATGCAACTGTCAAAAAAGGTAATAGTCAAGTCAGTGTAGTCGATGTAACCGTCAAGTAATAGTTAGTGTAATAAAATCAATATATAACCATCAGGTAACCATCAGTAGTAGAGTTCATGTAACCGTCAAGTAAATCAATGCATCATATATGTAACCTTTGCTTGTGTGCTATAAATGGCCCAAATATACTCTTTATAACCCTCATTACAAAATTCAACATTCTTTTGCAAATTTGTATTTATCTTTACTTTCTTGTAATTTGCATTATTGGGCATATCATTTACTAATGAAGGACCTTCGAAACATTTGTCAATTCACTCCAATCCATATTCTAAAAGGTTTTTCATCGTTGACTTTTCAATGAAATATATTTTTGGCACGTCTAATGAGACACATATTGTTGATTCAAGGAGATTACGATAGCAAGAGGCTGACAAGAGTCCAACAGTACTCTTGGCAACAACAACCCATTATCATAAACTAATAATGAGGCTACCACGCATTCTAAGTCCTTAGCCACCGAAAGAGTGGCAGAGGGTAATTGATTGGGAGACATCGATCTTCCAGAGCATCTCAGTAAAGAACCGTTGGGAGAAGTTGCGCAAAATCATAGTGTGATGCTGGCTATGGGAAGGTTGCACGAGGAACAACAAAATCATAAAGCTTATTACATCGTAAGCCACATAGTAGGTGCGATCAAGCTATTAGTCATCAATGTTGTGAATGATGCTATGTGAAGTGCCCAAGTGAAGCCTCCACCAATTCTAGCACCCAACCCTAAGTCCACAGTATCCATGCCTATTTTATTGAAGCAATTTGATAATGTTAAAGGAAGACTACAGCTATAACTTTTCTGACAATAAGGAGATCAGAAGCGGATTTGTCATGAGGGACATATCAACCTGCCTTGGGCTTTCAGTCTTGTGAAGGCTGACATTTTGCAAATGGGGTTTGAAAAAATTTTGCCAAACACCCCATCCTTGGCCCAAGAATCTTTGGGGCTTCAAAGTAGCTTCTCAAGGCTACTCCCAAATGCACCCATACAAACTCAAGCAGGGTCTGACCACGTTCTCTCACAGGTGGCTACTCTTTCTCCTGCTAATTATCTCTAGCACGAGAATTGTGAAGCTACAAACATCTAACATCATTGAAGTGACTCCTCTCATTGCATACTTAGAAGTCATGTATCCACTATTTTTGCATAGGGAAAGATGTGATTAGTACAAAATTCGTTACGGATTCATTGAGCAAATAAAAAAAGACGTAGCAGCAACATACAATGTTCCTTTAGGTCTGGTGGTGTCTGCCTTGATTTGGTTGCCACGATAATCCTTACCGGCCCAAAGTCAAATATCTTCAAGTTCATGCTATCATCAAGAAAGAAGTTGCTAGTCTTGAGATCCCCGAGGATGATTTCGACACGAGAATCCTCATGTAAGTACAAAAGCCCTTGAGCGACTCCACGAACAATCTTCAGGCACATAGCTCCATTTCGGCTCAAAGATCTTTCAAGCACAATATTTTCGACATCTAAAGAATCCAAGACAATCCCATTTTCGGACTCCTCTCTCTCTATTACCTATTTTCCTCACGCGGAGCTCCTTTTTGGCTACTTCGCTTATGAGAAATGATCATGTGACAGTGTTAATGTATTGTGAAAATAACAATTTATTCTAGACCACAAAAAATCAAATCACAAATAATTATAAATTATTATGGAACTCACTTCTTCAAGAATTTGTGACTCACAATAAAGTATACCCAAAGATTGTTATGCTAACAAAAACCTTTGCTTATTTCCTCTTTTGATTCTCACGTGCCCCTTTCCTGTTTGAAGGTGCCAAGAGGGAGAAAGAAGGCAAGACTGTTTAGTAACGGTTTGTGTCCGTCATGTAATTCATTAGATTTCCCTTGATAGTTCACCTCGAAAAAAGTCGCAAGAATATGCACGAGAGAAATAGAGCTATACCTATATGTTAAGGAATACAATTAGAAAATTATAACATTTAAACTCCGTGCAAATACTATGCAATTGTCGTGCCTATGATGTGCATGAAAGAATTTTGAGCGAAAAATTTAGGTATCCACGTCCAAAGAACCCAATCAAATCGTTTGATGTGTTGTTCAACCACTAGGGCTGCAAACAATTTGAAGTCAATACAATTTGATCGCTATAATGGGTGATGCAAGCGTCAGTCAAAGCGATCCGACAGTTCTAGGTACATCATTTAGGTGAAGGTGGATATTTATAATGAGAATGTTGAAGCTGGATCAAAATTGGAGAAGACTATGTTCGTCTTTGTTTTTCTCCGTAATCAATCTTCTCATTTACGGTCAACATCTTCTAGAATCTTTTTTGAGCGAATATATTTCTATGTAAAAATAGAACATTTTGTCAAAGTCTTCTTTGATAATGATTTTCAGTGCATCCTATGCTTCTTCAAAGATCCTTTCATGCATTATGCTTGATATCAAGGAAAATCAATTCTGGCTTTAAAAGATACGCCTCTATGGTAAGATCATAATCACCGGAAGCAAAACCGTCGGTGGAGGCTTTACCACTTTCAATGTGGCAACTTAATATCATCTAAGCTATTTATTATCTTCTTTATTATATTCTCATCTAATACCAAAGAAAGAGCTCTATATATATATATCAACGTATTAGGAAATTTACCCTATGAACTTAAGCTTTTTAGAGTATTTATGTCGCACACTATAATGATACAAATTGTGGATGAATTAGGATTTTTGACAGTTGTAGAAAACTAATCCTATAATTCAATCATAGTTTTGGACATTAATCAGGTCGAACATGAAGGGGACCTACATAAGTTTGCTTGTCTTCAAGGAATACACAACATCAACCCTTCTGGCAATTTAGATTGTCTTTCTAATAATCTTTCTCATCTCGAATTTCAAGTATAGTTGGTGACAAATTCATTGCACAAGATATCACCTTTTGTAACACTATTAGTGTAACAAATCACCAAGTCGTTGCTCTATGCTACGAATCTGATCTCTTGATGTTTTATAAATGTGGCTTTGAAAGTTATCAAGACACTCTCTATGTCGATTTAGAGCGTGATGGACAGTGATTGAAACACAAGGGATAAAAGAACCATTGACCCAGGGCATCAACTCAAATCAAACAAGCGAAGTTAAATCCTAATGCTCAGCATAGTAGAGAACTTGCTGGCGCCTAAGTGGCAGCCTTCTTTGTGAATAAATACCATTCTTGCAACAAGGAGGACGCCATTGTAGCTTTGTTAATTATAACGTGTGCTTACCTTAAACTCCGGTTGTTCGATTTTTTTATTTTATTTTTATTTTTCGAAATTCAGCTGTCTTTGACCAAAAAAAAAAAAAAAAAAAAGAAATTCAGCTGTCCAATTCACCAACAAGATTGGAACATTCTCTCTTATTATCGACCGTGATTTCATAATGACATGCATGCACCTTTTAAGAAAAACCCTAAAAATATTGGGGAAACTCTAAAAATTTGGCCAAGCCATGGATTGATAAAAATGATATAACTCAGTGGCTCGAATAGTACGGAAATAGTCTATTAGTTTGAAAATCACAGATACATTAATGCGGAGATTTAAGGAAAAATTAACGGACGAATAATGTCAAGCATGGATCTTAAGATTATGGTTATTTGACAGACTTACCAAAATAGCGATGTAGATTTATATAACACCGGTCGTCTCTTTTCCTAACAAGCACACAGAAATTCCATCTATGTCGTGAAATTAGGAAAACGGATTAGCACGAGAAATCCGGATTTCTTCCCGATTCAACAGTGGCGTCATCTTTTGCACATTTAGGTATGTTTTTATTTTCATGAAATGATCAGTTTTCAAGATCTAAAATTTTATGTATGCTGATGGGATAATTCTAACAAAATCTTCAATAGCTAAGCCGGGGTTAGGAGTATCTGAGCCTAAATCAAGCTGGTGGTACTAAATCTCTTTGCTTTCCATGAAAAGATGTTGATCATATTCATTGCCTGGTTGGGAAAATCAACCCAGGATATTACTACTATGTCGCAATGCGTTTGCTTGTCTAATATGGCGAGTCTAATTTGGTGGGGAAAAATGAAAACTCCAGTGTCTTGGAATTTTATTTCGTATTGTTCTACTAAGGAGGAGAGAAAATAGCTAAACTAAAGAGATAATATATTCCTTTCTCTCTTTATTATTTCAAGAATTCTTTCTTTTCTAGTGCTAAATAGGGTTGATAAGGAAAAAAAAAAAAAAAGTACACGAATTTTAGATGTGTATCTACCTGATAAGCCAGTTGTCCAATTCCCCAAGAAGGATAGAAGGTTCTTTTTGCATCGCTGATGACGTGCATGCATTTCTTTTCCACTTTCGCCACAATTACAAATATGCACATTTTGTTTACAAAACAAGTAGCTCTTTCCAGATATTATTGAAAATTTCAAGTTTATAGAATATTTTTTTCACTAAGGCTATGTTTGTCTTGTGGGGAAAAAATGATTGAAAAACGTTTTCCTAGTAATAATTGATTGTATCATTTGAAATAATGAATTGATAAAAATACTTTAATTACCAAAAATAAATTATTTCTAAATATTTTTATGGACAATCGTAATACTCATCATTTATTATTTTTTTTAAGTGACACACGAGATCATTTTTATTCATTTTGCATGAAATAATTGTTTGTTTGGGAAAAAAAAACTTCATGATAAAGAAAAATAATTTTCAAGAAATAATTTTCTTGAAAAATAGTTAGTTTTCCTTTATTAGGTGATATGTTATCAAAAACATTTTTTAGTATTTGGATCCTATTTTGACTTTATATCAAGCCCATGAAATTCATATTTTTAAATCATTTTTATTTTTTAATTTATTTTATTTTGATTCTTTTTCTTTTTTTTTTTTCTTTTCCTTCTTCCTCCGCCGATTGCCAAGCCTCAACGAACAACCACGAGCCGAGCTTCGCCTCACGAGATTAGGGTGAGCCATAAGCTCGTCGCCTCGGTAGAGTCCGAACTCACCAAGATTGGGTGAGCCATGAGCTCGTCAATCTTGATCGAGCTCGAGCTCGCCAAGATTGGCTAAGCCACAAGCCCACTTAGATAAGTCGAGCCTCAAGCTCGCTGGCCCACATCATGGCCAGTCATCGGGCTGCTGACCATCACCAAGCCATGCGATCGGCGAAGGAAGGTTGAGGAAGAAGGAGAGGAAAAGAAAAAAAAAACTAAAAAAAGTTTTTATTTAAAAAAATGATTTTTTTTATAAAAATAGTTTTTATAAGAATAAACATTTCATTAACCAAGGACCCCAAGACTAGAAAAATATTTTGGAAAATTTTTTTCAGTTCTTTCAAATAGGAGATCTTTCCCTGACTTTACGTTTTGTTAGAAAAATAATTTCTGTCGAATTAATTTTCCTAAGCAAAGTAAATGTCAAAAAATGTTTTTCTAGAGAATATTTTCTGTCCAACAAACCAACCCTTAAATTTATTTACAGGACTCCGTGTAATTTGATATCCGATGCACGGACCGTGATGGCCGGCATAAATTACTGAAAAATAATGTGCGGATGGAGGATGGATTAGTCAAATGCCAAGATTAGAAAAGAGATGGTTTCCACGCGTAGCTCATCCATCCATCCGCTTAAGAATCAACATTATTATATTTGTCCTTTTGTCCTGCCAGGATCGACGCATCGACTTTCGTTGGATTCTTGTCATGCTCTTTGGGAACTCGGATTCAGTTCACGAAAAGTCCAACTTCACGCGGAACTTGTCCCCAGGAATGGTCCCTTTTCATTCCTAGGCGTCAGTGGAATCGCTGGGGATGGAGCACGGCGTGAACACTTTTTGCTCGTTTCATGGCAAGAACCGCGGATGGATCCAGAGCTGTCTTCCAGCATGCCGCGGCCATGTTCATACCAGAAGTGCAGAACTTGCATTTACCATTGATGAAGTCCCTGGATAGAACCGACCCCAGTCGCGATGTTACTCTTCCGAACCGGCTTTCATTGGGATTCTTTTACATTCTTGAGGCGTTCGACTAATTGCCTGACTCGAGCTTTACCCAGGAACTGCTCAATGGCGAAAAGAGAAGGAAAGAAGATGGGCGAGGCAATTGCTCACGGGTAAAATCTGGCTAGACCATCGAAAGAGAGGGGAAGGAAAAGGTTCCATAGGTTTGGACGAAGTTCTTGCGCAAAAGAAGGGGAACATTTGTCTCGTCTTTGAAACAATTATTCGAAACAATAGATGAGAAAACACAAAGAGGAGCGGAAGAACTTTAGCATGTATTGCGATAGCCGAGCTGAGGACGGTGGTCGTCAACTACTGGATGGATTACAGCTGACTCCGCCACAAACGATTTGAAGAAGTAGAAACGCCTAAGAAAAGGAACATTTCTATTTCTAAACAGAAGGACCAGTATGGTTAAAATCGCAAGCACTATATACTGTAGGCAGAAGAATTGGAAATGAAGCATGCTGAAACAAAGCAAAAAAGAATGTTGAGGAAATTGCTATGAAATGCATATACACCTGGTTAGATGACTTCCACAGCAGCATAAATTTTTTATCTTTATCTATAATCGTCTTCACTGAAGTCTACGCTTAATGATCCGTCGATGGATGCCATCTTTTGACGCCTAATCTGTTCCCTAAACTTGGCGATGAACTCACCAGCCTTCTTATCAACCTCAAAAGCTTCGGTTCCCGCATCACTGAGACAGTCGGACACGGCTTCTTTATCCAATCTCCTTCGGGAATTTTCAGCCTCAGCTCTCCACTCCCCGCCAGAGTTCACACATTTGTTGTCACGATGATTCGTTTCACCATTTGCACAATCAGCAAACTCTTGCTGCAAAACAGGAATGGAATTTCCCAGACTCGGTTCACCCACACTACTGAAGGACCTGTGAGAACCTTCAGTTTTGTTCCCTTCCTTTCTCATACAAAACTGGTCCGTCTTTTCATGCTTCATTCCCACCTTGTCATCTATGAACTTTCGACAGGTCTCTTCGAATGGATCAACTGTTTCTGTTCGTCTGCAGGCTCTGAATGTTCTAACTGATTTTCCTCTCGGCGCACCTTTGATGTTCTTCTCGCGCGATTTGACATCTAACTTCAGAGAACCCTGAGGCAACCCTCTCCTATGCGATAAATTCTCTCTGTTGATGCACCCCGGGTCCTCACAATCATCCTTCAGTTTTCTCTGGCCATCCCCATCAAGAAAAGTATCGATACTGGTATAGCTACGACAATGAGATCCACGAGGCGGAAGTTTATTACCCGAGAATTCCTCCTTACTCTTCTCGCTCAGATCCATCTGCTCGTCGTTTAACTTTTCGATACTAGTATAGCTACGAGAATGAGATCCAAGCGGTGGAAGTTTACCACCTGAGAATTCCTGGTATCTCTTCTCGCTGAAATCCATCTGCTCATCATTGAATTTTTCGATACTAGTATAGCTACGGGAATGAGATCCACGCGGTGGAAGTTTATGACCCGAGAATTTCTGACTTCTCTTCTCACTCAAATCCATCCGCTCATCATTTAACTTTTCGAGCAGAATCTTCTCATTTCTCTGAGAATGAGACATGTCTGGTGACGCTTTCCTGTTCATCGAAGATGAATAGAACGTGCTTTTGCTGTCAAGCGAATTATGTATCACATTTTCACCGTAATCGTCTTTATCTGTCAAGTTTCTCCCCATGCCCTTCTCATTGCCAGACACATCAAACAGACCACAAGCGTCAAGAGGCGAAGCGGCACGTGAAGAACGGAACTGGTCCTTGTTGTTCCAAGGGTCCTCCACTTTTGGCAGGTCCGAAGAAGCGGGATGCAAGGGAGAGAGCTTGTCAGGTGAGGAGGAAGACGATGCTGAACCTGTATGCGAACTTAAAGACCCGCTGGACTTAAGAGACCTCGATCTGTGATGCCTAGATCGAGATTCCTCACCTGAGATATGCCTAGCATGTCGGTTCTTCCCGCCATTACCGAAACTCTCTCTAACCCCCATCCTCTCGAACCTCGGCTGCCCCGGCATTGTCGAATCCGGAGGCACAGCCACGGTTTCGTCGAACTTCTTCTCCAAATTAACCGGACCCACATCGCCGAAATCCCCATTGATATGGCCATCGGAGCTAATCGAAGAGTGGCCGGAACCAGGAACAGGAGCAGATCCACCTCCATTTCTCGATTTCCGCCTACTCGGCTCCCCAGTCCGTGATCTAAGGCTCCTAACAGGCAATCCCAAGGGCTTGCAATACTCATCACCAAGATTAAAATTTGGCTGAGCCACCACAACCATGGGCTCAACCGGAAAACACTGAGAACTCCAGCTACTAACCACAGCATCACCATTCTCAAAGCTCAAAGATCTAGACTTTAACTGTTCCTCACCAGCAAAATCAGTCTCTTCACCGAAAGCGACCTTGGACTCACCTTGAGAGTATTGGGCAGCGTCCCATTTCCACGCCTCCTGCGCCGCCGGCCTCTGGATCTTCCCATCGGACCCGCACGAGAGCTCGTACCCGTCTTCGAAGATCGACAGGAAATCCCCCACCCGCGACGCGCTCCACGCTGCCGCGGCGGGGACGGGGGGCCGCTCGGCGCCCTCGGTCCCGCCGTCCCCCGGGTTCCGGCGGCTGAAAAGGCCGTACGACACGGCGAGGCCGATGAACAGGAGGTGGAGGAGCTCCCAGAACTCGGTGAACACCCGGTGGTCGAGGAAGGCGGGGGCTTGGGAGGGGAAGAAAGGGACGGCGACGAGGAGGACGGCGACGAGGACGGCCTTGAGGACGGAGCGGGGAGCGAGGACGCCGCCGCCGCCGCCGCAGCAGCAGCCGCCGCCGGCGGCGGGCTTCTGCGCGGTGGGCGGGTGGAGGCTGCGGAGGGGGAGGCGGGTCGCCATTGTCGAGGAGAATGGAGGAAAGCTTCGAGCTTTGGGAGCTCTGCAAGTAGGTGGTTGAGAAGAAGAAGAAGAAGAAGAAGAAGGAAAAGGAGGAGGAGCAGTGGAGGAGGAGAAGTGGAGGTGGCGAAGGAAGGAAGACTTTGAAGCCAAGGCAAAGCAAAGAGACAAAAGGGGAAGAGAGAGAGAGAGGGAAAGAGGGGCGACGTCCGTGAAAAGTGGCAAGGACCGTTCGGTTTCAAGAGGGACCGAACTCCTAGGGTAAGCAGCATCAATCATCATCATCATGCTGTTTTTATTTGCTTTTCATGAGTTTTTGTCTGCGTTTTGGGCTGAAATTATCGGTGAGAAAAGAGTGTGACTGTGATCTAGTGGAATGTTGTGAGGTTCAAGAAATGGGGGAATTAAAGGGGGAAAAGAAGGGCCAAGAGGGTGGAGAGAAAGAAAGTGTTGTTGTGCTTAGCAAGGGAGAAGAAAAAGATCATTTTCTGATAAAAATGGCTGGAAAATTTTTTCAGTAGAAACTTAAGAGGCATATGGCAACATTTCTGTTCCAAAAATAATTTTTGTTTAGAAACGATTTTATCTATATTTGTTCTTTGAATGAATTTTTGAGTAAAATAGCGTATTTTAGCTAACCGCATAAAATTTATATTCCGAATAGATTTGATACGACTTTCAATTTTTTTTGTAATATAAAATTTCTTTTAATTTTTTAATAGTTTTATTACATTTTTCTCTCTTTTTTTCCTTTTCTTCTTCTTCTTCCTCCTCTCGTAGGTCATCGGCCTTGGCCATGGTCGACGACCGACCAAACAAGAGACGGCAACCTCATCGTGGCTGGGCAAGGCTCTAGTGAGGTCACTGTCTCTCTTATGGCCAATCGTCGACCATCGCCAAGGTCAGCAAATGACTAGAGGAAGAAGAAAAGAAAAAAATGAAAAGAAAAAATTATTTGATTCTTAAGTTGTTTTCAAGAACAAAGAAGCAACCTTTTTTTTACTCTTTAATAATATACCAAATAATGTATGATTTTATTCTTTTATTCCCCAGAATAAAAAAAAAAAAAAAATCCATTTAGTAACTTTTTTTATTTCCAAGAATAGATTTGGAACAAAATTAAGAAGTAAAAAAAAAAAAAAATAGCTTTCTTTATTCTCAGGAACAATCTCAGAATCAAGTATTCTCTCTTTTTTCTCTTTTCTTTTCTCCTTTTTTCCTTTTTTTCGTTTCCTTTTCTTCTCCTTCTTTCTCTTGGCAGTCGCCCAAGCCTTAACACACCCCAGCAGGCTTGAGTTGACGAGGTTCGGCCTTGCTAGCCCCCAACGAGGTCACTGGCCATCTTTGAGACCGGCAATCAACTAGAGAAAGAAGAACAACAACAACAAAAGGAAAAGAAGAAAAGAAAAGAGAGAGAAAAAAATAAGGTTTAATTCTAAAGTTGTTCTCAAGAATAAAGAAGCAACTTCTTTTTGACATCTTCATTATGTTTCAAATCTATTCCAAAAAACAAAAAAGTTACCAAACGGATTTATATTCTTTTTTTTAATATAATAAAAGAATAAAATCAAACATTGTTTGGTAACCGTTGGCACGTTATCAAACGAGCCCTTATTAATCTTGTTCCAAATCTATTCCTAGGAACAAAAATGTACACAAAAAGATTTTTATTATTTTCTATTTCAAGAATGAAAAATAAAAATAAAAATAAGAAAAGAAATAGAAACATTACCAAGTACACCCTTAGTCTAGGTGCTAGGGATTTTTAAGGTACACCACAAATATTAACCATTTGGATGAAGAGATGAAAAGATCATAATCACTGAATTTAAGCTTGTTGCAATTGCTTGCCAATTTTCGAGTAATGTCGGATTTTTTATTAGGGTTGTATAATTGAATCAGTTCTATCCGAGAACTAAATCAAGCTTCCCTAAAAACCAACCTAATTCCCGATTTCAAGTGAAGATCTACCTAGGAATTGAACTGACCGAACCGGTTTTGAAACCAATTTCATAAAGCCTAAAAGCCCTACTTTTTCTCTTAACATCTTTTCTACTCTTAATTTTTCTCTTAGCATATCTCTCTCTCACACTTTACTCTTGCTTACTAATTGTCGTAATTCAAAAACTTCATAAATATACAACATTATGGCATTTGTTATAACTATGCGTTCCAATCCTTTATCATAGTGAAATATTGTATAATTTTCCATTTTCTTTATGAGTATTTAGAGGTTAAATCAAACCGAGTCAAGTCAATGCATAGCTAAGCTCAAGCTCTACTTGGCTCAAATATGCAAAGCTCAAAGTTCAACTCGAGCTCGATCGAGTATTAAATATACTATTCGAGCTCGTCTCAGCTCTACTCAATCACAATCAACTTATAAAATAAAAAATAAAAAAATTGGATGGACTTTATAAATTCAAAAATTATGTAATTTTGATTATTGCTATGTTTTTTTCTCTAAATATGTAAATCAAGCGATGAGAGCTTGATTAAGCTCAATTAGGTTCGTGAACTATTGAGTTGAATTGACAAGCTCGAGCTCAACTTAACAAATTAAGCGAGTTAATCTCAACTAGCCATCGAACGTGACTGTATAATGTGACTCGATTGGATATTAAAGTCTGCGTTTAACAGTCAAGATGAAATTCAAGATAGGATAAAATTTATCATATCTTACATTTGGTGCCCACTTAAGATAGGAAAAAGTTGGATAAAAAGGACATATAGGCTAGATAAAATTATTCCATGAGGAGGTGGATAAAGGTGAATATGATTTCTAATATCCATAATAGGAAAAAAAAAATTCTCAAATAAAAAAAATTTAAAATTAACGAATTTAAAATTATATTTCAATATAAACAATATTTGAATTTTAATATAAGGAATTCAAAATAACAAAAAAATAAAAAATTTAATCTAATCTTATTTTTATTTATATATTCAAATTTAATTATATCTTATAATATAAGATTCAATATATAAATATATATTTATATTTAATACGTATTTTATGTATATTAATATAATTTTCTATTAATAAAATTTTAGTAGAGAATGATGGAAAGTGAAGAAAGAAATAACAAACTTAAAAAGAGTGGAAAATAAAATAATAAAAAAATGAAGTATTAGAGATTTTTACCATCTCTATTTGTAATCAATTTATATTGATATGTCGTTTTAATTAAACAATATATATAATATGACGCGAATATATTAAACTTTATTATTGCAATCATTAAATAGTTGATTGGATATAACAAAATCACTTTACATTTCATATCATATCTTGTCTCATATCTCGATTAGAAATTCAAACGAAGAAATATAACGTAGAAAGACATACAATAAATCACATTTCCTTATATTCAACGCAACGCTTTTATAAGTAAACTTTGTAAATGAATGAGCAAATGAACTATTTCGAAACTTAGGTTGAGTTTATTTCATTGAAAAAGAATCATTTAGAAAATATTTCCAAAACAATGGTCACTATAACATTTACAAAAATAATTAAACCAATAATATCTTCATTGTACACGAAAATATTCGAATATAAATTGTTATTAATAATAAAAATTATTTTAATTCGATTATTTCAAACGATATAAATAATTTTTCAGGAAAAATATTTTTCGAATAATTCATTCTTAGCTAAATAAAGGGAGCAGTGTACGACGGTTGTTAATTTGGAAATATTGAATATGTTCCAACTACACACCACTTTTAATAAATAGGTCGAATTTTAATTAGACGAAATTTTTTCCTATAAACATGTTCATGTGGTAAAAATCTTTTTATAAAATTACAGGACATTCTATATTGTCTTGTCTCCAACAGCAATTTCATCGTCCATGTCGTGAAAGAGAAAGCAAGGACCGGAAGTAGAGAGAGAAAGAGAGAGTTTTCGAGCCATCTTCGCCTCTGATTCCCGGCGGCGGCCGCTTCGCCGGAATGATGGCGGCGACGGACGACTTCGTGGAGGCGGACAACGCGGAGGCCATCATCAGCAGGATCGAGCACAAGTCCCGCAAGATCGAGAGCTTGCTCAAGCAGTAAACTTCCCTTCCTCGATCCCTCTCTTTGCCGCCTTTCCGTCCGCGATTTCGCCGGATCGAATTTGAGCTGACCCACCTCCGCATTTCCTCGTGTTTCGTTTCGTCGCGTGCAGGTCGAAGCCGGTGGAGGCTCTCAAGACCGCCCTCGAAGGGTCGCCTCCGAACACGCGAGACGAGCGATGCAAGGTTTGCCCTTTTTTTCTTTTTCTTTTCTTTTTTTGGTGGGTGTTTGCTGCTTGTATCGGTAGATCTTTGCGGGTGGTGAAGTCGCGGTCTTTGCAGTCGGCGAACTGGATAGTGGTGCACAGAGCGATAATGGCGATAAAGGATCTGGACGCTCTGTTCTCTTCCTTGGATCCCGAGTACTACGACATCCTCATGAAGTGAGTGTTGAGCTGTCTTTTCCCTGCTGTTCGTACCCGTCCGTTGTCGATGCTCGTTCGGACTTGTTGCTTCGTGTTTGCTTAGTAATCTTTACCGTGGAATTGAAATGTTTGGAGTGATGGCAACACTTTTAAGGTACAGGGGATGGTTTTTTTGTTTCCATTAGGTTTGTAGCGACTGAAGGCACAGGTAATATCAATGCCAAAATGCCACTGTGTGTGTGTGGGGGGTTGTGAAGGGCTTAATCTTTTCGCCCCTCTTGTTCTTTCAATGGGATATTGGGGTACTATAGTCCCTTGATGCAGGTTAACATAAGGATTATGAAGAGGCTTCTTGGGTAATTGAGAGGTGCGCGTTATGAGGATGTCATGTCTTTAAAGTAATTTCTCGATGTTATGCCTAAGGATGATTATTGGGACTTTGAACTATATGTCTCGGTGCCATAGGACTTTGAATTATTTGTTGTGGCTGCAGCTTTCAGGAGAGATATTTAGTAAAGATCAAGTTTCATGGGTATGATTTGACTAGAATCAGCAAACTGTCTTTTCAGTTTCTTGGTTTATCTGTGTCATCGGGGTTGGCAACGTTACGATCTTCAAAGACTTACGTTTTTTCTCCAACGACTTAATTTGATATTCATCTTCTTATTTCCGGTGTTCAAACCTACAAATATTTGGCTGAGAATAACTCCAACTAATGAAGTGATCTTGGAAGAATTGTCATTTATGAAATCTGACCATAACTTTGCTAAGAAATAGCCATCTACTTTGGTTTAGGTTATCACCGTCTCACTTTTGCTTATGCAGAATTGGTTGCGGCAGTATCTACTATTAATTGTATGCTTGGGCTGATCATAGTCTATATGTTTAAGGCCTTGTTAAAATGTTTATGTTGTTGTATTGTGAAATGGCGAATTATGCTACTTGTGATTGTTCTACTTATGTGTTGATACCCCATTTTTTGAAGGAACAAAACGTGTTAAACTATGCAAGGCTGTGAGTTAGAGTGTAGGGATTCCTATCCCCAAAGAAAAGCCCTTTTAGAGGCTATGCTCAGACTAAGCTGTTTTATTGATATGATGTGATTTGTATTATTCTAGTTGTCTCTTCCTAAGGATCGGTACTGATGATTTGTTTGGGAAGGACGGGAGGGGAAGGAAAATTGGGAGTGGTGTAGAAAATGGGGCGAAGTTTGAAACTTTAGTGAGGAGAAGAGGGAAATTTAAATTTTCTTTCCATTTTCATCCCCTCCTCACCTTCTAAACGAAGCATAAGAGTAATAGACTGGAGAGGATAAGCAGGGCAGGTGAGGTTGTCAATTTGGAAACGTATGCTCAATGATATTTGCTCCTGTCTGGGGGTCATACGTGCTTAAGCTTGGGGTAGTTGTGGATTTAGAGTAGCAGAAACAACTCCTCATATAGATTGTCTCAAAACTACGGTGACATGGAGCTTTCCCTGGATTCTAGACAAGGCATTTCAGCAATTGGATTGACAAAGTCCTTATTGGTTGTTTCTTTGTTGGTTGTAGTGAGTGCCAAAATCTAGTCGTGCAAACTAGTCCTAAAAGATCTCCTTTCTAGATCAAATGCCTGAGACTTTTAGTAGGTTGATCTAATAGTATTTTTGTTCTGAGTGATTGGAAGGAGAGAGGAATAAAATTGATAACTTTTGGAGTAAGTTAAATCTCAAGGCCAGGTCCCAAGCAGGAGTAGAATGAATTTTGTTTCTGCAGGATTCTGGTTTAGACTACATTTTCACTGAGGTGCCATACTCTATTGGCTTGCCATAGTCTTCCCAACTCAGCCAGTAAATGGTTGTACCATGTTCATTCGTCTTGTGTGTTCTTCTCACTCACTGAATTTTGACATATAATGATCATACAAGACGATTGCATGCTGTTTTCCCTAGTCTTCCTGCAGTAATGTGTTCGGAATAAATTGGGTTTGATGCATCTTGCGGCACAATACTTTTCTTTCTGGTTGGAGACCATGTTTCTTCTTTTCATCAGCACTTGAAACCTATCTTATTCTATGGATGCTGCAAAGATGACTTATTGGCTGGTCGATGCCTAAGACTGGCTTAGAGCATTATCTAACTCTCCTTGAGAAGTTATATGCAAATGCTCTGGGGATGTTTATCGCTATTGGTACTTGAGTTAGTCTAAACTGACAAGATGGGATATAACAAAAATTGTCTTGAGGTCATCATTGAAGTACTTGAATGTTCTTACGGCTGTGAACATCTTCATTTAGGAGCGGTAATTAAGTAGATAGGGATTTAATGGCATCTGTTGTTTGCCTTATGTATGTACGCTCAACATGTATTTTACTTTGACCTTCAGGCTCAGTGTGCAATTATGGTCTCATGACCAGCAAAGTGAGCATTGTTTTCAAATTTTACCATGGTTAACTGAGATTAAAGGTAGGTATATATTGACCAATTGGTTTTGGTGTTTGGCTGGCCTATAAGTCTGATTAGAAGAGGCTAGAGTTTCCCCATGTATTATCTATTCCTCTCGTCTGATCATTACTATCTTGCTTGGATTACCCGTATTGTTAAGGCCTTTGTTGGAGTTCACCATGCGTTCCTTCTCCAGTGAGTAGTAAGAGAATTCAGTGTGTAAATGCTATCATTGTTGAAGTTCGTGTGTGCTTCATTTCGTTTGTTAATGCCTTCTTCTTTTCCCACTCACAACATATCTGTGAAAGCAGGGCCTCCTTTATTAATCTGATCCTCTCGTTGCTTGCCAGATACCTGTACAGAGGCTTGTCTACAGGCGATCGCCCCACCTGTGACCAATGCCTGCGGATTCACGAAAGACTCACGGAGAGGGCCGGCTTGGGGTGCATACTTCGTTCCTTAGCGGACACCATGAATACAGTATGATGATTATTGCTAGCTTGATCTGAAGAGAGAAAAGTTTTCACTGTATTATTGCTCGCCTCCCTTTCCTGTAGATTTGGGCTGTGGTGCATTTGTCATCAACATGAATTGATCAGTATTACGCTTTATTAGGAACCTTCGTCTCCGATTCCTTACAAGGCTATACTTGCTTCAGATTGCTAGAGAGCACGCATTTTTTCATTTCGAGGAGTTGGGCGTCTGTCTACCCTTGCGAGCGTAACTGGCAAATATGAACACTGAAATTAACTCGACCTGAACATGAGAAACTTTTGTTCCTGACGTAAGTATGGCTAACCGATGATTAACACAGTTTAGACCGTCTTCATCCAGGTTTCACGTAGACGATTCTGCATCCTCACTTGGGGATTGAGACGGTCAAAAGCAACATTTTGATTGGATCTAGTTTCGTCCAACTGAAATTAAAATGAAATCTCCATCACTTATCTTGGCAGCTGACTTCTATGCATTGATTGTAAGAGGAAGAAATGGCCATCGTTACATGACAGAGTAGATGTGTAGAATCTTCGAAGTTGTAAAGACTGGGTCGAATATAAACCAGAACATACGCATGTGTTCTGAACCGTCTTTTCCACTTCTTGAAGCCGCCTTATGGGAAATGTACTTCATGTATCAGTCAGCAATTTGTGCCTGGTCCTACTCAATCGACGCTTGAATTTTGGAATCTTTCACTTTCGATCGGCTTATTACACCACCTTAAGTCGCCGTCATATGCCATGTGATGTACCTACTTGCTCTACCAAATGGGCTAGTCAGGAAATTGACTTTAGCATTCCAGAAACCTAACCAGTTTACTCCTAGACCAGAAACATCGTCAGCGGTCGAGATTTATTAGACAATAAGATGAAAGAGAACTGTCGGTATTCTGATATGGTTATTGCCTAATCATAGAATGTGACCGCCATGTACGTATCCATGGTTAGGGTACATCATACAACTCCCGCCTGTGTTTCAGTACTTCTCTCCTAAATTTACTTTCGAAAGGCATATTCTGTGTCACCCGCAACAAATATCACAATTGAATTGCTTGAAACAGCTGATGGATGAGACCATGATTCATCGACATTCGAATAGATTCGACAATCACCCACATCATGATAGATCATCAAATTACCTAAGTGAACAAGTTTCATGAACAACTAACGTTCACCTTTTCCATTCCCTACATGTTTTCGACCTTAAAAACAGGGATAAGATTTGTCTATCCCAGCAATCAATGTCCTATTATCAGCAAAAAGCACAATAGACGCTCTATTTTGCCAATCATTGGATCTTTCTACGTCATACTTGCTAATGTATCGTCAGGATGAGCTGATACTCTTTGCTTTACGCCTTGGCACATGCCGCGCAGATGTCAGAAAAGCCATTAAGAGTGCAAATTGTTCAGTCCTTGTTGCATCTGTAGCCTTGCCCAAGGGTTGATGGATGGTCCAGACTGACTAAAAGGATTATGGACCGGCCCCATGGGGCCAATCACTGAGGCAGTGACTGAAGATGAAGATGGAGGCGACAACGATGACGAAGGAACAGACACTCGCTGACATGAAGGGCACATGGTGAGCGTGGTCGGCGGGTTCATATGCATGTAGAGCTGTGGGGAGAGCTTCAGTGCTCTGAGCTCCTGCACTTCCTTCTGCAGCCTCTTGTTTTCCTGTGTAAGATTGTCGCAGCATCTCTTAAGGTACTCACAGTCCACCTCAGTTTGCTTCGTCTTTGTCCTACACCAAATTGGTAAAAAGAAAAAAGATGTTATGGTACATCTTATACAGAGCTCCCCCACACAGATTGTCGGTGCCAAACTACAGCATGATAATAACATGTTATCAGCTCAATCTAGTAAGCTATGAATAACAATCTTCAGCCCATTTCCATATGATTAAGAAAATCAAGATGGCAGCTATTGGACTAAAGAATTGCACATTTGTTCAAACATTTGTTCAAACCTAACATAGAGAAGCTGCTTCATCAGACCGATTCTTTGATGCAAAAGACCCAACGTCATTATCCTAACCATAAACAGAGCTTTCCAGAGCTGCTATGTAAATCATGAGTGCATGAATCTAAACTAGGGCCCTCACATCACAAAATTTTGGGTACTTGAGTACTCCCTAATAACTTTACTTCCTCCCCTGGCGAATTAAATTTTATGGATCCCACATATCGGAGCTCCATACTAAAGTGAGAACGTGAAGTGTACTCCTAGATTACGTGACAAGTCACATCACCGGACTCCCGCTACACGCTCACACAACTCATGTGCAAGATGGCCCAACAGGGATACATGTGGACCCAAAGACTACATGCACCAAACAACAACTTCGCTGTTGAACTACCATCAAATGATTAAGAGAGAACGCCCTCCCTCCCCCAAACAAGAAAAACCCTCCTCTCTCCCACTCCCGACATATTTCTTCCACAATGATCAGAGTGACGCAGATGAGATGCAGATGTAAAGCCATGTATTTGGGCAAAAAGAACTCAAAACTATCAATTACCTGGCGCGCCTGTTCTGAAACCAGACCTCCACCTGTCTGGGACTAAGATTCAGCTGCTTGGCCAAGGCAAGCTTTTGCTTCTGAAACTCAAAACAATCTCCAGTTAAACTCATCGAAACCACCCCTTTATTACATCCAAAGGGAAACCTAAAGATTATCTCATTATTCGTAAATGAAAATGAAAACCAATTTGTGATTCACACAGATCCAATCATTGCAAAAAAGAAAACAAGAAAAAGGTCTCAAATCCCCAATTCGACTGTTACCACTAAATGATAACTACAAATAAACATCAATCTCATGTCTGAAATGCACTTTAAATTCTATTTTTCCTCAAACATCCATGTCAGGTTTATAAGCAGTGATTACATGCTCACTCACACTTAAAGAAAGCATATATGAATCAGTAATAGAATGACCAAAATTGCCGCTCACAGGGTTAAGAGTGTTATGCTCTTTGAATGTCTCCTCTAGCACCAATGACTGTTCTCTAGACAGCCTGAGCTTCTTCCTCGCTCCATCTCCTCCGCTGCCATCTTCTTCGATGCTCTCACAAGAGCACGAAGTTCTCTCAGCCTCAACTTCATTTTCTCCATGCGGTTCTCTCTCACTTCTCTTCCCACTTATGCTCGACACGGTGCTGTTAGGTGATGAGACATGATTATCATCATCCAAATCCACCACCGGTATGTCTCGGTTGACGCCGACTCCGCCGAAGAACGGCCTTATTTTGGAGTTTGTTTCTGAAAGTTGATGAATACAAATCAGGATTTGATATCTAAGGCCAAGGAGGACAACGCTCCTCCAAAACTTAATCGAGTTTTTAAGGCAAATCTCACACTTCAACCTCCTTGAAAATGACAAAGCGACGGCTAATGAAGATTAGAGTCTTAGCCTTCTACATCTAATCTAATAAATGACATTAAACCTGAAGTAAACCCGAATCATTTCACAGAAACTGTTCTGCTTTGTAGCTTCTATGAACCAAAGGATACAAAATGCAGTGTGCACATTCAGATAGATGCCTCGCAAAATGGTGCATGTTAATCAGGAATAAGCAGATTGGAAGGAAAAACATTCACTCTCACAAAGATTAAACAAGAAAACAGAATGCGACATTGAAGGAGGCAACAGACAAGAAAATCAGAGCAACCCCCAAAAAAAAACTACCCTCACCAGGAGAGTGGAAAATCTCATTCCAAGAGCACTTTTGCCCAGGACTCTGCCTCGACTGCATAGGAGCTTCCACGAGATTGAGGTTCACAGACAATGCGCTCTTCCCACATCCCAGGCTCAAACTCAACCCCAGCCCATCATCTTGCTCACCCATTTCCACTTTCCCCAAGAGCGGGCTCAAACACAAATCCAAAAATCCTAGAAATTTCTAATTTTTCCTCTGCCTACAGCAACAACAGCTTCTGGGTCTGTTGATTTCTGGGTGTTCTGGGTTCTGAGGAGAAACAGGAACAGGAAGGGGGCAAGAACGAGAACAAGAACAGAGGTATGAAAATGGTTGAGCTTTTTCCCTCTCTTCGAGTCTTGGAAGGGGCAGCAGGACTGGTGGTGTCACGGCCTTTTTAACAAGACAATGAAAGGATGGGACAATGTCAAGATAAATGGAGGGGGGCACAGAGAGAGAGAGAGAGAGTAATGATGACTTGTGTCAGTCCAGCCTATTGCATGAATGATGATGATTGATGGTTCCCACACCAGAGAGAGAGAGAGAGAGACACTCCCTCCCCCACAAGGCCACAATGAATTCAATTTCACCCTACTGATTACACACCAGTGTGCCTTCCCTTCTTTACTATGGTTAAAACGTGTGGTTCGGCATCTGCCTCCTGCCTGTGCTTTCGAACTGGGGTTTGAGCATCCAGCTGAGTCGATCTATTTGACCGTTGACGGGACGTAAAGCTGCGGATCCACTAATGATGAGATGATGATCAGATATTGAGAGAGAGAAAGGATGGGGAAGGGGAGCATGTGAATCATAAATGATCACAATCTTCACCGATTGAACCCACGAATCTCACGTTTTTCTAAGAATAGAGATGAACACAGACCAGATCGGATTTACCGGGAGCCGGTGGCCGTTGGATCGCAAAAGAATGAATCACGATTCTCCGTTAGAGGTCTTTGATGTAGTCATGAAATGGGGTACGTAGCCTACATTTAGTTCAACAAACGAACACTCAGAAATTTTAGTGAAACTCCAAATCAATATATTCGACGAATTTTCTCATAATTAGTTTTCATTAAATTTTATCATTAAATTATTGTATTGAATAAAATGTAACGGTTGACGGATATACAAATTTAGAGTTTTACCTTTTGTTTGTTACAAATGTACCGGTTTGTGATTTTTTTTGGTATCAATCTAGTATAATGAAAATTTACGAATAGTAAATTTATCACAAACATATCGATTTGAGAGTTTCAATAAAAAAATTAATAATAGAGAGTAAATTTGTCATAAATTTATTATAGATATATCAATTTGTATTTTTTTGTAGACGAACATTTATGAAGGGTCAATTTATTACAAACATACCATTTTTGGGGTTTTTGGTAATAAAAAAATTAGTTTATTAATTTGGAGTTTTTTGTAGTCAACAAATTAATTTTTGGTGAATTTGTCACAAATGTCAATTTTTGGTTTTTTTGTGGTATTAATATTATGGATATATTAGTACAACTTACTATTTCATAAAATATTATTAGAGAATGATGTAATGGGAAGAAAGAAATGTAAAATAAATTAATTAAAAAAAGAGATGAAAAGAAAATAAAAATTAAGTGGGCTAGAGTCTTATGAGAGATTTTTATCCATGTAAACTTTTTTTTTGTTCATTTATATTGATATCTTGTTTATACTAAACAATATACATGACATAATGTGATTATATCCAACTTTATTATTATAATCAACAAACGGTGGAAATGATATAACAAAATCCATAGATTTCATATCATATATTATCTAGTTTAATCCTAGTTAGAAATCTAATGACCAAACGTAGCCAAAGGGATTATAACAAACTCAACAAAAAAAAAACTAGTTTAGGTGGAAAATGAAAAAATAGTTGAACACATGATTTTAGGGCTCCTTTATTTTACAGAAAATAAATGATTTGAAAATATTTTCCAAAAAATGATCTTTTGGAAAATATATTCACCATTCACAAAATTTTTTAACCATAAATTATTATAGATAATAAAAATATTATTCATTAACTAAATAGTTGAAGTGATATAAACAATCATTTTTAAATTATTAATTCTTTGTGAAAAACGGAGTCTTAATAGCAAGCCTTTTTCCTTATTGGTTGGACATTTTATAACCTTGTAAAAGTCCATTCGAAAGAGAATTGTAGACATTCATCTTGTTAATCAATCTCGATTCTTGACCATTCTATAATATCTAAAGTTGCCCTAAAAATTGCATATGTAGTCCGACAGGCTTCTTGTTGATTAGTTACTGAATTAGTATATCCTTAGACACTTGTTAATAAGGTTTATTTTCAAATTCGGGGCAAACACCACCAAAAACTGTAAATTATGCTTATTACAACACAATTACCCAAACTTCTTTTTTGTATCACAAAAGACCTAAATTTGGCCATTGCGACATTGATACCTAAAATTTTTTTTTTTTGTGTCATGAAAAAACCAAAACTTATATATGTGTAACATATATACCCTATATTATAATTCTATCCAAAGTATATTTATCATACTAGAATAAATTTGAGGTTTTTTTTTTAATGATTTGAGGTATTAGTGTCACAATGAGCAAGCTTAGGGTTTTTAATAATAATAAAAAGCTTGGGACATTTGCGTCATAGTAAACATAATTGAGGGGTTTTTTGTAGTATTAACCTTCAAATTCAATCCTCTCATTATAAGAAAAGAAGCATGTTGGACCATAAGCATGAATGACCCGACCTTCCGAACGAATAGTTATAATTCGATTCAAACATATAATTTCTTTAGACCCAACTTTTGGTGTTCCCATCTATTGAGGCAACCGGAGCCCACGTGAGATTGCATAAAATAAAAGCCGAGCTCCCCCATCGTACGGTGCGCGCTCGTCGGTGTCCGAGGAATTGGCGCAATCCCAGCCGTGGATGGTGGGGTGCGTGGGTGGGGACCATTCCCCGACGCCGCGCACGTGACCGAAGCAACCATCGAGTAAAAGCGGATCTGGATTTAGATTTTGCGCTTAGATTTTGGCGATAAACCTCCGACACCAACGCTATTCCACGATTCAAAACGGTCGTGCGTGGGATCCACGTGCGCGGACATGATTGCACGTGCGCGGACATGATTTGCCGACCATCTTTCCTCGTCAAATCTAATGGATTACGAAGCCATGATTTGAGCCGGCTCCGCGTCGTTATCCTCGGATGCTGGCATGTGCTGGTGGCTTTTTCCCTCTTGGACTAGTAGCTGTTTAATGTGGCATTAAAATGAGTGATCTAACATGATATCGAAATCAGTGTTGTCTCTTTTGTGAATGTGCATCCACCTTCCGTTAGCTGAATTTCATGTGCCATGATGAGTTGAGTTACACGTGAGAGGAAATGTTAAAAATATTGTCTCATATCGCTTGATAACGAGTTGTAAATGCTCTTTATATTCACGTGGTATTTTTTACTTATTAATTTAAAAATTTTAGGTTAGATTTTGTAACATTAACTCATCGGTATGTGATTGGACGTCCATGATAGAAAGTAGAAGAGATGGTTGAAGACAAAATGCAAAGTAGGTAAAATACAAATGCATTAGGGGTGTGCAAAATACCCGGGAACCGCCCGACCGCCCGGAACCGGACCGGAACCGCCCGGAACCGGCGGTTCTTGAGGGAACCGGTCCGGTTCCCGGTTCCAATTTTTCGGAACCGGTGGGTACCGGTCCGGTTCCCGGTTCCATGGGCGGATCCGCCCACCCGGACCGGACCGGAACCTTTTTAATATTAAAAAAAAAAATTACTAAAAGAAACCCTAGATTAGATCTCATCTCCTCACTCCCTTTGTCTTTGGTTCTCTCTCTCTTTGTCTCTTCCACGGTTCCTCCTAATCCTATCGCCATTTCAATTCCTCCCCGAGCGTCGACGCCGTCACCGCTGCTCCTCCGCCGCTACTATTTGCCCCCTCGTGTCGGCCGCCACCCGCCACAGCCGCGGAAAATTGTTTCGCAACCGTTCTATGTTGAAAACCCGACCATAGACCTCCTCCCCTCCTTCCCAACTCATAGACCCGACCGTTCTATGTTGAAAACCAAAATTGTTTTGCGTCAAGATCGGTTCCATGGATCCACCCGGAACCGGACCGGACCGGCGGTCCGGTTCCCTGGTGGATCCATGCAACAAACGGTGGATCCCTTCCCAATTTTTCGGAACCGGTCCTTAGCGGGCGGTTCCCAGGTTCTAGGTCGGGAACCGCCCGCCCGACCATGCACACCCCTAAAATGCATGCATGATATCGTACGAGTAGCCAGCAAATATACATGCTTAGCAACTAGAACTTTTTCACCCATACACTCTTATTGGTGAGAATCATTCCATTAGGTTTGTCCGGCGAGGCAGATAAAAATTTTTAGATTCCATTTATTTATTTCTCAAAAAAATGAATTATTTAAAAAATATTTTCTTAAAGTGATAGTTGGTATCGCTTAAAATAAATAATTAATGAAAAATATTTATATTATTGACAACAATTCATGTCCATATTTTTAAACGAAATAAATGATTAGTTTTAAAAAAATATTTTTCAAATCATTCATTCTTGGTGAAATAAACTTACGCTTTTTTTTTTTGGTCGAAAAATTGAAGCTTAAACTTCAGAAATTTGGGCAACCAAGGGGCTTTCATTTATCAACCGTTTATGCAGAAGCATGGCGACACCCTCAAAATTAGGGTCCTGAAAGCTCATAGTTGAGGAAAATGTCTTCCTAATAAGTCCATTTCCTAGAAAATGAATTTTCTATTTTGTGTTTGGTTCTGCTGAAAATGCAGTTTGAGATAACGTTTTTCTGGCGTTCATTTATGGTCAAAGTAGCTAGCCAAGAACCTTACAAAGTAAACAGACGCTTTCGTGGATCCTTCGTAGAAACCATAAGCCCTAATCAGTCATATTTACACGCTTATCTTGAGAATCAATAGATTAGTGACAAATTTAAGCTCTGCTTGTTTCACGAAGGATGAATCATTTGAAATGAACACACCCTTAATACTTAGACAAGAGCGACACTTACAGATGAGGCCGACGATCACGACTCAAGAGAAACATCGTCCTTGATTCGATGGTCTTTCAAACACTAGATTTACCTCATGTTACAATATTTAGCCATCATCCGTGAAAAATATAAACACATCGGTTGCGTTGTTATCTCTCGCAGATAATCATTAAGAGGGAGTCGTACAGAAACTTAAACATAATGAATGGCTTCTTCCTTGAGAAACTTCCAATAACTACAGGAGGAAACCCACTGATTTCAGCACACTGCAGTCTCTCAATCACATAAGCACACTTCTGGCATGCTAAGGATCTGAAACACACCTGTATGTATGCGCAGGGAGATATATATATATAGAGACCTAAGAACCTCATGGAGATTAAAAATCTGTACAATGGAGGCATGATACAGAAAACCTGTTTCCAAAGAGATGCAGAGTCATGCTGTAACATCATGTTACAAAAGAAAAAGGAAAAGCTCTAACATCTTTCAGAACACCCCTAACTTCTGGTCATAAACAAACATGCAAAATACAACCAGAACATCAAACCCTGCCAGCCAAAATTATGTGACCACACTAAAAAGGAACAAGCTAGCGGATATAAGGCAATCCCATCCAACTACCAATCACTACAATCTACAGTGAAATAAAGGTCCTATGGAACAGGATATTTTAAATAAGCTGTTGAGCATCCACTTGCGTTAATTGAGAGTAGATGTACTCATCTACTCTCTGTTTGGCCAGTGCCACCTGTTATTTCACAAAAAAAGGGAATTAAAAAAGACTGGTATATCGTAAGATCGGTAGCTTTACTTAGACAGCAGAACTCGAAAATGCTTCTTTAAAATACATTCTAAGGGTTAGTCAGCCAATCTGTTGCATCCTTTACATGATCCTTGAGCGGTTAATACCATAACCAATTAAAAACATGGCACACGTTAACTGAAAACTGGAAACACAAAAACCAAAAGTTACAGAGATTTTGCAACCGACAAAGCAGGTCATCACATATGACAAAGCCCATGGTCATCACATATGATCTATAAACTTGGCAAACAATATTGCTTCAGAGGGTCCGGACAATTCACGGAGCCCCAGCAAGACACTTATAGACTCAGTCAATATGATTTCTAGAATGCCTATCCCACGACTGCATTTTCATTTTGGCAACATGTAGCTCCATCCAAAAACTCCAGGTTTCTATAGACAAATCTCCATTCTACGCAATTGATTGCTTTCAAGTTTACCAATGCTATTACATGCAATAACTGGTAGCACGACAGATAATATAACTAAATGAAAGAAATGATACCTGTTGAGCAGTACCACCAAACTGGATCTGCCTATGCTTCTGCTCGCCTTTTCCACCATAAACCTACGCAAGTAGAGAATAATGAAGCTAAAAGATAAAATGTAAAAAAAAAAAAAAATTGCCTTGTAAAGATAGAGAAGCCCATATTAGCCAGTCATGACAAACATATTCCAATTTGTCAAGTATCACATTAGGGAATGATAAGAGTTCTGGATGAAGGAAACTTGCACAGAATAGAACCAAGAATGATATGGATTACTTAATAAAAGATATTGAAAACACATAGTTTGGCCACATGATTCAGATTCAATTAAATGTTTGCCAAATCTATACAAACAAAAAAAGCAAGCAACGGTTTATTCATCACTCCAAAATGACAATGTAAGAGGCTTGCTTACCTTGATCGTTGCTCCAGACTCATTTCTTATCCTTGATATGTTGGAGCCACTTCTACCTATCAAACCTCCAACTAGTGTTTCCGATATCAGCATCTCGAACGTTACGTAATCAGCTGAAACATTGTAATCTAATGGTAAGGCAATTGTCACAATGATTCAGAGTTGACAAATAATCCCGTTTGCAGTTTTGACATAAATTAGTCAGATAACCTGAATTAGGATCAACATATGGTTGAGCTGGACGAATCAAATTATAATTGTATGCTGGGCTGATGGAGATCACTTGTCGCGGTGGATTCTCCCTGGAAAATATTCATTTGAAAAAATCCATGTTAGCATTCTAAATGCTAAGAGACGTGTTTAGAAATCTAACAATGTCAATCTAATTATCAAGACCTCAGCTGACGTCCTATCTCCTCCAGAGCCTTAAGCACTGCAGGGATGTCACCTGAGATCTGCATGTAAACAAGCGCTCAGTCAATGGTCAGAACCCGATAAAGAGTCTCAAAGGCAAATAGCACTCTGAGGCTAGCTTAAATTCCAATTGATATGCATAAACCTGTGCAAAGCAACAAGGAAAGATAGAAAGGAGAAAACAGAGAATGATTAAACTCATCAAAAGCAGATGAGAAGAGCGATTGAATATGACGCATGAACAAAATTTGCACAAGATGTTGATTATGTTTGTATCAGCACAAGGCCGGGAAACATAAGAATTTACTGATAAGTATACCCATGTCCACTTTCTTAGACCAAATGAAGGCTCAAGAGGCAATTTACTGAAGAGGCACTCTAAATACAATAAAAAAGTACAAACTACATAAAGAGATACCGCACAGCACTTGAAATCAAACTTTTCATAACATACTTGACCATATACCCCAGTTCCTTAAGGCTCACCTGTACTACTCTATCAGATTCAAGAGCAGATGCACATAATGGCAATTGATTTGGAGCTAAAATTGTTATTGTAGCACCAGAAGAACTCCTTAGTTTCTCAATATTCTGTCCAGACATCCCAATCAGACTTCCTGCTTGAGTTCCAGCAATCAAAAGCCTTAATGTATTGGCAGCCACATGCACCGCACCAACTTTTGATGCCTCAGCATTACCATCGTCTTCCTGTTCAAGAGTGAGTCAAAGCCATTTACTATTGGGACATGAAGTTCTCATCAGAAATCATTCAGCATCATGAATTGAAATTAGTTGACGTTTGGCTCTTGGAATAACTTGCAAGACACCAAAAGTCACTTTTTCTGCCTGTTCATTAGAATGACAAACACTCCTCCGGCAATTAACTTTGAAAAGGAAAATCATTCAAACATAAGCTAGAACTAACACAAAGGCCAAATAATCACTAATCATTTCATTATACATCATCGCATGGTGCAGTGACAGCTCCTAATGTGATTGAGATTTTCTATTCTTTCCAGGCCACTTTCTAATATATCCATGTATTATCAGCTGTCAATAATGTTTGAACTAGGGGTTCTGGTATTCAAAAGAAATACTACTAATTCAACAAATCCAGCCGACAAGCTGTCATCAACACAATCTACTTAAGTCAGACATGAGACCCTGGAATGAAGTGAAAACTCTAATTATAGACAAGATGAAGAAGGAAGGGAGGGGGGAAGGGGGAAGAGAGAGAGGAAGAGAGAGAGAGATTACCGAGAGGCGACAAGCCCAGCTCGGGTACTACAGTCTCTACCTGAATCGAGGACCACGTCCAATGAGTCCCTCGACATCCTGAGTATTCAATGGAAAGTAAGTGAGAGAAATGGGGATTGGGGGTAGGCAATCGAGGAATAGGGATGGGGACAGGGGCAGGGTGCTAAGATTGAGGGAGTGGGAGGAGATGACTTTAATGCATATAAATAAAGGGGATGGGACAGTACTCATCCTAGTGCACTGAGATTACCAAATATAGGATCAAGGCATGAAAGTATAAGAAATATAGGGAGGGGTGAAGGAGTTAGCTTAGCCATAAACTTTTTACCTTTTCAAGTACCAGCATGATTCAAAAACCCTATTTGGAAGACAAATATAAGGGAAAGGCCTGAGAAAAAAATCCATTAACAGAGCTGAAAAATTTCTGTGCGTTCACTTCAATCCATACTCATTTTTCAAGTGCTTCATCCTTCAGATGCTGTTAAAGAATGCAAACTTTGAATTTTCCTCCATCTTTACCATTGAATACCCAAATGAATAAGTTGAATGGTTTGAACATTGAGCACATATTAACTCAGCCAGGTTCTTCTTCCACCGCCCACTTATATGCTTCGAGACATTCTCGAATTTTCATTCTCTCTGTCCTAGTCACCTTTTGTTCATTTCTAGCACAGGGTCATGCTCAATTATGCTTCTCAGCTATTCTTACATAAGCTGCCATTCAATCAGATTACTCATGAAAGAAACACAAATAGACGCCCTAATTAGTACCTCAATGACAACTTATTCTTTGAAGGCAAATGTCTACCAAGGGCTCCATGTCATTTCCAAAAGTCAAAAGGCACAAGGCAGGAGCCATTAAGTGGATAATTTCCATCCATTTGCTTTCTCATTTGCTGCCTCAGCTCAGCATTATGCAATCACTCCAGGTTTAGGTCTATGCAGGGCAGTTTTCAGTTACTGCATAACTTAATAAAACCCTGAGCTATTGATACCAATTCGTAAATTCAACATGTCCAAATATTCAGTTAGCAAACTTTACTTTCAGCGATGCTACAAATCCATTTTTCCTTTCCACTACATAGAAGTAACCATTCAGCACCAAGGATGAAACTCACAAAGAGTTAAAAGGGTCCAATATGCACCTAGGTATGCACCTCAGAGTCCACACATGTAAGGAGCACTTGCAATTAACAAGAACTATATAAATGATTTACCAAAAGTAACAAACATATTGTTATTACTACCAGGCTCAGATATTGATCTCAAGTTCAGCCCAATAGACAGAATTAGCTGTAGAAATCCAAGACAGGACCACAGAGCGAAATTTATAGCTTCATCGATGGTAATTTCTTATGCAGGCTTAATGTCAAGAACAATTATAAAAGCCATTAATTAGAAAAAAATGCATCAATCAGGTTAACATTGTTTTTTGCCTTTTAAAACAAAAGAACTGTTTCTAAAACAGCCTGTACACTGCCTAAGGTCCCTCGAAATTAGTTGGTGTGCATATGTGCTACAGTCTTGAATAAGGGCAACATAGTGAAGTATCTTGCTGAACATCTTGACAATTACCCATTTATATACTGACATTGCCTATTGGCAAATACGAATACATGCATCATTCCTTCATAACTTGTAAGTACTTATTCACAACTTCTATCCACCTAGGCAGGAAGATTATGTTGATATTTAACTCAACGGATTGATCTCTCCTCCACAACATTAAAATAATTTGGGTAGATTGTTCATCCTATCGTATTAATTTCTTAACATCATTTACTCAAGGAGCTCAAATAAAGAACATGCACATCCACATACTTGGCAGCAAAGAGTGTCCAGATGAGCCATAATAGAGAAGATCACCTTAAGGATCAAGGTAGCTATTTTCTGTAGGGCATTTTCTGCATCAGTAACATTGTCGTCATTGTCCTTAGAACTTATAATAATTACACGCTCTTCATGTCTCTGCAAAAGATCGTTAGTGTCAGTATCTATATCAAGTTCCAAAAACAGACTAACTGCACGTCACAGCTTTATGAAATTACATTTCTGAATAAGCTTCTTTTTCAAGAAAAGGTAACATTTTTAGCCCTTAACAGATGGTTGATTTCTTGGTATCTTCCATTCTTGACGTTCAACAGATCAATTAAGAGGAATACGTGTCCATCAGTGCCTATTAAAAGCCACTTTGTCAAAATAAGCAACCGTTTCTTCAGTAACATTAGCATTATTAATAGAATAGACACAGCTTTATGAAATCTTGGGTTAGGTTTAATTTAAAACTCCAGGATATTGCCCCAAGACAAGATGATGAATTGCCTTAAGCTTGTAAACACGCACGCAATCTTGGCATTCCATAGGCCACTATGCCAGACCATGCAGTGTCTAAAGAACGGGAAACCTAGGAATCTTGCATCACAAATAAAAATCTAACGCGTCGTCCTTCTTGGGCTCTCAAAGTCAAGAAATTCATGGGGATCTCAAAGTCAAGAAATTCATGGGCTAAAGTGGAGAACTTCTGCTCTCCACTGACTACTTGCATTTCAATCACTAGGCTTTCCATTCAGGAGGATCAAAACTTTATCTACCCTCCACTCAAAACATACAATAAAAAGACAGCAGAAAAACCTCAGCCAGCATGCATGCACATTCCTCTCTATGATGGAATATATCATCGAAACAGATGTAAAAAGATTCTGCAAGTCACGTAATCAGGCCTTCCCGATCCTGCTTGAACTCATGAAACTACAATTTCAAGCAATCCAATCTCAATCGCAAGCTCAGTTCAAAAACTTCGAGCTTTACCATTCCGGACACACGAATTCAGCATGGCAACCATTCTAAGCAATTCCCGCTTCGAATTAACACCACAAAAACCTAACAAACGACAAGAAAATCGGAAACACGCAGAAATCGACCGGCCAACGGCACTGCACTCACAACGATGGCGTCGGCGATCTTGACCGTGGCCTTGGTCTCCTCCCGGATCTTCTGGATGCGGCACCCTTCCTTGCCGATCACCTTCCCGATCTGCCGCGACGGGACCACGATCCTGAATATGACGTCCTGCGCCACGGCCTGGCGCTTCGCCGTCGACGACTCGTCCTCCGCCGCCGCCGCCGCCCCGCCCCGCCCTCGTCGCGGCGGCGCTTCGAGCCGGCCGGGTTGGCCGGCGCGCCGGCGTACATCGGCGCCGGGGCGGGGATCGGCGGCGGCGGCGGGGGCACCACCGCCGGCACGGGCATGGGCATGGGCATGGGCATGGGCATCGGCCAGGGCATGTGATGGCCGTACACTGGGGACGGGCACCGGGTTCAGCGGCGGCGGGACCGGCGGGTAGATCGGGTAATGCCCGGGCGGCGGCTGAGCCATCGCGATTGCGCGGCGGCGGGGGGTTCGTTGGCTCCGCCGGTGCGGGGTTTTAGGTTTTTGCTTGGAATCGAGGAGGTCGAGCTATGGCCGGCGATCGATTCGCTCCTCTTCTTTCCTCCTCCCTCGTTTCCTCTCAGACATGCGTATATTCTTCAGCTGCACTGCAACAATTCGAGGAAATTGCGGTTCTGCCCTTGATGACCTCATCATTTTCATCAAATCTTTTTTAAAAATTACTTATTTCTTGATTTCAGACAAATAATCGAAACCTACCATGTTATAACTTATTCCTAATTTTTAGACTTGAAAACTGAACTAGCCGACATTGGATCTGGCTTGGAATTGAGCTAACTGAATTTAACTCCGTTTCGAGGATGACCTGAATCGATTCTTGCTTAATGAAAAAAATTATTATTAAAAAGAATTTTGAATTTGTTATTATTATATATTTTCTTTTTTTTTTTTCTTGTTTTTTCTTTTCTTTTTTTGCCTGTGAACGTAAACCTTAACTCCTCCTCCCCTCTCTCCTTCTCCTTTGCCCCCTCCCTTTCATTACCGCCTTTTTATTCTTCCATCTTGTTCTTCTATTTAATTATTTTACCGTATGCACATTTTTTCGTAGGGTTCTTAATTGAGGTACCATAATGACTTGCTTTTTTGTTCTTCCATCTTGTTCTTCTGTTTAAAATGCTCAAAGTTCTTAATTGAAGTACCATTGGCTTTTTTGGCAAAAGTTCTCAAATAAAAGATTGATAGGGTTTTGTTTGAGTCGAGTCAAAACTGGTCAAGGACGAAAATCAAAAACCAAATCAATCGTAATGTAAACTTATTGAGAAATGCTAATTTGTGTATGATTCTCAAATAAAATCGACTTAATACATATAGATGACGGCGGGTCGAGTTGAACATGATTCCCCACCCGCCCCATTTCAGTTGAGGATTATTATCGGGTATCGTACAGAAAACCTTAGAGGGCATTTTAGTTTCTCGATTATAATTACCTCGAGACCTCTATTCGGCTGATCGGAAAAGAAATTGCACGTGTCGAAATATCCATTTATTTTCTTAATAAACGAAAAAAATGAAATAGCCCAATAAGCCCATCAAGCGACGCGAGCCCAACAAAGCCCAACAAAGCCCAATTGCTACTGCAAGTGCCAACAGAGGAACTTCGCCCGTCCTCCGTAGCTCTCGAGAGCCGTGATCGTCGATCCGGAGGAATGGCGACGGAGGAGGAGGGAGGAGCCGGACGGCGAGCGGGGCCGGTCGGGATCGGGATCGGGACCGGACCGGCATCGGGAGCCACTGGTGGTGGGCGATGGGCGGCGCCGCCCAGCTCGGGCTGGGGATCTCGTCGTGCCTCAAGGGCTACTCCGGCGGCGCGGGCCTCATGCCCCTGAAGGCCGCCGCTGTCGCGTCCCTCTTCGTCGGCGCCACCGCCTGCGCCTCCGTCGCCGCCCTCCACGCTTCCGGAATCCGCAAGGTCGGTCCCTGATTTTGCTTATTTTGCCGCCTGTTTGCTCGCGCCATAAGAATTCAGCCTTGAGAAGAGTACCAACATGTAAAGTGTAGTCTTTTAGCAACATGCCTGAAGAGTTTAGCAAAAGGGTGATTCAGCTATGGTTCGACATGCTTCTTCTGTTTAAGAGTCCTGTGTTTGTTTTGGATATGATTTTGCTGGGGCCAAAGAAAAATTTCAGATGATTTCAGGAATTTGATACCATAGGACTGATGTTTAGTCTCTTCCCTGAGAAATATGGGGGACTTTTGCTCTCTTCTGTAGTAGAAAGTCAGTTGTCATGGTTGCAACTTGCAAGATCAGTTGTAGAAGGGATGAAATAAGGGAGGATTCGTTTCTGGTCGCTGCGCCTCGTGGGATTACCTTGTTGATGTTCAGAGTCTGCATTGTGAATCTTTGGCATTTCTCCAGCCCGAGTACGTCCGTGGGGAGAAATTGCCATTCGTGGGTAGGTCGGTGGAGATGCCCTGAATTGCCCTGAGTTGGGGTGGATCTCTTCCTCCGAGTTTGAGGATCGCCATGAAGCAAGATGCTCTCTGGGGTCGAACTGTTTGGTTGGGAGGTCTTTTTAGTCTTCACATGTTGTTGTGATATGGAATTGAGATGAGAAAAATAGGCAATTAACAATCCTCTCCCCCTTATGAAGAAATCTCTTGACCCAGTGGAGTGGTGATTTCACATTGTCTGCTCCATACCCATTATCTGTCAGCATTGGTGCGGCTTTGCACATGCATGCCTTGGTGCTTTGATAATTGTATCTGATTATTACATGAAAAGTCTCCATTTGAACAGTAAAATTTTGCTTTCTGCCTTGTACCACGACTGCCACATGCAATGGCAGACCAAGAATTTTCTGCCTATTTCCATGTCATTTTGCTACCAAGTAGAGAAGATATATGGTGGTTCTAATTTCAGATATTGACCTTGCCATAGCATGGTCTTTGTGTTTGGTGATTTACTAATAGTTGTGTGACTTTTGTAGGTTGAAGATCTCATTGAGTTAGGTGCTAATATAAGGACTAGCCTTGGGAATCCTCCTGTTGCACGGGTGAACGAGTATGTTCTTCCATCCATATCCTATGAAAGAATAAATCTCCCGTGATCTCTCTTTTTTCCCCCCAACCAGATGAATTGGTTACTTCTTAAAGCTAATGATGCATAACAAGTAATTATAGCATCCGCTGGAGGTATAGAAAGAATTTTAGACGGGGATTGTGTTTCGCCCTTGATTTTAGAATTTTAATAATCAACTCCCTCACGAACCCTTAAATCAAGGGTGGATAAGATCGCACATGTAAAGTTTTTCACTGGCAGTGTATGCTCTGTTTTACACAATGTATAATGCTTCCTTGAAAACAAGAAATGAGAGAGGAGTTTATTTTGTTGCCTATGGTTTTCCATCTCTGTGCATTTTCCACTTCTAGCCTGAACCTATTGTTTGGTTGCCCTGCACTGGTTTTATATCGACCCCCTTTATGTATGGTGCTCACTGACTAGGCCTTCTAGTTCTAACTAATGGTTTTTCCAGGAGGAAATCGGATAATCAATGACAAGAATCTCGATGGCACATGGCATGAGGATGTGTGGGAAACTCCAGTTACCTAACCAAAGTGACTTCAGGAATGATGGTGACGATTTAATTGCATGCAATCCCAACTTCATCTGATCTAAGTGCCTTTCTTATGCCCACTGCAATTGACACTATTGATTTCATTTATATCTTGCACCCATCTTTCAGTAGAGTCGACACTTTTGGGCAAGCACAATATGAGTAGGATTTCATTGCTCATTTGCTGCTACAAATACCAAGTACAATCACGGGACGGGCAGATACTTGCGCGAGTCATGGTCATTCGGTTTCTCAGGTGATGAAGTAAAACTTCATGCTTGAGGTTCTCTGCAGGGAGCAACTAGTTAGCTTGTGTTTGGAACATCTTAACTCATTGTTATTTATCACTCAGATAATTGTCAACAGGGCTCTTCATGTATGGACATGCTTTTGCACTGTTCAAATGCCGCAAGTTTGCTGTTGAATCCTCGAAACAGAAGAAATTGTGATTTCCATGGGGAAAAATTGAGGTTTCTGTTCCTTAAATTGGACAACAAAATGCCACGAGTTTGCCCTTGGCAGTACTCTCCCACTACTTCCCACTCCCTTTCTTCCCTCTAACAATCTTTTCAGATCACAAAACTCTAGGCAAAAAAATCGGTGGAGTAATTTGTTATTCCATTTCCTTTTTCTTTTAAAAAGTTTTATTAATAATTGCGTTCTTTTTTAAGCCCTTATCGAACTTTTCTTTTTTCCGGTTGTCAAAGAAAATGGTATGATAATCACTTAATCATCAATTTACTAATTCGTTGTATTTCTATTCCGTATTTATATATCTAAGATCGCGCTAGCTTAATCAAGTTGCAGAAATTTACCGTTTTGAACCTTTAGTGCTCTGGTGTAAGTTCAAGACCTTTTTCGTTTTGATATTACTAGCTCTTATTCGTATGTCAAATTATTTCCATAATATAAATATATTTCAATGGATATTCATTGATATGTTTCATTAAATTTAATGAGTCTGATTTTTAAACTTGCCCCATCACTTTCTCTTTTTTGTTTCATTTCTTTCTTTACTTGCCAGTAAAATTTGTAAAATTAGCAACATAGTGGGTAAATCGACACAAAAAAAATAAAAAAATAAATCGTTACTAAAAATGGTTAAAATGTATCTACTCACTCGTCTTATTTTCCAAATGTGTCAAAAAATTTATGATGGGCTTCAGTGATAATTGTTTATTCATCCATACGCTTAATTAACATTAGTAAGTCAGTTTTGCTTAGATTTCTGTCTCTCTCCTTTTTTTCCACTCTTTATTAGCCAGTAAAATTTGTAAATTAGCAACATAAAGCATAACTTAGTAAACAATATGTATACTTTAATGTATCAACTCACTTGCCCTATCGAGATTTTGAAGAACAAATCCCGTGTTCATGTATAAATCAAGAACGCTCGATTCAATTCTTTCCGCCAAACACAGCCTCTGCTCGCTTTGAATTGCATAGCTCGTGTTCATCCTTGAATCGTGAGATCAATGCGCTAGACTTAATTCTTTTTGTTCTTTTCCAATTCTCCGTAAGAAGCACGAATTACTCGGAAGAAAAGAAACGTGCTGAAATAAAACGGAAAAAATAGGTAAAAAAACAGAGATAATACCTTGGAAAAGCGAGAGAAAATAGGGGAATGTGGGGGGAGTGGGGAGGTAACTGCCATCCTACAACCACCACTTTCAAAAAATCACCCACAACATGGGACAACACGAAACGATAGACAAGAGCCCGCGGACAGGCCGAGTGCGTGTTGTCTTGCACAGGAAGAACGAGGAGGAAGAAGGACCTTCTGCTGCTTCTTCATCATCATCATCTCTGGAGAAAGGCGGCACGTCGGCGAGGGAGTCCGATGAGGAGTTGCGCGTCGATGGAGGGGAAGAGGGAGGAGCAGCAGCAAGTGCTGAGGAAAGGGCCGTGGAAGGCCGAGGAGGACGACGTCCTGATCAGCCACGTGAAGAAGTACGGCCCCCGCGACTGGAGCTCCATTCGATCCAAGGGCCTCCTGCAGCGCACCGGCAAGTCGTGCCGCCTCCGCTGGGTCAACAAGCTCAGGCCTAATCTCAAAAAGTATGGACCCCTTTTCTTCGCGCCTGAATCGCTGCGTATCGGCGTCGGTGCCGTTTCGTAATCCTTTCACCGCTTTCTCATTCGTTGTTGAGTCGTGTCGGAATGAATTTGAGTACTTTTGGCTTGTGATTGTTCATTTCGCATTTTGGGTTTTGCTCGTGTGCCAGTGGCTGCAAATTCTCGGCGGAGGAAGAGAGGGTGGTGATAGAGTTGCAGGCGCAGTTTGGGAACAAATGGGCGAGGATCGCGACGCACTTGCCTGGACGGACCGACAACGACGTGAAGAACTTCTGGAGCAGCAGGCAAAAAGGCTGGCCAGGATCCTGCAGGCCTCATCTTCCAAGCAGCACAAGCATAAAAGGGAAGTCCCTGCTGTTCCCTATCACAATGTCCCTACTGTGGAGGTACAAAAAACTTGAACACAGATCCTTTCTTGGCCTCGTATACTTCGAATTTCACCGGTCACTTCGTATCGCATCGGAGGGATAATGTTGCAGGCGTCGATACAGTTTAACTGCTCCTTTAATCAAGCAGAATATATTGTCATCACTTCAGTTCGAAATGATCAGTTATACTGTCGTTGACGAGAATGTTTCAAGAGAATCGAAGCTTCAATTTGAAGTTCTTAGATTGAAGAAAGATGCATGGATTTACGCCCGTCTTCATTCTTTTCTAGGTTCCCAAATTGAGCTCTTCGGTGGAGGAAGAGTCAACCTCAAGGGCTCACTTGTGCGCAACGCCGCTCATCGCGGATCCTCCGCCGCCACTGAGACTGCTTCCGCCACCGCCCGACCTGCCGAACCCTGGTACTCCCAGTGCCAGCAGCCATTTGGCTCCACACGAGTTCAACTCCAGTGAGGGCCTCTACTCCGATCCCCACATGCAAATCCCGTTCCCTCACATACCGCTTGCGCAATTTGGCATCTCGTTCTTGCCCGAGAGCCAAGATCCCATGTCGAGGCTCGATGACCCCGACTATTTCAGTTTGCTGGGCCCTGGGGATGACGCTTCCGAGCTTGTGGACGGAGAGGGATTTCCTCCCGACATGCCCCTTCTTGATCCTTCATTGTGTTGTAAAGGTGGCGACAGCATGATGCGAGGGAATATAAACGTGGGGAAGCCGGATGTTTTCTTCGACGACTTGCCACTGGATGTACCTGACCATTTCGAGCCACTCCCGAGCCCATCGAAGTGGTGATCATACAATTTATGCCGAGCTAGGAAGGGTCCGCTGAGGAGACAAGTTTTTTAATTGTCTAAGCTTCCATGATTTGACAAGATTCGGCGACAGTCGATTTCTCATCGCTGTGTTTTCTTTGTATTCAGATCAGATTTTAGGACGTTTATGTATGAGACACCTCTAGTTCATGTGTTGCAGCAGTATGAACTGCTTGGCTGTCGATATAATTTTCAAATTCAGTGGCGTTTACGTGAGCATGATTGAGAGATGATGAACAACCTAAACTGTCCTAACATCAAAATGATCCAACCCAACCAATGTATGGCAAAACTGGCATAGAAAGCGACTCAAGCACTCCCAATGCTCCTTAAGTGCAAATGCCAGTTCACTGTGTCGTCGTAGCGGCTCGCACTTGATGCCCGGGCTTTATTTCGTGCCCTCTTGCCTCCTTCCAATATGTCAAGGCTGTGACCTTCACTCCCCCTGCATTTGAAGCTGGTTTAGAAATCATGTCGAGACAAACAAACGTGTTTGCTTTCCGCTGCCAATGCTGTGAAGACCGGTGTATGCACACCGGGTATCTAATATGAAATGCCAAATTGAAGCTTACCATGAGTGACGAACAGCAGATTTTTTTGAGGGTATTCGTTAACGAGGTTGTGAATGGTGTGGAGGTATCGATCTCTTGCCTTCGATTCGCTCTCTCCCCACCGTGGCAGCTACAACAATTTAGACATACTCTACAGTCAGGATCTAATCTTCTTAAGTCCAGACTGTATGAAACCTCGTACCTCTTTGTACACCGGGTGCGGTGTGAGGTCCACGAGCCCGAAAAATGAAGTCTCGAGCTCTTTGATGTCGAATCCCCATTGAATCGCGAGACGTCGGGTGCTACCACAATGTGACATCGTTTAGGATCTCGCCCATTCCATACTCTATGGATACCAGCAAAACGTTGAAAGGGAATGGAACCAGGCATTTGGTACGAAGCACCTAGTATTCCTTCCTCCTTGTCTCAGCATATTTTTGTTTTGTGTGAGGAAGGTCTTCGGAGTTTGAACCAAAAGTCTAACGCGGAAAGAATATATTGCAACACATCAAGAAAGCTCAGCAAAACCCATGTGGATTAGGATCAGGATCGACTACTCAACCTTGATTCTTGATGTGGGTGAGTCAGCAGAATCGCCGTCATCACCTGCCACAATGTTCGCGGTGTCATTGTCCACTGTGGAGAGACCGGCAATCAGTTCCCGTGCAGTCTTGATGCACCGTCGGAAGGGCGATAAGACAAGCCGGTAAGTCGGGAACCCGAGCTCGTCCCGGAGTTTCTTGCCATTGTCATGCGCAGACTCATCGATGCCTTCGTCGCTGTGGTCGCCGGTGGCGCGCGACAAGGACGTGTTGGAAATGGCTGCGCAATTGGTCAGCTTCGACCGTCGATGCCATCTCAGCCGGCGAGTTAAGATGAAGAGAGAGAGAGAGAGAGAGAGAGAGAGAGAGGAGGGCGATTTTGTGATAACAGAGAGTATGAGTTTTCTCCAGGTGAGTGTAAATATCCATCCTCATCATTGGCTGCTCTCCCACTAAGTTCAACCTCGACGGCTGCCCTCTCCTCGTGCCCGACCTCTTCTCCTTTGATGCCTCGATGTGCACGGTGTTACCTCGGTCCTCAATTACTCAGTCTTGGCTTGAGGAAATTATTAGATAGAGTTGGTGTTCACACCTAAATTTAATATATATATATATATATATATATATTAATTGCATAATATATAATTTTAAATGCATTTATTTATTATTATTGTATTTGCATTAGACCAGGTGACAAATGGATTTGACTTAATGGTTTGGAGCCAATTATTTTCTGATGACCAAAAATGAAATTATAAGAATTGACGATTTGATATTTTTGGTGATATGGCGGATGATTTTTTGTATATTCATGCAATCTATTCATATATCTTCGGAAAGAGCAAGTGTGACAAGGAGATATTGCGAGCTCATCTTTACAAGATTTGGAATCTGAGAAAATCCCATTACAATCTAGAATCTTTGGCAATATACGATAAAAATCGGTGGAGAATATTCATTTTTGCATAGTCCAATGTGGAAAGAAACAGGAAATCGGTAGAATATTTCAGTATGAGCATAATCATTCGAGTATTCGCGGTGGCCGATTCTCGTGTTTGCAGGAAAGAAAGGAAAGTGGCAGGAGGACTTCAAGGAAAAGAAAGGACGTGACTTGGGCTTAAAAGGAAAATAAATATATTTGCATGGTTAAGGATACAAGTTCCGAAAGGAATAAAAATCAAACGAATATATTTCAATGCATCCACAATACGAAAGCAGATCACCTTCTCTTCCTGGGGATCCCACGTAGTCTTGCATTTAAAAGGAAGAGCTCTCACGCAAGAGAGCAGAGGCCGCACAAGATAGAATACACGGTCATCAAAAGTGGGATTTCACGTTCTCCATAGTGAAGGTCAGAAAAGAGAGAGGGGGGAAGGGGGGACTGGTCATGATACACAATTTAGAAATGGCACGTTGAGAGAGGAGTGGCCACAAAGAAGATGCCAAAGGGGGTTTTCACGAAATAAAAAAGAAAAGATGACGAAGAAGCCTTCTTTGCAGTTCCTGCAATGCAAGTCCAACAAGCTCCACGAAGCACCCCGTTCCCTCGCGAGCGAGGCTTACTTCTGCCGATCCCCACGGCGATGAGCTGCTGACCCGATTGCTGACCAGCCCGACGCCTCCAACATGTCGCTGCCTTGACGTTCTTGCCATTCCGCCACCAACGTCGCTGCTGTTTCACCATCAACGACACTGCTGTTGTTACGCCATCGACGACGGTCCTTGCTACGGGCCTTTGATGGTGAGCCATCTCGGCTTCTCACTCGGGGACGGCGTCGCCTTCCAGTTGGCTGCCCATCGTCGCTGTCTTGCACGATTTCCCCTTGCCAATTGCTTCCTGTCCAGTTCATTGAGGGAATCTTTGGCCAAAGCACGACCTTACGACATACGAGGGACCCGAGAACTAAGAGCAAAAAGATGGATTAAGTGGAGACCGATTCTTCATCTCTATCTTATATCTATATTTCACTATGTCTTGACTTTCTTCCTCAGGATCCATTTACGTTGGCCACATGCAGAACACCCTTCGAAGAAGAAATAATAAAAGAGAGTTCAGAGTCCTTACCCTCAGCGAGTTCTGAACTAATCGAAGCTTTCCGATGAACACCACCACCTTGGCTAGTCAAGCACCCAATGATCCCTCGAGTATCATCCGCAAACCGTGATCCGGTCCGATTCCGATCTAGATTACGCGTGTTCAAATTAGGTAACAATCTTTATCCAATTCAAATGGAATATTTCATTCTTTAATTCGAATTGATTGTTATCTGATACGTGATATTAAGTATATCCAATTAGGGCTCATTTTTAAAGTTGATTTAATTACTAATTTGATCAGTGAATATATCGGATCATTTTTTTATTATTTCAACGTATTATTGGATAATTGCGTTGTCTGAGATTGTGATAATCTTTAATTTGAGCGGTGAGACAACGGATCATTTTTTTGATTATGTTTGATTCTGTGTAAGTACCTCATCAAGATTAAGATATCCATTAATCTAAAACGCGAGACGACGGATTGTTTTTCTGGATGTCGTAATCTTTTATTTGAATCTTGATTGATATCTTGAATGGTTTTGAAATTTTAGATAGAATTGCTAGCTCTAATAAATAAAAGTGCCAAAAACATTGCTTTAGGATGTTAGATTTCCTTTTCTTTAATTAAAATTGCATGTTTAATTATTAGGTAATTTTAATTTCGAATTTAAAAAGAAAGCACAAAAAATATCATGCATGTGTCATGTAAAATTAGGTCATCATTTGCACATCATTTACTTATTGCATATTTAGGATCATTTAAATGTGTGACATACTAGGATAGTTGCATTAATATTTGCTCATCATTAGCTTAGGTCACGTGAGTAACATCGCATGACATATAATTTGCCTATTAGATTGCACGTTGCATGTTGTGTTAGTATGGATACATTTTTATACATCATTGCATTGCACATAAATTAGGTTTCATTAAATAAGAGAAAAATCCAAAAAAAAAATAATTTCTTGCATTAGTGCGTTTAATCCTTTTGGTTCAATTTATTTGATTAATTGACTCATCCGCATGGTCACTTCATATGTTAGAAAAGTAAATTAAAATCAATCCAGACTGTCTGCAAAGATATTTTTCTTGAAAATAAAAGGAATGGTACCGAAAGGGCATTAGATAAATCTAGTGTAACCAAGTCCCCGTACCCAAAGTTTCTGGTTTGTAGGAGTAAAATAATTATCCAATTATTTTACTTAGGTGTCTAATCGACCTACCATAAACTGATTAGTGGCGACTCCTAGCTAATAATCTTTTACATGCTAAAAACTTGAACCTAAGTCGCGAATTGGTATGGGCTTGGGAAAGCCGAGTTAAGTTTAGGCTTAGTAATCCATTAACCAAACCCTAAGTGGTTCACCCGAGGTTAGGTTGCGACAGCTTGGCGACTCCGTTAGGGACTTGAGTTAAAACTCTTAGTGGACTTAAGCCAATTTTCTCTTCTATTTAAAAAAAATTTGTTTGGCAGCAAGGATCCCAGGTACGTCCCTAATGTTTAAAGTGTTAAATGTTCCTGCAGGATGGGAGGTATAAAGGGAAGTGTTTGCTAACCTTTGTTTTGCAGGGAAATGTATGAATGTATGGTTCATTTTCATATAGGAAGTGTTACTTGATATAAACTGTTGTGCATACCTATGCATTCATACTACACTATTGCACACATAACCATGCCGCCGGACCTAGGCCGCGATAGGATTTTAGGATGGTGTTGAGAAGGACACTTCCTTGAAAGCGAGACTGCTATGTAGAGGTTGACATTCTCTTCCCGAAAGTCTTTCATGGTGTCAACTGTGTTTGTCCATATCCGCGAGACTGCGTGACTATAGGGCATTCTGTTCGACTGAGTCGAGTTAAGAGGACCTGACACGTTGAACGCGAGACTACGGCGGTCAAATCATCCTCTTAGCTTCACTTTGTTAAGCCGCCTAGATAGAAATCGAGCTTCACACTTCATACATGTGTTTATGTGATTGTCATCCCTTCTTGGTGAGTAAGTTGTCTGAACTCTCACTTTGCAATTTACTTACTTCGTTGCAATTTTATTGGTCCATAATAAGGTTTCGTCATCAGTCTTGTTTTATATGCGATGGGGAAAACCGACGTACAGTTCATTTCCACTCATGAGGTTTCAGATGCTACCCTTATAGTAGGAAGGGTGATGGTTGGGAATGGTTTTGTTCCTGGCTATGGTCTTGAAAGAAGGGATCAAGGCATTCGAAACCCTATTGAAGCCCATTGGAGGTCCCGTTCTGCTGGATTAGGGTAGCATAGAAGAGGTGGAGAAAATTCTGGAGGGCAGAGACAAGAAAGACAAAACTTGCTACTTGAGCAAGGGCAAGAAAGGCAAAACTCGTTACCTCCCAACATTCACAAGACGTTTCCTAGCCCTCTTAGAATGATGCAAGATGGAGTAGAAGTGATGGATACCCTGGGACAACCAAGTGGTAAATTCGACAATTATGTGAAGTACTCTGCTCCCCCCAGCTTTTACATTAACCCTCGTGATATCGTCCCAGATGGATGGGGTGGCATGGACGATCCGGCACCTCCAAAGACAGAGAACCCTGATGATGCACTAGAAGAAATCACGAGTCTGTTTGATGATCTCCTTATAGGCGCCATTGACGAAGGACCATCAGAAGAAATGGGCACCTGCCCACAAGAGTAATTCATTTATTGTTCTTGCATATTCTCCCACGTGGGAATTTTTATCGCTTTTAAGGGATTTCTTTTTAGGGCTTGAGAATCGCATTTTCCATTTAATAAATGTAATTGATTGATGAATTTCAATAAAATTATAAGTTTTATTTTGAGGGCATAATGAGGCACACAAAACCAGCTCGGTGACCATATCCAATAATGAAAAGAAAATATCATCTAAGGAGAATTTTGAGGACTAGGCTTTATTTTTTATACAACTATATTTTTTGTTTTCTATTTTTTGAAATTCTTTGGCAAAAACATTTTCTTGAAACATTTTGACACGAGAAAGCATAATGAAGCTCAGGCCTCAGAATTCTACTTGGATTTTTCTTTTCTTTTATCGGTTGGATATCATCATTGGACTTGTTTGGTGTGCCTCATCACGCCCTCATAATAAAACTTGTAATTTTATTGAAATTCATCAATCAATTACATTTATTGAATGGAAAATGCAATGTTCAAGCCCTAAAATGAAAGCGAAAACAATTCCTAAAAAGCAATAAAGATTTCCACATAGGGGAATGTGCAAAAGCAATAAATGAGTTATTCTTATGGGCTAGGGCCCATTTCTTCTGGAGGTCCTTTGTCAATGGCTCCTATAAGGAGGTCATCGAATAAACTTGTGATTCCATCTAGTGCATCGTCAGGGTTCTCTGTCTTTGGAGGTGCCGGATCGTGCATGCCACCCCATCCATCTCGGACAATGTCATGAGAGTCAATGTAAAAGCTGGGGGGAGCCAAGTACTTCACATAATAGTCGAATTTGCCGCTTGGCTGTCCTAGGATGTCCAACACTTCTACTCTATTTTGCATCATTCGAGGAGGGCTATGAAACGTCTTGCGAATGTTGAGAGGTGGCGAGTTTTGCCTCCCTCACCCTTGCTCAGGTGGTAAGTTTTGCCTTTCTTGTCTCTGTCCTCCAAAATTTTCTCCACCTCTTCCATGGTACCTTAATCCAGTAGAACGGGACCTCCGAGGGCTTCAATAAGATTCTGAATGCCTTAACCCTTTCTTCCAAGACCATGGCTCGGAACAAAACCATTTCCAACCATCACCCTTCCTACCATAAGGGCAGTATCTGAAACCTCAAGAGTGGGAGGCAACGAACCTTGATAAGCATGTATAGTGGACACCAACTCAAATGAGTGGTAACTTGATTCAAACTCGAAATTTGGCTCGACATAGGGGATAGCCGTCTCATGATAAATCCGATGGTCTTCTTTGCCATAAGTAGTGACTAGCTTCCTTTTAACCACGAACTTCACACTTTGATGTAGACTTGATGGCATTGCTCTAGTAGTATGTATCCAGGGACGACCTAGTAGAAAATTAAATGCGGTAGGGATGTCCATCACTTAAAAGGAGATATTGAAAACGACTGGCCCTATTTGCACATCAAGATGGATTTCCCAATCACCTCATTCTTTGTCCCATCAAAAGCTCGCACAGAAGTCTTCGCAGCATGTATCTTGGACAAGTCTATCTTGAGACGGTGAAGAGTGGCTAACGAACATATATTCAGAGCGGACCCATTATCAATGAGCACCCGGGACACATGAGAAGACTTGTGTTTGACGGATATATAAAGCGTTTTATTATGTCCCCTACCTTCAATAGAGAATTCTTCATAAGAGAATGCAATCAAGTCTTTGAAAAGAATTGATCCCATGAATTCCTCTAACTTGTCTGCCTCAATTGTTTTTGGTACACGAACTTCACTTAGCACCTTCATCAAAGACTTTTGATGTGTAGGGGATGTTAGCAAGAGTTCGAGCAAAGAGATCTGAGCAGGCATCTTTCGCAACTAGTTGACCACATTATACTCACTTGCTTTGATCATAGCCAGAAATTCATTAGCCTCTTCATTAGTAATAGGCTTTGCAGGTTGAGCGTTAGCTTGAGCATAAGTCCAATCAGACCTTGTAATCAGGTGAATATCTAGGTCATAAGACCAAGGCACTACCTTGTTGTCGACATACTTATAAGGTTGAGGTATCTCAATCACTATTCCTTTGTCGGGTGCGGGGATCTCGATAGACAATTCTGCATCTTCTAATGGAGGCATATCCATGAGCAAAGGATCCATTTCATCCTTATCAGTATTGAGTGCAGCCTGCTCCTCCTCCCAATTGATAACAACATCGGATATAGTGGAGACTATGCAATTGTGATAAGCATATATAGTCATACCATCATTCACCATTTTGATAACTCTTTCTTTCATTAGTGATAGGGGAATGACCTTGTCGCGACTTACCTTCGGGGGAGGGAGCAGGTTTAAGGGTATTGCCTAAATGACGGGCCTAAGGCCCATGATTAGGCGCGGGCTCTCCCAAGCCCATACCCCGCGTGATATTGGGACTTTTTTAGAAATTTTGCACAAAAGGAGTCGCCACTAGCCTATTGGGGTCGGCTAGAAACCAAGTGAGGCATGAGAGTATACCTCACTTCCTACGAAACCAGAGAATCTAGGGTCGGGGACTTGGTTACACTAATTGATCAATTAGTGCCCTTTCGGTACCTAATCTTGTTCATTTTAACAAAATGATTTTTTTGCAGGCAATTTGGATTGATTTTATACCTATCCACTAACATATAAGGTGATCATGTGGGTGCGCAATCATTAAAGTAACAATCATAGCTACCAAGATCCTAATTGCAATAAAATTAACACATACAACTAAACAATTGTAAACATAGTTAAACATGTAAATTAACACGCAATATAATCAATATACGAGCAAATAAAACCCTAATTATGCTAAAAAGGTAGTACAAGACAATTCCTAACCAAACCCCATCATTTTCGATTTTTCGAATTTTTTTTAATTTTTTTTTAAAATAATAATAAAATAATATATTTGTTTGGGGCCGAACCGGGTTGGGTCCGTTTTGACCGGACCCAGGTCTGACCCGGTCGGGGCAGGTCAGTCAGACCCGCTCGGGCTCAACCGGGCTGGGGGCCAGGCCGAACCGGCCCGCTTGAAAGGCAAGGCCCGACCAACCTTGGTCGAGCGTTTCTGGCTCGGATTGGGCCCGACTAGCGAGCCCAATATGGTCTAATATTTCCTATTTAAAAAAAAAAAAAAAAGCCCACAAGCCCACGTCCTAAACCAGCCCAAACCCAACTCAAGTATACCCGACCCGGATGTGAGAAAACCCTACTCGGTTCGTGACTTTCGCTCGACCCGGCCAAGACCTGGTTTTGGAGCATCCCTTCTCTCCAGGGCTTCAGTGGCGCCGGAGGAGGACGCTTACGACGCCGGCGACTTGGTGATCGCGGTGTGGTGGGCAACCGACGACGGCGGCAACATCGGGGACGGCGACGGCGTGCGCGGGTGAGGCGCCGCAGGGGCTGCATCGGGTTGCGGGCGAGGAGCGGTGTCGGGCGAGCAAATCACGGGCGAAGCGGGGGTAGCGGCAACTTCGTCGGGATCTTGCGGCTTGCAGGTGAGGCGGGGAGCGATGGTGGCTGGCGGAACGACGACGCGGCGTTCGGCAATGGAGGCGCAGAGTGTCGATAGCGGAGGCATCATAGATTGAAGCGGCTCGGGCAGCTGGGCGTCACGGTGACGAGGCGAGCAGCGTAGGGTGCGGCGTTCGAAGACGGCGACGAAATTGAGCCGCCGTGGCGGCGACGATGGGTGGAAGTGCGGTGGCCGATGCGAGAGGTGGTGGCCGACACTGGCGGGGGTTCGAACGGCGTCAGGCAGGAGGGCGACGAGCTCGACGGCGTCTTTGATCTGCGCGGGTTTGGCCTCCTCCGCACGGCACCCTCAGATCCGGGTTTTGGGTCGAGTGATGGTGGGGTCGGCGTTGGTCGAGTGGCGCGCGGCGGCGCCGCCCTTCCTTCCGATTTTCTGGTTTCTTTTCTCCTCTCTCTCTATGATGTCCCCCTCTCTCCCCGTGTTCCTCTCCTTTCTCGAGCTCCCGCTCTCTCTCTTGTCTCTAGTTTCTCTGTGTTTCTCTCTCTATCTGTTCTGTTCTTGCTCGAATGCCCCCCTCTCTCTTTCATGCTCCTAATCTCTTCTGTGCCTTCTGCTGCTCTCCCCTCCCTCCTTCTAGGGTTTCACGAGTGAAGATGGAGGAGGGAGAAGGCGGCATGGGCTGGGCCAAGGCAAGATCCAGCCCGGCCTCTTCCACGTTTTCTTTTTCTCTTTTTTTGTTTTTTTGTTTTGTTTTTGCTTCTTTTTTTTTAGTGACTAATTCCTAATTTTGTACACGATTAAGTCCTAAATAAAATTGTAAAATTTAGGTATCAATAGATGCCCCTCTTTGAATGGGAGCTTGAAGAGGTTTCATTCCAAGACAAAAGATAACTAAATTATTTTGGCGATAGAGAGATCCCTGGTGCATAAGCACGTATCAGGTCGACGTAAAGAACTCATAACCATGGAAGTGCGTCTTGTCAATAAAAGGAAGAAAGACTCCAGGCTACAAAGCTTTCCATGTCATAAGAAGAAGGACTCCAGGCTACAAAGCTCTTCGGGCTACAAAAGCTCTCCGGGCTACAAAGCTCTCCGTGTCATAGGAAGAAGGACTCCGGGTTACAAAGCTCTCCGGGCTACAAAAGCTCCTCTTCGGGCTACAAAGCTCTCCGTGTCATAGGAAGAAGGACTCCGGGCTACAAAGCTCTCTAGGCTACAAAAGCTCTCTGGGCTATAAAGCTCTTCGGGCTACAAAAGCTCTTCGGGTTACAAAGCTCTTCGTGTCATAAGAAGAAGGACTCTAGGCTACAAAGCTCTCTAGGCTACAAAAGCTCTCCGAGCTACAAAGCTCTCCGTGTCATAGGAAGAAGGACTCCGGGCTACAAAGCTCTCCGTGTCATAAGAAGAAGGACTCCGGGCTAGAAAGCTCTCCGGGCTACAAAAGCTCTCCGGGCTACAAAGCTCTCTGTGTCATAGGAAGAAGGGAGGAATGAGGTCTCATAGTGTAACAACGGGTTTCGGCGGGAGGGAGGTCTCACCGTGTACGAACGGGTTTCAACCGGAATGATAGTCTCACCGTGTACGAATGGGTTTCGACTTGGAGGGAGGTCTCACTGTGTACGAATGGGTTTCGACCGGATGATAGTCTCATCGTGTACGAACGGGTTTTGACTTGGAGGGAGGTCTCATCGTGTACGAACGGGTTTCGACCGGATGATGGTCTCACCATATACGAACGGATTTTGACTAGGAGGGAGGTCTCACCGTGTACGAACAGGTTTCGATCGAATGGTAGACTCATCGTGTACGAACGGGTTTTGACCAAATGGTAGTCTCACCGTGTACGAACGGGTTTTGACTTGGAGGGAGGTCTCACCGTGTACGAACGGGTTTCGACCGGATGATAGTCTCACCGTGTACGAACAGGTTTCGACCAGATGATAGTCTCACCGTGTACGAACGGGTTTTGACGGGAAGAAGGTCTCACCGTGTACGAATAGGTTTCGACTGGGAGGGAGGTCTCACCGTGTATGAACGGGTTTCGACCAAATGATAGTCTCACCGTGTATGAACAAGTTTCAACTTGGAGGGAGGTCTCACCATGTACGAACGGGTTTCAACGGGAGAGAGGTCTCACCGTGTACGAATGGGTTTCGACCGGATGGTAGTCTCACCATGTACGAATGAGTTTCGACTTGGAGGGAGGTCTCACCGTGTACGAACGAGTTTTGACCGGATGATGGTCTCACCGTGTATGAACGGGTTTCGACTGGGAAGAAGGTCTCACCATGTACGAACAGGTTTTGACCGAGTATGATAGTCTCACCGTGTACGAACGGGTTTCAACTGGGGATGATAGTCTCACCGTGTACAAACGGGTTTTGACTGGGAGGAAGGTCTCACTGTGTACGAACAGGTTTCGACCGGGTATAATAGTCTCACCGTATACGAACGGGTTTCGACCGGGTATGATAATGCATGATTTGAGGAAAACCAATGAACCTTTGTAGATGACATGGTTTAATGTTGAGCATGAACCTTTGGTTTTTAGGGAAGCACTCGCTAACTCGTTGAAAATTGCATGGCTTCACTAAGGAATCTTGTCAAACTCAACTTGAGCAAATGTCATTAGGGACAACATCAAGAGATGTATTGGCAAAATTGCAGCATTAATTGAACAAGCTAATCAAGCTAAGTCTGACTACTTTAGAAAAACATTCGATGTCAATCAGCATCACGTGGCGCAAAATTGTCATTTTACTTGGGGATGTATCATTAATCATTAAATTCTCTAGGAGTCAAGTTCTTATCAGAACGGCTACGACTCATGAAAAGGGCTCATTAAGCATGCCAAACTAGAGCTTCTTAGTCAGAAAAGGTTTCTCACACACTCTTGATAAAATGGCTACTTGATCCCATCTATTCGTGTGGTAAATAACTGATTGTTGAGGGTATCTCACATAACCCATGTCAAAGGCTTTCGAAACATTTGCGATGAGCACAATCTGATCGATCAAAAAGGTCTTTTGAAAGGACCGCAATATAGGCTCGGTTAGGGCTTACACAAAGGAATTATTGCTTTGAGGCCAATAAAGGAACATTTGTCGCTATCGTCATCGGGTTTACAAGTCGAGAACTTGGAAGATAAGACAAGATAGAATTACTTCCACTCCTTCAAGCAATAGCTTCTTTGTGGCATTCTCATTTTAACTCAAACCATCCCAATCATAAGAGACTTCGGAAGAGGGTTGTAATGTTGGCTCGGGAGAGGCTCGAAAGGCTTAAACTTTTCAAGGGAGTTTTTTTAAGAGCTAGTGATCATCATGGCATCATGACTAGGTCACTCGATCTTTTGAAATCATTTGGCTTTAGGAACATAGCACATCTCGAAAGTTCCTTAACTAATCATTTCCGCATGGGAGCTTTGCTCCTTTTTTCTAATTTCCTTGGCACTTGCGATGATTTTTTTATGCATGCACTTTGACTTTGATAAGTTTTTTTCACATAAGATGTAGCCTTTTGGCTCTTTTTCTTGACGGGCATTGGCCTTACTTTTACCAAGCACACTGCTTTTTCATGCCCTCTAGTTTGTCAAAATTTTTGCTCTTTAAACTTTTGTAGCTCTTATGACTTTCGAGATGCTTTTCACATTTTCTCGTGACTGTCAATTGTATTTGGTCAATTCTTATGCCTTGCCCCAGTGAAGGGAGATGATCACCGCTCGGGGTTTAGAAATGAATAATTAGGCCCAAATTGGGTAAAGCAATGGGTATCAGTGTTTGGGTAGAGAATGAAATGCTCTTCTTCACCTTGGGATGAGTCAAGCTCTAATGAGAATTCCTTTGAAGCTATCACCAGAAGATTGATGCAAGTGAAAGTAATAGAATCTTTCTCAATCATTTGCTCTACAATACGCTCGTAACCTCCTATGCTGCCCCAATGTAGGGTCGTTCTCGATAGATGTATTTTGAAGGATCATCTTTATTCCGCCGAAAAGGGTAGTAAGAGATTAGTGCAATGCTTGGGATTGATGAAAGAAACGCCTTTATCATTTCGATCTTTGCGCTCAATGCGAATGAATCCTTTGTCCTAAGAGAAGGTTGTTTTTCACTTAACTCTCAAAAGTGTTTGAAGGATGTGTTTGGAAATGGGTTTACCTTTCTTCATCCTAAACACTTCTTGTTTGGCATGGTTAACGTTTCCATTTCATTCTGTCGAGATCATCTGAGTAGATCAATCTCCATAGGGAAATTTGATTCAAAATGAATAACCCACAAAACGAGAAAACAATTTTGAGATAAACATGATGCTCAAAAAGTTTGTAGAATTTTTTTTCTCAATTATTCATTTTTGTGCTTGTCTCTAGGAAAACGCCAAATGATATTTTTGTAATGGAATGTGGCATCCAAGAATTTCAACGATCCTCGAATAGGTGACGGTCATGACCGATCGACGGAAGTATCGTGGGACTGTGGCATTGATATCATTTACGGGCATTGATTCGTATTTGTTTATTTATTGGATTGATATGATATGTTTAGCAATGGACCGATCAACCGTGCAACAAGAGAAGTCTTCGGACCTTGATCGATTGATAAAATTCGGCCGTGCAAGAAGAACCTACATGCCGAATTTAAGAATAAAATTTTGAGAAGTTGGACCGCACACGAGGACCATGCACGTCTTTTCTTTGTGCAATTTGGCAAGTGAGGAAATGAAATATTGTCACCATGCCACTCGGTCGAATCCCTTCTCCATGTGAGGACTTCGGTCATGTACTTGTACATGAAGTAATTTGATTAAGGGAATATTAGTTGGTTTTTATAAAAATCAAAATGCCTTATAATTGTACGGAAATTTAAGGGGTTTTTTTTAAAGAAATTGGGCCATTTAATTAGGACCTTTCGGCCACTAATAGCAGGCCCAAACAGCCCAAGAAGCCTCCAAATTGTCGACCAAAGAGGAGGGGGAAAAACCGGACAGAGGAAGCCACGCCACCCTCCACCTGTCTCTCCCTTGAAGCCACCTGTTAATCTGCATGCAAAGAGTTGTAAGTTTATTGTTTAATTGAGGGACAAATGGGCGGATTACCCGAGAGAGAGAGAGAGAGAGAGAGAGAGAGAGAGAATCGAGAGTGAGCAGCGAGCGGTCCGAGCGAGTGAGGGCAGAGAAGGAAGACCGCCCTCCATTCGTGCCCATGATCGAGCTGCCGCCGTCGTCACCGCCGGTCTCCGTTGCCGTTGAGCCAAGCCGAGACCCCCCGAGCCCCTGTTTTTGCTTGTAACCGAGTAGAAGAGCTTGAGGCAAGTGAAAGTTCATTGATCTATGTTTTGCATGCTGTAATTATCTAGTGAAGGGCTGGTAGATGTGAGAAAATGCAAAAATTGGAGCTGCATGTTGATTTTAGATGAATGAGTGAAGCTGGACTAAGAAACTGAGCAAAAACAGAGTATGTTCTATGGATTTCGGTTTTTGGGTTGAAATAAGAACTTAAGGGTCTAACTATAGTGGATTTTTGAAGTGAAGTAGCTGTAATGTAGTGCAATAGACTTGTAAACACTTGGCTGTGGACGTTGGATGCTGTGATTCAATGAGTAGAAGTAGTTCTTTTTGGATTAGTAAACTGTTTTCGTAGAAAACAGCATGACCTTCGGTGATTCCATGAATTTTCTGTAATTACCTAGCCAGAATTGGATTTTGAAACCTTAATGAAAGTTGTAGGGCATGCCCTTAGGAATAACATATCAAAAATTGAGAATAAATGAACAAGGTTTGATCGATAAAATGATTTTTCTATGAAAATGTTAAATCTGGAAGTCATTACAGAACGTTAGCAAAGAATACAGCTATTACTACTCTTGATATATAAGGAATTTGACTTGGTGTTATTCATGAAAATTTTTCCTTTAGGTCTTATTTATAAAATTTCAAAATTTCATAATTTTCTGGGTTCATTTAGCGATTATTCCAAAATTCTTATTAAAACTGTGCATTTCGAATTTTGAACTGTTTTACTCCGAAATTGCTTAACTTGTTTCAAAAGGTGAATACACCTTGAGTTGTTATATGACATAATGATATTGACATTCAGCATATCATTCAATATTGAGATTTGATGAAGGATTCATGGGACATCTTGTCATTGCATTTGAAAGTATTTTTGAAAATTAAGATGTTAATTGATACCGTTGGACCCTCGGGTCAACGATACCCCGGGAGTTGGGAAACCCAAAGGATCGAATGAGTCGATACCTTGTGGATGCCCGGTGGCCCTAGTGGCTGAATGCCGGAGGTTTTTCCCTGGGAGCTTCGGGATGCCCGGTTGTATGCTAGTCGGTACGTAAATCCGAAGGGCCGGGGTAACCATTCTCATGGTGAGCCTCGGAGGTTTCCTTGTGATGCCAAGTGGGGTACGAGATGCCTGGAGGTGTGATACGCTTCGGATGCCCGGTGGCCCTAGTGGCTGAATGCCGGAGGCTTTCACGATGCCAGGGTGGATGCGAATGCCCGAAGGGACGCAAACATTGGTCCTCAGGGGGATGAAATCTTTTGAATGATAAAATGGATGATTCTACTAAGTGTGTGTGTGGTCTGGTTCTAGGAACTAAATTGTATGGCATGGAATGGGACGTGTCATTACAGTTTGGCCCTATGATCGGGACTTGTGTAACTGGATATGATACATTTTAATTCTTTTAAAATTGCATTTGTCATCACATTAAAGAATTTCATGATTTTGGTGCATATTTATTCCTTGATTACCAGTTTTTCTCTATCTTGCATGAATCTAGATACTGATAGTAATGCTTGATATAGTTTGATGAATCTTTTACTGCTGAGTGGCTGTACTCACCTCGTTTGGGGACTAACATTTCAGACTATAAGAGATGCCGCTGCTACCAGTCACCCCAGGTTCATTCTATGGTATCCCGGTCGACGTTGAGTGCGAGTGTACGGAGCACTCTCATGTTGAGATACGAGGGTTGGTTTTTATTCGAGTGCAGGTTCTAGTCGTGTATGACATCGGTTTACCTGACGGCCCCGTGGTTCAGGAGTTTTTGTCAGTGCATGTCCGCCGTGATAGGATCATGCTGGGGATGTTGCCACCGCCGCCAGATGACGGACCAGGCTGGGTGTGACTGAGCGTGACGGGTAGCAGATGAAGCTTTTTGGACTGCCGGCACTGATTGATAGACTCATGTATAGGACTATTTGGAAAGGAAAGAAAAAGAGAAGTCGATTATCTTTTGATATGTAGCTGGGTATAGACGGAAAATTTTGGTGTACCGACTGTCGATGTCTATCAAATCTATGTAAATAAAAGTGTTCAGCTTGACTTATAAAAATGTCTAGTAAGTGTGCATTGTTTCTAATTTTGGGATAGGGAGATATGATTTTGCTTCCGCTATACATTTATATTTACTGCGTAGGGACCGTCTAAAAGTTATAAACCCCCAGAATTGATAGACCTTCAGGTCAAGTAAGAGAGAGGTAAGCGAACCGTGGCGACCTAAACGGATTGGGGGCCGTTTGAGGGTGCCACATGGAAATTCTGTGGGACTGTCGTCGAGCGGTAAGCGACGGGCGGACCGTTGTCGAAGCGGTGCATCAAGAACAAGGCAACGGCTCATCGAGACGGTGGGAAGCAAAGGCATCGGCTTGGTTGAGTAGCAACAACAATGGGAAAGCTCGGGCTTGATCGAACAGCAACGACAGTAGACGGAGGGACGGCAGCGTGGGTGGTGGGCGTTGGGTGGAGGCACAACGCCGGGCGAAGTTTGCCGGATGGAGGGAGGCAGTGGAGGCTTGCTGGTGTCGGCGATGGGAGCAAGTCTGTCAGGCACTTGGGGCCACAATGGTGACGGCGTTCGGAGCTCCGGCGATCGCGAAACAACAACTGCGATGGTGGAGTTGTAGGCGTTAAGCTTGACGCTCGAAGCCTCCTTGGAAGGAGACAACCTCCCCTTTTATTTTTTTTTTCTATCTCTCACGTCCTCTCTCTCTCTCTACTTGTCAGTGAAAACTCTCTTCCCTCTTGCTGCCTTCTTCTTTCTTTTCCTATGCACTTTGTTAGAGAAGAAAAGAAAGACCGCCTTATGTTGACTTCTTGAATAGACGAGAGAGGGGTTCTTTTTTTTTTTTTTTTTCCTCTTCCTTTTTTATGCGTGCAGGACACCCCTTTTATATACAGAGAAATAGAGTCCCTAAATGGAAGAAGCAAAATTTCCTTCTTCTTTTCGATCGTATCTCGTACGGCCAAGGCACAATCTCCTTGATTATATTTTATTTTCCTTCCTTTGCTCATGCCCATTGACGATTGAAGATTTGGTGTTTCTTTTATTATGTCAAAATATATATTACCTAAAGATTAGCACCAAATATATATCCTCACCTGCAATATTCCCTCGAAATCTTCCAATTTACTACGCAATATATCTCTCAGTGTATATATCGCATGAATATATGAAAGATTTACTGATTATATCAAATCGTCATTCCTTATAAGTTAAGTTTTGGTCATTATATTAATTTTTTAATTTATATTTTTTTTAGGCTTAAAAATTAATCCCTAGTTTTTCTATGCAATGAATAAGCGACCGGGTCGCCAAAATTTAGATGTCAACACCAATGTATCGGTCGCATGCCGTTTTTCTTTTATTAGCACCTTTCACTCTTCATATCGAAGAACCAACACCACCATTAGACCTACCACCCTTAGACAAGCCAGATCCTAAAATTTCGTTGTGAACAAACATTGGAAGCAGCCACACACGTTTCCATGCCACACTCCACCTCAGATCCACTGAGCTCACGTATTTTAGGGCGTTTCAGATGTTCTCAGTACTATTGGAACTTGTATCTTTTATGCACATGAATTTGTGGAGATGTCAAAGATATTTGGATATTTCCTAAATATATTTAGGATATTTCACTTGATTTTTCATATCTCTTAAAATGATGTGTATATCTAAGAAATTTTCCACATCTCCATTAAATTATGTTTGTTGGTTATCTTAAATAATCATCTCATAAAGCATATAAATAGGTTGATATACTCTTCTTTATGATAAATAAAAATATATATTGAAAATTTCTCAATTCGATTTTTTCGCGTATATTTCTTATCTGATAAACTTTCAAATTTTACGGTGACCGCGTAATTCGTGATATAAAGAGGATGATCAAACATAATTTGTCCTAACATCAAAATGATTCAACACGAAAAATCCCCAAACCTAAAATGATTGAACACGACCTCTAAATGACAGGACCAACATAGAAAGCGACTCAAACCCTCTGAAATGCTCCATCACACACTGTAATTGCAAACTCGAGTTCATACGTATTGAATTGGCTTGCGCTTGACACCGGTTTCCTCGGGGTCCGTTGCAATCTCAAATTTATTAGCGGTGAACGAATCGCCATTCCTAATAATTTGCCTCTTGAGACGTACGCTCCCACGGTAGCCTACCTTTAAGTCGTGCCCTCTTGCCTCCTTCCAATATGTTGAGACCACGACCTTCACCGCATCCGCTGCATTTGAAGCTCGTTTAGAAATATGTCGAAACATAAAAACACCTCAACTTTTCGTGCCATTGTCACGATGACTGGGTACATGCACCGGAATGTGCATAGGAACAGTTGATTAGCTTCAACGGTGCAAATAGGTCAAAGGTGCATGCATTTGGACCAAGTCTATTCTAAGCATCCTTGGAACTTGAGCAAGTCCTTAAAAGACTCAAAGGACAATAAATAAATTAGAGATCCGTCTTGAGATGAGAGATCTCATAATATTACCTCTCGTGTTCCCACTCACCTTGAAAGAAAAGCTTGGATGGAAATTGCGGGATCAACAGGTAGTGAAGGTAGACACCACATTATTACTGCAGTGTTGGCTACCATCAGGTAGAGGAGTATAATAGCTCTCTACCATTGGGGTGATGTAGGTGGTGTCAAGACCACTACAAGGTAAGCAGAGCTTTGACCAGCTGTTCACCTTATACCTAGGTGCGCATAGGAACAGTTGAATCTAACAAGCGCCATTCTAAATTTGAGTGGACCCATCAGCTTCAACAGCGCAAATAGGTCAAAGGTGCATGCATTTGCACCAAGTCTATCCTAAGCGTGCTCTATGATATTTGAAGCACCGTTAAAATGACATGGATTTTTTAAGAAGTCAATTTTTCAGGCAATACCATAGCCATATGTATACCCTACATAATTTGGATTCAAATTTTGATTAAATTTATTACAAAGAGAGAAACCATATGCCAAATCATGTTTATTGAAGTTAGCAATATGTATACTCGACATAATTTGGACTTTAAAATTTTATTAAATTGATTACAAAGAGAGAAACTACTTGCCAAATCATTTTTATTGAAGTTAGCCATATGAATACCTGACATAATTTGGATTTTAAATTTTGATTAAATTGATTACAAAGGGAGAAACTAAATGCCAAATCATGTTTATTGAAAATAGCCACATATGTATGCCCCGCACAATTTGGATTTTAAATTTTTGATTTAATTGATTAGAAAGAGAGAAATGAAATGCCAAGTTGAAGCTCACCATGAGTGACGAACAGCAAATTTTCTTGAGGGTATTTGTCAACGAGGTAGTGAATGGTGTGGAGGTATCGATCTCTTGCCCTAGATTCGCTCTCTCCCCATTGTGGCAGCTACATCAATTTAGATAAACTCCAAATTAAACCATGCAATTACACATACATATACTAACACCATCTAGATTCAAGGCTGAATTTCGAAGGGTAATAACCCACCCTGAAATGGGGCCGTTTGAGCGACTTAATCGCAAATCGCTCCAAACTCACCTGCCGACGATCGTGTGCGACTTTCCGTGACATTGTCGGGGGCATTTTTGTTTGGGGCAATGATTGCTAAACGATCAGAATTTGATTTTTAAGCATGGTATGCCATATCAAAACCTCGTACCTCCTTGAACACCCGGTGCGGTGTGAGATCCACGACGCCGGGCGGAAATGAAATCTCAAGCTTCTTTATGTCAAATCCCCATGAATCGCGATCCGTGGGATGATACCACATTGCGACGTCATTGAGCACCTCGCTCATTCCATATTCTATGGATACCTACAAAAAGTTTATTGGGCCGGCACTTAAATATTCCTTCCTTCTAATCTCAGCACATCGTTCTTTAGTGTGCAAGAAAAGATCTTTCGAGTTCGAACTAAAAGTCTAAGACAGAAAGAATATATTGTAATAGATCAAAGCTGAACTTAGATCAAGAGCTTTCAGCCAAACCCATGCGGGATTAGGAGAGACTACTCGACCTTGATTCCCGATGTTGATGAGCCGGCGGAGTCGCCATCATCTAGCACAACGTTCAGGGCCTCCTTGCCCTCCGCAGAGAGACCGGCGATCAGTTCCCTTGTAGTCTCAGTGCACCGTCGGAACGGCGATGTGATGATCCGATGGATTGGAAACCCAAGTTCGGCCCGGAGTTTCTTGCCAGTTTCGAGTGCCTTGATCTGGCCTGCGTCGGTCAATGGAGCGTCCCATGGCTTGGGGTCCCTTGTCCACCATGACTTGTCGACGCCGTCGTCGGCACGGTCACTGTGGCGCATGATGAGGACGTGCTGGCAATGGTCGGTGAATTGCTCGGGGTCGACGGTCGATGCCATTGCAAGCGGCGACTTAAGGTTGTGAGCTGTTGTGAGCTGTACGCTTAGAGAGCAGAGGGAAGATGAAGAGTTAAGAAGTTAAAGCATGAGATGTCTTGGTCAGCTCATGATTAGGAATGCATAATATATACAGAGATAAAAGTCGTAGCTCACAGATTTTGATCGACACAATAATTGAAAATAAAGGTTGGATGGCTGCCGGTGGGGACGCACTGCCGTTTGCATTTTTTATTCTTAGTGGTTGAAATTGTTGGCCGTCGAAGCGGCATTCTAGGATCAACATAGCTAAAAACTCAAATATGTAGGAGGATTATACGAAGATTTGCGTACCCAATTTGGAATCTATTGTTCTTTATGCGGATTGACGATGATCCAACGCTCAAGCTACGAGCCGACGCTCAGTTTCTTCTCCTCTATGACCCTCGGTTCCTAGCTCGATGAGACCGCCACTCACAACTTACCTTTTGTGAGGTGAGAGAAAGTTCATGGAAAAATGAGGGCTAGAGGAGTGACCTTAGCACTATTTATAGAGTTTTGGACGGGTCCTCTCATCACGGGCCGAGCCCAACTCGGCCCACACAAGCCAGGCTCATATTTGACTATTAAGAAAACCTTATACCTTACCTTGTTAGACCAACTCCACGGTAAATTACAATCTCAATTAATAGAGCTCACATTAGGTAAATTCTTACAGAAATTACTTATATATTTAAATGTTACCACAGTTGAAAAATATAAACTGCATATATTTTCTTTTTTGGTAATGTAAAGGCTCGAGTGTAAAGTCCCATCTACTTAAGAGATATATAAAACATCATGCAAGCCCCATGAATGAATTAAGTTCAGGTTTTGACCTCTATAGCTTAGACCTCCATAAGTGATCAAGAGCATATTGCATTTAAGAGGATGGAATTTAAACAAGCGACTTCCAATTCTTGAATAGGAAATTCCCTAACATCCCAACCAACTACATCAATTTCGAAGGTTTAACTTGCACGTATTTTTGCAACATGGTACTATTAAACATAGAATGTCTCTTTATTTTAATGAGAAATGTGTTATAAAGTTGTGATATGGTTTGATATGATAAATTTTCACCGCTATGAACATGGATGTTCACTTTAACTCTACAAAATCATTTGATATACTGAGTTTGCAGACCTATCTTAGTACTTTAGTCAAGCGTGTACAACCCGCTTTAAAGCTCAAAGGTTTAGTACCATCAATTATGGGAGATTGGTTGGTTTATGTAAGTGGAGATGCATCTTATCTAATTAAATAGGGTCATAGTCCATTGGACTATGATAAAGCCGATCGTGGATAAAATTTTTTATTAAATAAAGACTTTCTAACAAAAGTCGTTCCCTCTAAATTCCAATAATTAAATTATTAATTCACCCTTCTTGGCTGTCGGCAGACTGATCAACTGTAGAAAATAGATAGGTCCAGGGTACTGTGGACAACCAGAGATTGCACGCCAATTTTGACCGTTGGTTTTGTCACATCAGAATTTTTCCACCATGTTCGAGAATATGAAAAGAATGACGTTGACCAGAGCCGCCATTAACATATAGGGCCACGTGGTCTAGTCAAATGAGGGGAGTTCCTAAATTTCCTTAGATTTTTCGAGTAAATGAGGTGTACTACACTAAACCAGAGGCCATGGGAAGGCTGGCCCCTCTGCTCTCTTATGTCGCCTTGAAAGTACATATTACTCAATATCTAAGAAGTACTGCGCACGCGCTTAATACTAATAGTTTTTGAACTCTGCTTTATGTCCTCTATTGGCCTCATTTCTCGTGAATTTTGTAGATTAGTCGATATTGTATTGGAGGGGATTATATCGTAGGTCCTCAAGATAGTGTAGACACGTCGAAAATAGGTCATTGGAAAATTTTCAAATAAGAACTTGAAATGTCATCATTTTTTCAAATAAGAATATGAAGTGGCCATCGGCAGGGGTGTGCAATCGGACCGGGTAAACTCAATTCCCGGACTGGCCCACTCGGAAAATAGGGTCGGGAACCAGTTCCGATTGAAACTGGTCCGGGAACCGATTCCCAAAAGTCAGAACCGATTTTAACCAGTCCGGGAACCGATTCCGAGGAATTACCCACCCGGGAATCGGATCGACCGAACCGATTCAGGAATCGGTTTGTAAGGCAACCCTAAAAACCCTAATTTGTTCCCTGTTTCTATCTTTACCTCTCACACCCGCAGACTTCACAGCGTTTTCCCCTGTTGCGCCATCCCCAGATCCAGCTCCCCATCGCGCCATCGCCAGATCTAGCTTCCCGTCACGTTGCTTCCTCATTTGCGTTCATCTGCTTCCTCGTCGCGCCATCGCCAGTCGCGCCACCGCCAGCTCCCTGTCGCGCCATCGCCAGCTCTCGATCGCTCTATTTCATCCATCGTCGGCTTCCTCATCTGTAAGCTCGCAAATTTCCTCAGTTTTTCTAAAATTTTCTTTCAGATTGAAGCTGGGTTCTTCTCATTTTCTTTAGGGGTGCTTTCGATTTCTTGTCAAATTGGTGGAAAAGTTTGCGTTTTTTTGTTCATATTAGAACTCATTGTGAATGGGTGGGGTAAGCTAGGGGAGAGAGGGAAGAAATCGTAGAACTCGGGTAATTGAGGAATAGGAAGACCAGTTTTGTTGTATTGCCATGAATGTATGTAGAGTATGGTTGTTCCTTGTACCATGGAATGCAAAAACTACCTTTTTATACCATCAAAACTATCCACGAGCTGTTTTAGATAAGCTTTTCAAGGACTGAGAAAACAAGAGTAGCAGGCCAGGAAGACAATAGAACACAGTTCGTCTTTGTCACACAAAACACCTTCGGCTAAGCAAAACCCTCCATTTATAACCTTTGTATGGCCTTGTCGAATATACTTCTGCTACTTTTTCAGCAGTTTACTGATTTGTAATTCAACATCAATATTAAACTAATAGTTTGAATGAACGGAGAATATCAAGGGAAATTAGCATCATGATGTAACAGTGTATGTTTTCCAAACAATAGCTTTATTGCCTATGGCTAGCAGGAAACAGGCAAGACTTTCTACATAGGACTCAATAAATGTGTTGTCAATTTCTATGAATAATAATTGCAGAATACAAGTGCTCTCTGTGATCGATTAACCTTGCATTCCTTACATGTGAAAAATCAAAGAACTTTTGAAGAAACATGTTGAAAGAATTGAAGTAGAGGGACTTGTTGATAAAAAAGGTATTCGCTTGAGAAGGGGTTCCAACAATGCTGTTATGTATAGGTTTTCAGGGATTGTAGTGATATTCTTTCATGGAATCGGGAGATGGATCTTGAAAACAATGCTAATGAGACTGATGGTGTAGGATCTGTAGTTTTCAGGCCCTTGAAATCTCTTATTTGGATTGTCTTACCAAGGACATTATCATTGGAAAATAAACTTCATTTTGTGGAAACTCCAATTTTGTGATAAGTAAATAGACTTTATTAAATCATAACTTTTGCATATGTATATGGAGCATGGTTTCTTGTTATTTTTCTTTATATATGAATTTTAGGTTTTTGCCGGAGATTTTGTACCACGTGGAACGCGAGGCCAAAGAAGGAGAAGAAGATCAAGCGCATCAAGGACAAGGTTGAGGTCCTTAGGAACTTCTGATTTACCGATTGGCAATGGATTATGGAAGCTATTCGTGTAAATCGTCGGCAGATTTTCGGTTGGGATTCACTTTGTATTTCGGTTTTGAGATTAGAGAAGTTGTACTTTCTTTGAGATCGATTGTTCTGCTGGTTTGAAAGCATGCATGGTGATACCAAGGAACTTTTGGATAAGAATGAGAGTCCTTAGCATTTTGATTGACAATGTTTTTAATCGCTATTCCTCGCGGTTTTTATGCAAAACAGGTTGTGAGGTTGCTGTACAGCAATTTTTATGCAAAACAAGTTCCAATATAAACAAGGTTAACCCGGTTCCCAGATCGGAAAAACAGAGTGGGTCGGGTATAGAGTCCAATGCAAATAGGGTCGGGTATATGGTCCAAAAAAATGAAATCGGTTATAACGGGGTCGGGTACAGGGTCCAGATTTGGACCCTACTCACCCTGGACTCGATCACCCCTAGGCATCGATTCCAAGTAATGGCCTAAAATGGTCATATTAGTTTAAAATAGGAGCTCAAACTCATTATTTGGTAAAGGAAAATTTTATCTTTTAATTTTTTTTCCTTTTTTCTTTACAAACTAAAAAATATTAAACTAAAAAAAAAAAAAAAAGAACATACAAGGGGGAGGGCTTCCTCTTGTTTGTGGTTGTTGCCCCATCGCTAGTGGGCGGCGAGGGGTTGCCGACGCCTGCATGAGGGTTGACGACCCTCACTAGAGATTTGGGTAGGGGTCGCCCACCCTTACCCAGGTTTGAGGAAGGGTTATTAGCCCTCGCATAGGCTTGGCGGCCTTCGCCTAGCGCCCCTCGACCTGGGCGGCGAGGTCTTGGGGTCTAAGCAAAGGCCAACGACCTTCACCTAGACCGGGGTGAGGGTGGGCGACCTTTGCTTAGATCTAGGATAGGGTTGTCGCCCTCTCTTGTCTTTGGCAAGCCGACTATTGCTTGCCACCCCATCACTGATGGGGCGACGTCCTCCCTCTCGCCTCTGGTTTTTATTTTTTAAAATCTTTTCTTTCTTAATTTTTAATTTCAAGCTCTTCTTTAAGATTGAGATTTCAAGCCCTCATTTGCAACAAGGTCCACTTCAGACCTTTATTGGAGAAAACGAGGACACTTCAAGCCCTTATTTGGAATTTTTCCACAAGTGCTTTGATTGAGTGGAGTTGAGAAATAATAATGCAGATGCAGTGAATTGTAGAATCTTTTATATATTTTGACATATATAGAAGAAGACTACACTAGCCTATTTAAAGGCCTTTATCTGATAACTATTTAAGATATGTGACAGCCCAAACGACGGTGCGTGGGGAGGAGGGATGGCGGTGCGTCCGCGCCTCGGTCCCCGGACGTGCGTAGGGAAGGGGAAGGGGTCCCTCTCTAGTCCCACATCGCTTAGGGGGAGAGTCTTGGGCTAGTTTATAAAGGCTTGGGTCCCTCTAACTTGTGTAATGCGTTTTAAAGTTGTGAGGACTCAGTGTTCAAAGTGGACAATATTACACAGGCAGATGTACAAATGGTATCAAAGCCGACTCCCGATCGCGTGTGGGGCCACAATGAGGACGCTGTGCTCCTAAGGGGTGAAGAGTGTGATAGCCCAAGTGATGATGCGCGGGGAGGAGGGATGGCGGTGCGTCCGCGCCTCGGTCTCTGGACGTTCGCAGGGAAGGGGAAGGGGTCCCTCTCTAGTCCCACATCGCTTGGGGGGGAGTCATTGGCTAGTTTATAAAGGCTTAGGTCCCTTTAATCTGTGTAACGCATTTTAAAGCCGTGAGGACTCAATGTTCAAAGCGGACAATATTACACTATTTACAAGATAACTTATCAATCAATATATAAATAATGAAACGGAGATATATAGGTAATTTTGAGAGATGTAAAGAATCAGCAAAAATATAATAATGTGCCACCGGGCATCGGAGGGCGGTGTGACCCCGATTAGCATAAGCGAAAGGGAGTCTCCGATGGTTCCTCAATTACCAAATATATATATAATTATCTCTAACATAGAAAAATATTCTAAATAAAATCTTAAGTATCTCTAATAACCTTCAAACTCAAGGTGAGTTGAAGAAGTTGACTTGAGTTTGGATAATTAAGATGTGAAAAAATGTCTATAAATATTGCCGAGGCAGTTCTTATGTTGATATGGGTGCAGTAGCCTATCGTCCATGAAATCCAGGATTTGGCTCACTTGGTGGTGTTTGCTTTTGAAATGAGCAATGAAAGAGTATCAAACAACAACTGAAGTTGTGGAGTGGAGAAGTTGGAGCGATGCGGGTGACTAGCGTCATGACAACCACCATTGAGAAATGTGGATGTTGATGCAACTGGGGTTGTTATGAATTAGACTCGAAAAATGGAAGTGACACGGACAATGCACTTAATGTCGCTAATGTTGGCTAACAATATCACTTTGAAGGGGATGAATAGGCAATTTCAAGAAACTTGACAAAGTATAGCTGTCGCGACCTACCCCTCGTGTGGAAGGAACATGTATGGGGATATTGCCTAAATGACGGGCCTATGATCCATGATTAGGCTTAGGCTCTCCCAAGCCCATACCTCGCGTGACATTAGGGTATTGTTAAGAATTTCGTAATAAGGAGTCGCCACTATTCTATTGGGGTCAGCTAGAAACCAAGTGAGGGACATGAGTATGCCACACTTCCTACGCAACCAAAGAATCTAGGGTTGGGGACTTGATTACACTAATTGACCAATTAGTGCCCTTTCAATACTTAATTTTGTTCATTTTAAAAGAAATGATTTTTGTCAAGCAATTTGGATTGATTTTACACCTATCTACTAACATGTGAGGTGATCATGGGGTGCGCAATCATTAAAATACTAATTATAGCTACCAAGATCCTAATTACAGTAAAACTTTAGCACATGCAATTAAACATAAACGTAATTAAACATGTGAATTAAACCCGCGACATAATCAAAGTGCAAGCAAATAAAGGTCTAATTACACTAAGAAGACAATACATAGCAATTCCCAACCAAACCCTGCATTTTTAGATTTGCAATTTTTTTTAAATATTATTTTTTTTCAAAAAAAAAATAATAATTATTTTTTTGGGCGAACTAGGTCGAGTCCAGTCGACCCGACTTGGGTTTGACCCGGTCGGGTGGGTCGGCCCGGTTGGGGTAGGCTGGTCGGCCGCTCGAAAGAGGTCGCCCGACCAAGGCTGGTCGGGCCTTTGTTTTGCCCCACTTGGGCCCCAAATGATGGGTCCAATCCCCCCCAAAGAGTTACCCGCGGCCCGGCAGTGAGCCCATCTTGGGCCCATCACCACCGTGACATCCCGAAACTTTCGATCCCGTTTTCAATTTAATAAATCGGGCCTTTCGTCGATGTGCCTATAGTCTTTGTTCTCGGGCGATCACTCTTGAGATAACTAGATTATCTAGGGAAGTCATTAAGGGATTTTAATGCAATAGACTTAGGAATTCAACTAGGAATCAACTACTCGATCGTGCTCATCTGCAGAGATCATTACAGCACAGTTAAAAGTCGATTAGAGATCAAAGATAGGTCAGTTCGACAGAGATGTGTGGCTAAACATGGGTGATTCCACCAAATTACAAAATTCTCGTTATTCGGTATTAGACTGACTTTTCTATCGTTTTGGTACCTTAAGTCCGTATTTGAAATCTCGAGATTTTCACGACCACCAAGAGTCGCCAATGTGTCGAAGAGGTTCATTGTGGCTCGAAGAAAATCGACCACGGGTCATTTGCGCTAAAATTTTTTGAAAGCTACCCGATAGGCTAGGTCACGCTAAAATCGCACCAAATTGAAATTAACCGCGAATTTGAATCCAATTTCAGAAATTGAAAGTTCTGTCATGTCACGAGTCATTTTAGGAACAACGACTCATCCTCCGAAGATTTTTCTCGCAAACCGAGATTTTTGGCGAAAAGTCGATATAGGGCTGTTTTCGATTGGAAAATTTCGGGGATTGTTTTTATTTTGTTTTCGGGATGCAAGTGGGTTCTATTAGCGAGGAAAAAATACCAATTTGATTGAGGACTTGATGGGGGAAATTTTTAGGGCCGAATTGAATTGATTCAAGAGGGAATTGAAGAGGAATCGGGGGAAATTGTCTTCAAATTCGTAGCCCCCCATGCTCCACACCTTTGGACCATTTCAATGGCTTCCTAAGGAAGTTTTGTGGCTGGAGAATTGCTGAGGAAGACAGCCCATACATGGTGGGGCATGGTCAAGGGGGCAAAGAGATAGAATTGAGACCAAGTGGCCCCCTCCAAGCCAAAGTTGTCCCCCTTTCTTCCCCATTTAGTTTCCTCCATTTCCAGAGAAGAGAGAGAGCTTCAAAGACCAGAAAAACCGAGCTCAGCCCCTCCCCTTTCCTGTCGACGCCCGTTCTTAGCTGCCCACATCGCCACCGCTCGCCGTTGCGCTGTCCGCGAGTCCTGCGCAAGCCGCGCCCATCCCGCGCGTCCCTAGCCGTCGTTCCACCCAAACGCGACCCCCAGGCCGTCCTCTGAGCTGTTCGAACTTCCCCCGTCGTCGCCGGAGCTGCCTGGTCGCCTGTTGAACTGTCGGAAGCCCGCTGCAGCCGTTCGCCGCCCGTCCATGCCCGTTTTAGCCTCAACCAGCCACCATCCAGCCTTGTTTGGTCCAACTACAAAACCAAACCCCCTCAAGCCCACCATGCACTGTTTGGCCCGTTTAGAGCCCTTCCGACCTCGAAAGGTGTCCCCGCTTTGGAGATTGTCGATCGGCTCATCGTCCCCGTCGAAGTGAACTCGTCGAATTGTTAATCAATTGAGTTTACTCATAATCTCCGCTTATGGAGTTAATTATGCTTAAGAGTTGATTAGTTTAGGTTAAGCATGGATTATGTGGTTAGTTAGAATAGATTAACAATTTAATTAATCGTTATTACATGTTAGGTGGTTAAGATAGCGTAATTAGAGTCTAGATAAGCAGTAGTTTTTATCTAGAGTGGTTCGGAAATTTTCCGGGCCTGTTTCTGTATTTAATTAGGCTTTTCTGGCTTAAGTTGCATTTATTGGTATTTAATAATTAATTTTCGTAATTATCCAATTAATTATTATTTTTCGAAAATTAGATCGGAATAATCGGTGATCGGAATTTCGTGCTAATTGCAATGGTGTGTTTGGTTTATTTTCCTAAATGCTAATTTATGCTAATTGAGTGATATTTGTAATTTTGGGAATTTATTCCAAAATTGAGTATAATACCGGGCATCGGTTTACAACGCCAAAAATGTGTTTGTGGACTATTGAAATTAGTGGGATCTTCAAAAATAAAAATATTGTATTTTGGCTAAGGCCAACCGTGCACCTACACACGATTATTTTTATCGGGAATGATAAAAATGATAAAATTGTTAGATGATTAGGATAGTATATTATATCAGCCTGCGGGCTTGATATGTCAGCTTAGCGCGAGCAGTATACCGGTATACTATATCAGCCTACGGGCTTTGATATAACAGCTTAGTGCGATCAGTATACCTTAGCAGTTTCTAGTAAGCATTGTTAGTATACTATATCAACCTAAGGCCTTTGATATGTCAGCTTAGCGCGAGCAGTATACTATTTATCAGCTTAGAGTGAGCTATACTATCTATCTTCAGCTTAGAGTGAGCAGTCCTCGATATGATCGGACTCTATAGATAGTATGATTGAGATGACTAGGGGATGGTCTTAATAATATGGAATTGACTGGTTCGATTGATCGATGGCTCGATCTGATTTGATGAATTGAATTGCTGAATGACTGATTGAGTAGTTGAATTATACCGACTTGCAGGAAGGGACTAAGGCAAAGGTAAGTCATCTGACTTGTGCTTGTGCCTATGCTTAGGCAGCCCTTAAAGCGTATTTCCTTTCTAGTCGGAACTTAGGGGGTGAACTTGCTGAGACGTCGTCTCACCCCATCGTGAGATAACATTTTCAGGTCCTTAGACGGCAGCTCCTCTCGAGCATTTTGGACAGCTGAATAAGGTCACTGAACATAAGTGTTTTATTTCGTTTCATGGAAACCTAAGGGGATGGGTATATGAACTTGTGAGGTCCGTGGTCTGGGTTGATGCGAGTCTCCCCCATAAGGTTCCCCATCAATACAGTTCATGGTATTGTAAGGAGCGGAATGGATAGAGAGATGGTCCCATACTGGAGTCTAAGGTCCCTATGTATGTGCTGGAGGTAGCTTTTGGGAAAGGCACGGCCGACCCACCAGGTGGTTTAGTGGTAGACCCGTGTTTGTCAGAGCCAGGGACCCCGGAGTATTTAGTCGAAGACTCGACTAATTAGAGGATCTGAAGCCTCTACCCCTCCCCCTTATATATATATATATATATATATATATATATATATATATATATATATATATATATATATCGAGTAGTATTGTAAATGACTTGTTATGATATGTATAAAGGTGTGTTGTGGTTTGAAAAATTTGTGGCCCTACTTTTCTATACCATCCTGTTGTTGTCTATGGATTTTAATTATTCGATTCCGCATGCGCATTAAAATGAATGGGTCAGCGACGCGTCTTGGGAGGTCGCTATTAGATCAACCACAGAGGTATGGGCACGCGCTTGGAGGATCCGGGCGTGACACCACCCTTAAGCTGCAGCCCCTCCTCATGCCCGCGATAGCCTCACCGTGACGGGGACGGTCGCGATGAGGGACACCGTCGATCACCGTCCGGCCAAGGATGCATTTGGGCGTCACCTTGACTACCTTGGAGCTGTGCACAAGGCTTTTGTCTGGCCGACGACACCCCAAAGGCAACCGTGACCGGGTTGCAAGGACGGTGACCCGTAGGAAGCTATAGAGCCTTCGCCGATGACCGCCATGGCAATTGTGGCGGGAAAGGCATAACGACCGATGCCCGGCATGGCAAGCACAACAATCAACTCAAGGACGCTCGGTTTTAGTGAAAAAAAAAAAATAGAAGGACAAGAGCTAGATCTCTTTGAAACATTTTGTCGAACGGGTGAAGGGCACTCGCGGATTGTGAGGTTTTCGACCCAACCGGGACTCGAGGTAGGCCGGAGATCCTCAGCAAGTGACCAACAATAAACAGCAACCTAGCCAAAGACCTACGAAGGTCGGAGCTCTCTCGGAATGGACGGAACGAGCTTTGGCTAGCTCGACTCAAGAACTGCGCACCAGGTTTTCGAAAGAATGCCAACTTGGGTTTCGAGGAAGACGGCGGCGATCGGCGTCGGCCGGGCGGCTCACCGGCGGGCACGGCGTCTCGGGGCTCTCGGCTCCTTGGCTGACCTCCACCAGCTCACTCTTTTCTCTCATCTCCTCCCGTTTTTCTCCGTGCGTTTTGTTTTCCCCGGTGTTTGCTCGCTCATTCCCCGCTTTGCTCCCCTGCTTTTTCTACTCTCCTCGTGCGTGCGAAAGGACCCATGAGAAGCTGGCCGGATGGGACTGTTCTAACCCATAGATCGCGTTGCTCGCCTACCCCTCGCGATCTTCTTCTCTGCTGTGTTGTCCTTTCTCCTTTCTGTAGGCGTGCGTACGAGCTGGAACTAGAGGAGGAAGAAAATTTGGGATGGGATGGGCCGGGCCGAAGGGAAAGGGCCGGGCTCACGCGGGAAAGAAGAAAGGAAGAGGGGCGGGCCGGGCCAAAGCCGGATCCGGCCCGACCCGACCCCTAAATTTTTTAAAAAAAATAAATAATTTTTTAATTAATTTTTTGTTGTTTGTTGTTTTTATTTATTTATTTAAAAATAAATAATAGTGTTAAGTTTAATATAAACGCAAATGGGTGAAACAAATTATTAATATAAGTAGTGCAATGCAACACGTTTATATTGGGCAATAAATAAATATAAGCAAGGAGATGGAGAATGATGCACACAAAACTACAAGTGCTTTAGCTTGGTGGAAGCTTATGTCCATTCTCCTATACTAACATGCTATTAACTAGATTCCACTAGTCAATCCTTGAGAAAGTGGAATAAAATGTGATCCTTGTACTCAAGCACTTTTTTCCTAAAGGTGGTGTTGCTTACACCTAAGCTCATATATCTCATTATCATGCATCTAACACAGACTACAACACTGCCAACACTTCTCACAAGATTACAAAATGGTGCACTCATAGCACAGTATAAAATGTAAAGCTTTCTCTAACTTTGGAAGTTGCACTTTTGATTCTCATTCTCCTCAACATCTTCATCTCCATTTATACTCCTCAGCATACAATCTAATCTTCAAGAAGATCAAACTCCAAACTAATCGTTGAACGATTTGTTGAGTAGATCAATTAACCATTGAGGTGTATAAATAAGATTTTTGTAGATTTGGTCGTTGATATAATCAAATCTTTGGTTTATAGAAATAGAGTAGCTTTGCTTTGTAAAGAACCTTGCATTCAGAATGATTGTCAATCAACCAAGATTTCATGTGAGATTGATTTCTTCTATGTAGATAATCTTTAAGATTGATGGTCAATCACTTTCTTCTAAATTAGGAATCTATTTCAAATTACAAGCTGTCAAGGGATGAGATAATTTATCTCAGAATATTAATCTTGCAAATCGTGACAAGATTGTTATCTTAGGTAGTGTTGGTGTTATGATTATATCAATAGTTCCTAGCTATATTCAGTGTCCCAGTAATATCAGACTTCTACTTACATCAAGTTTTTTGTCATATTAGACTCCCTACTTATGTCAAGCTTTTACTAATATCAGACTTTAGTTATATCAAACTTCTTGTTTATATCCAACTACTTTATAATAGGCAGTTTGAATACGATGTTGATGTACATACTATAGATTGTTCACCTTGATATCTCTTAATCTATAGTAACTCCCCATTCTTCTAGACTTGTTTATGTAGGTTCTTCTAGTTGTTTGAATCTTTTCACTTAGCATATGAAAGTTCCTTTTACATGGATATTACTTGAAATATAAACAACTCTTGCATATATTAACCTTGTAAGATATCATGGATTGTTTTGTCAAATTCAAAATATATTAAAAGGTTTTCTCAATAGTTACAATGACTTTCATGGAGAAACGGAGCAATTGATGTGTTTGGCATTGTTGCGAAACAGACCCAATGAACTGTTCCTTAGACAACAATAAGTCCTTAGGGATGTCAACACTCATTTAAAAAGAAAATAACATCAAATACAGGATTTGCGCTTGGTTGTACACTCAGGATTGTCTAGCTTTGACACCAACTTATAAAGTCTAACCCAAAAGCTTAAGCTAATAGATAAATGGAAATTATATGAATATGAAGAGCATATATAACCGTTGTTAAGCGATGTAAGACAATATTTCAACATCCCCTCTCGGGTGTAAGTTGTACTAGGAGATGCACACACGTGAAAGGGATATTGTCGATTTTGATACCATGCCAAGAAATAATACTATCATTATTGGGAATGGTTCAAGAGAATTGAAGACCCAAAAATTAAGGTGCATGGGTTTGTGCTTGTGTCCTCATTCTTTTCTAGGTTCCTAGATCAAGCTCTTTGGTGGTGGAGGGATAAACCTCGAGGGCCGCTCGTGCGCAATGCTACAAATCACTAATCCTATGTTGTTGATATTGCTTCCACCGTCGCTTGACTTGCCAAACCCCAAATTGCCAATGCTAGTGGCTATTTGGTTCTACATGAGTTTGACCCCAACAAGAGTCTCTACTTTGTCACGACCTATCCTCTCGGGGAAGAGAATAGGTTTAGGGATATTGTCTAAAAGATATACTTGCAACCTATGATTAGGACGGGCTTTCCCAAACCCATACTTTACGTGACACTGGGGTGTTTATAAGAATTTTGTAATAAGGAGTCACCACTAACCTATTGGAGTCCGTCAAAAACCAAGTGAGATATGGAAGTGTACTTCATTTTTTACACAATTAGAGAATCTAGAGTCGGGAACTTGATGAATTAATCAGTATTCTTTTGGTACATAATCCTGTTTGTAAAAAAATAATTTGTTGAATAGTTTGGATTAATTTTAAATCAATCCACTAACACGTGAGGAGATCATACGAGTACGCAATCATTAAAATAACAATTAGCAATCGAGGAAAGCGTTAAATAAATTGCATGGGAGAGCAAAGATTTAACATTATCCAATAAGGAGCATGCCGTCCCTAACTAAGCTAAAGGGCAGGCACAATCAACATAATGAAAGTACACAATTAAGGGCATTCATTTTTTTTTAAGGATAATTAGAACCCTATAGTAAAACCCTAGATGCTTGTTTAATTTTTAGCACAACTTTCACCGAGAATTTTCACACATTTTAATGAGAAGACTCCCCAAAAAAAGACATTTTAAGCTTAAAATTTTTGAAAATTTTCTTTAATTTTTAGGAATTTTTAAATATCTTTAATATTTTTCTAAATTTTCTAAAAAAATATTTTCATGGATTTTCTTATTTTTTTCAAAATTTTAATATTTTTCCAAATTTTTTAATTTTTTAACGATTTTCTCAAATTTATAATTTTTCAATGATTTTGAATTTTCTAATTTTTTTTATTTCCCTTTTTTAAATTCTATAAATTTTTAATAAATTTTTAAAATATTTTCTAAATTAATTATTATGAAGGTTAATACCCTGAAAAACCTCAAACTAAGTACACCCTAAGATTTTTTTTTTTTTACCATTAATTCTATTTATGAAATTTTTAATAAAAAAAATTGTAAACTGTGACAAACGGACAGTGTAAAATTTTTTAAAATTTAATAAAAACTAGCATTTTTCTAAATTGATTATTATTATTATTATTATTATACTCAGGAACAGGTTTGCCCTTTGACCCGACCCTAACCCGGATCCGACCCGCGTCGTGTTAAAACCGATTTTTTAATACTTTCATATTATTATTTTTTTTATTTTCTGATTTTTTTCTCTCTTTTGTCTTTTTCCCATTTTGTCTTTTTCTGCCCATCTTCTTCAACCTCCGCTCCTCCTTCCCCGAACGCTCCATCACGCCTGCAACCTCTTTTTTCAGAACCAAGAACACTCGACGCCACTACCACACGAGTCGTCGGCATTCGCTTCCAACATCCGCTCGCCGACCGATGCTTGCCGCCCACTCCGGCGACCATGAAATTTCACAAAAAAGAAGAAGAAAAATCTCTTACCTAAACTACGGTTTGAAGACCAAAAATTTCAGAAATCAAACAAACACAAAGGCGCCAAAAAATGGGGAGAGACGCTGACTCCAACAGGCCTTAAACCGTAGGGCTCGCCGGCGTGGGGAGGCTAGCTCCGGCGAAGGGGCGTGCAAGACTGGCTCGGACGGTGCAAAGTCACATGAAAGCGCATCAGAACACCAAAAAATGGGACCAGGTTCAACAATATATGAATTATCAAACATTAAACTGAGTTTCAAACGTCGATTGGATAAAATGTATTTCAAGGTTTCATTGAGGCATTTTGTCGAACATATGCCATGCATTTCGAAGATAAGTCCCCATTTCATATTCAGGGCGAAAAGAGCCTCGATTTCGACATACAGATCTCGAGTCAGCATTATCGATCACATATGATTCTCATTTCTATGTGAGGTGTTCAGGATCTTGCAAGAAAGAAGAAGTTTCAGATCTCGGGTTCAGTGGGGAGTGCAAGAAGGGGCATTTGTGCGACGGGCTCCTACCTGGTTCGGGATGAAGCTTCTACTGTTGATCGGTCGCTGACAAAGCTTCACGGACGACGGGCAGTATCCCTTCTTGCCCAAGAACTGCGACTGAAGCTTCCACCCGGCGGGGGGTCGTCCACTGCGCGAGCACCCTTTCTCCTCTATCCTTCTTTTTCCTCTCGGTTTTCTCTGGTTTCCCTCAGCAGCAACCTCTCTCTCTCTCTCCCTCTCTCTCTCGTCGCTCGCTCCTCTCCTCACGCTGTCTCTCTCTCTCTCTCGCCCCGTTTGGTCTCCCTCTCTCCCCCTCCCTCTGTCTCTCACTCTCTCTCTCTCTCTCTCTCCTTTTGACCATGGCCCGCGCATGTCTTCTGTCATTAAGCTCACGCCAGCCCTCTGCCGCCCTCTGCTGCTCGCCATCCTCTCCCTCTGTATGACTCGCACCCTTCTTTTTCTGCAGAGGCGTGACCGGCGCGAGGAGGAAGAAGACCAGCATGCGGGCTGGGCGTGGAGAAAAGGAAATGAAGCTGGGCTTGGCCCAAGCCCGATCCGCTTCTTTTTTTTTTTGCGATATTTTTTGATTTTTTTGAAATTTTTTATAATTAGTGATAGTAATGTAAATGCTCCAAATGTCTACGTGCAATGCCTTTAATGAAAACAGTCGTGATGCATTTTAAGAAAAATATTTTATTTTACTTTTCTTTTAATTAACTATTTTTTTAATTAATACTGGTGTCTAGTGATTCTAATGCTCTTAACATCTATATATGATGTAATTTAATGAAAATTAATTTTTATTTAGGTGTTAAAGATAATTCCTAATTTTCTGTACGATTATAAGTTCTAAATAAAATAGCAAAATGTAGGTGTCAACATACTTCAATCCCCATATGCAAATCCCGTCCCCTCATATACCATTGCTGCAATTAGGCATCTTGTTCTCACCTGGCAGCCCACCCTCAACTATTTCAGCTCGCTGGGCCTTCGGGACAACGCTTCCAAGCTTGTGGGCGGAAAGGGATTTCCTCTTGCCATGACCCTTTTTCGGTCCTTCCTTGTGTTGACATAGTGACAACGTGATACATGGGAATAGGAACACGAGGAAGCTAGACGCTTTCTTTGACAACTTGTCAATGGATATACTTGATGTTGATATGCACATATAAGTTGGGTTAAAAGATGTCTGACATCTTAGGATTAGTGTGGTGCAGAATAGTTAATGTATCGTAATTGGCTCATAATTGATTCACTTATGTTTTTAAGTAAATGTGAGTCCAATTGGATATGTAATCGGCTCAAACTTGGGTTTTATATTGGGATCTCTCCAAGTGAAGGTATCAATCTTCTATTATGTGCTTCCAATAAATTTTCAAAGCCAATGCTTGATTGATGACTCCCTCTAAATGTGTATCGGTGTTTGGTAAATATTTCAAGAAATCTCACCAACATGGTTTTTGGGTACCCCAAATGTTTTAGTTTGGGAAAATAGACTAGGGATAAAAGTGAGTGTTGGAGATTCAAGTTAATTCGTGTTAGTGCATAAGGGTACCTAAGTTAAGAGAGAGCAAATTTGACATCGAGCTCCCAAATGAGAGGGGTGATTATCGATATGCACATGTGACCTGTACTAAAAAATATCCTACATTTGAGAATTGATATGGCGTGGAATAGTTAATATATAATAATTGGCCTATAATTTATCGACTTAAACTTCTAAGTAAAAACTAAGTTCAGTTAGATATATTAATAGGTTGGACTTGAGCTCTCTCTTGATAATCTTCTCGGATTAAAGTATGGTACTTCTAATGCATGCTCCAAACAAAAGTGGGTATAAGAGTTAGGTTTGATTGAGTTGAAGTGAATTGATAGGGATAGAAAAGGAAAAGTAAAAATCGACATATTTGATATGAAGGATTTGGTTCTGAAAGGTGCAGATTAAGTAATATTTGTATGAAAGGAATTTGCACTTACCCATACCTAATGAAGAAATCGTAGTATGTGAAGTAAGCTGATTGAGAGTTATTGGATAGACAAACATTGAATGTTATGTGGCTAATGTTAACTCGTAATGTTGCATTTAATGTGTGAAAGAGAAGACTTTTGTGAAACCAATGAATGCCCTCTAAACATGTACAAAGGTAATCTTTTGCATTTAAATATGGGCAAAGGTGCGTTGATTAATGAGCTCACAAGTGGGAGAAAGATTGTTAAGGTGCGTGTACAAATTATGTTAAAAAAAAGTCTTACATCGGAGAATTGATGTTGTGTAAAGTAGTTACTAGGCTCATAACTTATTATCTTAATTTTTTGAATAGAGATGGCTTTAACTGGATATATAGATGGACTTGGATTTGAGCTCTTCTTGATAATTTCCTTAGTTGAAAATATTGGTGTTTTGCTGTACGCTTCTAACACATAACACACCTAACCATTTCGAGCAGCTCCCGAGATCAAATTAGTGACCATACAATTTATACTGAGCTAGGAAGGGTCTGATGAGGAGACGAGTTTTTTCGTTTGTCTAAGCTTCCATGATTTGACAAGATTCAGAGACAGAGCAATTCTGGTCGCTGTTTATTCTTTCTATTTAGATCAGATTCAAGAATCTTTATTTATAAGACGCCTCCAGTTCAAGTACTGCAGCAGTACGAACTACGTGGCTCTCGATATAATTCCCAATTTAGCGGCATTAAACGGGTCACGATCAAGAGAGGACGAACAACATAAACTGTTATAACATCAAAATGATCCAACACAACCCACATAGCACAAAACCAGCATAAAAAAGCAACTCAAACCCTCCCAATGCTACGTCACATACAGCAAGTGCAAACTCCAGTTCATGCTTGTTGCAGCGGCTTGAGCTCGATGCCGGTTTCATCAGGTTTCGCGGTGATCCTAAATTTACTAGCAGTGAACGAGTTGGCATCTCGAACGAGTTGCCTTTTGAGATGCGCGTACCCAAAATAGTCCGGCCTTAGTTCATGCCCTCTTGCGTCCTTCCAATATGTCGAGGCCATGACCTTCACTCCTTCCCCTGCATTCGAAGCTGGCTTAGAAAACATGGCATGACGTAAAATCGTCTTCACTTTTCGTGCCATTATCGTGGATGTGTATGCCCTATATCATATGGGTTTCAATTTTGATTTAATTGATTACAAGGAAAGAAATGAAATGCCAAATCGAAGCTCACCATGAGTGACGAACAGCAAATTTTCTTGAGGGTATCTGTCGACGAGGGAGTGAATGGTGTGGAGGAATCGATCTCTTGCCCCGGATTCGCTCTCTCCCCATTGTGGCATCTACAGCAATTGTGATACTCTACAATCAGAATCTAATCTTCTTGAGACCAGACAGCGTACCACGTAAAAACCTCGTACCTCCTTGTACACCCGGTGTGGTGCGGGGTCCGCGACGCCCGGTGGAAACGAAGCCTCGAGCTCTTTGATGCCGAATCCCCATGAATCGCGGTCCGTCGGGTGATACCACAACGAGATGTCGTTTAGGACCTCGCACATTCCATACTCTATAGATACCTGCAAAGCGTTCGAAAAGGAATGGGGTCGGGCATTTGGTTAAAAAGCACTTAGTATTCCTTCTCATCTCATTCTTTTTGTTGTTTTGTGTGAGAAAGGTGTATGGAGTTTGAACGAAAAGTCTTACACGGAAAAGGATATATGTCGCAATAGATTAAGAAAGAAAATTCAGCAAAACCCATGTGGATTAGGTTAGAATTACTCGACCTTGATTCTCGATGATGATGAGTCCGCAGAATCGCCGTCGTCCGCCGTAAAGAGACCGGCGATCAGCTCCCGTGCGGTCTCGACGCACCGTAGGAAGGGCGACGTGACGACCCGCTGGATCGGGACCTCGAGCTTAGCCCGGAGATTCTTGCCGGTATCCAGCGCCTTGCGCCGGCCCTCGTCGGACAAAGGGGCGTCCCATGGCGTGGGGGCCGTGGTCCACCACGACCGGTCGACCCCTGGGCCCACGTCGCTGCGGTGGCCGTGGCGCATGACGAGGACATGCTGGAACTGGTCAGGTACGACGGTGGACGCCACCGCAGCCGGCGAGTTTGAGGTCGGGAGGCTGTGCGCTGATCGAGCAGAGGGAGGGGGCGATTTTGTGGAAAGGAGAGCAAAAGATTTCTCGAAGCGAGGGTTGAGTTGAGAGCACCCCTCTTTTAAAGCTGGTCAACCTGCTCCAACCCGTCCTTCTCAGAGCTCTGGCAATTAGGGTCGCCCAATCAAAAGAGACAAGCAAAGGGCATTGATAGCTGCTCCGCTAATCTCTCCCGAGACACAGCAGAAGCGGACGGTTCCGGTGGAGTTCGCAGCTGCTTAGGGGCAAGCAATCGACGTCCGAGAAAATAGCAGGTGCCGGGTGACAGATACATCACCTTCACACCAGTCCATCCAACGGTTAACACGTGTTATTTATGGGCCACTCGTCACGGACCCTTGCATTCCCCCCTCTCCCTTTAATTAATCAATCAACAGTCTCTCTCCTCTCTTTTCTATCAGATACTTTGCATCCTCTTTCTTCAATTAGTTTTTTACTCGTTTTTTCCCTTTTTTTTTCTTCTTCTCCTTCCTCCTCTCACTCCACTGGGGATAATGACCTCAGCTTGGACTCTTACAAATTGCCTTCCGCCACCACATCGCCATCATCTCAGTCCGCCACCTTACCGCCGTCTCAATCCTCCATTGTCGTGCTCGAACTTAATCGGTGAACTTGAGTCTTGGATTTTGGATCTAAGCCCATGTGAGCCCTAGATTTGTGATTTAGAGCTCAGCTCGATCTCAAATTTGCTGATCCCAGGTTGACTAGGGTCGGCAAAGATAGAGGGGGAGGGGGAGGGGGAGGTGGAAGTGGTGTGCTAAAGGTGGCAGGTCTAAGGAAGTGTGAGAGCCTTTTGAGAAAACAAGAGTAGACTTTGTTTTTTTTTTTTCTAGAAAAGGTCGAAGAGAGAGGCGAGAGAAAGTCAATTAATTGAAGGGAGAGGGAGAATGCAAGGGTCCCGACATTTTGTCACTTCATGTGGTTGGAAAGCATTTCCACTTAAATCTCTTATTCCATAATTTTGAAACTAAGGAAGTCACCCGCCAAATTCAGAATCAGTTTTTCTTTTTGAAGTACATTGCAGTAACAACGCTCTCATGGTTACACTCAATTCTGCACATGTTCAACAAAAAACTTTGATATTTCGCAAGGACACAAAAATGTAACTCGTCCACGAAGCAGTGGCGAATTCGAATCCTCAATTTTCAACTACTCTCGTCTATTCAGCGATGTTGTGGATCTGTTTTCGTTGAGGAATTTGGATTTTCGATGTTGTGGCCCTTGTAGGGCCTGCTTCTCTAAACAGTACAAGTTCTTTATATTTCGAGCAGCTTCCAAGCCCATCGAGGGGCGACAAGAATTTTTTAGTTTGTCTAGCTTCCGCGGTTCGACAGATTCAGTGACAAATCAATCATCGTCCCAGTTAGTTCTTTGCATTCAGATCAGATTAAAGAATTTCCATGTACGAGACACATCTGGTTCTTCATGCTTTGCAGCGGTATGAAACCCTTGGCTTTCCATATATTTCCAACGTTTAATGGTGTTTTACATTAGCCATGATTCGGAGAGGAAGCCTGCATTAAAAATCTTACAACGGATGGGAATTTACATTAGCGAACGTCATCAAATCTCAACGTTCAACCATCAAAAAAAGCCGTCGAAGCTTGTCAGAACAACATAAACTCTCCTAAACATCAAAATGATCCGAGAAAGCCTACACACGACAAAACCAACACAGAAAGCAACTCATACCCTCCCAATGCCCCGTCGCATTCATCAAATTGTCAATTGGAATAAACCATTTTTCTACAAAGCTATTGGGCTTCGAAAGATCTAATAAATCTAGACTATCGTGAAATTATATGGCGATAGTAAAAATTGATATGGCATGTCAAACCTTTGCATCTTGAAAGTTTTTTTTTTTTTTTTGGCAAAATGAAGATTAGTTCCTTATAGGGCAACATTCTAAATTAGATGTGTAAATGGTTTATACTAGAATAGATGTCTACAAGACGAAGTTCAAAATTTTTAACAGTTTACTGATCCCATCTTAAATTAGAATAGACATCATTAGGATAAAATTGAGATTTTTAAACATCCAACAATTTTTTACATTAGATATTTTTAGGGTAAAACTGAAAATTTAAATCCCTAGAAATAGTTCAATACTCCGGTATTCTTACAGGGACATAGACGTAGATCGACAGGAAAGGATGAAAACCTCGAAGATGACGACCTCAATCTTTGTTTTTCCTTCTAGGGACGAAGGAGATAAGGCCATCTGTCTGTCTTTACGTGCGTGGCCTTCTTAGTTCTTTCCGGGAAAGAACGATCGTCGAGGAGGGTCAACAGAGCCAAGAAAATTTTATAGTTACCCTTTTTTGAGGTTGTCAAAGTGAGATTGTCATCTTCATCGTGAATTCTTTTACTATTTTTCTTTTTATAATTAAGATTATTATTAGCTCATATGTAAGATGTTGTTTGCAGTAGTAGTAGACCAAATAAGATGTTTAAAAATTACAAAAGGGGAAAGAAAATGGGATGTGTTTACCATCAAATCCGTTTTCGTTTTCTCCGCTGAAAGTAAAAGATAACTTTATGTAGGTTAAGCATTAATAGGAATTTAAGTTCATATTTGTGTGCATTTGACAAAACCGACTTTATTGCAACGTTTGCAGCACAAGGAAAGAAACATTGAAGAAAAGATATGGCATGTCTATGATTTTTCTGATATCGCCTTATAATAAAAATGTAATAGTTTCTCTTATTTGGCATCTCTTAACTTGAGGGCATCTTCTTTGATCATTGAGATGATTGATATCATAGATCGATTTTTCACACCAAACACGTGATTCTCCAACAATTATTAGGTCCTAATAATCACCAACCAACTTCAGAGGATCAGTGTGAGTGCATCGAAAATAGTGGATACAAAGTGAGATTTTCTTTAGAGCGCATCTGTTGTTTTATTAGACCTTTAAAAAGTCTCTTTTTATTTTTCCATTTAGATCTAAATCATATTCTAATTTTAAAAATTGTCAGAAACCTCAAGTTTTAGTTCTAAATCCATTGTTGGCTTGTGTGGATTGGAAAGGGGTGTTGCAAAATACCATTTTAAAGAGCATTGTCATACCAAATGAAAGGACATAGACAAAGGGTTTTGAAAAGGAACAGATGACATCAACACGGTTTTACATTCTCTTGGTCGCAGACAGAGTTCTTTCTCTTCTTACCAAACCCTCCGCACTCAATTGGGCAAAGGCTGTAGCCTGTCCAGGCATTGACTCCTTTTCCTCGGTCTTTGTCTTTTGCAAGCATGAAGGAAGAGAGAAGAGAACCGGCGGTTTCCAAGCAATGAGGGTCTTTTACTGAAGATAATGTTATACTAGGAGTTGACTAATGAGATGTTGATTTACGTGGCGATGAAGTTTGCTCATTTTCTTGTGATCTTAAGTTGAAAGCTGTCGCGACCTATTTTTTCGGTACACCACCTAAAACTAGGTTAATGGACTATAAAGTTTTTAAACTTAACTCGGGCTCTCCTAAGCCCATACCAAATCGCGACTTAAGTCTAAATTTTTTAAACATGCAAAAGATTATTAACTAGGAGTTGCCACTAATCGGTTTATGGTAGATCGATTAGACACCTAAGTAAAATAATGGGAGGATTATTTTACTCATACGAACCAGAGACTAAGATTACGAGAACTTGATTACACTAAATTTCTCTAATGCCCTTTCGGTACCATTTCTTTTTAATTTCAAAATATTTTTGCAAGCAGCTTGGATTTATTTTAACATAGATTACTATCATGCAATGGGATGATCACACAGATGCTCAATCATTATTAAAAATTGAATAAAAAGATAAATAAATTGCATCACACAAAGCAAGCAATCATTTTTTGGGTTTTCTTGAAATTAGAATTCTTTTCATAAAAACATGTATTTTAACTACATGACTTAATTTTACTAATAAAAAAATTCTAATTAAATGAATCTATTATGCAAACTAATTAACATGCACCTAAACATGATTTCCTAAACGACATGATATCTAAATTTTTTAAATATTAATTAAATGTAATCTTAATTTAAATTTGATATGCATGAATTTTACTTTAATGTATGTGATATGCAACTCATATGACATAACTTGAACTATCACTATATGTATGCAATCTAATTTTTATAATCCTAAATATGCATGCGTTTCATGATAAGGGATGAATGACATAATAATTCTATATGCATGTTCTTTTTATGATTTTTTTATTGATATTCGGAATTAATAAAAAAATTAAACTATCTAAAGTGAATAATTTTCTAATTTATTTTAAGGATTAATTTGATTTAACCCCTATCCTATCTTAGAAAATTATTAAATTATGCAAACTTTATCTAAGATTTTACTTTCGAGAAAAATGTTATTTAAGTCCAACCCTAACCTATTCTAAAAATTATCAAAAATGCAATATTAAAAATGCAATTCTAATTTATGAAAATAACATGATGCGATCCTAATTTACTAAGCCTTAAAAAAAAAAAAAAAAAACTCTGATGCAAGATTTAGGTTTTTTTTATACTTTTTAATTTTTATAATTTTTTTTTATCTTTCTTTTCATCTTTCCAAAACAAGTAATTATTTTAAAAAAAACAAAGATAAAAATAGCCGAAAAAATAATCCGTTGTCTCACGGATTAAATTAACAATTATTTTGACTCTATAGTGATTAATCAATACTATCAAATACCCAAAAATTAATATAATTAAAAAAATGACCCGACGTCTTACGGATCAAATTAATAATTATAGTAATTTTAAACAAAACCCTATGGATTATGCCTATATTATTTATAAAATGAAAATCACCTTCCTATGCAATAATACTGAAATTTAAAAAAGGGTAACCAAAACAACATAAAATAAAGGAAAAATAAAAAACAAAAAACAACTACCTAATTGATTAGAAAAAAAGGACGGTGGGCGGCGGGCTTCGGTGTCGCTGGCTTCAGAACTCCGGTGAAGGCAGGCAGTGGCGCGAAGAGAGTCGGTGGATGGCGAGTGGAGCGGCGAGGTGTGCCGCGGGCGTCGGCAGAGCAGCAGCAGCAGCAGCGTGCGGCTCGAGCTCGAAGCAGCGGAAAGGCGTCGGCTGCTTGGGGTTGCAGCAGACACAGAGCGGCTGCAGAAACGTCGCAAGGAAGAGGGGGCGTCGGACACCGAGCGGTCGTGGACGGAGGTGCTGCGGGGGTGTCGGAACCGGCAATCACGAAACAAACGCGGGCTGCGGCGCGGGCGTTGGTGGTGAAGAGTGGCGTTGGGCGGGACGATTTCGAAACCGGCGACGGTGGACGAGGGACAGCGACGAGGTTGCAACATCGGTCGTGGACAGCAAAGGTGTTGGGGCTTCTAGCGCTGCAGATCGGCGACGGCAGAGGGCGGTGGGCGACGAGTGGACCCGGGAGCAGCGTCGGGGTCGTCGTGTTGTGAGGGCGGGAGTCAGCGAGTAGAGCAATCGGCAGCAAACTCGGATCAGGAGCGGAACTTCGGCGGGTGCTGCGGCTTCCGGCTTCCGATCACAGCAGCGGTGATGCTTGGAGATGGCGAGCGGGGTAGAAGCAGGAGCTCGGCTGCAAATCTCGTGGGTGAGCAGGGCAGCGGCAGCGCTCGAGCGTGCAACAGCTTGACCACCGATGACGTCGCGAGTCGGCGGTAGCAACAACCAGTGGCAAAAGGGCGCTCAGATCGTCGGAGCAGTGGCGGAACTACAGAGCAGAAGCTTCATCGCGGCTGGGAGGTGAATCGGCAGTGGATGACGCGATCGAGGGGGAATCCTCAAAGAAGACGACACCGTTCCTCCTTTTTTATTTATATAAAGGGAAAAAGCCACCAAAAACCCCCAACTTTGCCTCAAGTGACAGATTTACCCCAAACTTTGTTTTGTGACGTGAAAAATCCCGAACTTTACAAACTGTGACACATTTACCCCATTAAGGGTATTTTTATCTTATTCTTTATTTTTTTCTTTTTTATTTTTTTCTTCTTCTTTCTTCCCTCCGCCGGCCATGGCGGAGCCGGCGGAGGGAAGCCGGCGTCCGGTGATGGCTGCCCTCGCCGGCATCGGGCGAGGGTCGCCGCCCTCGCCCCTCGTCGGCGTCGGCGAGGGTGGCTAGGGCCGCCCTCGTCGGCGTCGGGCGAGGGTGGCCCTCGGGCCGGGTCGGGCGAGGGAGGCCCTCGTCCGACGCCAACGAGGGTGTCCCCGCCCGCGTCGGGCGAGGGCCCTCGTGAGGGGGGTGCCCGACGCCGACGAGGGCACCCCGCCCGCGTCAGCGAGGGTGGGGTGGCCCTTGCCCGACGCCGACGAGGGCCGCCCTCGCCTACGTCGGGTGAGGGCCGCCCTCGTTTGACGCCGGCGAGGGCCGCCCGACGCCGGCGAGAGCCGCCCTCGCCGAACGCCGGCGAGGCTTCCCTCCGCCAGCCATGGCGGAGGGAAGAAAGAAGAAGAAGAAGAAGAAGAAGAAGAAGAAGAAAAAAAAAAGTTTTTAAAAGTAAAAAGACCAAAATGCCCCTATGATTTAGGGTAAATGTGTCACACAAATGAAAGTTCGGGGTTTTTTGTGTCACAAATAAAAGTTTGGGGTAAATGTGTCACAGTTAGCAAAGTTCGGGGTTTTTCATGTCACAAAACAAAGTTTGGGGTAAATCTGTCACACTAGGCAAAGTTTGGGGGTTTTTGTGGCTTTTTCCCTTATTTGTCTCTCTCTTCAAGTCCTCGTCCGGTCACTCTCCTTGCTGCCTCTCTCTCTCACCTCTCTCTCTGCAGTTTCCTCTCTGACACCCTTTCTGCAGAAGACTTTTTTTACTTTTTCTCAATCGGATGAGAAATTTCTCTTCTTCATTTTTGACTTTTTGACTTTTGTTTTTTTTCGACGAAGAGAAGCCCCCTAAACCGAAGCCTCGCCTTTCTTATTTATAGAGGGAAAATCAAAGTTGTTTTTGCAAGTGAGATATTCACTCAACAACTCAACAAAAAAAATGGCTCCAAAATCAAACAGCAACTAATTTTTTTGAATTTTAAAATGAGGATATATTTTCAACAACAAAGATTTTCCAAAACCGAATTTTTTTTTATTTTTTTTTATTTTCTAAAATATTAGGTGTCAACAAAAGCACTATGGGAGTGAAATCTACGAATGCACCAAATCGATATGAGGGAGGGCTCTTTTCAGACTGTTTTGGGAAGTGGATCGATTTGGGTGTGCGAAAGTTGTTTTGAACATCACTTGACCCACTATAGAAAAAAAAGCCTAAAAATGTTGACACGATATTTATGTCATTCCATTCAGTCAGATAGAACTTCCACTTAAATCTCTCATTCCATAATATTCAATATATTGGAATTTCCAGCTTGATTCCTAATGGGTTTGCTTGATTCCATAATACCCCGACCCGAGGTATCAGACAAGGTGACCCTCTATCTCCATACATCTTTATATTATTAGCGAATGTATTGTCCAGCCTTATCACTCAAGCAACCAGTATAGGTCACCTTAAAGGAATCAGACTAATTAGGCGGTGTCCTACACTGTCCCATTTATTCTTCGCTGATGACGCATTATTCTTCTTAGAGGGGACTCTTACTGAATGTCAGCATATTGGCAATATTTTAAATCAGTGTTGTATGGCCTTAGGACAGGTCTTGAATCGCAATAAATCTGGCCTCATTTTCAGTAAACACTGTCCTGTAAGGTTGCAGGAAAATATGTCGATAGAGCTCAAAGTTCCTGTGCTACAAAGATATGGTAAATATTTGGGAATACCGTCTGATTGGGGTCGCTCCAAAAAAGAGATGTTCTCGTGGATTTTAGGAAGAGTTCATGCTAAACAAGAGGGATGGAAAGAAAAGATACTTTCAAAAGGAGGTAATGAAATTCTTATCAAGTCAGTCATTCAAGCAATTCCAACATATGCCATGTCGATCTTTAAGCTTCCTTTGTCTCTTTGTAAAGCTATTGAAAAGAGTATAGCCAGATTCTGGTGGAGGACTGATCAAAATAGAGTAGCGGGTATACATTGGCAGAAATGGGATATTCTTCAAAGAAGCAAAGATAATGGAGGTTTAGGATTTTGCGACCTTATTCAATTCAACAGAGCCATGCTTGGAAAACAAGCGTGGAGATTAATCCAACAGCCTCAGGCGTTATGGAGTCAGCTTTTTAAGGGATTGTACTATCACTCGAAAGAATTTCAGTTTGCTGATCGTGGCACTCGGCCATCCTGGGGATGGCAGAGTATTCTTATGGGCAGAGAAACTATTCTACCACATGTGAGATGGTCAGTAGGTACTGGAAGTAGCATCAGAATTAGAGAGGATCGGTGGTTACCTAGAGGAATTCTTGGGGGACCTGCAACAAGAGACGAACCAAAATTTGTGGCTGATCTTATAGATCCTTTCCACAACAATTGGAACACATCTCTGCTATATAGTTGTCTGGATGAACAGGTCATAGAGGAGATTCTAACCATTCCAGTTAGACCTTACTATACTGAAGACACAGTAATCTGGACAGACACAAAAGACGGTCGACATTCAGTAAAGAGCAGTTATCATATATTAACAAATATTGCAGGTAACAACAACAATCACAGAGCATTGTCATCTCATCAGACTCCAAGAATTCTATGGCGGAGAATTTGGGGAATGAAAACAACACCCAAAATCCGCATTTTTCTTTGGTCGGCCTGTCAAAATGCTCTTCCTTCCAGAGCTAATTTATTTCACAGACATATCATCGCATACCCATTATGCAAGTTATGTAATCAGCAAACCCTAGAAACTCTAGAGCACCTCTTTCTATCCTGTTCAAGCACCAGAAATATATGGACTCAAGCGCAGCTCAAGATTGATTTACAGCCTCATATGACCCACCGATTAGATGCTTGGTTAACAGCACATATTACAGCAAACCACTCACCTGCTCTGGAATCTCTCGCCAACATTCTCTGGCAGATCTGGCGACAGCGCAATGCTTTCATTTTTCGCAATCAACCTTTGGATCCGACCCAAGCAGTGGAAGCTGCACTTACACAACTTTGGAGACCACCTGATTCGGGCACCTTGAAATGCAATATCGATGCATCATATCTACCCAATAGCATAGAAGGATCGATGGCCGCGATTTGTCGAGACCATCAAGGACGCCCTACTGATGTATACTCCAGAAGCTTTCCAGCCGCATCTGCTTTGGCAGCGGAGATCCAAGCCCTTACCTTCACGCTCCAACATCTGAAGTGACAAGATCTCCTTCGGGCACCAATCGTGATCGAATCGACCGGCAAAGACCGTCGTCGACACCGTCTTGGGAAGGAGATGGCCACCGTGGGAACTTCGAGCCCTCTTCGCGGAGGCAGCAGTGACGCTTCCTCTTTTCCCTAATCTCATAGTGCAATTTTGTAGGAGAGAGGCCAACACAGTAGCCGACTGGGCCGCAAAGGCCCAGCGAGTGCATAAGTCGGCCCATCATTGGAACATATATCCACCTTATCTTTTGCTTGACCTCGTTTATGCGGACGCCTTAGCGTCTGGTTGTAAGTTTCCGACTTAATGAATACAATATTTCCTTTGAAAAAAAAAAAAAAAAACTAAGAGAAAAGATCATAATCACATTTATTGACAGCCCGTCCATACAAGCAGTCCCCCTAGCAGAAGGAAACGTTGGCAAAGAAACAAAACTCATAAGACCAAGCTCTTTTAGATCATATGTCCTACGACAAGTCATAAGAACATGAGGGTATCAATCACATATCCGTCCTCGGCAAGCAGTTGACGCCGGATTGGCCATGGCTCACGAGAAGCTCGAACTCGCCAGCCCCTAACGCCTCGCTGTTCTGAACGACTTGTCTTCTAAGCTGTACGTATCCGCAGTAATTCACTTTAATCTCGAATCTTGCAGCGTCCTCTAAATGTGTCAAGAGCGCAACCGTCACTGCTTCCCCTACATAAACATGAAAGGGATGATTCCAATATGTGAAGCCTAATGATTGATTGAGCGAGCTAAAATGTTACTAAGAACTTATCGTTTGAAATTGTTGAAGTAATATATCATCACAAAATAAGAAAAAATGGATGTGTAAGCAGGCCAAATACTTAAGCTTACGTCGCATGAAGTTCTTGGTGCAGTACACCCTTAACTTTATAGCTTTCAATCTGATTGGATGTTATAGATGAAGCTTACCATGAGTGATGAGCAGCAAATTTTCTGACGGGTAGCTATTGGCAAGAGAACGAATAGTGTGGAGATATCTATCTCTTGCCTTTGCCTCAGTCTCTCCCCAGTGCGGCAGCTACAAAGAACAAACTCAAATTAGTTCTGAGTTCATTATCTGTATCCAATCAGGGAGAAAAAAAAGACATTATTTACTAGACAAGATCGAAGATCCACTCGATTTCGTCAAAACATTAGGAAAATTTTCTATTTTTCCTTCTCGACTTTCTGCTCAAGAAAACAAGAAACGAAATTTCCGAGAACGAATGAAGCGAGAGCCGAAAATCAAAAAAGTCTCGGAAACAGTCGAAAATCTTTCCTGCTCATCCTGCTTTTCGAATCCCGTGGCAGGATTTTCTTAGGTGAAAGAGCTAAACGAGTGGCTTCCATTGTGGCTTTTGGCCGCAGCCTTTGCAGGCTGGCTTTCTTGAACTCGTGGTGGTGAGTTTAGGCTCGACCAGGACTTGGCTCCCTTGGCCCAAGCCTGTATATTTACCTAGGCAAGTCTCGTAAAATGAAATCGACAATTTTTAAAAATTTTATTTGGGACCTCAAACATGAAAAATTTAGTGTACCTCATTGAACACAGGCTTCACTGCACGATCCAAAGTGTCTAATGGAATTAAGGCTTCAATCTCAGGGATGTTGAATCCCCAATCCCCATGATTTTCAGGACTAGGAGGAGCATGTCTGAATGCTATGTCGTTGAACAACTCGCCCAATCCATACTCTATAGATATCTGCACAAGACAAAAAAGTGCTAAAACCTTATCATTAGCAAATACTAAGGACCAAAACCTAGGCATCATTGGTACATGCACACATGACTAAACAATTTTAGATGAATTTAAGAGACATCTCAATGGACCTTGACTTTTGATGGGTCGATGCTGCCACCGGTCCCTGCTACTGCATTGGGGTCCTTGTCTGGGGCCGGGCGGCCGCCAATCAGCCCGAGAGCGGTGTCGATGCACCTCCGGAAGGGAGACACGACGATCCGATGGATTGGGAAGCCGAGCTGGGTGGGGAGTTGCTCAGCTAACTCGAGTGCCCTGGCCCGGCCGGCCTCAGCCAATGGAGGGTCCCACGGCCTGGGGGCCGTCAATGGCCACGACCGGTCGATGCTGTCAAGGCGGTGCCCGTGGCGCATGACGAAAACATGCTGGTGGTGGGGAGGTCGCTCGAGTCTCGTGGTGGCCATGTTCACAAGAGAAAAAATGGTTTGAGCGAAGGAGAGGGGGAAGCTTTCTCGGAGAGAGAATGGCAGTTCGTAGCCACAATCTCTCTCTCGATCCTAGGAGATATATGCACATATCTTTATCTAGAAGGCGAGGGACTGTTTGGTCTTGACTTCCTTTCTTTCAGTCCGCAGAAAGATTCTTTACAATCTGCTTGCGCCTTCCCAACAATTTCCTCGCAATCGATCAGAACTTGACTCTCGACATGGTCTCCAAGAAATTGTGGCTGGAAGATTCATCGTCACCTAATATTTCTTTACGAGTCTTGACTTGCGGACTTACGATAATGTGAAATGAAATGAAACAAATTGAATTTAACGAAGAAGCTGCCTCGCAGATTCTTCCACTTCTATGACCAAAAAAAAAAAAAAAAAAAAATTCTTCCAATTCGCTTATATTATATAAAGTAAATAAAATCATCTTCTTTTTACAGGATCTCAATCGTTCTTTTCTGCCACCATATTCTTAATTACCTATTTTACAAAGGGTAAATGGACAAACGAGTGAATGCCTAAGTGTGTTTCATTCCTCACACGTTTTCATGTTTAAATTTTGATATTTTTTTTCTATCTTAAACCTTTCCTAAGATTTCAAATCTTGAAATATCTTTCTCTTCCCACATATATTTGTACCATTTCTTTGTTCTGCGTATTTTTATCACTAAATCCTCTGAATCATTCAATGATTCAAATAATTTGTGACAAAAGTGATTTTGCTTAATGATTTAAACGACAGTTTCTTGCACACATGTAAGACGTCTACATATTTGCTTGTATAAATATAATGTAAGACAACCTCCTACTTTTAAGGGGTCACAACCCCTTTTTTCTTCTTTCATATATTCTCAAGGAGTTATTTTATAAAGTACTCTATCGATGGCAAATTATGTAAATTAATACTTTTAGTATATCTCTAACTTATTTGGGATAATGACTGGAAGTCTTGAAAATTGCGTCAATCCATCACTTTAGTCCAAAAATTGTTAGGATGAATATATGAAACATTAGATGACAAAGATGTGATTTAAGACTAGTTATATGAGAGCTGGACCTGGTAATCTTGTGAGTTTTCTTTAAACTTGCGAAGTGATTCAGCTAGGGAAGATGACATCGATGATGGCTATCGGAACCACAATTCAAAAATTGGTCCAAGCAATTTCGTTTCCAAGATAGTTTGAGTTGTTCAAAGCGCTGAAAGTCCCAAGAAATACATAAAAAGGGGAAGAGACGGTCCTACTGGCGATCTAATAAAAAAACTGATTTTTTTTTTTTAAAGTTTTGACTTAATGGGAACCTGAGACTAACATAGACTGGTTGAAAAATAGAATTAAAGGAAAGAACATATCAAATTCATTATTCAATCATAGAACAAGTAATACACCCACTAAAAGTCCGTCCTTATTGGCAAAAGAATCGCCCAAACGTAGGAAAGAATTAACAAAGAAATACAATCGTAAAACCAAGCTCCTTTGCCCTTGCATCATACGTACAATTGACAAATTGTGCTAATGCTTGACGCTAGGCTATCGATCACATCGGCGTCCTTGGCGAGTAGTGGATGCCGGTCTGGCCATGGTTCGCGAGCAGCTCAAAGTTGCCAGTCTCGATCGCGTTGCTGTTACGAATGACTTGTCTTTTGAGCTGCGCGTATCCGCAGTAGTCCATCGTAATGCGGAATCTCGCAGCGTCCTCCAAATGTGTCGAGACTGTGACCTTCACTGCTTCCCCTGCATAAACGTGAAGGGATGATTTCTGATACGGGAAGCCCAACGGTTATTATGTTAGCTTTACTAAGATCTTCTAGTACGAAGTTATTCGCATAATATATCATTAGTGGATAAACAGTAGTAATATGGATGTATAAGCATGCCAAACACGTCAGCTGGAAGTTCTTGGTGCAATATACCTAAGCTTTATGGCTTTCGATCTAATTGCATGCTACAATATGGATTAGAAATTTCTGAAAAACTAAACTTAGACTTGAAGCATACCATGAGTGATCAACAGCAAGTTTTCTGAAGGGTATCTGTCGGCAAGAGATTGAATGGTGTGGAGATATCTATCTCTCGCGTCTGGCTCAGTCTCTTCCCATTGCGGCAGCTACAAAAATCGAACTCGGATTGGTTCAATCATATGTATATAACCAAGAAAAAAGAAAATCAAAAGTTGACTAATTCTATGTTGCACGAAACATCAAAAATCTTTTGTACCTCTCTGAACACTGGAATCACTGTATTGTCCAATGCATCTAGTGGAATCAAGGCTTCGATATCGGGAATGTTGAGACCCCAATCCGCATGATTTGCAGGACTTGGAGGAGGATGTCTGATTGCTGTGTGGTTGAACATCTCGCTCAATCCGTAATCTATAGATACCTGCAAAAAAGAAAATGTGTCCTTTTCATGTCAACATGTGTTAAGCACCACAAGCTAGGCATCATTGATAAATGCATGTAAGACTGAAGCAATTTTAAATTAACGTGAGCGAGGGACTAAGGGACCTTGACTTTTGATGGGTCAAGGCCGCCATCCCCTGTTGCCGCATTGGGGTCCTCGTCCGGGGTCGAAAGACCGGCAAACAGCCCCAGAGCAGTGTCGACGCACCTCCGGTAGGGAGACACGATCACCCGGTGGATTGGGAAGCCGAGCCGAGCAGGGAGTTGCTTGGCCGTCTTGCGAGCTGTGTCCCACCCAGCCTCGGCCAGTGGAGGGTCCCATGGCCTGAGGGCCGTGGACAGCCATGACGGGTTGACGTTGTCGAGGCGGTCCGCATGCCGCATGACAACGACGTGCTGGTGGCGGCAGCGGTGGTGGTGAGGTCGCTCAAGGATCATGGTGGCCATGCTCGCAGCGGAGGAAGGGGTAAGGGAACGAGAGAGGAACTTCGTTAGGGAAAAACTTAGAGTGCTCAGCATGAATATGGTCTCTTAGGAGATGCACAAAATCGGCATTTATAGACAGCCTCTTAACCATTCGCGGTCTGTTCGTGCTTTTCTGAGCAATTTCTTCTACAGAATATACAGAGGATCCACGCGGCATGAGTCGCTCTGGATATTGATTGGAAATTTCTTCACGTGTAACTCGGGGAAGAACGTTGGCTGTGAAATAGAACCGAAATAATTAACCGAGCAGCAGAGAAATTGCAGTGAAAGAGGCACCGTCGTGTTAGAGATAATTATGATATTTTATTGTATTAGAAATAATTTAAATATTTCTGTTGACTTTTTTATCTCATAAGATTGCGCAGATATCTCCATAGATATATGTTACTTTATATGGTTATATAATTAAGCCTATAAATAGGCTATTTATGTACTCTCTTTTATGTATCTAATTATATAAAAAATTCTCCAATTCTCCTTTCTACTTTATATGTAAGGTGCAATATTTCCATAATTTAACAAATTTGGCTTGCCAGATGAGTGTTGATTTTCGGGGTTATTCAGATTTTTTTGATAGCATAAAGCAAAATAAGAAGAAGGTGAACTTAACAAAGAAGCTATCTAAATGTTCTCCTCCGTTATTTACATTATACGGAGTGAAAAAGAAAAATCTCGAATTTTTTAAAATATGTCAATCGTTTTTTTGTTCTTTTTCACCACGATATACTTATTTTGCAAAGATTGTGTACAAGGAAATATAAGTTAATATGTAATTCTATTCGATCCCCCACATGTTTTGTTATTAAAATATTGATGTTAATCGTTTTTTTCATCACGATCTGTTTGTGCCGTCTGAGCAATTTCTTCAACACAATTCACAAAGAATTCACGCGGCATGAGTCTCTCTGGATATTGATTGGAAATTTCTTCAGTTTGTAACTCGGTTAAGAAAGTTAGCTGTGAAAATGAACCAAATAAGTGCTGATTTTTGGGTTTATAATTTTTTTAATAGCATAAAGCAAAATAATAAAACAAGGTGAACTAAACAAAGAAGCTATACGTTCTCCTTCGTTATCTACATCATATGAAGTAAAAAAAGAATCTTAAATTTTTTGAGAGATCTCAATCGTTTTTTTCTGTGTATGTATTCTCAGATACTTATTTTGCAAACATTGTATAGATGGCAATATGAGTTAATACATAATTTTATTCGATTACTCACATGCTTCATTATCAAAATATTGATGATTTTTTAACCTAGAACTACTTTTCTTAAAATACTTAAAATCTTCAAATATTTTTCTCTTCCCACATGTATTTATACAAATTCTTTTTTTGTATATTTTTATTACTTATTTCTTTGGATTGGCCATGAGTTTTATCACTTAAATAACCCAAAAAAAAAAAAAGTTTTAGGATTTCCACCGTCCTTATCCTTACATGATTCAATCTTAAAATTTGAATCTCTTCTATCTCAGGAACAGCTTTACCAAAACAAGGCCAATCATAAGAAATTTTTCATTTCCACAAAATTCTCTTAGAAATTGATTTCTTACGTACGCATAAAGTATGTGGACTTTTTTTTGGTAAGTATAGATAAGAAAAAAAAAAGAAAAATACTCGATCGCTTCGCAAAAAGAGTAAAAATAAAAAAGCACAAAAGAAGCTATCTCTTTGATTTGAAAATCATACCCTTCAAATTTTGGATTACGTGCGTGCCAATTACAGCGGTCGCTTCGCCGTTATATTCCACTCGATTTTCCCTTGGTCAACCTTGACGTATTTGACCAAATGCCCCTCTTTTTTCTCTCCTTCTTCCCCTCTTTCGTGGAAAGACATTTAAAAGCTTGCTTGAGAAGTTATCTACACTTTAATTGACCTTGCGTAGACTTTTGACCTTGTGTGTTCAAGAGTAGATGCTCAGACTTAATTTTCATTTTATTATCGTTTATTATTTATAGAAATTGAATTTTATTGGCAAAGAAAGAATTTTGGTTGCCCTTATGTGCTCGTATTTAATACATTTTCTACAAAAATTCAGTACTCGTCACTGTCGAGTCGTTCATCCTTAAAAGCTTTCTTGATTAACATGTGTATATGCTTCGTAGGCAAAAGGATTTGCTAGCTTCACATCTTCTGAAATGGGATGGTTCGAAGTTAGACGGTTAGAAAGTAAGTATTTAGGATTATTTAGAGAAGGATTTGCATGTTTAGACTTTTGAAATTTTGATAAATTAAAGTAGATGGCTAGAAAGTGTCAATTTGGAGAAAATTTTGAAATCTTGGTCTCTGCCCCAGTTAGACCGATTCCGGACGTGTTCTTCTTGGGCCAGCTATCTTTTCTAGACTACAATTAAGACTATGACTGAGTAAACGATTTTATTGATGTGACATTTCATGAGTAGTTATTGAAATTGATTGGCCTATTTAAACAATCAACAAAGATCTCAATAAATAAATGTGGTGGAAAATTTTTAGCATTCCTAGCATTATTCTAACATATCAATCTGCATGGAGAGAGAGAGAAAGTCGTCAATAGACAACGTATCATCGTTTGTGAATTTCGCTCGGATGCTGGCCAAGTTCTACTATTAAAACCTTACATTGTAAATGCGGTGCTAGGTGGACTATATATAAAGTTGAAACCTTTAACTACGGATAGAAATAACGAAATGTTAGATTCGAGTGAGAGCGATAAGACAAAAGCCGAAAGCCATGAAGAAATCATTATTAAATACAAACAGTTCTATGTTCAGATCAATTATCCCAGTTTCAGTTTGCATCTTGTTCAATCAATAATTATGGGGTACCGGTTTAGAAGTGTACTGGCGCCAACCTCACATCGATAATTTGTTAATTTCGTAAACTAATATTGCTTTATATGAAAAAACCATTCTCAAGATCAAAACTTATTTGCATTGTTCAGCTGGCTAGAAGTTTTTCTGATTATAATTGCTTCTTTTGGAGTATTTACGTGTAAAATAATTACACATTTTTTAATTAATTTTACTGGAATATTTAAATAATATACCACATTTTCATTCAATAGCTTAAAGTTTTAAAATAATTGGCCGTGGTTCCATAAAACCTCACATGGTATCAAAGTTAGGATGACTTGAGTTCAAATTTTCCAAGCCCCCGTTTGCCTTCATAATCGAATATTTCCACGCTTTAGTGTAAAGCCAAATTGTAGCCTACGAGTAATGAGAAGTATTAGAATATTTAAATAATGTATTACACATTTATCTAACAGCATAAACTTTTAAAACAGTTGGCAATAATTTCACAATATGTTACATATTTACAATGCATTGGGAACATTGGCCATATACTATAATCTAGGAAATGATTTCACAAAACACATAGCGATTTCTTCGTATGTAAAAAGCTTGCGTAAACATGTGAAAGCTTTTGCTAAAAGAAAATGATAAGTGCATTAAAACTTTTAAAACTTATCATAAAAGTGCAATTGAGTATTCCAATTTTTAAAAAAGTGAAATCAAGTCTTGAAATTTGTCAAGAAAGCACATTTGAGTTTTAAAACTTTCAAGAAATACAATCAGTCCTAAAATTTATTAAATTGGTCCAATTTAGTTCTCCGTTGATTACACCTTTTGAAAGTTTTATAATTTGATTGTACTTTTGTGATAAGTTTTGTGATTTAATTGCACTTTTTGAAAATTTTGGAATTTAATGATAAGTTTTAGGAGTTGATTTCATTTTTTGAAAATTTTAAGACTCAATTGCACTAAGTATTAGGACTTCTAATACACTTATACCTAAAAGAAACGAATAGGCAGAATTGGCTAACAACAATGGATGTAACTTTCCCTTAAAATAATTATTTTAACCCTAGGAAAGCACCGGAAAAAGGTTTAAAATTTAAGTTCATTTGTCTCAATGAAAACACTTTCCACGAATTAGTTTTCCAAACAATGACGTGTTTGATTCGCTGAAAATAGTTACTTAACAAAAAAAAAAAAAAACAATTATAGTCAAAGCAAGCACCCGTACTTAACATTTGGAAAAGGAATTGTCGTTTCTAAATAGAAGAAATAATTTTCCCAATCATAACAAATTTCTTAACACATGCTCACTTTACCTTCTTCAATACCTATTATTCTAAATGAGATCCAAACACCTGAAGATTATTTTAGTCACACGTTTACAATATATCAGCAAACAAATAAAAAATAATCATTTTTCTTGAAAATAATTACCATGGAAAGTGTTTTCCTTTGTCATAAATTTTATGCGAAACAAATACACTATATAGGCTCTGCTTGTTTTCCAAAGAAAATATGTATTTTTTTAACTTTAATCGTTCTTTCCGCTTTAGACAAATGTTCTACCCAAAAACATTATCGTTATCAATAAGAATGTTTAGGGTGCGGAGGACTTGCAATCCCCTCAACGCCATTCATCTACATGGTGCGAGATCTAAAAGAAAATCTGGACATTCACGTGAGTTCTAACATGGTTTCACTATCAATCATTTAGCTTCTCAGATGAAAGTCATTTTCATGTTTTACCACTAATTCGACGTAGTATACGAATTACCAATTCTAGACGAGCAAACTCATTTGCGAAAGAAAGTATGGTTGGGCAACGAAATTGGCTTAACCAAAGGGAACAAGCCTTGTCTCTTGTTCTCATACAACCAAAGTACAAGTATTGCCAAATAAAGCAAAAAAAATTGGATGGGAAAGGCGCAGTACATGGTGATATGCAGAACACTAATCGTCAACCTTTACGCATAAAATTCACCCGATGAACTGACGAAATTTGGATGGGAAAGAGAGGTTGATCTCGAAGGCGGGCAAAGAAATCCTCATTAAAACAGTCATTCAAGCCATACCCCAATATGCTATGTCTATTTTTAAAATTCCAACCTCTATTTGTCGAACTATTGAAAAGCGAATAGCCTCTTTTTGCTGGAAACAGAATGTTGATAGAAGAGGAGTTCATTGGAAGAAATGGGACGACCTAAAAATGAGGAAGTACTGTGGTGGCTTAGGCTTTAAAGATTTGGTGGATTTTAATAAGGCCATGTTGGGGAAGTAGGCGTGGAGAACTATCCAACAGCCGAATGCCTTATGGTGTCAAGTCCTAAAAAGTATCTATTACCCTAGAGGAGACTTCTGGATAGCAAAGAAAGGTAATTGTCCATCGTGGGGATGGCAAAGCTTATTGGTGGGGAGAGATGTAATCTAACCAGCCACTAAATGGAAGGTTGGTGATGGACAGAAAATAAGAATCAAAGAAGACGTGTGACTCCCCTCTGGAAGACTTATAGGCCCCAGCAAATAGGAATGATCCAAGAGTGGTCGCAGAACTAATTGATCAAGAAGCAAAGGATTGGGATATGAGCAAAGTAAATGAACTGTTTGAGGAAAATGTTGCGAAAGAGATACTTGCTCAGCCTCTTAGCCTGCATCCTCGATCAGATAAGATTGTTTGGACAGCTAACAGCTCGGGTTCCTATACTGTTAAGAGTAGCTACAACGGAATACATAACAGAGGTGACATACCCACCAAACACAATCCTTCCTCCTCTTACCAGGTTCCAGAATTGCTATGGAACGAGATATGGAAACTCCCAACTTCTCCCAAAAGTCGCTTCCTACTATGTCATATATGCAGCAACTCTCTCCCAACAAAAGAAAATTTGCATAAAAGGCAAATGGTACCTGATCCAATTTGTCAGATCTGTGGTCAAGCACCTAAGACAACTGAGCATCTATTCCTCCTGTGCGAATGGGCAGGAATGCTATGGTCAGCCCCTGAATTTCAAGCCGACATATCTCCAGCACGTATCACTCGCATTGACAAATGGGTTTTTGAAATCTTACCAAGAGAGCCGATTCACACTCAAAGACCCTCTTTGCTAGTCTCCTGTGGCAGATCTGGAAGACCCGAAACTTAGCGGTCTTCCAAGGAAAGACCAGCTCCATACCCAAGAGGAAGCTCAAATAGTAGCTAATCTATACAAGAAATGGACAAATAAAGGGACAAACCGAAGTAGACGGCAGCAAGCAGATCCAACAAACCCGAAGAACTAGACTTCACCTGGTCTGCAGGAGCTAAAGCTCAACATCGATGCCTCCTGGTGCGAAACGACGATGGTGGGTGCGGTTGCTGGCGTGTGCAGAAACGAAGCGGGCCTCCTCGTCGCTGGTTTTGCCAAATTGATCTCTACTTCATCGGCTTGGGTGGATGAAACCCTAGCCATGAGAGAGGCGTTGAAGTGGGTAATGGAGAGAAGACCTACGAGAACTGAACTTCAGCAGTAAGTCTTCAACACAACTGATCTGCAGGTCAACATATCATCCGATAACCTATCTGTGGTGGAATGCGTATCGGGCTGGGCTGAGCCCCCTTGGCTGGCCCAATCTACCGTAGACGATTGCAAAAGAATCTTGGCCCAGCTTAGCGGAGTTTCGGTCCTATACAAACCGAGGGAAACAAACAAAGCCGCGGATTGGGTCGCTAAAGCCTATCGAGCCAACTCTCTTCCGTCTAATTGGATTTCTTTTCCTCCTTCACCTTTAATTTCTATCTTATGTTTGGACTTTCCAACTAATGGTGCCCCTTTTGTGGGTTAGCAATGAAATCATTATCTTCCGGCAAAAAAAAAAAAAACTGACGAAATTCGAATTCCAGCAAAAAACTTCCCCTCTTTAGGATGTTTATTACATACTTTCCCAGTAATAGAAGGAACCAATGCATAGATTCCCAAACATAGAATGCATACCCTTTGAAAGATTAGAACAAATTTTCAATTAGCTATCTAATTGAAAAATATTTTTTTTATTTGATTTAGGGTGCATATCATAACCATTCTATTTCTAGAAGAACTATTTTTCTAATTTCCGACATATTTGGAATAGACTCCATTTAATAATACAATTTGATTTTTTTTATTTGGAACAAATTTTTATTTTAGAAATCGGTTTGGATCATAAATAAAAAGTTAAAAATTTCTATTTCTTTATTTCTGAGATAGAAATAAAAAATAAAAAAATCTTCTTATCTCTTGTCTTCGTTACTAGCTAGTCGCCCACCTGTGGCCATCTGTTGTCTGCCACCATTGGTCACCGTCTACCACTGTCGGCTACTGGTGGCCGCCATTAACGTCTATTGATGAGTGGTTGCCGTAGTGGTTGCCGTCCGCCGACTGTTGCCACCACCCAATAGGTAAAATTTTTATATAATTATCAAACAAATTTCTATTTCAAGAACAAAAATTTTGCGTTGTTATCAAATGTGTATTTTTGTTTAGAAACTCGTTCGAGGAATAGAAATAGAAAATTCTATTTTTGTAATAGAAATTGATTTATAAAACAGTATGGTTATCATTCATTCCCTTAATATAACATAAGACTGATTGAAAAAGAAATTAGAGAAAAGAACATATCATATAAATGTTGACTCGAAAAATGAATACATTTAGTAATAGTCTGTCCTAATTAGCAAAATAATCACTTGAATATATGATAGGATTAATGAAAAAACAAAATCCTTCAAACTAAACTCTTTTGCCATCCATCGTATGTACTATGCCAAATCATGCAACATTGGACATGAGGTTATCCATCACATTGGCATCCTCGGCAAGCAACGGATGCCGGTTTGGCCATAGTTCCCTAGAAGATTGAACTCGCTTACATCTAACTCGTCGCCATCTTGAATGACTTGTCTTGTAAGTTGTGCATAACCGCAATGATCCATCCTAATCCTGAAGCTTGCACCATCCTCCAAATATGTCGAGACCGCAACCTTCACTGCTTCCCCTACATAAACATGAAGGGATGATTTCGGGTCATGAAGTCTAATGATTGATTGAGTGTGCTAAGGAAATGCTAGGGATTTATCGTTCAAAATTGTTCAAGTAATATATCATCATTAAATAAGATTTTTTTTCAAAAAATTGGATGAGTAAGCAGGCCAATACATAGGGTTATGTCCCATGAAGTTCTTGGGGGTAATACACCTGAGCCTTATAGCTTTCAATCTGATTGCATGTTAGATGAAGCTTACCATGAGAGATGAGCAGCAAATTTTCTGAAGGGTATTTATCTGCAAGAGAATGAATGGTGTGGAGATATCTATCTCTTGCCTTTGGCTCAGTCTCTCCCCAGTGCGGCAGCTATAACAAGAAAAAAAGCAAATTCAAATGTGCATACTGATTTCTTTAAATTTTTCTCTTCTCTGTTTTTTATACTAGCAACTGTGTTCTCTAATCTCATTTCTCGATTTGGGCCTTCCCAACAATTTCTTCTACGCTTGATAAAACAGTTCAGGCGGTACGAGGCTCTCTGCATATCGATGGGAAATTTCGTTTGCCTATGAACGTGTGAAGAAGAAGGGATGATTAGGAGATGCTCATTTGGCTGTGAAAAGTAACCATCAGAATTGACAGTAGTACCCAAGAAATTGTGATGGAAGATTCTAAGCAGTTTGGGTTTGCCAAATGAGCGTTGACTCTCGGGTTATACAACGTTGTTAATAAACGCAAGATGAAATAGAACAAGGTACAGACCAGAAAATAAATAAGTAAAACAAGGTGAACTTTCCAAAGAAGCTATCTAGTAGGTTTTTCTTCATTATTAATTGTATAAAGTTATAAAGAGAGAGAGAGAGAGAGAGAGAGAGAGAGATCAAAATCGCCTACTTTTAAGAATTCTCAATTTTTTTTCTTTTCCGACGTATTCTTAGTTACTTATTTTGCAAACATTTTGTACATACTATTATTTCATCCCACGCATGTTTCAATGTTAAAATTTAATATTTTCCTATCTTGAACCATTTTCCTAAAGAGATTTGAAATCATGAAATATTTTTCTCTTCACACTTATATTAATACAATTTCTTTGTTTTGTATATTTTTATCACTATGGTCGGAGCGTGTAATAGAAACCCAATACTTTACACCATACCCATTAATAAGTAAATTTTATTGGCAAAAAAATTCCATTGCCTTGTTTGCTCATATTTCAATGCATTTTCTGCGAAATTGACAAATCGTATGGTCATGCCTTTGTTTGTGAAGGAGTTACTCGTCATCACCGTTGAGTTGCTCGTCCTTAAAAGCTTTCTCGATTGACAAATTTCGATGCTTCATAAGTGAAAGGATTTGCATGTTTGGATTTTTGAAATGTGACGAATCAAAATAGATGGTTAGAAAGTAAAAAAATTGGAGTCATTTGAAAGAGCATGTGCATGTTTAGATCTCTGAAAATTTGATAATTCAATTAAGGGGCTAGAATTGAGAGCAAATTTTTAAGATCTGGGCCTGTGCACCGGTTAGACCGATGCGGAATTGCATTCAGTTTGGGCCAACTCTCTTGTCATTTCTCTTGAAAACTCCGGGCCAACTAAGGTCGGGCCGTGCTTATCTCTTGGCATTATGCCCGACTTGCCTCGCCTTTAACAAACCTTTCATGGTTATCGGATATTCCCCTAGAAAATGCGTTACAACAATGACTAGCAAAACTATTCTAGCGACGTGACATTCCGTAAGTGGTCATTGAAATTAGTAAGCCTATACAAACAACCAAAAAGGATAAGTCACATCTCTTGGTGAACCAATTTAGTGGATATTCACTGCCCCCAAAAAAAAAATTATTGAACATTCTAACTTATTGATCGACATGGATAGAGAGTCGTCTATAGATAACATATCATTATTGATAATGGAGTTTATATATTCTTTATATACATATGGTCTCTTTCCATCTATTAGTTTAACTTAAGTGTTCAAGAAAGCAAATAAATGGAATATATCAGTTATTCTTCCTTTCTAAGGAATCCTCTAATTCTCTGGGATGGTAATAGGACAACCATATACTTTGTAGAGAGATGATACTATGTCCTAACTGATTTTGCTTTCTTTTGTGCATTTACGGTTACTTGGGGACGATTGTTCTTGATTGAGATAACTCTCAAGAAAGTTTATAATAAGTGCAGAAGACATGTTAGAAGGATAGCAATGAGTTCAAAGACTGATTTACAAAATTGATATAATAAGTGTCACGGCAGACTTTTATTGAATATCAATGATTATGGGGTACTTGTTTTAGAAGTATACTGCACTAACCTCACATTAATATTTTTTAATTTCGTAAACTAATATCGCTTTATATAAAAAAATACCATTCTCAAATCAAAACTTCTTTACATTGTTCATCTAGCTAGAAGTTTTTCCGATCGTAGTTTCTAAGAATTTACGCATAAAATAACTACACGTTTTGATTTATTTACGGTGTGTCGGTTGAAAATAATTTTTACAGTTTTAGCGTTAACCAGTGTGTGTATTGGAACATTGGTCACTCACTATAATCTAGGAAATGATTTCGCAAGACACATAGCTTCATATGGATTATGTAAAATGCTCGGATGATGTGTGAAGGCTTTTGATAAAAGAAACCAATATGCGAAATTGATTAAGTACAATGAGGGTGACTTTCCTTAGTAAATGTTTTTTAATGTATAAATCCTAAGTAAGTACCAATAAAAGGTTAAAAATTTAGGACGCGTTTGTTTTCCGGAAAAAAAATTCTTAACTTCAGTCATTCTTTCCACTTGAAACAAATGTGTTACCCAAAACCATTATTGTTACCAACAAGAATGTTTAGGTTGCGCAGGACTTGCAATACCCTCAACACCATTTGTCTACATGGTATGAGACAAAGAGAAATGTAGACATTCACGTGAGTTACCACATGTTTTGGTCTATTATCGATCATTTAGCTTCTCAGATGAAAGTCATATTTCATAATTTAATGCTAATTTGACCTAGCACGAATCATAAACATGATCACGAGGTGATACGAATTACCAATCATAAAATCGCAAATTCATTTGTGAAAAAAAGTATGGTTGGGCAGCGAAAATGGCTTAGCCAAAGTAAACGAGCCTTGTTTCTTGTACCCATACAGCCAAGGTACGACGAGTATCGCCAAATGAAGCAAAGAGATGGGAAATGCAAAGTACTTAGTGATGTATAGACCATTCAATGGTCGCTATTTGATCATATAAAATAATAGGGTAGCAATCTATTTACGCGTAACGTAACTTAATGATTTCCATAAACTAAGCTTTTACTCTATTATTGTTTCTATTAGAGAGGATTTTGATAAGGGCCCTCATTCATTAAATTGGGTATATATAATCGTTGATCATATAATTTTTGTTCATGAAATTCACCTGATCGACGGTTGAAAGTCAAACCCAAACAAAAACTTTCCCCTCTATTAGGATGTATATACCTAATTCCCCATTACCAGACAAGGCCAATACACAACTCTCTGACATAGAACACATAACATTTAGAAAAAGAGAACAATCCTTTTGATTGGTGATCTAATTCAAAACTGATTTTTAAGTTTGACTTAATGATATAAACCGATTGAAAAAGGAAATTAGATAAAAGAACATATCACATTCAATGTTGAATCATAAAAAGAATAACACATTCAGTAATCGTCTGTCCTATGAGCAAGAGGATCCTCCTACTATATGGAAGAATTAATGAAAACAAAAAATCATAAAAGCAAGCTCTTTTGCCATCCATCATATGTACTATGACAAATCGTGCAACATTTGACATGAGGTTATCCATCACATTGGCATCCTAGGCAAGCAACAGATGCCAGTTTGCCCATAGTTCCCCAGAAGCTCGAACTCGCTAGTATCTAACTTGTCGCCCTTTTGAATGACTTGTCTTGTAAGTTGTGCATATCCGCAATAATCCATCCTAATCTTGAAGCTCGCACCATCCTCCAAATGTGTCGATATCACGACCTTCACTGCCTCTCCTACATAAACGTGAAGGGATGATTCCAGTATGAGAAGCCTAATGATTGATTGAGTGTGCTAAGGAAATACTAAGAACTTATCATTCCAAATTGTTCAAGTAATATATCATCATTGAATAAGATCCTTTTCAAAAAAAAAAAAAAAAATTGATGTGTAAGCAGGCCAAATACTTTTCAATCTGATTGCATGTTAGTTGAAGCTTACCATGAGTAATGAGCAGCAAATTTTCTGAAGGGTAGCTATCTGCAAGAGAACGAAAAGTGTGGAGATATCTATCTCTTGCTTTTGTCTCAGTCTCTCCCCAGTGCGGCAGCTATAAAAAAAATCAAATTTACATTAGTTTACTATGTCTGTCCACAAGAGAGAAAGGAAACCCACTATTTACCAGACAAGGTTAGGGATATCTCAAGTTAGGTAAAACATCCATAAAATTTTGTCTTTTCCCTTCTCGTCTTAATGCTTAAGAAAGCAATAAAACGAAATTCTCGAGCATGAATTAAGCGAGAAACGAAGACCAAAAGTCATGGAAACGGTCAAAAAATTTGTCCATTAGTGCTGTTTGACCTAGTCCTATGGCAAAAAAAATTAAAGTGGATGAAATTAGCAAGTAGTTATAGTTATAATTAGGTGTTGCAAAGTCTAATCTCATAAAATGAATTGATGGTTTTTTGTATTTTTCTTATTTTTGGGGATTCAAACATGAATAATTTATTGTACCTCATTGAACACTGGCTTTACTGTACGATCCAAAATGTTTGATGGAATCAAGGCTTCGATCTCAGGAATATTGAACCCCCAATCCGCATGGTCCACAGGATTAGGATGAGGGTATTTGATTGCCATATCGTTGAACAGCTCACCCAATCCATACTCTATAGATACCTACAAAAAGAGAATGTGTTAAGACATTATAAACATAGTTTTAAGGACTAAAAACCTAGACGCCATTAATAAATGCAGACAGGAGCAAACAATTTCAGATGATTGTGACAAAAAGAAAGATGTACCTTGACTTTCGATGGGTCGATGCCATTTTCGCCCGTCACTACATTGGGGTCCTCGCCGGGGGTCGAGAGACCGGCAATCAATCCAAGAGCGGTGTCGACGCACCTCCGGAATGGAGACACCACAATCCGGTGGATCGGGAACCCGAGCTGGGAGGGGAGTTGCTTGGCCGTCTCGCGCGCCCTGGCCCACCCGACCTCGGCCAGTGGCGGGTCCCACCGCCTTGGGGCGGTGGCCGGCCACGACCGGTCGACACTGTCGAGGCGGTCACCATGGCGCATGACGACAAGGTGCTGTCGGTGGTGGGGGAGATGGTGGTGGTGAGGTTGCTCGAGCCTCGTGGTGGCCATGGTCACAGCAGGAAAAACGGTGAGGGAATGAGGGGAGGAACGCTGTTAGAGAGAGATTGGGAGTTCTCAGCACAAATTTTTGTTTCTCGATTGTGGGACGAGAGATCAGTACATGTACAAAGAGGGAGACCGTGTTCTCCGATACGGGCTTCCGTAACGAGTTCTTCTACGCCGAGGCAATAAGCTCACGCGGCCTGAGCCTCGCTTCTCGGCTTATCGTTGGGAAGTTTCCCATGCGGTGCGAACGCATGAAGAACGGATGATGAGGGGACGCTGTTTCGGCTGTGAACGGCAACCCGTAAAATCAACAGTAGTACCCAGGAAACTGCAGTGGAGGATTCGTGGAAAATGAGAGGTGACGGTACCGTTACTCTTGGACGGATCCGGATCCCGATCGATCTGCGATATGAGGAACACGAGATTTGTACGTCCTTGTTCTACTACCAATACCCTCAAACTTGATATGTGTTTTCTTTAGTGATAGGGTTTGAATTAGACGACGTTTTATTTCGTTTCGTATGTTATCGACATCTTCCATCAAGACCGTTATGGTAACATATTAACGGACAAATATCACGTAATAGATGTGGGTGATAAATAAGGTAATAAATCGGAACTAATTGGAAATACAATATTTGGATCATATTTAGAATAATATAATAAATATATTATAATAATGTCTCCACTATAAAACATTTTTTTGCACTGATAATCGTGAAAGAAAATTTTCACCGTTCAGCAAAATCAGTACAAATGTCAAAATTAAAACTCGAACACTTAATCTACGCATCTATAAATTTTGCTCGATTCATGGCAATCCAAATTAACTCAAATATCAAAATCATGATCATCTCATCATTAACCAAAAGTGAAACTTATTATAAAATTCAAGCTCCATTCATTTCGTAAAAAATGAATAATTTGGAAACCATTTTCCAAATAGATGATCGTTCATATTACTCAAAAATGAGTAAATGATAAATATTTTCATCATTCATGAAAATATTTAGACATAAATTGTTATCGAGAATAAAAATATTTTTTATTGACTAATTATTTTAAGTAATGCAAGTGATCATTTTTTGAGATCATTTATTTTCTACAAAATAAATAGACTATTAAAGTACATTGAATTTCTTTGATTAAAATTTTTTATCTCATTGTCTTTATTTTTATTTTTTTCATACAACACGACTTTTTGACCATGCTCACCAACTTTCAAATTTTTTCACTTGTTTGGTAATTATCTAAAATCTCATTGCTGAAAATGTTTTCGTGATTGCACCGCAAAAGAATTTACTTCTAAATTTTAGTACTTATTCAAATTATTAGAAAAGTTCACGAGCAACAAGTAAATTTCCTTCTTGTTGATTTCATTTTCGTTTAAAAAAAATAATTATTGATGAAAATCTGAAAATTTTCTACTAAGATTTAGTCTCCAAAAATTTGTTCCGCGTTATGGTTCCGGTTGACCATTATCATTGAATGGCAATATGTGGTCCACGAAAGGCTTTCCATAGTAACGTCCGTTGCTGACAATGTAGAATGAAATAAAACAAGGTGAACATAACAAAGACGCTATCTAGCATGTTCTTCTTCCTAATTAATTGTATAAAGTAAATATAATAAAAATAAACTCCTTTTTTGAAGGGATTTCAATTGTTTTGTTTTCCTTTTCTGACATATGCTTCATACCTATTTTGCTAGCATTTTGCGCATATTTCCATTTTAACCCACACATGTTTCCATGTTATAATTTTGATGTTTTTCTATCTTGAACAACTTCTCTGAAAAAAAAAAATTAATATCTTGCAATATTTTTCTCTTCCCGCATATATTTGTACAATTTCTTTGTTCTATATATTGTTATCACTAATTTCCTTAAATTATTCAAGAGCCTCCGCCCTTGCCTTTGCACCTTTTGTGTGTGTGTGTGTGTTTTTTTAAAAATATTTTTGTTTTATTTAATTAAGCTTATTGTTAAAAAAATAGATTTAAATCCAAAATGATGTTGTTTTAGCCTAGTGATTCATGTTTTGACCACGTCATCGTCATGTCGGAGAGAAAAAAACAAAACAAAAAGCCACGCCAACATTTCCCGTTAGTCTAAATGATCAGATTAACGGAATGATTTGATTGTATCATTTTGATAAGTTTTGGAACTTGATTGGACTTTTTGTAAGTTTTAAGATTTAATTACACTTTTATGACAAATTTTAAAACTTCCAGTACACATATCCTAATTTTCTATTAAAATTAATTTTCCAAATTTGTTCCGTGTTATAGTGCCGGTTGACCATTAGCATTGGATGGCAATTTGTGGTCCACAAGGCGCTTTCCCATAGTAACGTCCGTTGCTAATAATGCACAATGAAATAAAACAAGGTGAACATAACAAAGAAGGTATCTAGCATGTTCTTCTTCCTTATTAATTATGAAAAAAAATCTTCGTTTTTATAGGGATTTCAATTGTTTTTTTTTTCTTTTCTGACTTATGCTTAATACCTATTTTGCAAACGTTTAGCGCATATTTCCATTTTATCCCACACATGTTTCCATGTTAAAATTTTGATATTTTTCTATCTTGAGCAACTTTTCTTAAAAAAATTAATATCTTGCAATATTTGTCTCTTCCCACAAATATTTATACCATTTCTTTGTTCCATATATTGTTATCACTAATTTCTTTAAATTACTCAATATATTTAATTATTTCTTGACAAAGTGATTTTGCTTAATGATTTGAATGTCAAGTTCTTGGACATGCGTGTACTCATTTGCTAGTATAAAAAACAGAGAACCTCCTACTATAAAGAAGTGATGATCTTTTTCCCCCTTCCTCGATATATATTTTCTTATTTTATTAAGAGTTCAATGATGCGTAAATTATACTTCTATTTTCTCTCTTGAGTATTTGGGATAATCGAAAAGGTTCTAAAAGTCGCATCCATCCGTGATTTTAATTCCAAAACTTTCTTTTGCTCATTTAAATCCAAGAACTGGTCGTCGTACTTTGAATTAGCCATTCCATTAGATCCGTCGACTTGTATTCTATCCCATCCACGAGAAAGGGACTCGTGATGCAGCAGGTACCGCTCCCTTCGTCTGCGTGTTTTGGCTGGTGGCCCGGTGCTATGACTAATCGGGCAATTATGACAAGGTCTTTCGTATATCATAATCATTGATCATAAGAACCCTATTCATGAAATTCACCGGATCCACGGCTGAAAATCAAATCTAGGCAAAATATTACCCCTCTTTTAGGACGTATATACATTAGTTCCCAGTACTAGAAAAGACCAATATTCAACTCCTGACATAGAACATATACCCTTTAGAAAACCAGAACAATGTTTTTGATTGGCGATCTAATTCAAAACTGATTTTTCAGTTGACTTAATAATATAAAACCGATAAAAAAATTAAAGAAAAGACCATATCACATTCAATGTTGAATCATAAAAAGAATAACACATTCAATCATTGTCTGTCCTAATTAGCAAAGAATCCACCTAATATATAAAAGAATTTACAAAAAAAAAAAATCATAAAAGCAAGCTCTTTTGCCATCCATCATATATACTATGGCAAATCACGCAGCATTCCACACGAGGCTATCGATCAATTCGGCATCCTCAGCAAGCAGCGTATGCCGGTTTGGCCATAGTTCCCCAAAAGCTCGAATTCACCGGCATCTAACTCATCGCCATTTTGAATGAGTTGTCTAGTTAGTTGTGCATATCCACAGTAATCCATCCTAATCTTGAAGCTCGCACCATCCTCCAAATGTGTCGAGACCGTGACCTTCACTGCTTCCCCTGCATAAACGTGAAGGGATGATTTTGGTACGTGAAGCCTAATGATTGATCGAGTGTGCTAAGGAAATACTAAGAACTTATCATTGGAAATTGTTCAAGTAATAAATCATCATTGAATAAGATATTATGTGGCATGAAGTTGCTGGGGTAATGCACCTGAGCTTTATAGCTTTCAATCCGATTGCATAGTAGTTGAAACTTACCGTGAGTGATGAGCAGCAAATTTTCCGAAGGGTATCTATCGGCAAGAGAATGAATAGTGTGGAGATATCTATCTCTTGCCTTTGGCTCAGACTCTCCCCAGTGCGGCAGCTATAAAAAAAAAAATCAAATTCAAATCAGTTCATTATATGCGTCCGCGAAAGAAAAAGAAGCCCATTATTTATTAGACAAGGGTAGGGATCTCTCAAGTTAGGTAAAACGCTTATAAAAGTTTGATCTTTTCCCTTCTCGTCTTTATGCTTGAGAAAACAATACGAAATTCTCGAACATAAATTAAGCAAGAAACGAAGACCAAAAGTCATGCAAACGGTCAAAAAATTTGTCCATTAGTCCTGCTTGACCTAGTCCTATGGCAAGAAATTTTAAGGTGGAAGAGTTTAGCAAGTGGATCTCATTATAATTCAGTGTCATAAAGTCTAATCCCATAAACTGAACATGAAAAATCTTTTGTACCTCATTAAACACTGATTTGACTGTACGATCCAAAGTGTCTTTTGGAATCAGAGCTTCAATCTCGGGATTATTGAATTCCCAATCCGCGTGATCCACGGGATTAGGAGGAGGATATTTGATTGCCACGTCGTTGAACAGCTCACTCAATCCATACTCTATAGATACCTGCAAAAAGAGAATGTCTTAAGATATTATTATAAACAAAATTTTAAGGACTGGAAACCTAGGCGCCATTAATAAATGCAGACACGAGCAAACAATTTCAAATGAACGTGAAAGAGAGACCGATGTACCTTGACTTTCGATGGGTCGATGCCGTTGTCACTTGTCACTGCATTGGGGTCCTCGCCTGGGGCCGAGAGACCGGCAATCAATCCAAGGGCGGTGTCGACGCACCTCCGGAATGGAGACACCACAATCCGGTGGATCGGGAACCCGAGCTGGTTGGGGAGTTGCTTGGCCGTCTCTCGCGTCCTGGCCCAACCGACCTCGGCCAAAGGTGGGGTCCCACCGCTTGGGGGCCGTGGCCGGCCAGGACGGGTCGACGCTGTCAAGGCGGTCGCCATGGCGCATGACGACAATGTGCTGTTGATGGTGGTGAGGTTGATCAAGTCTCGTGGCGGCCATGTCCACGGCAGAAAAAAACGGTGAGGGAACGAGAGAGGAACTTAGTCAGAGAGAGAATGAGAGATTGGGAGTTCTCAGCACAAATTTTGTGTCTTGGTTGCAGGACAAGCAAAGATCTGTGTAAGTGTGTATATATACAAAGAGGGATACCGTGTTCTCTCGATCTGGGCTTTCCTAACAAGTTCTTCCACGCGCAGATAAAAAAAGCTTACGCGGCTGAGGCTCTCTGCATATCGATGGGAAATTTCCTATGCGCTATGAACGCGCGAAGAAGGGATGATGAGGAGATGCTCCTTCGGCCCGGAGAAGTAACCAGTAGAATTGACGGTAGTACCCAAGAAACTGTAGTGGAAGATTCATGGCAAATGAGAGGGAGACGGGGACTTACGGTGCTCCCCCACCACAATAAAAAAAGAAAGAAATGAAAAAAAAAAAGCACTTATTAAAACCATCATCAATATATTATATCTCTACATTCAATGTAAAAAGGAACGGTCCAAACATTTTTTTTTATTACAGGACAAAATAGATGTAAGATTTCTGCTCGCCGCATCTCCACTATAAAACATTTTTCACGCTGGTAATTGTGAAAGAAATTATTCATCGTTTAGCAAAATGAGTACAATTATCAAAATTAAACTCGAATACTACTTTATGCAAATTAAAGCATAAATAAACTCTACTTGAGTCATGGCAATCCAAAATTAACTCAAAATCAAAATTTGATTGTCTCATGACTAATTGAAAGTGAAATTAAATTTAAAATTTAGGTTTTGTTTGTTTTGCAAAAAATAGTTTGAAAAATATTCCAAATAATGATCGTTTATATTACTCACACAAATGAATTAACAATAAATATTTTCATCATCCACAAAGATGTTTAGATATAAATCATTATATTTGATAAGATTACTTTTTTATTGATTAATTATTTCAAGTAATATAAGTGATCATTTTTTGGAAAATATTTTTCAAATGATTCATTTTTCATAAAACAGACAAAGCCATAAAGTACATAAAAATTCTTTGATTAAAATTTTTTCCCTCATTGTTTTTTTTTTTTTTACAACTTCACTTTTTAACCATGCTACCCAACTTTCAAATTTTTTCACTTTTTTGGTAATTATTTTAAATCTCATTTAATTAGGTAAAATGCATGTGTGGGTTGCTAATTTGATTTTCATTGTATCTAGAATTGGTGAAAATGTTTTCAAGATCCTTTTTGGTAGTTTCATTTTCGTTATAGAAAAAATAATTATTGACTAAAATCCGACAATTTTCTATTAAGATTTATTTTCCAAATTTGTTGCGCGTTATAGTTACGGTTGACCATTATCATTGAATGGCAATTTGTGGTCCACAAGGCGCTTTCCCATAGTAACGTCCGTTGCTAATAATGTACAATGAAATTAAACAAGGTGAACAAAACAAAGAAGCTATCTAGCATGTTCTTCCTTATTAATTGTATAAAGTAAAAAAATATATATATCTTTTTTTTTTAAGGGATTTCAATTTTTTTCTTTTCTGACATACGCTTAATACCTATTTTGCAAACATTTTGCGCATATTTCCATTTTATCCCACACATGTTTCCACGTTAAAATTTTGATATTTTTCTATCTTGAACAACTTTTCTAAAAAAATTTAATATCTTGCAATATTTTTCTCTTCCCACATATATTTATACAATTTCTTTGTCCTATATATTGTTATCAATAATTTCTTCAAATTATTCAACAAATACAAATATACAAAGTGATTTTGCTTAATGATTTGAATGGCAATTTCTTGCACATGCGTGTACACATTTACTAGTATAAAAAGCAAAAAACCTCCTATTTTATAAGGATGTCACAATCCTTTTTCCCCCTTCCTCGATATATCGTTTCTTAGTTTATTAAGAATTCAATGATGCGTGAATTAAACTTCTATTTTCTCCCTTGAGTATTTGGGATAATGACAAAAGTTCTAAAGTTGCATCCATCTGTGATTTTAGTTCCAAAACTTTCTTTTGCTCATTTAAATCTAACAACTTGTCCATTCCATTACCTCCGTTAACTTTTGAAGAAAAAAAAAAAACATAAGCTGGCTTCTTCCTTTTATTTTGTATTCTATCCCATCCAGGAGGGAGGGGGTCGTGAAGGACAATGAGGCAGGTGCCGCTCCCTTCGTCGCCGGTGAGGATCGGGGACCTTTGCTGGTGGCCCGGTGTGGCGTCGTGCCCATCAATCAAGTGCCCCTGCCCTCGCCTCCTCAAACAAGGGTGGTGGCCCCTAGGGGTGTCAAAAACCGAACCGAACCGAAAATTCGGTTTGTTCGGTTCGGTTCTCATTAAAAACCGAAATTTTTTTTATCGGTTCGGTTTTTATTGGTTAACCGAACCGAACCAATAAACCGATAAGAGTTTATTTCTTGGAAACGAAAAATATATACAACATAAAAAAAATAAAAAATAAAAACAAATGCAAAAACCGAAAACTAAAAGCTGAAAACCAAAAACCGAAAAACCGAACCGTTGACACCCCTAGTGGCCCCTTCCCGGCCACCAGCAAGGGCTCATTGCTCGCCCTTCGCCCTCGATGAGGGTTCCTAAATCTTACTAGCACCAAAAGGTTTTCTCTCTGTTCTCTGATTTTGTTTTCTCTTTTTTTGAGTTTTATTCATTGTTCTAATTATTTTTATATTTGCCTATTTGGTGCCGCACGGATACCATTCATACAAAAAATAAAAGGAAAATAAATACAAAAGTGCCGCATGGATTTCTGTCCAATAAAAATCACAGAATTAAGGACCAAAAGAAGCTTTAGGACTATTGTGATGAACTGACACAAGTTTTAGGGTCATTACCCTATCTATCTGAATCTATTCTATTTTACAAATAAACTTAACAAAAAGAAGTCTGATCCTAAATTATTTTTCTTTTCCACAAGAAATTATCTAACTATCAATTTTTTACATTCGTGCAACATGTGTGCGCACTTTTGCTAGGTATAAAAGTACTTGATTACTTAGCCCCTAAGAAAAGGCAGAAACGAGGCTCTCTCTTTCATTTGAGAATATTTATATAACTGAAGCCTTTACATTAGACGATAATGGACTAATCACAATGGACACTTCACCATCGAGTTCCATTTGGACATCAATTTGCGAGACATATACATAGATATAGTCGACCACATTGCATTAAACAAATTAATCTGGTGTGCAATAAAAAGAAAAAAGAAAAGAAAATGAGAAAAGTAATAAAATAAAAACAACATCGGAACATGTCTCCCGACCACACTTTCTCTTGTTTCCCTTTACCAGATCTTTCTCTCGCTCGTCGTTAAAAGCTTTCTTGATTAACAAATTACTATGCTTCATCGATGAAAGAATTTGCATGTTTAGATTTTCAAAATGTAATGATTCAAATTAGACGGTTAGAAAGTAAAAAAATTAGATTCATTTCATGATGCGTTCATTTCATTAAAAATGAAAAATGAGTGATTCGAAAAACATTTTTCAAAAAATAATTGCTAATGTTGTTTAAAAAATTAATCGATGGAAAATATTTTTATCATCAATAATAGTCTATGCCTAGCTATTTTCGTGGGTAATGAAAAGATTTTCCATGCATTTATATTGTAAACAATATAAGCGATTATGTTTCGAATTTTTTTTTCCAAATCACTCACTTTTTGGGAAACAAATGCAATATTAAAAGGATTAGAATCGAGAGAAAATTTTAAAATTTGGGCTACTGCACCGGTTAGACCGAACCGGAATGTAATTCGGTTTGGGCTAACTCTCTTGTTGTCTGGACATGGACTTCCTTAATTTCAGTTTGGGCCAACTCTTATGTTCTCCGGCCCAACTATAGTCGGGCCGGGCTCATCTTTCTACATAATGCTTGACTTGCGTGGCCCTTAACAACACCTTCATAATGTTGGGATATCCCCCCGGAAAAATGTGCTGCAGCAATGACTAACAAAACGATTCTAGCGAGGTCACATTTCGTAAGTAGTTATTGAAATTAGTAGGCCTATTCCAACAATCGATAAAGACCCATCGCATCTCTTGGTGAACGAATTTAAGAGATGTTCGGACTTATCAATCTACATGGAGAGAGTCATCTATAGACAACGTATCATATTGGTCAATTTCCCCTATATGCCTACTAAGTTCTATTACTAATGACTCACATTGTAAATGTACTAGATGGGCTATATAAAAAGTGAAATCCTTTAGCTAGGGAAAGAAGCACTGAAATGTAAGATCAAAGTGCGAGTGATAAGATAAAATCCTAAGGCTATGAAAAAAATTTAAAAAAATTTACACCATACAATATAAAACACTTTTACGTCAGATCATTCATCCCAATTTTCGCTCACATCTTGTCTGATTCCTGAGATTATGTTTAGATTTACTTACATAAGATGGGCTTTTAGTCATAGAAACAAAAGAGAAATTATCACAAAAATTTTAAACCTATTGCGCTTATGCCAATTCAGTCTTAAAACTTTTAATTTGATTAATTTAGTCCTAAACAGTTTGACGATTTGTCAATTTAGTTCTAAGATTTTTGATGATTTTTTTGCTAATTTTGACTGGAAAACGTTGAAGTAGCAATCTAGTTAGCTTTGTCCATTCTACACTACACAACTGGTGCTGACGTGAATAATTTTTGCTTTTTTTGTTTTATGATTTTTTTTCCTTTTCCTTTTTTTTTTTTCCATGGTCATCGACCATAGGCAAGGGCCTTGTTGTTGACCTCGCTAGCAACTAGTTGAAAACAAAAGGACAAGGAAAAAAAAAAAAAGGAAAAGAAAATTAAAAATGTTTAAAAAATAAAAAATATGTATGAAAATTGTCCATATCAGCGAATCGTATGACGTACAACAACTAATGCTGACAAGACCGCCATATCAGCATTTTCTAAAGAACTAAACTAGTAAATTGTCAAAAGATTTATGTGACAAATCATTAAAACGTTTATGATTAAATTGATAAATTGTAAAAAAAAATGTTTATGACTAAATTGGCCATATAAAAAGGTTTGGGACTTAATTGACGCAAGAACAATAAGTTTAAGACTTCTTTTGTAATTTTCCCCAAAAACAAACACCAAAGGAGAGAGAGAAAAAAAAACATTCCAGAATGCAAATAAATGAATGTTTTAACCAGTCTTTCTTCCTCAGGAATCCTCTAATTCTCTAGGATGGCAATAAGAGATGGAGAGCGTCGCTGCTTGATCAACTATGTTGTTATAAAGAGAAGATGTCAATGTCCTAACTGATTTTAGTTCCTTTCGTGCATTATGCGGTTACTTGGAGACATAACTTTTGACCTAAACATTTGACACAACTCTTGTCGATTGCGATAGGTCACGAGAAAGAACATACTAAGTGCCATTTCTAGCACAGAAGACGTGTTAAAACGACAACAATGAGTTAGGACAAATTTACAAAATTGATATACCAAGCTTTGTGGTTGATTTTTGTTGGATATCAATATATTTTGGGCAACTTGCTTTAAAAGCCATCGTTTAGTTTATACATTTTGCAACCTACCCTTGCTTTATGTTACAAACCATTCTCAAGATTAAAACACTCCTCTAAATCGTATTTGCAATCATCGTACTTATTCATTTTCATTGAAACAAATGGAATGCAAAAAAATATTTACTTTAACTGTAATTGTTCTTATCACTTTAGACAAATATGTTAACTGAAGATATTTTTATTGTCAACAAAAATGTTTAGGCTTTGCAAGGCTGGGAATACCCTCAACACCATTCTTTTACGGGGTACAAGACATAGAAAAAAAAATCTAGATGTTCACGTGTGATTATAGCATGTTTTGGTCATTATCAATGATTTACCTTTTTGAATAAAGGTTATATTTCACGTTTTAATGGTAACCTGATGCGGCACAAATTATTAATACGATTATGATACTATCACATGAATTACTAAACCCTAGAAAGACCGGTGGGCAAGCATAAAACAATTATGTGTCACATTCATGGTTATACACATCGCATAAGAAGTAAGAAGTATGGTTGGATGAGAAATATGCGAATTGAAGATACTTCTCATCTTGAAGTCCTACATTGGAATTTCGCCAATGGTTTGACTCAACTCGAATCAGAGTTGGCGTCGCCTCGTTTCTTGTGTGCATAAACAACCAAAGTACCACAAGTAATCCCGTAAAAAGAAAAGGTAATCGGATGGAAAAGCCAAAGTACCTGCCCCAAAAGCGAGTCGTGCTTGCGAGATAGACCCATTATTTTACGTTGCGTGCGTGCTTGGGCATTAGATGTTCCTAATGGTTAGGGTTTTGGATTTTAATTGCAATTATTGCGGTCGCTTTTCTCCATTTTTTCCCTTCTTTTCCTGATGGGTAGTTTCCGAGAAGGATCTTCGGTGGAACTTGAGAGTGGAAAACGCCAAGTTGGAGTCTTAGGAGGGTACAAAATGTCGGGCTCCTCGATAGGACAAGGCATCGGCGGTTACTAGTTGGACGATCCCTTGTCACCTTCCCGCACACGCTACGGACGCTCGAACATCGTGCCCCCTTCTCGTTGCACATGTTATCACCGGTTAAAAGAATTCATCGAAAACCAAAGAGGGAGCAAGATAGAAGATAATTTATTTTAGGTGAAACCGATCAACCTCTATTGTTTAATTAGGTTGACTCCCTCTGTCATCCTCCCACACGAGATGCTCGAACATTGGTTAGGATTCGTGCTGCCGAGAGCGAGCAAGAAGGAAGATAATCCATTTCAGGTGAGACCGATTGATCTCGCTTGTTTAATTAGGTTGACTCTTCATGCAAATTATGTCATTTAGCATATGATATATGCGGGCGTTTTGAGAATGCAGGCGCCGTGCTCCTTGGGGTTTATAATGGCATCTTGGTGATGATGGTGATCTTCTTTGTCACTATGGAAATGTTTAGACTTCTTTGAAAGGATGAAAACGTGTGCAAATTCGAAGAGACCTTGTGCGTCGAAATTTATGAATTTGCAAAGATTCGAGGCATCTGCTATCAAATAAAATTCAACATTCAAGCATGAAAAGAACAAATGTTGCTGAACTTATAATAGGTTAACACTAGATTACCTCAACTGACGTTAAATGAGTTCATATTTGTAGTCTTTTCTAGGTGCTAGGAATACAGAAAAGAGTTGATTCTCAAACATTAGAAGCTCGCGAAAGTTTATTGTATCCGATGAAATTAACACAGTGAAATCCATAATCTAACCGAGCAGAACCGTAACCAAGGATGGGGGCCAGGATCAACGAACTTTACGAACTCTTTCACAAGTGGGGTTGTTATTAGTCCTATCCAGTCCGACGGACGAGATAGAATCACAACTCTTTATTCATAAAAATTCCATATTTCCGTAACCATACACAAATGTGTGTTGATTGCTATATGATGGAACATAAAGCGGAACCCTAAAATCCCTTTTCTCCTCTCAATTCCTCATTCTCAATCGAACAGGATGGAGGTGTAGTGTTGAGAAATTGGCCCTCATATCCAAGAGGGTGAAAAAAGGTCACTCCTCTAATATGCGCCTCTTCGCTTCTCACTCGATGCACGGGATGACAGCTATGAATATTGAGCAACAACGAGGCGATAAATGGACAAAAAAGTAGCAATTGAAGCAAATTGTGTCAAATCCTTGAGAAATTGGTTCTCATGGTTACTTGTAGCAAGTTCAAATCCTCACATTTAAACATCGTCACTTTTCACGAGGCATAGAATATGTTAGAATACTTTAAATATTAAACTAATAATTAATCTAACAATTTATGCTTTTGAATTTTACTTTTTAATATGATATCGGAGTCAGCTACTCTTTTCATAAATACGTCTACACCCATTAGTCAAATTCCACATACTACTTGTAATCTGATTTGCACATGAGAAGGAGTGTTGAATTATCTCATATCGCTTAATAGTGAGGTTTTTATGCTTTTTAAACATATGCGGTTTCCATCTACCCATTAACTTAAAAATTTTAGAATAGTTGTTGATAGTCAAAAAAATGTCGCAAAAAAGATCGGGATTTTACTGAATTTTAACCGGGGCTAGTACGACTATCCCCTAGGAAAAAGTAAAAAGAGAAAAAGTCAGTGGCTTTTTTATCATTTTATTTATTTATTATGGGATTATTTATGTTGATATGGAAAACATGCCAATTTTTATTACTTTTCTAGTAGCATCTTCGCTTTTTCATCATTGCCATCTTTTCTGTAATCATCTAATATATTATGAAGGATTAACCCACAAAATGTATGCCAGCTTTAGGCATCCAAACCCTTTTCTTTCCTTTTCTTTCTCATACTCCTCCTCCTCTTCATCCTCGCCTTTGCTTCCCGTAGAGTCTTCCAATTCAGCTCAACATGCCAACACCCGCCGATCGCCCAAAGACGTGGGAAGGTAATAAAGAAAAGCAGCTCAATTTTTCCCCATCTTGAGAATTAAGTTTAGTAATAAGCTCAAGACAAAGAAAAGGACCCAAAAATGAAAAAGCAAAGCAAAGCAAAGCCCATATAAAGCTAATCCGAGAACAACTTGCACACATGCCTATATGTGTGATTTGATTCCCTTATCTGCAAAATTACCATAGCCAACCAATAATTCTCAGCAAAGCCTTGTACTTTGAGAAAGACCCCGGAGAATAAATGTGCAAAAGGGCAAAAAGAAGAAATAAAATACCAAAAAAAAAATAGAAAAATAGAAAGAATTAGAAAAAAGGAGGTTGATTATCATGCGGTTGACTCACTTGGCCAGAAACGTGATTGGACCCCAACTCGATGTTGAATTGGATCGGGCCCCACTCATGTGGCCATGTGTTACCATCTCGCAAAGGTCTCTCTCTCTCTCTCTCTCTCTCTCTCTCTCTATCTATCTACCTTAGGCGGTTCTAGATCCACCGTAGCGCCGTCAAGATTGTCGCAAATCATGGATCAGCATGTGTTAGAACAACCCAGATGAAAATAAAAGGAGAAAAAGAATTAAATCGAGATCTACTTCAATGAATATTTTAAATCGACGGCCAGTAGGCATTCTTGCTAAATAAAGTATTCGGACGAAGGAGGCGAAAAACGACTCGCGACTGGTGACTCACTTGTCTTTTACGTCGACTCGCTTTGTCTTCTTCCCGACAGTGGCCGAAGCCCTCCACGTGGGAACTTCCTCATTGGTTTTTCCTTCCGAAGACCCTACCCTTCCTTCTCTTGCCCAACTTCGTTTGTAACGTGTTTTTTTTCCCAGGTCGTGTGTTTCACAACGAACTATCTTCTCGTCTGTTGTCTACTGCCCATCTGTTGGGCATTGAACCAGCTAGATATCAAGAGCCGGGTGGTTGCTAGAGTCAATTGGACCAATTGAAAGTTGTTATCGTGCCGCCCAGGAATGGCCATGATTCCAAGATAGAACTTGGAACTTGAGATTGAATTGGTAGGAATCTATTCAATTCGAGGTTTCAAAGTATGTAGGGTAAGTTCCGGATTCCAAAAATTGGAAAACATGTTTCAACGAGTAGATTTCAGATTTTAGGTAAATGGAACTTGTAATCTAAAACAAGTTTTTTTTTTCTTGGTCTATGTATTCACTCGATCTTGTGGCATTACATGACGAACAATGATAAGTATATAATTTATAACCATTAGTCTAAGCTTTTATTTTATGACTAAGACTTTTCATTTGTCAATGTTTAATATGTCTAAATATAAGTTGTAATTAATGAATTATAACAACAAGCGGTAGTCATTCACTACAATAATTCAATTAATAATATAAGTGGAATATGCGTAGACCTTGAAACCCGACTTTGGGGTAGGTTTAATATGATTCTATGAGACCACTTCCAACAGTTCTAAAAGCTTAAATTGTTAAATGAATGTGTAGTTTATTATTTAAATATTCTAACTCTCCTCTTTACACTTAATCTAGTCTTTTGCCTAATACTAAGCATGAAAATTTAATAAGGAAGGCAAATGGAGCCTAGAAAGATTCGAACTTGGGACCTTCAACTTTGATACCAAGTAAGATTTGTTGGATCACTACTAACTATTTTAAAAACTTAAATTATTAGATGAATGTGTGGTTTAAATTTTCTAAAGTATGCGGGTGAGTTTCGATTTAAAAAATAAAGAACCTACTCCAACAAGTAGGTTTCAAATTCTAAAAAAATGAGGAACACATTCAAACGGATAGGTTCTAGGTTTCAGATGGAACCTACACAAAATCTTGAACCGCTCACCCTTACTCTTGCCGCCTTCGATCCGTTGAGAGCCCATGCTCTCTCTAGGTTTGCGGGTCACCTAAGTTTGTTACCGTCCTTTGATTTCATGTGCTCGCGCAATTCTGGGTCTCCTGATGCTTGATTACGGTCCCATACGAGTCGAGAATTTCGCTTTCCTTCCCATATGGAGGAAACGATCATCAATTTATCTTTATTTCCTTCTTGAAAATGTGATTTCATGAAGAAAACATGTCGAGAAAATTATGGGGTCAAAACGTGGGATGCTTGATTTTGGTGCTTTGGTGTGCGGATTGGCGGCATGTGCATGCGTCCTTTGAACGGGGGATATGAAAATGAAACTACAGAAGAAAAAAAAGGTTTCCTTTTTCTTTTTTCCTTTTTTTTTTGGTAAATTTCAAAAAGATAAAGAAATCGATTTAATTAGATGTTGCGTATCCGACAACAGGCTCGAATGGAGGACCCATTTAATGCTGAAAAGATCGATATCACATGAAAATCATGGACCCGTTTCGGCCTACCGTTTTTCTTCTGATAATTTCTTCTTAATTGATTGGCATGTGGTTTATGAAGCTCGTTCCTGAGGAACTTAATCAAACATGACGCATCAAATTGGAAGGACAATTGGCACAACATGCGTCTAGCAGATCCCCTCCGTTTAATTAACCTCAGCTTAGTGCGGGTTATGTATCCCTTCTGAAATCGAGCGTGTTCAAATTAGGTTTTGTGCGTGGTCATGCGTAAACCCATTTGGCCCTAGCATCCAATAAGTACTGATTGAAAACGAAATTGGAAAATATTGTCCAATTAATCCTAAAACTATTGTCAAAATGTCAATTCAATCATATGTCTTCCAAATTAATTTAGTCCTCAATTTTTGTGCAAGATTCCAATATAGTCATTTCTTTCGGTCAATTTTCGTGAATATAGATGACGTGGCCATATGCCACATAGGACGATGATTACTAGACTGCCATGAATGCTATCTCCAACGAAAATTGGCTAGAAAGAAGGATTATATTGGAATTCCATACAGAGGTTTGCGACTAAAGTGATAAAATTGAAAAATTGAACTAAATTGACATATATATCATAGGTTTAGGATTGATTAGGTCATTTCACTCAAAAAATTGTAAATAGATTATATCAAGCTACAAAATGACCTTAAATGCCGATCTGTCTCAAATTCGATCAGAGACAGATTATCGCCAAGAGATGGGAAGATCCGTGCGAGACTTCGATTGCATCCGAAATTGGGGAGTTTGTCATGGAGGCTTGAAAAAAGGGACCACCCAATGTACCCAAGTGCACTTACACGCGAAAAGAGCAAAGTATCTTAAAGGATTCAAACTAGGGACAATGCATTGACACTAGAAAAGGCCAAAGCCAAGTAACAAATTGCATGCAAGTAAAAAAGCATATTGCATCATTGCCAAGGCCAAAGGCAAGGGGCAAATGCATGCTATTCATTGCCCATATGGGAAACAAAATAGCTGATGACCGAGTATCATGAGATCTCTCCTTCCTCCCCTCCTTCCCATATTAATGCCATTGGGCCCCACCCCTCTTTTATGTCCTTTTCCTTTTTTTTTTCTCTCCTTCCTCTTTAATTTCCTTTTCTCCTTTTGCTTTTTCTCTTTATATAAAACATTTTATTTTCCAATTTACGGAGGGAGGCATCATAAAAAGGCCCCAACAGCGTCCGTTGAGTGTGATGAGAACCAGCCTCCTCTAATGGCACAACATATCAACATTGAGAGTGGTGCCCAGGAGAGTCCCCCTAGCTCATCTTCACTCACCACCACCACCGTCCCCGCCCCCGCCGCCTCCGCCGCGACCACCTCATCCTCCTCCTATTCCTCCGCCGTGGCGGTCGCCGCAACAACCTCCTCCTCCTCCTCCACCTCCTCGACCGGGTCGGATCCGGCCCTAGAACCGAGCAAAAGGAGCAAGGATTGCACTTCTCAAAAGGGCCCGGGCAAGTCCCCGAACTCGGGCGCCCACCCGGAGGAGCCGGCCTGCAAGAGGCACAAGGCCGGGGGCTCCGGCGAGCACCGACGTACCGGGGGGTCCGAATGCGGAACTGGGGCAAGTGGGTGTCCGAGATCCGGGAGCCGAGGAAGAAGTCGAGAATCTGGCTCGGCACGTACCCCACGGCCGAGATGGCCGCCCGGGCGCACGACGTGGCGGCATTGGCCATAAAGGGCAGCTCGGCCGTCCTCAACTTCCCCGAGCTGGCGCCGGAGCTCCCGCGCCCGGCCTCGACTTCCCCGAAGGACATCCAAGAGGCCGCCGCGAAGGCCGCCACGGCTTTCGCGCCGCTCCCGTCGGAGTGTGGACCCGAGGATGGCACGGGAGCCGAACCGAGGCGGGACACTTCCGAAAGGTCCTTGTCCGACACGAATTCTTCGCAGGAATCGACGAACTGTAGCTCAAATGACAACGAAGATGCCTTGTTCGATCTACCTGATCTGTGCGTGGATCAACCGAATGGCTTCGGATTCCGTCCTTCCCTCTCGTGGCAGGTTTGCGCGGCGGATTCGGGGTCTCGGCTCGAGGAGCCGTACTTGGCATGGGATTACTTCTAGTTCTAGACCATTGAAGCGTATATTCATTTTGTGCCATAGATCAATTTGCTTGCTCGTACAGATGTTCCGCCATGTCCTGATCGAGGGTGAAATCTTGTCTGAACCCGGTCCACCGTGAGTCGAGCGACGTGGTTCGTCAAGCTCTGTCAAATCCACTTCGCAACTACGTACGCGACTTGCTCAGGCCGCTCGATTCACCATGATCTGAGGTTCAGACAAGATTTTCCAACCCTCTCGTTCGATGGAGACTCCTCGTCCTTCCGGATTTCTGAATCCAAGAACACCCACTTGGGAAAATGTCGAGTTTCTGTCGCTCAAGAAAGCGTGGGGTCCCTTCGGAATTTGGTTTCAACGTAGCAAATTTCTAGAGAGAGAGAGAGAGATGGTTTGAGTTTTCTTGCAAGACGAGGGGTTTTGCTCAGATCTAGCTGTAACATACGAGCACACCCCACCAGAAATTAATTTCGAGTGATTACTTAAGTGCGAGTGTTGATTTGGATCCTATATACATAACGAAAAATGGGGTTTCGTTCGGCTGATTGGCAATTTGCCAATCGCCTTTGTACCAATCTTGCTTTTTCTAGACCCACCAAGAAAGAAATAATAAAGATGTTGTCTATAGTAATATTGACAAAGAAACCTCCCCATCACTCAACCCTAATATATAATCCTCGCGTGATATTACGTAAATAGTGACATCACATGCAGGACATGTGGATGGAGATTAGGCATTACTATTACGTGCGAGCCTATCCCTTTTTTTTTTTTTTTTTTTTTTTTTTTTATCGTTTTGTATATGTACTAGTTCATCGAGGGCTAGAGTGATTTTCCATCTTTTTGACCAAGAAGGAAAACAGATTGCAGTACTTACGACTAGGACATCTTTGCGTACCGGCAGAGAATTGATACACAGTGATTACGACTTGATTACTGTCGAAGGAGGAGTTATGTACAAGTGACTGACGTGGACTCACCGATCTAAAGATAATGGATTAATTACTGCATAATCCCGTAAGAGATTAGCCCAAGCTGGCCAGTAATAATATTCGAACATTTGATTCCATGAAACATGAGATCTTAAATCAAATTCACTCGGTGAAACATATTTACCTGGAGGAAAGTGATCCTTAACGCATTCTTAAACGCGGCGTATCGATAAATTTAGTCTGACATACGAGAACTTGATTTGACACGTTATCTAACGTCGGTATCAGAGTAAGTAAAGAGAAGTGTCATATATTTAATGCATTTGTTAGCAAACATACTCGCTTTTAATGCATTTCCTTCTTCCATATCAACCTTCTAAAAGATGTGATGAAGATCAACGAAGGAGACAAAGCCATGGAATTGTGGAAAGAAAGTTATTGGTCCCGATTCCAAATGCATGCAATTTAGCAAGGCCAAAAAAACAAGGCGCCTCTTCATTCGTGCACCCAAAAGTGACGAGACCAGTTCAAACCACTTTAGCTCATTTGTAGCAAGTGACCTCACTATCATTATCTTTCCCTTATTCAATGGGAACCATCATTTTGGAGCTACCCCCATACCAACAGATCCTTCAATCTACACCCTTATACAGAATATAATTGTGTTGGGGGGTCCCACAAGGCACCCAATTGATTTTGGACACCCTTTTTAGGGCCAAAAAAACAAAAATTGAAAGCACTAGAAGGACGGTAGGGATAATCCAAGAAATTCAAAAAAGAAGTTGTGAAGAATGTGACAAACGAAAAGACAATGGAGTATCATATATGAAATTAGGGTTTCTTTACAGCTACATAATGGCATCGAAAGCTTTGATAAGATGGTACATAGAGTGCTTTTTCTCTTCTTTGATAGTGACCTTTCAAAGGGCGCAGTTGTTTTTTTTTTTTTTTTGGAACTAAAAGGGAGCAGTGTTAACCCAACTGATTATGACATTGGCAAAGCTAGATTCTATATCTAGGAAGGTGCATGCATGGCAGTGAATTAACTTGGTCCTTTCATTTTGTGGGATATTTCTACGCTTCGTTTCGTGGGGGGACATAGGATCCAGAGGATAGCCTGAATAGGAAGCTCTGCGCTACTAGGTTTTGGGATTAGATTTGATTTTGACCTATTTGACTGGCGTGTGATGAAGTAGGTTAGAAATGTTTGAGCATACCTAGACATAAGGAGACATGCCATGCGAAGTAAAATAAGAGTTAAAAGCTAGAACAAGACCAGCTTAATCAGCCACAACCTAAAAGCAAAACATGGGTGAGCATCTTCTTTAATAAAGTGGTTATCATTAGGACAAAGCCACGATGGTTCCTCCAACATTGTTGTTTTGCATAAATAGCATCTGTACTTTTTGAGTGCAATTCAGAACTCTTCCAAGGCTGTAATATAGTGTAAGGGAGATCTCCTTCTAATGCTCTCCATGTGATCATACATTAAAACTTCAATATTGTCTTTTCAATTTCATCCTAAGACTAAAATCACGAAACTATCAAAAATGGATAATTGCCTAATATTTTTTTAGATTCAATGCCTAACTACTGACTAAATAAAAAATTTGAAACTACTCATATTCATTTTACAAATTACGCGACGTGCGGAGCACTCATTGATTTTAACTTCTCTATGAAGTTGAATTATCAGCTTTGTAAGTTTCTTTTAATAGGTCAGCGTCACTTTTGGGGTGCCCAAAATTCCATTCCAAAGTATATAAGGGGCAAAAATAAAAGAGGAAAAAAACGAAAAGAAGAAAGGACACAAAATGCCCAGAGGAAAGTTACAAAATATAACAAGACACGATTAATAAATTAGAAAGATAATACTCTGATATTTGATTGATAAATGCATTCAATGGAGAAATTAGTTTTCTATAAAATAATAATAATAATAATAATAATAATAATAATAATAATAATAATAATAATAATAATAAAGCAACCAAATATTGCTCCGCGCCACTTGCTCCCAAGTTGAGTGGCATATCTAATGATCACCCCAATAATAAGATCCCACCACCAATTAAGTAATAATTGCCTAAAGATCTCATCACATCAAGCCAAAAGAAGAGAAATCGAGTCTGGTGAGATATAATTTGTAAACTAATAATCACACAAAAAAAAACGTTGACGTCACCATGGACCGAACCTTGAGCGATGGGAAAAGTGGGCTCTATCGAAAAATTAGCTGGAGGCCTAATTAGCTAGGGAGACAAGCTAGCAAATCATGAAAAACATGATTATCGACAATGATGATGAGAATGATTGTGGTGATAATGACAGGTTTGATGCAGAGTTCGGACCTAACTAAGGGAGATTCATGCCCGATATTAGAGTGAGAGCCAAATTGTCAAATGTGAAATGAACAATAAGAAAAATTAGTAGCCATTTTACTCCATTTCGACAAAATAAACGGTGCTGAGGGCTCGGTGTGTTGACTTGATGGCCAAGATCTGACTCTGTACGTTGGTTGAATCGATACCTAGAGTTTGGCTTAAACTGATTTAATTATGCAATTTCTCTTATTGGTGAATAGATCGGGTTCTTTTGGTACATAATTTAGAGTGAGGCTTGTGTATTAAAATGTGTCGACTCAATCTGTCTCGATGACACCCCATTTGGGTCAGGAAATTGTTGGGGGGTGATTTACGTGGTAATGCCATTACATTATTTCCAGGTTAATTTCATATAAACAATCATAAGTAATGACGAAAGCACAAGTTTTATATGTAGGCGAAGGATGTGCTTTAAAGAACTTGTCTTTTCAAAATCTTACATTGAATATTGGATGATCAAATCAAAGACCCAACAGTTTATTGATAAATTTATACTAAATCAAAGATATCATAGTACAAATCAAGAACTAGGTATCCTTTAATTATGGAAATGATTGAGTTGAATGTTGGTTGATAAGTTGATAATTTGAATATTTAGTGAGCTAATTAGAAGAATTTTCAACTAAAAAAACTTAATAGGTGACGAACAACTAGTATTTTCAGCAAAAATTGTGGAAGATCATCACTATGCTTGGCCTATCCACGAGCAGGAGCCCCAGAACTCGCAACAGCTAATTGAATTCGATTGGATATGAAGCAATCAAGCTTATTTTTACTCGTACATGCTGATTGAAAATCTCTTGATATTGGTGATTGATTAATTGCTTGATTCTTTTTATAGGACGGTTGAGCAAAAGGTCCCCAGCTTCTCAAATATATAATTCAGATTGCAAGAGAAGAGAAGAGATGCCAAAACAACATTAGTGTTGGGAGCTGCAGCAAAAACCTGATACATTCTTCCCGTGAGATCGCCAAGAGGGATCCTAAGTCCGAGCTGTCAACATATTTAGTTAGACCTACTTTTACACAAACACTTAAGTTAATAAGTCATGGGCCAACTAGGATAATATTAACCGCTCCGCACTACGCGGGAGCTCATCTTATCTCAAGTCGTGACCGTGGCTCTAATAAGAGTTGTTAGGAGTGCACAGTAGAAGCCCAACACCTTCTTCCAAAGAGATGGCCAAGACGGAATTCAAGTCCGAGCCTATTCAATGGACTCACATTCACTCAAAAACTTAAACTAATGAGTTATGAACTAACTATGATATATTGATTGTTTTACACAACACAAATTCTTGAATGTGGGATTTCTCTAATATAAATCACCCATGCATGCATCCTAACAATTAGGTAAGAGATCTTAATCCCCAATGGTTATATTTATGCTTGCTCATAAATTAAACTAGTGAATCATTCACAGAATGTTGAAAAAATATTCAAACACCTAAATTGGGAAAAGAGGCCTATCATTGTATATTCTCCTGTTGAGCTTGCCTATTTGACTTCTTTTCATCAAGACGCTCGTGAAACTCTTCAACAATCGCGTCCACGTCAGAAATCCAAAACCGAACTACACGCATGGAAAAAGTAAAAATCACAACGGACTAGAATACAAAAAATAAAAAATAAACAAAACGTACTCATAATCACTCAATCAAAAGTGACCTAACCTGCTAAATAATTAGCCACATGTAATGAGAAAATATAAATTAGACCCGAGGAATATCTTATAGAATCTCTTCCCATTACGTCGAATAGTGTGGAAGTAGCATCTTCTGAAGCTAAAGTTGCGCTTAAAGCATGTTTTTATCGTCATTGAGGGACAGAATACCTGTCTTCGGATCTTCTTTCTGCATATAATCCATTATTTTTTTGAGATTAATTAAAAGAAATTATCAAGAAAGAGAAAGTGGAGAGAAAAGAATGTATGAATAAAGAATGAAATAGGGCACAAATACTAAAGAGCATGTGCTGGGAAAAGAGTAGAATATGCTTTTTCCTAATTAATATTAATGCTTTAAAACTCACAATCTCTCTCTCTCTCACCCCCTCTCTTTTAATAATTAAATTACAGCAAATGTCACTATTGTTTTGAAAAAGTTTGCAACTTTGTTGCACCTAAAGATGCAGACATCACAAAGGTTTTCCTTGTGGAGGGCAAATTGCTTATTAAAAAGAAAAACCCCACTCAAGGAAATTGCATGGAAAAATTCAGAAAAGGACGGGAAGAAGTCCGAAAATTGGGGGAATCCAATGTCATAAATTAGTCTTTGCTACCATGTTGCCAAGCGATGTGACATGATATCATAGGATATAAAAATTCAATAGGATGACATGGGGATCGCCAATTGGTTATTATTGTATCTGTACATATAACTTATAAGGGCCCAGAAATTGCATGAGTGTATTAGGTGGGCAATGCTGTTGACAAAAGAATTTGCAGGTGCAAACATGTGATTCACCATATTTTGTTTCATGGTGTTTAAAGATGCACATGATTCATGGCTTAGCCTGAGGAAAGGGAGAAGAATCTCTTCCCTTAAATAGAGAAACTAATGACTTTTCATGAGAGAAGGCTTTTCCCTTTTTTGTTCAATTGTATATATAAAATTTGATTTTTCCAAAATCAAACGTAAGAATTTATTATAGTGCATATCATGCGAGATAATGCGATTCGCTGATATGCTATGTAAATAATTATGCTGTTAAGATACAAAACATTGTTTCCTTTTCGTTCGTGCATGAGTTGTACGTGGAGGTATATAATGTTCTCTGAACTCCTTTTTCCTTTTCTGTAGATGTTTGCATAGTTTCATCTAAGGATATGCGAAACAATATAGGATGTCTTTTGACTTCTTACAAAAACTTCAAGGCGCGATAATTCATCAATAAGGATATTGTGTACAAGATCAAAAATTACTTGTCAGCTTTGGCGACAATGAAAAAAACCTACTACATACTCTCTTGTGATGATACATAACATGTTCTTTTTTAAAGATGTAATTTGTCACTTCAGACAATTCATAACAAAATATTCATTTGATTAACTTCACATATCTTGGCTAGAACTAGTGGGATAAGATGATTGGGCATCCATATGTGTTGGGAAAAGCACAGTAGAACTCCAGTACCTTCAATGGGAGATCCAAGAGGAAGCACATAACTTGAACTCGTTGACATATCTTGTTGAACTCGGGTTTCTCAGAAACCTTTTGTTATTGAGATATGAGCCGACCGGGTGTTACTGGTTGCTCCTTTGACTTTACACATCCAATGTAGGACTTCTTTCTTTAGCGACGTGTAGTCAACATTCGCAATTGGTACAATGTTGAGTACACCTTCACAAGTGTACGATGCACTGCTCTACCCTTTGTTAACTATTCTTAATTGACGCCCAGATTCTCCTTATGCAATCAAGAGAGGCTCCCAAAGGACGTGATGCTTCTTGGGCCTCCGAAGGCCGATCACACAGCCACTTCCTTAATTAATTCAACTTGAAGGGCCCATGAAGATCATTTGGGTCCGTTCGATCATTTGGATTATCGACTAACACAATTTTCGGAAAGTCAGATGAGTTTTTCTTTTTTCTTTTATATTATTTCGCACAGCAGTCTCTTCGGTGGACCCTAAATAATGAAAATGGGTTATTTATCAATAGCTGAAATCGTTGCTGCACCAAGAGAATCACCATTTGCGAGAAGATGTTGTATAGCTCATTTTATGATTGTGATTTCTTAAGAAATAAAGTTAAAAAAAATTTAGTTCAATTTACAGGGGTTTACATCATCCTTCGAGAGAAAGATCCATTGTTTTAAAAACACCGTAGCCTAATGCATTTTGCCGTATTCATCCACACAAAATATTGCCTAAAACATGTAAGAATAATTGTGGCCCACATGTTATTATTCATTAATGATTTAATAATTATTTAAATGTTAAAAAAACTTATTGGCTATGAAAAAACACAACTTTATAAACGTGTTCAATTCTTATCAAAATACGTGCCTGTTGTAAAAATAGAATGTGCTTTGATGCAAAATACTTGTTATTAACTTGTATAAAGAATCTAGTCCTCCCTCTACTCAAGATAACAAAATATTGTAAGTTATCCTCCATGAGATAGAATACTTTAAGACTAAAGTGAGTTAAGGCAGAGAAATTATATTTTTTCATTTATCTTATGTCTGCAACAATAATGTTCTCAAAGTTGTTCTAGATCAATATATGTTTTCATCTCTCTTGTCATGAATAAATCTTGAAGAACTAAGATTCTTTAATTTTGAAAATTTGGGTATGTTTGTTGGGAATTTCTCTGTCCATGTCATTATCAACTTATTAGAATCAATGCTTTGTGTAAATTACTTACCATAAAAGGTGATTTGATTATGTAAATTCTCATATTGGTTAATAAATTAGGTTTTCTTGTACATAATTTCAAATAAGGCTCGTGTATTAAGTTGTATCGACTCAATCTGTCTCGATGATACCCCTAGTTCACGAAATTGTTGGGGGCGATTTACATGGTTATGCCATTACATTACTTCTAGGTAGGTTTCAGGTAAACAATCACAAGTAATGACGAAAGCACAAGTGTTGTATAGAGGAGGAGGCTGTGCCGTAAAGAACTTGCCTTTTCCAAATCATGCGTTGAATCTTGGATGATCAAATCCGAATCCCAACACTTGATTGATAAATATATTCTAAATCAAAGATATCATGGTCCAACCAAGAGCTAGATATCCTTAAATCATGGAAATGATGCTGTCGAATGTTGGTTGAAGATTGATTCTTCTACATACAAAAATTCCAGTGAGCTGCTTGTTTAGTTTGAATGGTATGAATTAGGAAATTTAATAGGTGACCAGTAACTAGTATTTTCAGACAAGATTGCAGAATATTGTCACCATGCTCGGCCTATTCACGAGCAGAAGCTTAGGACTAGCAATAGCTAATTGAACTCGATTGGATATGAAGCAATCAAACTGATTTAATTTTTTTTTTTCAGACAAGATTGTGGAAGATCATCACCACGCTCGGCTTATTCACGAGCAGGAGCCTTAGGACTAGCAATAGGTAATTGAACTCGATCAAATATGAAGCAATCGAGCTAATTTTTGTACTTCTATATTGCTAATTGATAATCTCTTAACGTTAGCGATTGATTGATATTTGAATCTTAATAGTGAAAGGCCATATAAAGACTATCATACGAACATTCACGAATATCTTCAAACACCTAGATATTAAAGTTACGTCAAAAAAAGAAAAAGAAAAATAATCAAGTACCTAGTATATTATTCTATCCCAAGGCTTGTGCAACTCTTTGACAATCGCATCAAAATTAGAATTGTAAACCGAGGGCTAGTTTGCAAAATAATCATGTATCTCCATAAATACCCACCAATCTAACAATGGCTCATTAGACTCGATAGTTAGCAAAATTTAATAAGAAAATAAAGCTCAATCCAAAGGAATTTCTTAAAAAATATCTCACCAGTAGGTTGAAATGGGTGGAAAATAGCATCTTCTGTAGCTAAAGTAGAACTTAAAGCATGTTTTTATCGTCATTAAGGGACAGAATACCTGTTTTTGAATCTTCTTTCTGCATGTAATCCATTATTTTTTGTTTTGTATTAATTTAAAAACTTACCAAGAAAGAGAAAGTGGAGAGAAAAGAATAGGTCAATTGTACCAATAAAGTATGAATAGGGGACGAATACTAAAGAGCCTGTGCTGGAAAAGAGTGGGATAAGCTTTCCCTTAATAATATAATGGCCCAAAAACTCATAATCTCTCTCTCCCTCTTTCTCTTTCTCTTAATAATTGACCAAATACCACCATTGCTTTGTACAGTTTTGCCACTTTTTTGCACTTAAAGATGCAGACGTCAGAAAGGTTTTCCTCGAAGAGGGCAAATTGCTTATTTTAAGAGGAAAAAACCTGTTCGGGAAATTGCCTGGAAAATTCAGAAAGGACAGGAAGAGAGGAGTCAGAAAATTGGGGAATCCAATGTCATGAAATTGGTCTTTTTGTCCCATGTTACCAAAAGAAGTGACAAGACATCCTAGGATATAAATATTAAAAGCAGGAGGTGTCACGTGTCGATTGTGAATTGGTTGTTATTGTACATGTGCATGAGGACCCAGAAATCCCATGAGGCCGTTAGGTGCGCGATACTGTCTATAAAAGAATTTGCAATTTCCCCTTTATTGGTGTTGAATTAATTGCACATGATTTATGGTCTAGCCCCACGAAAGGAAGAAGGATATGGAGCAACTGATGCCTTTCTTTGCAAGAGGGTATTCTTTTTCATCAATCATACATCTTAAATGAGATTTTTTTTTCAATTCAAAATGTAATAATTAATTAAAGTGCACATCATACAAAATAATACGATTGATTATAAAAACCGTCTCTTCTTCATCTTTTTTGCTTGTATATGAGGATACATAATGCTCTTGGCATTCATTGTACCTACTACACACTATCTTGTGACATGACAATATCATTCAAACATTTTTCTTTTCAAGCAATTCATAGCAAATCTTCATTTTGATTCGTTTCGCTATTTTGGCTATAATTTTTTGGATACCAACACTAGGCTGTCCATATATATTAAGAACAGAGCAACGTAACGTCAATATATCCCGACGAAATCTAGAAGGGAGCTCGTACTCAAATTCGCCCGAAATGTATCGTCTAACTCATGACTTTTCCAAAACTCTTCTATTGAGATTTGAGTCAAATGTCTTCGGTTGCTCCTTTGACTTTCCACATCCAAATGTAGGACTTCTTTCTTTTGCAACGTGTCGAGTACAATTTCACAATAATAAATGCATTGCTTGTCCCTTTGTTAACGAAGTCTTCTCAGCTCACGCCCAAAGGACTTGGATCTTTCTTGGGCCTCCAAAGGCCCATGACAATGTATACAATGAGACCTGGTCAAGCAACAAGCCTCTTCTCTATTAACACACCTTGAAGGGCCCGTGGCTCCAGAATGACAGATGCGGATTTTTTAATCTTGTGCGATACTCTCTCCAATAGCTCAATAAATCTGAACCTTTGACTCATGGAAAATGAACCGTTTGTCAATGACTTAAATTGTTGATGCATCAAGAGAAGCATCGTACAGAGTAGAGGATTTTGTTCCCCTAAAAGGCATCCTTTCGACAAGATATTGTGTAGCACATCTTTATGATTGTGATTTTTAGAAATAAAGCAACATAAATATTTGAAAGAACCATATGCAAGCCTAGGCGCCAAGGACCTACTCTCGGGTACCAAGGTCTTGGGCCCAACTTCAATGGCTCTGGGTGCGGGCGCCAAGGACTCAAGCACAAGCACCAAGGTCTTGGGCCCAACCTCAACGGATCTGAGTGTGGGCGCTAAGGACCTACTCTCAGGCACCAAGGTCTTGGGCCTAGCCTCTGTGGGCCAAGGCCATGACTCAGGGCAAAGGTATTGGGTTCCTAGGCCTTGCCTCTATGAACCCAAGCTCGAGCATTAGGGACTTGGCCACAAGCGTTGAGGTCCTAGGCACAGGCGCTATTTTCTTAAGTGCAGCCTCATGGAATCGAGGTCAGGCACGACCTCTTTAGACCTGGGTTTGGCCTCAATGGATCCCAATGATCCCAACCCCACCTAAGTCCATTGCTAAGGACCCAAGAACAAGTGTTAGGGTTCCCGTGCCCAAAAGCAGAGTTTTTTTTTTTTGTCTAAATATTGATATCTAGTTATATTTTTAAAAAAGTTTTCCAATTTTTAAAGTATCATTTTTTTCTAAATTTAAGTATGAGTCCCATTGATTTATTTTCCTAAACAATTCAAACGTCTAAAAATGAGTAAAAAATTTTTTTCTACGAAATAAAAGGAGTGAATATGATGTGTTAAATCTAATTAGTTGTGCAAAATTGGTTATGTTGGACTTGGGCGACTTCACCTCAACAAGTAATAAATGTCGAACGCACTTCATTCATATGGCATTAAATAAAAAAGTTTGTTCAAAATTGAAGAGGAGCATTAATAGGACAATAATGATGCCGTCTAATACGGAAACCGTGGTGCGCTCTCTCTGTTTTTTTCTCCCCCTCAATTTTTTGTTCATCGTATCAATTAGTATCACGAACTACTTGTTAAAACATAATTGCATTTTTAAATTGTCAATCACATATAACACGAGAAAGGTCAATTTATTGAAAGTTTATAATTTCGTTAGTCGTTCACAAAAAAGTTGCTTTCCTGTTGATTTCAAGTGAATTATCCTCACATCTCCTCTTCTTCGACGCCATTTTGTTTTGAACTTGAAAATTTGTCAGGAAAAAAGTTTGGGCATTCAAATCATGGATGATTCAAGTGAAATAGTTGTTTTCTTTTTTTCAAGTTTTGATCGCTTATCCTTTTTTTCTTTTCTTTATTAACGTTTATATTAGGATGTGTTTTGTTTCAGGAAATTTTCTTTTTTATGATAATGGAAAATGTTTTATGAATTTCAGATTAGACAATTCATTTTCCTAATTTTAAGCAATGCCTATTTTCTTTGATTGTAAATGGTTTTTTCTTGATTAACCATTTTCAGGAAGCCAAACTCCTAAAAGTTCAGAAAACTAATTCACGGAATTTTTTTTCACTTAAACAAAGACAACCTAAAGCCATTTGAATAGGAGAGATCTCTCTTTAACAACTCCAAAAAAAAGCAACCAAATTTTTTTTTCTCTCCATTGTCTTCTTCAACCCTCAGTTATGGGGAGGGCGTGAGTTAGTCTCACCCAACCCTCCATCCATTGTTGATTTTATTGGAGCTTTCTCATTTTTTCTTATTTTTACTTTCCTTTTGATCTTGATATGGGAGCTCTTTTCTCATGGTCTAGTTCTAAATTTGAGAGTTCGAACTCTCCTAATTTAATTTTAGTCCTACGAGTTCTTCACTGCCGATTTAAATTTGGGAGTTGAATAATATTCGAGGATTTGATATCCCCATATTTTGTAGCATTCTAGCCTTTATTATGCTTCGATTTGTTTTGAAATGAAAGTTTACGTACTCCTCATGTATTTTTTTGAACAATGAATACAATTTTCTTTTAATAAAAAAAATTACAAACACACCCTTACTTTTAATTCGGTTGGCTAGTTCTAATGTGGATATCCCCACTAGCACCATACACATCAAGAGGTATTTCATATGCTAGCCGTATCACGATGACACCTCGATAAGTACATTGGCTAAAAATTGAGAGCTATAAAATTGAAGGACAAAAATTGATTAAGATGCATAGCATAGTTAAATAGTGATCGAATCGTTGCACCACATCGACCACGGCAGCCATACGTACGATTCTTTCTTGCCCTCATCGATTTTTGGACAAATAATCATTTCTGTAAATAATTTGTCAGACCAAACATTTTTCTTTTATCAACTTTTCCAGCCACGCCATCACCGTGGCGTTATTTTTTTATTCCCTTCTGTGACCAAATAGTCGACCTTACACAGGCTCTTGGCCCGATCTCGATTTGAAAAAAAAAAAAAAAACAATCAGCACGAGATAAGCACACCGTCGAACAGTTAATTGTACCACGAGCGTCAGGTTCATGCGCCGTGAGCGCTGCAGTCCTCTAATAATTAAATGTGCGTTTACTTTAATTATGTATATGCACGTAACTTTTGCTTTAATTACTTCAGAGTAATGCAAAAATTCCTGTGAATTAAAACGGACTCTTATGCGCTAAACTCTTGTTCCGTACGATAGTGATATGATGTCCACATTAGCATCATCAACCCTTTTTAATAAGAGCAAAATCTGATTCATAAAAATCTCCGGCACATGCAACCCACCTCTCTTATTCCCTCTCATTCTTGCTTCCTCTCCATCTCACGAACACACTCACAACACACATCAATCAATGTTTGCGCTCCGGTCGAACACATGTCCATTTATCGTGTACATAGATTGGACAAGATCGGTCAGGACATTTCTCTGAAACACAAGGGCCTCCTCCAACCTGACCATCAGGGACACCCTTGTTGGAAGATATGCTGCGATCGTTCGAGATATTCGTTGGAAGTTTTGATCTAATTTGATCTGATTACAATTGTGTATATATCAATTAAATATTAGATTTAGATCTAGATTGATACATAGGATCATTTACTTCCATACATAGTATACACCTTGTATTATATCTACGGAGGTCTGTACATTTACAAAACATTTTGAAGACAATATACAGAAAATTCCCTACGTCTTCAGCCTCGATATCCTTCCGTCCTTTATCTTTTTCCTTTCTTTCAACCCTGGCGCTTTGATGGAATACAACATGTGCCGGGCTCCAAGCAGAGCTTTTGAGACCCAATAGGACATCGGTTTGATATACAAGGCGGGGCACATTTATATTGCAGGCGAACACAGACGTGACGAAGCCTTGGAGGACACATATCTGGAATACGAGCGCCTCCTTCGATCAGACTATCCGAGATATTCTGGCGCTTTGACGGCATGCAAAAACATTTGCCGTACGTGTAGAGCTTATGAGACCCAATAGGACACTACTCTGATACACAGGGCGGGGCACATTTACATTTAGCGTGTACATAGACGAGACGAAATCTTGGAGGACACATCTCTGGAATACAAGCACCTCCTTCGTCTGCAGCTTGTAAGACAACATGACCTTAAAAAAAGGGAGTTTGGAAAATTCATCAGTGCAGTTCTACATTTATAAATGATAATTATAATAAATGAGAGATGAAAGATACCTACTAGATGCAATCGCCAATAAAATGACTGATGCACTAGGCTTGGCTTGATCCTTCTCCATTGTCAAGTGACAGCTTGATTGTTTGAGGTATGATTGTGTTTAGAGTTTTTTAGGATTATAGAGAGGAAATTTGGGCTTGATTATTAGAGATAACCGAGGGAGATATGTGTCAAGTGTCCCCTTGATGCGGGTTGATATAGATGTTTAGATTATGATATTTTTTGAGTTAGAGTAAATGTAAGATTCGAAAATGAATGAATAGTAATTAGGGCCATGCTAAGATAACGGTGCATTTCGGGCCACCAACATTCTTTTCCAAATGATGGGCAACCGGCAATAATTAATATTGTAATTAGCTATTTATCATATACTAACTTTCAATTGCAAACATTTTTCACTAGTTTCATATAAACTACAAATAACACATTTTGATCGCCACCTAGACTAAGGACTCTTTACCAGTGAACAAAAGAAAATTATGGAGTTATTTCAATATGAAGAAAATTACATCCACAGTTACTCCATATTAAATTTTGGTTAATTTTGTAAAAAATTGAGGCATTTGAAAATTGATATTTTAGTCCCTAAAGCTTTTGCAATTGTATGAATTTTTTGTCTACGACACATGTTTGCATCAAACAGAGAACACTATCTTGCACAAAATCGAACCAAGTCGCTCTTGTCATATAATCCAAAATTTATTTCACAACCCTAAAAGTAAAAATAAATCATACTCCGGTCGCATGTCTAAAACTAATTTACCACCACATATTTGCGATATGATTGACATAGATAATTAGAAAACTTAATAAAATAAAATAGCCTTCAATACTTGCAATAGAAAAAATCTAAGTTCTTGCAGGTGACCTGAATTAACCAGAATTGTTTGTATAAACTTGGTTTTGTGACCGTTTTTCAATACTTTTTATACTTAATAAGTTCTATTAATATTAGGTTTGTTGTAAAAATAGTTCAATGTAGTGAAAACCAAAGGATTACTAGCTTAAATTTTTAAACTCGTATAAGAGGATAAATATTGATGATAGTATGATTCTTTAAAATGTGATTGAAGATTGGTGTAAACAAAATAAAAGATAAATCACCTTAAAATGCAATAGAAGAATTAAAACAACTATCATCTCATATTTGTGATTATTTGAATTTTAGTCAATAATAATTCTATTTTTTTTTTCCCTTCAAACTTATTTTTGGCTAAATTTTGTATTTATGGGATTTAATTTCTAACGGGTGGGATTTTCATTTCCCAAGGAAAACGGCCACAAAACTCATCCGATTTACTTGGGAAATCATGGGTCGCTGAAGAGTAACGGTATAGTTAGCTCTTATGTAGCACCGACACGGACACGCGACATGCGACACGACACGACATGACACGCCGACATGTTATTTCTAAAAAAATAGAGAATTCCGACTCCGACACGTTATATATTGAATATATATTTTTATATATAAATACAAAAATAAATAATAAAAAGAGCATAGAATCAATTTATACCAAAAATATTAATTCAACATTTGTTAATATCATTCATCTTTTAATTTGATAGAGATTGAATAAGAAATTCAAAAATTGCAAACACAAAATAGTAAATTTGAAGGAACATGTCATGTTTTCTTACACTTGTCGAAAATTAGTGAGATTTCTTATAGTCTCAAACAGAGTTTAGAGTTCATGACATAGACTGGCTTGGAGCTTCTCTACAAATCAAGGTTTGAGAAAAATGAAAATCTAGGACAAGAACCAAAAGAAAAGGAAATAACAAAACTTGCCATGGAAAATGTAAGAGATAACTCACAAGCTAATAACATAGACCAAAAGAGATAACTCATAACCGACGCCTACAAAAGGCAAAAAGAAGCAAAAAAAAAAAAAAATCACAACTTTAAGTCTGCGGGGGCAGCGGAGCGACGTCCGCGAGAAGAGGGCCGTTCCATCGTCACTCACGGGAATGTCAAAACTTATAAATGAGAAACTTGAGAGTGAGAATTTTCTTCTTTCCCCTTTATTTTTGTTATTTTCATTATTTTTCATATATTTATATTTTGACCCCTTAAGTATTGAAAATTTTTAAAATTGACCCCATGCGTGTCGGAATTTCGGACTCGCGTGTCGGGAAGAGTTGACCACGTGTCGGATTTCCCGACTTTCGTTGACCGCGTGTTGGAGTGTCGGACACGACACGAAGGCTTCTGGAGAGTGTACGTGCTTCTTAGGTTAGCTAAGCATTTTCCTATTAATTACTTGCTAATATTCATATTCAGCTATTGTATAATTATTGGATTTTTTTTTTGTTACATTTATTTCACAGGTCTCAATTGAAATGCACACTTGCTTTACTAAGTAAGACAATAAGCGCTCACGCTATGCAATTAAATAATTCAAGCATTTCTTGGATAATTCGAAATTCTCTACCATAATATAAGAAAAGATACCTAAAATGTATATATTCCCCTGTTAGATAAATGCTCTTTTTTTTTCTCTCTATAATATCATTGTTTAACCCGATTAAAATACGCAAAAATTCAATAATACCGCATAAAATGCAAAGTGTGAACATTAGAAATCCAACTCGTTAGGTTTTAGGCTTTCCTCTTCAATGGCTGCTTAGTTTGCATGACTCGCCAAGGAAGTTAATTTGGATTTTTCAGAGTCTATAATTATCATAAAGTAGACTCTTGAATTTGCCATCTAATTAAAAAATCCACCTCACGCCGGCCATGCTACGTAGGATGGACAATGTCCACGTCAGTGATTTCCAATCAAAATCGACTAAATAGACTCAATTGGTAAAATGTTAAAAATGTTTAGAACTAAATTAACATAATTAAAAGGCTTAAAACTAAATAAGTTTATGATTTTTTGTTACTTTTCCCTTTTTCACCAATTTTGATCAGTTTTCCTTTTCCTTAATTGTTAAGGTTTATATTAGGACGTGTTTGTTTCGGGAAAAATTTTATGTTAACGGAAAATGATTTATGGGAAATTATTTCCAAGAAAATTGTTTTCCATTAACTCATCATTCTTAAGAAACTAAACGACTTTCTTCACCACCACACGCATCAAAAGGTATTTTGTGCGCAAGCCATGACAGTGACATGTTGACGAGGACACTACACTAGCAAAAAATAGAAAGCTATAAGATGAAAAAATAAAATTGATTGAGATGCATAACAGCATACTAAATAGTGGTCAAGTCGTTGCACCACATCGACCATGCCATCCATACGTATAATTCTTTCCCGTCCTCGTCGACTTCTGGACAAAGAATTATTTCTATTATTAACTTTTCGGACCCAACATTTTCTATTATTAACTTTTCGAACCCCACCATCATGTGGCATTATTTGTTTCTTTGCCTCTCCCACTCCCACTTGTGAACAAATAGTTGACCTTACATAGGCTCTTTCCCCGATTCGGAAAGTTTAAAAAATCAGCACGAGAGCATCACACCATAAATAAAATGTACATTTACTTTAATTATGTATATGCACGCAATTTTTGCTTTAATTATTAGGATTAAACACATAAACACAACAAATTAGAGAGCAAAAGCAAGAAAGAAAAATTGAGAGTAAGTGATTTTTTTTTTAAGTAAATCATAAATTAGTACGTTACCTTTTAATTTTCAATGAAATCGAAGTAATGATTTTCATATATAGATGTTAGCCCTACGCATTCCTCCAAAATTATATATATATATATATATATATATATATATATATATATAAGAGTAAAGGTTTACATAATATGTTGATGTTCAACCCAAATAATATCACTCATTCAACAGTCAGCCATAGTTTCATGTTTTGGGATTAATGCTTTCAAACATAGTCCAAAAGGAGAAACCCTTTTACTCCAAACTAATATTACTAGAGCTATTGCTATCATTCCAATGATAGGTCAATAAACAGGAGTGACATTTGTTTACCAGAACAATGAGAGTTGGAGGACCAAACTCGACAAACCTATTAAAAGGAAACATTACACAACACACACGTTCTTACATTATTTATACATGTGGATATGACATCATGTAATAGGGTAATGATTACAAAATCTTAGTGAAAAACTAATTGATCGTCAATTAATTGTGCACCCCTGATCATAACGAAGAAACCGAAAATAATGCTTTTCTTTTTTTTTTAATGTTGGGAAACTCCCACTTGTATGGAATAGGGGAAAAAAAGTCAATGGTTCTAGGACCAGCCTTGAAATTAACGTAGATTGATCGGTTAGATTTCGAGATTGATTGGGGGCAAGTGCGGTCCTTGGTTCCACAAATTGAGAACCAACCTTATCCGATCTGATTCCAGGTTTTAGGATGGGTATCAAACCATCTTGAAATCGACAACCCTAAAATTGCCGCCATTGCTTGTCCTTTGAGGAAAAAACATAGTTTCAATTGGCTAGGCTTCAAATACTAACCGGGCTTCCTTAGATAATCAAATCAAGTTTCAAGCCGGTCCATTGTTTCAAAGGAAGAGAAGAAACGTCGAAATCAAGATGAATGTTGACTGGTAAATGACCTAACTTTGTATAGCTAAGACGAGATCCTTTGGTCAAGCCATCACTCAAGCAAAGTCGCTGTCCTCCATTGCTTGTCGCTGCCACTGCTAGGTTCTTGAGCACTGCTTTCCGGAAGGTTGCGGTTATAGTTTTGCGGAAGCTAAGAATCAAGGTGGCTCGTGTCGGCCGTTAGAAGCAGAGGAAGAGTAGGAGACCATTTTGCACGATTTCACAAGTTTCCGGGCTCAAAGGTTGACTCAATTTGCGAACTTGGCGTTGAGAATTGCGAATGAGTTTTAGAAGAAAAATCGCAGACACTGTCGAAGAAGAAGAAGAAGACGACACTGTCGATGACGAAGTTTGTCTCGAAGCCAAAGCTACAGTGTGTGCATGTGTGTGTCATTAGGGGAATCGAAGGTTATGTCGACTACATACTTTAGTATAACTACACCTAAAAAGTTATTCATACCCGCTTTTCTTCTCCTTTTTGTCAATGTTGCAAATTCCTAAAATACTAATGTACCCTCGTGCATATAGTTGCCCAACTACCACTACTTTCTTCCTCCAACCGCCACCCCTCAAATCTCAATCTAGCAACGACACTTGGAACTGCACTGTGGCCACTGCCCTTTGGGCACGCCTCCTACGCTTACCACTCACCTACACTCTTGCAGCATGCCCTGTTCGAGTCGCCGACGGATTAAGTCATAACATCTGAACATCATATCCTATTTCTTTGTTAAATTTAAAACACGGGTCTTTCTGATCAGGACGTGGACAAAGCGCAGGTGGATCTAATAGTTGTTCCAAATATCAAGTGAAGTCACAAAAGAAGACACTGTCGACGACGAAGTTTGTCTCGAAGCCGAAGCTATAGTGTGTGCGTGTGTGCGTCTGATTTCTGTTTTGGTGCAGCAAATGAAGAAGGGGAAGAAGAAGAAGAAGAAGGTGTGAATAGGTGTGAATTTTTTGGGCTTTAGAGCTTGATTGTGGCCCATTGGAAATTTGGGAGATTGTGGCTGTGGATAGGTGTGAATTTTTTTTTTTTTCATGCTAGAAAACATTAAGAGAAAAAAAAAAGCTTTTGCTCAATCAATCTAAATTTTTGTACCGATAATTCTTCTTTTTGCTCCTCTAATTGTATAGTGATAGCCAAAAAACACACGCTTTTTATGTGAAAAGAATTTAAATTAGGTTGGTGTTAGGACAATTTTTGCAAATTTGAACATTGAGGAAGATTTTTAATATAAATGCCTAAAAATTTGGTACTCTTGTCCATAACCGAACACTGAGCCTATCCATTAAAGTATTCTTGTCTGTCTATGCGGCACTCACCCACCTCTCCACGTTGCTCGTGTGCCACGCAAATTCCTAGCCTACAATCCGACCCAAACTCCCTCGCCTACTCAGCAAGCCAATCCATCAAGTCGCCCATTCTTTAAAGGTAACAATTTAAAAAAAAACAAAATTTAGAACCTAAGTTGGGTCGGGTATGGATTACTAAAATCGTATTGCATAAAAATAAGTCAAATTGGATCAGACAATTTTCGATGGGAACCCACCTATTTGACTAACCTAGTTTTGTTCGAGTGACTCAATACTCAGTTCTTGGGGACTATCAATTGAGGGAAGGTCGGCTTCGTGCTTCGACTCATTAAGCATTGCATGAAGTTGTCCTCGGGAAAGCTTTCAGCCTGTGACAGTTGCATGACCTTCGACTGTCCCGGCATAGGCAGAGATGTCCTTTCCGGTAAGGGGCGAATTTGATGCGAAGTATGGATACCCAAAAATTTTCTTTTAACAATCTTCATAGCTCAAAACAAGATGCTGTTCTAAAAGAGAAGAGAAGAGGCAAGAGAAGAATATACTAGGAATCGAGAAGAACGCCCAAGGTACTTGCCCACTCCCCAGAAATCTTTGTCAATGAGGGAATGAAATTAGAAATCTTCAAGAGATCTGATTATCCTTCTCTTAGATGCGCTCGATACCTTAAAAATGAAATTTGCTATCCAGTTAGTACGGGTAATGAGTATTTCGAAATATTCATCGGTACGATAGAAGAGGAAAAATAAGGAATGAGGAGAATCTAGATCCAAGCCATCTAATCATGAAGTCCCGGTTGGGGACATTTGGTTGGACAAAGATGAGACAAAAGCCTCAAGTGATTTTGGGAAATGGTACACTTCCTCTTGTTTATTCTCTGTACACAAAGACATACACAAGTGGCCAATTAGAACATCATTTTGAAAATCGAAGTTGGAGAGTGAAGTCATGAGATTCCGCATTAGACGGCCAAGGAATAAATCTTTTGACTTCCCCTTATAGGTCTCTTGTCATTACTCCGGCAGCATCATCCCAACAACCCCCCCTTGGCATCAAACTCATCATCGTAATCATCATTGTCTAATTAGTGCTCCTCCTCAATTTTAACCCATTTTCTAATAGGTGGTTCTCCATAATTTGTTCCCTTATAGCACCAGATGAAATTAAATTATTCGGGTGCTATCATATCATATGACATAAAGCGTCCGACGTCTTATCAAATAGTCTGCCGCTGCGACCGATAGCGTTCTTAACAAATTTCACACGTCGGACTAGATTAAGACTTTCCGGTAGTTGAAGTGAACCCCCACCACCCGCGTCCAGCTTAAACAATACACCTGACTAATTGGGTTAGATACGCCAAATCAAGTTAAGGCTTTGAGCATGAATTCGATAGGGTGAGCCCGCATCATTAGTATGGGCTAATTGGCACTAAACACGAAAATAGAAATCGATTTAACCCGTTGTGCCTAAGTCACAAATTCAGATAAATATATATATATATATATATATACATGGGCAAATGCTATGTAGTCGATTGATTGACTCCTACTCCATTTCCTTTTTAATTTTTAATAATTGGATTCACACGATCGACAAGAAATATCCCTTGCCACTAGAACTTCATAACCTAAACAGTTAAATTAATATATATATATATATATATATATATATATATATACATGGGCAAATGCTATGTAGTCGATTGATTGACTCCTACTTCATTTCCTTTTTAATTTTTAATAATTGAATTCACACGATCGACAAGAAATATCCCTTGCCACTAGAACTTCATAACCTAAACAGTTAAATTAATATATTTAATTAGAGAAAGTGAAGTGACTATTTCTGCCACCAATCTCCTCCATTGCCTAATTAACTAACGGGGAAGCAGTAATTTGTGTAGGTGCCTACCTGACGTGCCATATGTTTCCGGCATACATCGACCCCACCATCCACACCAAATATATGAAAGAAAGACAAAAAGAAGAACATGCAATGGCGAATCCGTAATTTCAAGCCCAAGCACTGAGCCAAATATTCATTTCCCTTCATTGTTATATATAAGCCCGATCGATTCCACATTGTCTTCCTCACCATAGTCTGTAATTTTGTATCCCCCAAGCAAGCGCTAGTTCCAAAGCTTTTCGCTTGCAAAGCAGTATGCATGCCAATACGACATGCCACATAAGTCCAACCAAATTACTCCCTATATCCCCAAGGCACGACCGGATTCCGGCAGGCCGAGCCCTTGCTGCGGCCGCCAGCCATGTCCCCCAAGCAATCTCGATCTCCACCTTGGAGGGTCGCTCCATGGGTGTCTCCGTGGCGGAGGTGGAAGAAGATCGGGTGGCCGCGTTCTGGGACTACCAGTTCCTCTTTGTGTCACAGCGATCTGAGGCCGCCAATCCCGTCGTGCTCCAGGCGGTGGACGGGGCGGTGCCGCCCGACTTCCCCTCAGGGACTTATTACCTGATCGGCCCAGGGCTCTTCGCCGACGACCATGGGTCCACGGTACACCCTCTCGACGGGCATGGCTACCTGAGGGGCTTCGTCTTCGGCGGGCCGCCCAAGGGTAAGGAGGTCGGGTTCATGGCCCGGTACGTGAAGACCGAGGCCCAGGTCGAGGAGCACGACCCGGTGAGCGACACATGGCGGTTCACGCACCGGGGCCCCTTCTCGGTGCTCAAGGGCGGGAGGAAGGTCGGCAACACCAAAGTGATGAAGAACGTCGCCAACACCAGCGTGGTGAAGTGGGGAGGGAAGCTGCTGTGCCTCTGGGAGGGCGGGGACCCGTACGAGATCGAGCCCGGGTCATTGAACACGGTAGGGAAGCTCGAGATGATCAACGGTCATGGCGAGCCGGAGCACGGCGGTGTCGGTGATGCGTGGGACGTCGCCGCTAGCTTTTTGAAGCCCATCTTATATGGCACGTCAAATGTATTTGTGGACTATGTTATCTTTCTCTAGGTGAGTTGCTTTTCATGTTTAAACGTTAGTTTTGAAATGCAGGAGTATTCAAGATGCCGGCGAAGAGAATGTTGTCACATTACAAAGTGGACGCAAGGAAAGATAGGCTTCTCACTTTGTCGTGCAATGCAGAGGACATGCTGTTGCCCCGTAGTAACTTCACCTTTTATGGTAATTAATTCTCATTTGATTCGTTTTCCATTCGCTAACATTAGTCGAGTCAAAAATTTTGAATATCCCGCGTTATGAAAAAAAATAAAGTGAAACGGGATTATCTTCGTTGACCCGAAGGCTGAACAAAAGTATACCCTTTTCACTATGGATGACATGTACTTTTTTTGCTACCGTAGAATTCGACTCGAATTTCAAGCTGCTACAAAAAAAGGAATTCAACATCCCCGATCATCTAATGATTCATGATTGGGCTTTCACGGATACTCATTACATATTATTTGGGAATCGCATCAAGCTCGACGTTCCAGGTAATTTTATAAGAATTTAAATATTAAATTACGCATTCATTTTATAATTTTCATTTTTAGAATAATAAATAGTAGAGTAAAAAATCTTATATTGTATCAAAGCAGGGGTCTTGAGTTCAAATCATTGCAGACTCCTTATTTGCCTCCCTTATTATATATTTCAACGCTTAGTGTTTAAAATAATTGGTCGTGCTCTCAATTAAGTTTTTACAATTTCCATCAAAAAGAAAAAGTGGGTTCGTCACTTCGTGAGCAATAGTAATTTTTCTGCTTTGTAAAAGGCCACCATAAATTGAGTTGACGATCACAAGATGATAATTTGTTATTTTTGGGCAAAATGACATTTAAAAAAAAAAAATTGGAATTTCGTGCAGGGTCGATAAGTGCAGTGTGCGGAATATCACCGATGATATCGGCACTATCAGTGGACCCCAGCAAATCGACGTCCCCGATCTATCTTCTTCCGAGATCACAGCACGAGGGCCAGAAGGGAAGAGATTGGAGGTCCGCCATTGAAGTGCCTGCGCAGCTTTGGCTCCTGCATTTCGGCAACGCCTTCGAGGCCGTGGACGAGGAGGAGGGAGGGACGAGGGAGATATGCTTGCAGGCCTGCGTCTGTTCCTACGAATGGTTCAATTTCCACAAGCTCTTTGGTGGGTAATAGATATGAATTAATCAAGGAGTGATGATGATATATATATATGTGTGTGTGTGTCGGTGCAATCGCTTGAACTAAAGTAGCTGAACCCTAGTCAGTATGTTTATTGCAATTCTTGCATAATCATGTGGTAGTGGGTGCAAAAAATGCTCCTTCTTCCCCTTTATCATCAGTTGATTTTAGGGGTGAGCACTAGGTCCGGTTTAAACCAAAAAAACTGGACCGGACCGGTTGTTGAAGGCAATTTCTAGCACGACCCGTTTTGGTTCTAGGTCTCGCAAACCTAAATTTAGCCCAGGACTAGTTGGGTTCCCGATTTCAAGGAGAATTGTCAATTGTACCCGAGAACAAATTTTGAAGCCACTTTTAGAAAAGATAAAAAAGATAAAAAAAAAAAAATGAAGAAAGTTAGCTCTCCTCAATAGTTGAATAGCCAAAACCAGCCATTTCAAAAACTGACGGTTCCAGAACCAATCTATTCGGTTTCCGATTCTAATCTTTTGGAATTGGGGTCACCGGTCATCCCTAGTTGATAAAAAAATCATTTGCTAGACTTGAACATGAAGTTTGTTCTATATACACGTTTCAATTTCGTCCTAGTATATTTGGGCAGGATTTAATTTATATTTTTGACCATGACAGGATATAATTGGCAGAGTGGTAAATTGGATCCTTCCATCATGAATGTCAAACAAGATGGGAAGGCCTTGTTGCCTCATCTGGTTGAGGTGATCTCTTATTACCCAACACATGCATACTCGCATCATTGCATGTACTTGCTGTTGCGTCTATGTTGTAGTATCAATCTTCCTATAAGAGGAAAAAAGCATGAATTTTGGGGTTCTGTACGTACTCTTACTACTTCAGGGCTTTGTATAATGCAGGTGTCCATCGACATCGACGCCGAAGGGGATTGCCGAAAGTGTTCCGTGGAGCCTCTCAACAACTGGACGCGGCCTACGGATTTCCCCGTGATAAATCCGGATTTTTCAGGGAGGAAAAACAAGTACATATATGGTGGCACAACCTCCGGTACCCGTCCCGCACTGCCGCATTTCCCGTTCGACTCTGTCGTGAAGCTCAATTTGTCCGATGGGTCCAGCAGCACATGGTCGACCGGGAACCGCAGATTCATCGGCGAGCCGATTTTCATCCCCAAAGGAACCGGAGAAGATGACGGGTACATTATTGTGGTCGAGGTATATGACTTAACACAACTACGGCATATTTAGTGCATCACAATCGTTGCTATTGCTAACGAGAGTCGGGTAACCTGTCCCGCTTCTGTGTTTGCAGTATGCAGTCTCGATTCAGAGATGCTATCTAGTCATTTTGAATCCGAAGAGGATCGGAGAAGCCGACGCTCTGGCAGCGCGACTCGAAGTGCCTAAAGAGTTGAACTTCCCTCTGGGATTTCACGGTTTCTGGGACGTCAGCAGTTGACCTGTACATACACTGTAATCCCATATTCATCAATACTGGATATGAACGTACTCTTGGTTTTGGGAATGCATTTGCTAGCCTTTCTGCTCTAGACTTCCAGGTGGTTTTGTTGCCATGCTATATCCACTGTCCACACTAGTATAAATTGCTAGTTATGGAAACACAGATTGATGTTCCTAACCAGGAAAATCGAAAATGGGAAAAGGTAATTTCTCTCGTCGGTCCAAGTCGGTCATGCCGCAGTTTCATTAGTCAATGCCAGCCACTACCACCAGACAAACAACAAGCAACCGCACGTAAATGGATCTAAAGATGATTTACATATGACTTGACCATCAGTAGAAACATAACACTTTCATAACCCTAGCCAAAACTAGATAAAACCCCAACTAGCACGAACGCTGTAGATGATTCTTTCCATCTAAAACTTGAGTCACAGAATGGACCTTAACAATTTGGTGAAGCCTTCATATTCCAATTGAGAATGACATTTTCTGACTAATTTCAGCCGCCACCATGGGTAGTCTCGTTTAGAATCCCAGTTATTGCCACTTCACACATATAACTTATCGGAGATGGAAAAAGATGGAAGTAATCAGATTCAGGTGAAGGCTTCTCGCACTTTTGTTGGGAGGCCTAGGTCAGGTTCAAGTTCACTGAGAGGTGAAAAGTATTGATCCACCATGTCTTCCGAAACTTTATCCAAGCTCGGAGGATCCCACTGCAATTTCACAATCCAGAAGGAATTACACCTAATGAGATAACTTGGCCAAAAATGATAGATTTTGATGTTTAACCCACCAATACCAGATGACATCAAAGTTACATGCATGTTCTAGTATCAATATGTTCAATTGTTGAGTTAAATGGAATCTAATTAACCCACTTAGCTCCACAGGTGAAACATTTAAAAATGCAGGATGGAAAAGAATACCTTCGGTGCTAAGTCCTTGTCCACCACTCGTGCCCGAACCCCCTGAAAGGAAACCATCACGAAAGCAACTCCTTAAAGATCATGTGTTCAGACGTGGAGAAAGACAATCTTCACCTCACCTCACAAAAGTCATGAGAAATTTGCTTCGATATTCCTTGTAGGGACATGCGGTACTCACGAGCCAAGCACTGGTCAAGCGTTTGGAACCTCCCTTCTCGTACCTAAAGCACTAGACTACCTTAGGGATCAAATGAAGAAATGCTTGCAACCAGGAAAGACAACTAAGATGCTTAAGAGGACTCACAGATCTCAAAGAAACCTTCAAGCTCAATGGAGAAGCTTCTTTAAGTCTCCTAAGGGCGGAATTGCACCATGAATCCTTCAGTCCAGCTGTTTGGCTTTCCTGAATGACAATGTGGCACCATAGCGATTTAGAGTCTCCTACATTAAGCACACCAAGAAAGGGAAAATAATTGTACAATTACTTTGCAAAAGGAGTTATTATATTTTTATTTGTTTTCAAATTGAAGCTAGCTTAATGAGTAATGTAAAAGATTTAGTCAGAACCCACTTATCCAGGAAGAAGGACTAAACCAGCATATTAGAACACTCATTCAGTAGAGTATGCATTAAAAATCCCAGGACTGCTTATGCACGTGAAGGCAAAGTTAACATATATGGATCACGCTAATGCAGCATGCAGATAACTATCCTGTAGTAAGCTCATAATCATTAATCATCCATCAGGCATAGTGTCTTACTAAGGCATCAATAATCTCTTCAACCGTCTCGTGACCAAAACATTTATCAACCAACTCTATCCTTCAACATTAAACAAGAGAAGATTAAGCAGAATATTGACATCAGTATGTAAAATTCACAGGATCAAAAGATTAAAAAATGAATGAGAAAGCAGAAGTATAACACAAGTCCCAAGTGTTTTTAAGTAGACATATCATATTATCTTCGGTGGAAAGAGCACCAACTTGTGAACTACACTCATCTTATCTGGACAGACAAGATCTCCATATTTTTCCAGCATACTCTCAATCACTGATGGATCATCTGTAACTAATTTCCCCAGTTGTTCTTCTATTAAGGGAAGTTTCTGCAGCATGACATGGAGAACAGAACTTAATTCGGCAATAGGTCCCAAATTGAGGAGCCACCAATGAGTAATGAAGTGTAAAGGTGATTAACCGCATCAAGGGTATAGTGGGTAGCAAGGCCACAGGCAATCATTTCAGCGCCAGTAAGTTTCTCTCCCGTGAGACCTAAATATTCTCCTACAAAAACAAGTGCATTTTATTTAAGAATAGAAGGTAAACAGTAGTAAAATTAAATGACCAAAGGAAAGATTCTTCCATAAAACATAGTAAATAAAAACACTGGATTTCCTTGAAGGGCATATAGATAGTGCTATACGATGTCAAATATTGTCTTCACCTAAGTGTTGAATTTGCAAGAAGAATGGAAGCTACTGCAAAATACCTAAATGACCAGGTAAACGTGAGAGGTAAAAGGAGGCTCCAGCATCGGGGTGGAACCCAATAAGAGTCTCCGGTGTGGCAAAAACCTGCAATATAAGCTAATTCAACAACCAGGAACACGTGAACCACAAATATACCATGAAAGTAGATAGAGCACTCATGACAATTTTGTACGCTAGATACAGAATATTCATTCTACTCAGCAATGATTAGAGGGATTAAGTAAGGGTGTGCAAACGGACCGCCCGAACCGGAAGCCACCTGAACCAAACCGAACTGACCGATTTGGTCCGGTTCCTGAAAGTGTTGATCCAGTTCCCGATTCCTAAAAGTAGAACCAGTGTCCGGGCAGTCCGGTTCCCAGTCCAAAAGGGGAATCAGACCAGACCAGACTAGACTGACTAAATATACTTTTTATCTTATTATTTCTTCAAAAAATATAGTAAAATATGAACTAAAACACTATTTTGGTCCGGTTTCAAGTAATGGGAATAAAAGTAATGGGAAAAAAAGTAGTGGCGAAAAAAAAAAGGTAACTATTTCCATTGGACCGGACTGGACCGGGATCCGATCACCCCTAGAATTAAGCGAGGAAAAAATAGATTTTGGTCAAAAGTGCATGTATTCAGTTCACTTCAACACTGGTAAGAATTATGGCACATCATCTTCCTTGGCCATTGAATATGGACAAGAAAAATGTCAATCCTCGAGAAGAGCAACTAATCAACTTTTTTTGAACTGCATGGACAATTTAGACCTCCAGTTTATCTTTGTTTGTTGCCACCCAACTCTTTAGCAAACTTCCTCAAACGTCACTGGCTACAGCTTTAGTCAAATACCATGTGAGATAACAGTGTTGGCATCAATGTCCTATGGCATGATACTTTTGGGAGCTCAATGAAAGTAGCTACAGAAAGATTGGGTCATTAAGTTGTGTACGGAATATAAATAGATCTAACAGATCCTTAAAAGTCATAAATGTGCAGAAGATCCAAAGGACAGACGGCCTGGTATGGAAGCTTGTGCAGACTTCAACTACTTTGCAGTATAGCACCCATTTCCCATTATACTATGCCGATCATCCACCGAATACCATTCCATGCAAAACCAACCATTTTTGCAATCCTTCTGCAAGGATTCATCCTAAAGAATATTACAAGTACCTTCTTCCAACCAATGTTCTAATAACCAAACCAGGCAAGCTGGTTCAACCATTTAGACAGGAAATTGCTCCCAGTATACTCCAGGTTGACCTTTTCAGATGATTAAAGACTGTAATGCCCTGGCATTGACTGAAATGCAGTAAAACCAGCCAAAACAGTCTCAATCTGAATTCTGAATAGTGCAACTTGAAGCTTTATGCGTGTGTGTCAAGCCTCAAAATTCCACTAACACATTGATAAACGCTACACCTACAAACCACAAACATCTTTTTGCTAATACATGTAGTAGAGGCCATTGCAACCCACTGATCGTTGCAAAATCAGATGCTATGTACATCTGCTAGCTTCAGAAAGTGAAAAAAAAAAAAAAAAAAGTGTATATTATAACACTCATGTCAGCAACACAAAAAAGTGAACCTGCCAACATTACACTAAGCAAATTCCTCTCCTGGTAAATTAAGAAAATTAATATGTAATGACCAAAGCTTCAAGATTTCCTAAAACGGTCATGCTCATGTACATATTCCAGCTCAATCAGACACAAAGTATCAAGAAAGCTAGTTCCTTGATTTATTTTATTTTGAAAAAGAATTGCAAGGAGGACATAAAACTCCAGTAAATCCTTTTCATAAGTACATCATCCATACAACTCATCAAAATAACATTTGGAACGTCAATTACTTAAAAAGAAATTCAAATGAAAAATTCCAAGGACATGGACATTCAAGAGAGAAAGCAAGCATAGATTGTGAACATGACTATGATATTCAAAAGATGGAAAAAAGCATAAATCAGAACAATGTTAAAAATACACAATATGAAGTGGAAATAAACAGTTAAGAGCTCCCAAAGATATACGGTTTTATCAGTCGCAACTCGAAATGTCCCTGGAATTGAAACTCCAGCACCACCTCCCATTGTGATGCCATTTAGCAGTGCCACCTAAATGGGATTAACGGATAAGTTCGAGCACAAAAACTTCTCACAATTGAACTAAGACTAAACTTAAACTGGGCAAGCAAATTCTGGATCTAGCATATCCACCCTACTTTTGGAACATCAAAGGCAAATTAAAATTAATAATAGCAACGGAAAGAGGAAATACAAACCCAAGAACTCATTGAGCCACTAGCCGATGGTGCAAAAATTACAACTAACTGAATAGATCATCAAACTCACGTATAGAATGCAACAAGGTCATTTGCATGGGGAAGAATTAGGCACACGATGCAACTGCTATTTTTAATACAATTTAAACAAGAGTAGCTCCAACTTCAAGATGAGTTAATGTGTTAATCCACTTCAGTCTGTTAGTACAATTATAATCACCAAAACTGTGAGCATAGCAAAAGCCAGATATGACAAGAAACTATGCATGAACCAATGACATATGCCTGAAGCTTCTCAACTATATCTATCAAGGGGAACTGATACAGATCACAAAATCCTCAATAAGAAAGTCAATAATTAGTCTTCTGTTAACATAAAAAACTTCTTTCAGACTGGCACTGCTTCAAATAATATAATACAATATTTAAGCACATTTTTAACAAAAGAAAACAAAATAAATGATATGTTAATCCTAGTATTAACAGGGTCGTTGACATAATGAATGTGTAATCATGACCTGTACTTCACCATACACTATACAGTTCGGTTACCTCTTGGCGCACCCCTCAACATGATATTTTTTTCTTTTTAATATATATAGCTCTTAATACAATCTTGGCCATCGTATCTTAGATTAGTGAAGCATCACTGTGATTAGGAAAATCACATAAGATGACTTATGTATGATTCATAAGCTATGATCACATGAATATCAGATGGAATGCTGACATAATGGCATTCAGTGATACAAAACTTTCTCAACTTCAAATTATTATATTTAATGGGTGGGTAATCCTCTTGGTGCTGCTCGCGGAAGTTGCTCAACAGATAATCCTAATACAGAATGCACTCTCTCAAAAGTCCCCCCAATAGTTACCAGTCAAGCAGGAGACTTGAAACACTTGTATAAGGGAGAACATGAATTGAAGGATAAACAGGAGCTAGCAAAGATATTTGCACCCAACCAAACCATAGTCACATCACATGATTGATAACTTTGCATACTGCATCGCTGAAAACCTTTCTTCCCTTGCTCAATAAATGATGCCTACAGTATAACAAAAGTACTTTAGCTTTTTTCCTTGCATTGACACTAGCACAAGACCTCCACTATTGTAGACTTAAATTTTAACACATATTCACTATCGCCTTATTTCAAATTATTCCCCACCCTTCTGCACATAAGCCCACCAATTTTTAGTACCCAAATCATCTCATCCTTAATATTTTCCCCTTAAGCATTCTACTAAGGTTATCTTCCCTTGAATACTCTCACAAAGCATCCTTATCTCAAGTTCAGTCATATTTATATAAATGTTGGTATCTTACTGACCAATGCTTTGTCCTACACGACATAAGCAGGCTCCTCCTCTGCTCGACAGAAACTTCCTTTGCAAAATCTTCAACACATTCGTCCAGCTGATATCCCCATGAGAGACTTCATCATTTCTTCCATCGACCACAATTGTGAAAATCATCTAAATTCTTCGTTCTTTTTAGACAGGTATTTAACTTTTTAGTTCTTGATTTCCAATTATTACTTCACTTCTATTGCTTCTTTTGCTAAATTCACATCACACATGTTATGCTTTATGATTCTATTCCTTATTCAATTGGATAATACACCCCTCAAGCAGGCAGTAATCCTTAGAATTTCGTGTCTAATGTTCCCACTTTCTTAAAGCACAAAAATTAGCTAAGAAAGGATGATTAAATTAAACTGCTCCCTCTTAAACATGTAACACCTGCAACTTTTTTACACTATATGACGGTGTCCAAGCCCAAGTAATCAAAATTTCCAATAATCCAAATCAAAAGAGCCAGTAGTTAGTTGAAAAATGACATATCCATGTTCCCGCAGTGAGCATATTTTAACCTTGTTTATGAAGTACCCGAGCAAGAAACAGTATTCAAGCATCTCACATGGAAAATCTATATAAACAACCAGAGGACAAGTAGTAGATCAAGACACAACCCTAAAATCATAATGATAATCATGACAGACTTCAAAGACGTTCAGTACTTACATGTGGCTTCAAATATGTACCTACAAAATATATAAAACTATATATTGTCCTAAAGAAGTCCTTGCAGTCCTCTATTTTTCCTGCATCAAGTTAAAAGTAGTCGATGAAATTACCAGGAAGTAGCATCATCATGAAAGACTACTTTTTTAAAGAATGGTTATAGAAATAAACAAGAGAAAAAACCATATGTAATAGGAAAATTCGTTAAAGAAATCACTTCAAAGTACCATAAATATACAGATAACAAGAGAATAAACTGCAAAATGTAGATATCACAAAAAGTTCCCATTGTACATATACTGTCCCCCTCAAGTGAGATTCTAAAATATGCCAAAGGGTGAATCACAAATCTTGCAGCCAATGTTGTCAAAGGCAATTGCCAGGTGCACCTGACACTTGAGCTAATTAGTGCCATACCTACCTGCTGTCCATGAAATCTCAGCAAGACAATTTTATTCAAGCACACATGTTTTTGGCTAAGAACCAAGCAATAAGTTGGCACCATTTTTAGTTTTCCGGATACATAATCCAGATGACACCCAAATCTTTCACTTTCTCATCTATAGAATAGAGTACCTAAATAAAATGTTTAGCCTTTTCTTGGGAAAACCCTAAATAGTCTTCTGTTGTTTAGATAGTTGTGCACTGCAGCTCGGATAGTTTTGGATTCAACATTTTAGTTCGTAAAGATTCACTCGTTGCTCAAGAGTCCCTCAATTACTGATGTCAATATTAACCTTTCCCTCAGCTTCATTTTAGGCAAATGTAAGCATATATTCTTTTGTTTTCTCTAAGGAAGAAATGATCATACAAAAAGAACTTCGAAGCAGACGTAACTCGAAGCAGGCATAGTAGTAAAACATCGAAACGGGCATTACCTCTATTTATCAAGTGATAGAGGCTAACAATATCGCCCCCGGCACAAAATGCCCTGCCACTGCCCTTCACAAGTTCGACATCCAAACAATATCATTTCCTTTGAGGAACACCACAGCATCAATGAGAATTCGTAATCTGTCGGGCATGAAAAGAGACCACTACCTTCATCATCACGAAACCAATGTCCGGATCATCCTCCCAGTTCTTGTACAGCTTCTGCAGTTTCGCACCCTGAAAACCCAGAAAAGCACACGTCACTACATCCGTCGAAACGCATCGTCAACGAAGCGACTCGGTATATCCACCGCAAAAAAATGAGATTTTGAACATACGAACGCACCATTGCCGTGCTGAAAGCGTTGAGAACCGAAGGCCGATTGAGAATCGCCGTCCTCGAAGAGCCGCTTCCCTCGACCAGCACCTGCCCACCAAGCAGAGGGAACCCGTTTCACCCGGAGCCCGGCCTCGACTTCGCAGAATCGCCATCGAAACATACGGAAAGTGAAAACCCAAGAATCGATGATCGATATACCGACTTGGCTTTCGAGACCGTCGGCCGACGCGGCGGCGGCGTCCGGCAGGGAAGAAGAGCGGCAGAAGCTCCTGCAATGGCGGAGGAAGCAGAAGCGGGGGCCGCGAGGATCGCCGGCGAGCGACGCGGCTGTTCTGAAGCGACGCATCTTGGGCTTCGGCCTCGCTGCTGAGAGCTTCCCTTCCTTCCTTCCTTCCTTCCTGCCTCCTGCTCGGCCACTGAAGAACGAGAACAAATTCGTTTCAGCCAGTCAATGTTCGTGAGGAAGACGACGCTGACTGGGACTGGTGGGGCCCCACGGTTCGTGCCACGTTATCCTCGTCCGTGTTTTTTTCCGGTTCTGTCCTGGAAATTCGATTTCGCATGAAAATTATTTTCTTTTTCAAAAATAAATATTGTATAATTTGAAATAAGGATTTTTCACTAGAAATCCTAAAACTTATTATGAAGACACAATTGAGTCATAAAATTTATAAAAAGTGCAATTAAACCCTAAAACTTATCAAATTAATACAATTGAGTCATTTCGTTAGTTCTATCTAATTAAACTAAAGGGAAATATTGACGTGACATTTTTAGATATTTCTCTCCTACGTAGCAATGACGTGGCTAAAACATGAACCATTAGGCTAAAACAACATCGTTTTGAATTTAATTCTAATTTTTCAACCATAAAATTAATCAAATAAAAAATATTAAAAAAAACACACAAAAAAGTAGGAAAGGCATTGGGCAGAGGCCCTTGTCGCTACCCACCCCGTCACCGAAAGGGTCGACAAGGGCTTGGCAAGGGTTGGCGAGGGTCATCGATGCCTCGATTAGCGCCGACAACCCTCACCCAACTATGGTGGCCCTCAACAAGGGTTGATAGCCCTCTATGTGGGCTGGCCACTCTCGCTTGCAATCTGTGAGGGTCACTAGCCCTAGCTAAGGCAACAGGGCAGTGGCAAGCCTTGCCTTTCAGCTTAATCTTTTTTTTTTTGTGTGTTTTTTGATATACATTTTTCATTTATTTAATTAATATTTTTATTAAATAAATTATAATCTAAGCCACATCATCGCCATGTTAGGAGAAAAAGTATTTTAAAAAATCAAGTCAGTATTTTCCATTAGTCTAAATGGATGAAATTAATGGAATAACTAGATTATACAAATTTAACAAGTTTTAAGACTTGATTGTACTTTTTATAAGTTTTAAAACTCAATTGCACTTTCACAACAAATTTTAGGATTTCCAATGCATATATTACTTAAAATAATTACAAGTCTCGACATCTTTGTGGCCGTGAGTTTTTTTTTTTTCAATTTTTTAATTTCCATGAACGATACAAACAATCATTTTCAAAATAATATTACTTCTAACCTCTAAATAGTATTTTTGGTTGATACCACGAAAAAACCCCAAATTGATACATATATAATGAATTTATCTCACGCTAATTTTTTTACTACAAAAAACTTGAAATTGATATATCTGTGACAAATTTACCCTCCGTTGGTTTTTATTGAATTTTACTATTAAATTGCTGAGTTAGATGGCATGTGGCAGTGGACGAATGCACCAGTACCAATTTGTGGCTAATTTAACTGAAATTAATGGAGGATGAAATTGTTACAAATGTACGAATTTAAAGTTTTTAGTGATCAAAAAAATTTCAATGGCTAAACAAGCAATTTCTGTTCTAGCCCCTACGCTGCTGGTAATCCTCCTCTATTTTCATCTTTTTCTTTTACTATAGATAAAAAAATAATTCAAAAAGGTTGTAGTTTACAACAAGAAAGGGTCATTTAGGTTCTTTGCTTCCCACCTAAGACGCCATTCAATTGTATTCCTTCAGGTTTCTTGTGGACTTCGTTTCTGTTTCTTGTTTTGGGCTTCTACGAGTTGATTCTGAACAGGCACAACTTAATGATAGGACCGTAATATATATATATATATATATATATATATATATATATATATATCATGATCCTGCAAATAAAGTGTTCTTTATCCTGATAAGAAATGGATTACACCGAGGTCTTGGAGAAAGCTATCGTCGTTTCGTCCTCAGTTGCTTTGTTCTGCAAGGTCATTAAACATATTTGGAGTTTCACGAAAGTGGAAAAGGAGCCAGTGAAAGTACTGGTTACCGGCGCAGCAGGCACGTTTTCACTTCAATTGATCACCTCCATTTTCTCTTATCAGATGGTCGCTATCGGATTTAGTGCTCAGATGATTCGTTAATGTCGAATCTTGCATAATGTTGAACTACATGGATTCATTGTTGAGAGTTGAAGTTACAGTTCCATCAATTTAGAAGGTCAAGACTAACAGTGAAAGCATGGATCCTCCTTTGAATTCATGCCAGTTGCCATGATTTTAACCGAGCTTCCCATTTTGCTTCCACAGGACAAATCGGCTATGCCCTCATACCTATGATTGCTAGGGGAGTTATGTTAGGACCTGATCAGCCTGTGATTATTCACATGCTCGATATCGAACAAGCAGCTGAGGCCTTGCATGGCGTGGAGATGGAGCTGATCGACGGCGCCTTTCCTCTGCTCAGAGGCAAATCTCTTGAAGTTGATTGCTCGTCTTATGTGGACCTGAAATTTTTTTGTAATCAGTATCTAAATAGTTGCTTTACCATGCGTCGTTTATCAGGTGTCGTGGCCACCACAGATGTGGCCGAAGCTTGCAGCGACGTAAATATAGCTATCATGCTGGCCGGCATACCACGGACAGAAAGCATGGAGAGGAAGGATGTCATGTCTAGGAATGTCTCGATTTACAAGGATCAAGCGTTGGCCTTGGAGCAGCATGCTGCTGCTGATTGCAAGGTGAGACAGATTGGACTAATTTCACTTCTCAGGTTAAAGGGCAAATTCCTCTCCTTTCCTATAGAGGAACACGTTGAAGTTCTGGCATTTCTCTAGTACGAAGTTTCTTTTTGCTCGTATTTGGCAGGTTCTAGTGGTTGCCAACCCTGCGAACACGAATGCGCTGATCCTGAAAGAGTTTGCTCCTTCAATCCCAGAGAAGAACATTACCTGTCTCACGAGGCTCGATCACAACAGAGCGCTGGGCCAAATAGCTGAAAAGTTGCAGATGCACGTGAGCGATGTGAAGAATGTCATCATCTGGGGAAACCACTCGTCGACTCAATATCCAGACGTTAATCACGCCACCGTCACCACCAGCAGTGGCGAGATATCTGTCAGAGATCTCATTGCCGACGACAAATGGTAGCTCGAGTTCTATTGATAGCGCAATTTTCGATGCTACAGACCTATAGCCTGTCATCAAGTCACATTTCTCTGCAATTAGCCTCATTCTGGTCTGTCTCCATGCATTGCCAATACATGACCAGTCGATTAGTTGAAATGAAAATAGGCTACGTAAGCTAGACAGCGTTGCGCTCGTAGTACCTGATTTTGCTCCACTCTGTTAGATTTGTAGCTCACTCCAGGTGCATAGCATTCGCCAAAATTGAAGATCTCTTAATGTGACTCTTCGATCTTCCGTCATCTTTTTTTACTTAGGTTGAATACGGAGTTCATTACTACCGTTCAACAGCGTGGCGCTGCGATCATCAAGGCTCGTAAACTTTCGAGCGCACTTTCTGCTGCGAGCGCTGTGTGTGACCATATACATGACTGGGTGCTCGGCACACCAGAGGTATCCACAAATTGTCAAGTGGTCAACACGATTCGATGTCTTGAATTTATTTTGCATACCGTTTTATGAGTTCGTTCAATCTCTTGAAATTGTATGAAACAGGGAACATGGGTTTCCATGGGAGTCTGCTCATATGGTTCTTATGGAATCACACCAGGCCTCATCTACTCTTTTCCCGTCACATGTCGGAATGGACAATGGTCGATCGTTCAAGGTACAGTTCCATCGTCCTCTTCCTCAGCATTTTATATCGAACACGAATGTAGTGTGCCTCACGCAAGGGCACAATTGCTCACATCGACGCATCATCATACAATTCGCGATTTCAAGATAGGCATTAAAAGAGCATGCAAATAAAGAACCACTATACACATGCAAAAACCTCATCAGAGCCAACCGCATCTTGTACCTTATCAAAATCATGGTTATGAGTTGTTAGTTGCGAGACACTGTTTTGGCAATTTGAATATGTTTAGTACTTATACAGAAACCGGTTAATTATAACGTGCAGGGCTTAAGATTGATGAGTTCTCGAGGGCGAAGATGGATGCCACGGCAAATGAGCTTCTTGAGGAGAAGTCGTTGGCCTATTCATGTCGCGGCTGATTCCGCATCCTTTCTAGCACGTGATGAAGTGTGATCATCTTATCTTCTATGGTTCAGCTGCTTTGTACCATGACTAAACATGCCAAACTCCCGTTTATTGCACAGTTCACTGAAATTAGTACATGAAATACTTTCAAATTGAAGTTGCCCCTTGCAATCGCCCTTGTCATACATGAAAGCCACACAAACACCCTGTTGATCATCAAAAGGCAGATCTTGCAAAACACACTAGTTTTGCCATCTGCGTTTCTGTCTAAGACGTTCGAACAGAGCTAAGACTGGACTAGGGAAAATATGAATCACATAAAGAGAACTACAGAAAAAGCACAAGAAACCATCTGAAAATGCCTGAATCCACCTAAATCAGCGGTTCGCACACTACCGTTAAAACCCTCAAGCAAGATCTTTCACACCTAACGTTGTCTAACATCAACATTCCTCTCCCCCTGGCTCATGGCGAACTCCAGACAATGGGACCGGCCAGAACACACTCGCTGGAGAGCGTGCAAAACCCAGACAGCCCAAACCTGATCCCGCTGAAGAATTCAGGGCTCGGCAAGGCGCCTCCCATGCCTGGGCCCGGGAAGTAGTACCACCAACATCTCCGTAGATGTTCTGAGGGTGAACGACCTTGTCCTTGCTCTTCAGCATCCGAGCTCCCTCAACATTGACGTTGCATGCAAGAGAGAGGCACAAGAGCAATGCTTAGCAAACAAGTGACGACGATGATCTCTTCTTCTCCATAGTAGTGTTGATGTTGCGATTTATGAGACTAGTGAACGAGGGTTTGTGGCATTGTGTGTCTGATTGAGTGTGCGACGTGAGCAATTTGCTTCAGAAGAAAGGACTTAACATGGCCCCTGTTTATGTAGTAGTGTCTTGGCATTCTAATTCAAGTAGGAGAGGATATCTTCAAAAATGTCATGGTTGGGGTCTTTTTTCAGGAATAACGACGTTCATTCATTTGGAAATCAAGGGTTGCGCCAAAATTAATGAACCTAGTCTCTCAACTATATTTCCAAGTGGCCCAAAGGGTTTATATACATTCTTTGACAAAGTGCATTTGTTTTGCTGAAAATGAGTGACTCAGAAAATATTTTTCTAAAAATAATCTCTTCTATCACTTATAGAAATCAACAAACGAAAAATAGTTTCATTGTCTACGAAATGTTTAGACAATTTTTTCCTTGGTACCTGGGACCTTCTTCTGTTTGGTAATATAGGCATAGATTCTCATGCTAAACTCAATTAAGGGGGTCTGCACTAAGCACTTGGCCTCAGGCTGATTATAATGACCACAAATTCCATTGTAAATGACTCTGTTTGCTGGGTTATTCTAAAATCAGAATATTGAAGCACAATAGACAGTAGTGACAAAGAGGTCTTCAGAACAAAACCTACCTCTTTGGATAGAGAACGTGGATTCTAGGATCCATCTGCCAGAGCCTTTTTCATTTAGTTATTCTGTCTTCCTGTTTCTCTGTCATATATTGGCTCCTTTTCATGTGTGTTTTTCTCGATGCTAACATTGAAAATTTAAGTTCACCTTTCACTATTGTGAAACTGGGTCAATCTCTATGGTTTCTGCATGAAACTTTTTGTCTTCTTTGGCAAGACAAGTACATGCTTTAACTAGTAAGATGTTGTGAGCATGAAGAAGAGACGAGTAGAACGTTTGTGAAAACAGTCCCCGAGGATTTTGCAGTATATTGTGCATTAGGTGGTGATCCTATTCATGATGCTCCCATTTGATGGCTTATCTGAATAAAATTGTAGTTCTTGACGTATTTCTATATTTTCTCCTTTTTCTTGTTTTTTATGATCTCTTCTTGGTCAAGGTCGAATCCCGCAGATGTCCTATTGTGGGCTGTGGAGCAAATTTTGACAGAACATCCTCGGTGAAAGTGAGGATATCTCCTTGGGCCTCCTCAGTCCTCTTCTTGCTAGCGATCTAAAAGAAAATAAGTGATTGTCTTGCTCTTTTCTGCCATTTCAGTGTGGTTTCTGTTTGCTTAAGTTTTTAATAAGGTGTATAATGTCATTTAAATTGCCACAACTTCGTGTTGGAAGCTTGGAGAGAGGGTCATCACCAGCCGCGCAGCTAAGCTTGGACCTCTCCTTCATGGAGTAGTGCAGTTCAGTTGCACCACTGTGGACAATTACTCTCCTGTTGTGGCTTCTGTATGTGAAAATGAGCCAACTACGGAGAATAATCATGCCAATGGTTTTTCACAACCAGTGGCGCGTCTCTTGATCTTTATAGGACCCCATCCTTTCTGTTTATGCTGAGCTCAATGGTATTGCTTCTGACTTTCCATCCTTCCATTGAATAAGTTTCTAGATGAAATGAACGTCGATGCCCACCTTTTATTGTCTTTTCCTATAAAGATTTTTCCATAGCCTATGATAAGCTGCTAAATTTTTTTGCGAGTTTCACTCTGGCGAATCCATTTCATTCCTGTTCTCTTGGATGGTGTATATACAATGCTTCCCATACGAAAGCTGATTCTTGCTTTCTTGGAGTTGTCTTACTTCATGTCTAGCTTTGCTTATCTTTCTGTCGTTCATGTATCAATTCCCTCCGTACTAAACTGATTGGGACAATAGCGAGTAGTGAGATGAACCTTGGTTCAGGTCTTTGGCATGGTTGATGACGATTGTATATGTTGTTACATTATTGGAATATTTTGATTTTGAGGTTTTGCTATGACATACTAGGTGGATGTATGAGCCAGAAAAGACTTTGGACCAAGAAAAAACAAAAAGAAGGTAAAAGACTTTAGACCAATAAAATAGAAGTTCAATAGAGACGCATTTCATAGCGTACCTTTCTCCAGCACATCCCTCCAGGGTTTGGCTGTTAACAATCAATCCCTCATGCAATACAGTTTTCTTTCTAGTTCTCCATTCCAGTTGGCTCTCTCTATCTGTTAGTCCTTCCCTTTGTTTTCTTTTCCCCTTGGCTGAACTGGACCTATTAAATAGCTGAACAGAACCATTATTCTCACATTCAAAAGGCTTTCCCTTAGGTGGCTCATGGGGTCGTATGTTCCCCTGGAGAAGTTGTTCCTGATCCGGATAGTGTTCCTGGATCGAACATGAGTGATGCTGCTGCCTTCCTTTCCCCATTGATATTGTTCCTGTTGCTAAAACTAGCACACACAAGGCTGATTCTGCAGATTCCAAGGGTCCAATTAAGCTGGAAATGAACTTAGCATTTCCAAAGAAAAGGGAATGGAAACCAAACAAGTTGATGAACCCTGACGAAGGGCACAGCCTCTCTTGGCCATATTTAGGCTTAAGAGAGGCAAAAATCGGGTTGTAGAAGGGTCCTTGGGAATGGACATGGATCTTTGAGCTGCCTCTTAAATTTCTTTGAGAAAGAGAAGACTGCAGCAAAAGGCTAATGTTGAGCCAGATGCAAGTGAGAGCACTGTCGCTCGGGATGAGGAAGCTTTGGTGCCATGTTATCTTGCCATGGTGGGGGGAAGGATGAGCAATTTTAATGATGCCTCATCAGAGGTACATTTGTAATTTTTGCAGTATAATCCGATTATGTTAATTGGTACGATGCTATACCTTTATTATTTTTTCTATTTTACAAAGTCTTCCTTTCCTTCGATTAACATACTAAAGCGTATCAAAAATGTTTTCATTGAACATTTCTGATACTCTGACCAAAAAAATAAAATAAGATTAAACATTTCTGAGACAATCATCAAACAGTATCGGAAGTGCTTCTCTTTTTCTTTTTGCTGTTAGCATCGTCTCTCTCCATGATTTGCTGTTTTTCCAAGTCAGAAACACAATCCATCAAGATAATCACATGTCGAAATAAACTGAAACCATTCTCACTTATCCTTGCAACAGTCAGAAGCTCTCCATGAGACATGCTTCCTAGGCTTCTCCCCTGGATCTCCAGCGAACTAGCATGTACAAACATACTGGGGAAGACACTGAAAATTGGCGATCATACAAATGTAACGCCGGAAAATAGATGTGTCGGGACTGACAAGTAACTAATTAAATCCAATATCTAACGCACTGGACTTCTTCTGACCATCAGATCGCATCAATATCTGCATCTTTGGGGCAGTCAACCCCTCAACATTATCCAGTGCTGCCTCAGCCAAGAAACATATGGTCTCTGCTGCAGAACACCTAAGGAGGATATCTGGCCTATGGGTAACTCCTCAGCACTTTGACAATTCATCGAGACTCCCAGTCCTTCAATTTCTTGCTTCCTTTGGGTTTCTCTATGGGAGCATTCAGTCCGGCCATCTTCGCATTGTACTTCGCCCTGAGAGGGTCATTGTAGGTCCAACTGCATCACAAGCAAACATCAAAGTAAGTTCCTCCTATCGTCATCATGAATCCATAATAAATTGTTAACTCTTTGAACTTCCTGTCCCAGGTAACATACTGGAAACAAGACAGAATGCCATGTTCATAGAAAGATGGCATCAATAGAATCAAAACAAACTTCTCTATGGATTAATAATTTTTCAAATGCCCAGACCAAATAAAGGCACTTCTTTTCTTCCATGAAGGACTCAGGAATGAGAAATGAGTTCTCGCAAACAATTCCACTCAAACAACATTCTAAAACCTAAATATTTTGTAACAAAATTAAGCAAACCAATGAGTAAATTCACCATGTGTCATATCAACAGCTGCAAGTTATTTCATAAAACAATAACAATATAAATTAATAATCACAACAAGCATAATGTCCAGTTAACATTGTTGTAAACACCCTCCATAGCCATCAAATTACTATTAATGCACTTCAATCTCAGTTATGCAAACAAGAGAGGAGCATACAGGTGCGGATGCGTAAGGAAGAGAAATAGGAGAGCTGTATCAGAGTGAAAAAATCAATAGATAAGTAACACTTACGGATTGTTCCAATCAGTTGTATCTTCATTAACAAGATGAGTCCACTTTGTCCTTCCACTCCGACCAAAGTGCTTGACTTGCATGACTTTCGGCAAAATAGTTTTATCCATTTTATCCTCGCCAGTTGGAGCAGAGAAATCACGGCTGTAAATGTAATCCGATCCAGCTGTTCCAGCATGGTCATCGACTTCTGACTGGAAGAAGGCACCCTTGTGGTAATACTTCTGCATGAACCTCCATTTCTGCTTTGGTGCCGAAGAAGGTCTGGGATTCTTCCTTTCCCACTCCCTCCTTTCCTCCTCTGTCATGTTTCTCACCTTCTCAATCTCTTCCTTCGCCTTTAACATCGCTTCACGGTCCTCTCTATCCCTCTTGATCCTTGCAATCTCTCTTGCTTTCCAAGCTTCATACTCTTCAGCCTCATTGAGCTCATCATCAGTTTCCACATCAGCAATGTTTGCCTCCATTTCCAGATTCTTTTGGATTTCTTCATCTTTTCGGATCTCCTCAACCACAATCTGCTTCGTCTCAACCTTTCTCTCCTCTTGTCTCCTCTTCATTAGCTCCTCAATGGCTCTTTCTTCCGCCTCAAGCCGCTGTCTTTCAGCTATAGTATCCCTCTCCGACTTAACGACAAAGACTGGCTTCACCATGGCAATACCTTTCGTCTCTTCTTCTGAGTCCGTCTCATACTCAGATTCCTCTTCTTCCTCCTCCTCTTCCTCCTCCTCCTCCTCTTCGGGAAGGAGTGCCGCCTCTTCCTGTTCCCTCAGAAGCAACTTCTCCCTTATCTTTCTTCTCCGTTCTTCTAAAGCCTCTGCATCCTCTTCTTCTGCTTCCAGACCCTCCTGTCTTCTGTTTTCCTCTTCAATGGTAGAAACGATCTCAGCTTGTCGAATGCGACGATGATCAGCTCTGATTTCATCACGGTTATCTATCCTGCTCTCAGCCAAACGCCGCAACCTGGGATCATCTTTCTTGCCAATATTTGAATCTTCATGAGCAGGAAAAGCTTTCTCCAGGGCAACTGCCCTTGCCATCCTGATATCCCCATCTTCATCAGCTTCATCTGCCCACTCAGGAACTTTACCAGGCCAATACCGTTTGACCTTAGTCTGTCCAATTTTACCCCTAAGTTTATCCCTTACGGCGATTACAGTGTCACTCACTCCCGCTGTCACCGACATTGTTGTGTATGTTGTATGGCACAAAATGAATGAGGAAAAAACAAATTATGACCAGCAGACCACTTTGTGCTATTACTCCTCCAGGACCAAGTTATGCCGCAATTAGAGCTGTTCTGTGCACAATGAAAGAGAAAATATGTAAATATCCAGGGGATAATTCAGCATGCAAACCTTATTTCCCTCCAGGGAGAGGGGCTAATCCAAATCCTAATGCGAGTTAGAAAAACTGGAATACCCAAAACTAAATCAAAGGTCAGTCGTGCATTTATAATTTAGAAGCGGTTAGCACGCCGTTCAACTACATTTAGATACGGTTGATGCACCAATCAGATCAGGTGCAGACTCATCGAGCAACGTCCTCCCCTTTCATCAAAAGATGTGCACAACAATCAACAACAGGGTTACCCAAATCACCCACGAACCCGCGACTCGCAAGCGTTTAACCGGCGAGTTGTTATGGAAGGAAGACACGGAAGAAACACGATCGAAACCCTAGCTCAGGGGAAGAAGGCAAGAGCTAACTCAAGTGCAGGGGCGGGCTCTCTTTCAATTTTTTTAAGATTTTTAGGGCATTGCGAGCTGGAATCTGAGGCAAAATTGGGATCATTTCTCAAGACAAGCAACTTGGCGATTAGGGCTGCTAAACCAACGATGGCATTACCATTCAACGATCAATGTCCACAAGCAATTCATGAAGCATAAAGAAGAATCAAAGAGCAACCCAGAAACCCTAGCATCGGCGTCAGCGGCAAAAATTCGCCGCTCGACAATCATCGTCGTCGGTAATCGTCGGAATGATTCGAACTCTTTACAAAATTTCGGAAAAGTCGAGATTTTTACCTGATACCAGGGATGGCGGATGCGCTCCCTGCAATCGGCGGCGCGACGGAGAGAGAGAGAGAGAGAGAGAAATGGGGCTCAGGAGAAGAGGGCTCAAATGGAAGTTCGTGCTGCGGAAGCCATGGATGAACCGCTCGACCTCGCTGCGCTGCTTGTCATCGTTTTCTTCTTCTTCGCAATCGACAAGAGGAGGTGAAAATCTTCACCCCGTTACCGTCTGCTTCAGGCCCAATTGTGACCCAACAGTAGTAGGCCCATTAGAATCATGGTGTCTCGGCCCAATTACGTGATTGAAGTGGGGCCAAGCTTACTTTATTCCCTTTGTGTGTTCTTCTTCTTTTTCTTTAAATTTCTCTTTTTCTATTACTCAAGGAAAATTGCTCCTTCACTTGCGTGCAATATACTGTCAAGGATAATGATAAAGAGTTTAAGGGATGAAGCAATTGCGCGCGGAAATTATAATGGTTCGGCTTATTGCAAACCTACATCTTTACTCGTCCATGCTAACAGCCTACTGGCTATTTCACTAATTGATTCATGAGAGGTTACAAAATTTGAGTATTCACTTCTCAAGGGTGTGTGATTGACCACTCTAACTCACACAATTACTCTAACAATTGCCTCTCAAATATTACAATTGCAGCTTACAAAGACATGTAAGGTGAAGGCTCTCTTGAACTTTGGAATTGTAAGTTCATGATCTTGATTTTTTCTTCCACACCAAAATCTCCTTTTATATTCCTCCAATTCCAATCTAGTTGTTGGACAGTCTTCAGGGGATCGTTCTCCAATCAATCCGTTGGAAACACATGTTTCAAAAAGATTAAGTGGCCATTAAGTAATGAGATCAAAATCTCCCATTGATTCAATTGCCCTTACAATTGAGCTAGGTTTCATAAATAGAGTTCTTCATTTGAAAATAATATTTTCTTTGTAATTGCTCAATAAAAAATTCTTTGCTTTTTGTATGTTCATTGCAAAACAATATTTAAAATTGAAAAATAATCAACACTTTCTACAAAAGATATCCAAGTGAAATCACTAGCCATTGTGATATACGTTGTTTTTTTTAGTCTAATTAGACTTCTTGATTAGATGATATTGTTTGAGTTGGAATATTGCCCAAGTCTAAATGGTCTTATCATAGAATTTGAAGATGCCCAACATCTTGTCAATATTCACAAGCAAGCTCTGCTAATATCCTCATATTACTCTAATGATATCCATCCATTTATAAAGTCCATGAAGTAAATTATTCAGAACTTCAGACATACTATCCAGATGACAATAACTAGAGTCCGAATAACGTTTCTTCATGACTATCACCTAAATAATATTTCGTTAGATTCAATAGATACTTATGAAAGGTTTTTTTCACTCTTCAAAATGAATTAAGAAGTTTTCTCAATGGTGTGTAGGGCTCAAGATTGATGAGCTTTCAAGGGCAAAGGCGGTCACCACAATGGATGACTAAAGAGAAGTTAATTGCCTATTCATGTCTCACCATATGTAGCAATTTCATTGCTGCATAAGGAAGAACGTGGTTCTTTTTTGGGTCCTCAACTCGCAACTGCATAATGAATAACTAAGGTGGTGCATTTTGGTTAAGGCTAGGCTCGTTTATGCAATCATTTGAACTTATGATTCGATGGTTTGAACCAAGGATTGAACTTGAACCATCAGCAACCATCATTCAGTTTTTGCTCGAATTTACTTTGTAGCCCATGTTTGACTGAATTGTGTTCATGTAATCTAATGGTTGTGCAAAAAACCTTTTGCGTAGCTTGATTCTACGTTTGAAAATTTTGACTGCTTTATAGTGGGGCATGTAGAATCTCTTTGGATGAAACATAAATGTTAGGAGCACTTCTTTCTTTTCACTCTGGAAGAAGAGAAGAAAAAGTGCAGTTGTGTTGGTTTTGAAGCTAGCCTATCGTTTGATTTCTGAAGAGAAATTTATCAAATTGAATTAAAGTAATATGCCGAGATGGAAAGTGTCATGGCTAGAACTAACACCCGGAGGAGGGGTGAATAGGTGATATAAACAATTAAAGCAAAATTTAAAACAACCAAAATCACTATCACAAAAGAACAAAGTTTGATGAAAAACTCCATAGTGATAAGATCTTATGCAATGTCTTATGAAGAACTATGCAATGATTAGACTATACTATGTGCAATAAACTAAATAAATGAGAGATTAAAGGATAGAGAAAATTGCACACAACAATAATAGTGGTTCGGCTTTTGTAAGCCTACGTCCACTCTCCCGCGCTACAGCCTACTGACTAGATTCTATTATGAAGAACCAATAAGAGGTTATAAGATCTAAGCTCTAAATACTCAAGCTCGTGTGTATAACTCATCACACACTCTCAACCTCTAAATGGTTACACAATGATGCTCACAGAGACAAATGTATTTGATCGTAAAACACTATTTACACTTTAGAATTATAAGCTTCCATTCTCTTGTGTTGCATTTTTCCTTTCAACTTCGAGACCTCCTTTTATACTCCTCTCTATCTAAGCTGACCGTTGAATATATCTCTAGAGGATTATTCAGCCAATCTATCTATTGGCTTGGATCTTGCTTAGAAGATCTTATCGCTTCAAGGATGCCGAGAATAAAGCTTCTTGTAGATTCCGGACGGTAGTTTGGGTTTCCATAAGTTGAGTGTTTTAATTTGGAAAGAATGTTTCACCTCAAGTCTATCGTTCTAGGAAAGTCAGGTCTTCAAAAGATATTTGGAAGACTTTCCTTTTGAAAATTCTTATAAATAAAGCAAGGAATCTAATCAATCACCACTAGCTGTTGCACAAGGATATTATCTCATTCCTAAGAACACATAAGGAAGGAAATAATTAAGACACAACTATGGTTCTAATTGATATCATCTTATCATATCCCATTAGACTTTTCACCCGAAAAATACTTATTATCAAAATCAAAGTCTTTTATTCCCGATAAGATTTGTCAATCTTCAAAATTAATTTGGGAAATTTCTTCAACAGAAAGACCCATCATGCGTCATGATCATGAGTTGATGTAGGATCTAGAAGCTCTTCTTTTATCGCCATCCTCGATAATCGTTTTCACCATTTTGCATTATTAGGGCTCACATTGTCCATATTTTTTATTAGAAATAAGTACACTAAGAGTGCCATAACTTTCGCATTAATTTATCATAAATTCAAAAAATCGATCATCCGACCATAGTGTGCCTCACCAAAAAAGCAAAATAATACGCTCAAGTCAAAAGCAAAATCAGTACTTGAAGAGGCAAACAACATTGCTTGAGTGTCTAATTGAAGGATAGCAGAAATTCCAATAACTTCACGAATGATCGCTTCAGAGTCATAAATTTTTAGAAGTGAACACCTAGGTTCATCATTTTTTTTTATGACAGGAAGAGAGAGAGTTTGAAAACGTCTTTCGAGGAAGAGAGTTTGAAAATGGCATCGTCTAATTGTGAAAGACTTTAAAGAAAAAAAAACGACTATGTTTGTTATGCTCTTGCCAAGCTAAACAAAAATTTCCACGTTGGACTTCAATTTATTTTGAAAAATTCCACGTCGAAATGGAAAATTAAGAAAGAAATCCACATAAAGTGATTTGTCAGAAATGACACTCAAATAATTGATTTTACACCAATGTAGTACTAAAGTGAGTGAAACAAGAAATTATAGTCCTCAAATGAATATCGTACGAAAGTTATAACACTTCTCATGCACTTATTCTGTTTTTCTTATATGGAATGTGCACTCCTACAATAGTTTTTTGCTGCTGGTTTTCCTCCTCCATTTTCATCCTTTTTCTTTAAGATTGTATTTTAGAGAAATAATAATTCAATAACTTTGAAATTCACAACAAGAAAGGGTCAGGTTCTTTGCCTCCAAGTTAAGACACTGTTCAATTGTATTCCTTTGGGTTTCATGGGGACTTCGCTTTTGTTTCTTGCTTTGGGCTTAGGAGTTGATTCTGAGCAGGAACAACTTAATGATAGGACCGTTATATATATAGCATGATCCTTAACTGTTCTTTATCCTGATGAGAAATGGATTACATCAAGCTCTTCGAGAAAGCTATGGTCGTTTCGTCCTCAATTGCTTTGCTCTGGAAGATCATCAAACATATGTGGAGTTCCATGAATGTGGAGAAGGAGCCAGTGAAAGTACTGGTTACCGGCGCAGCAGGCACGTTTGTGCTTCAATTGATCGCCTCTAATTTTTCTTATCAGATGGCTGCTATCGGATTCAGTGCTTGGATGGTTCATCAATGTCGAATCTGCATAATGTCCAATTACATGGATTCGTTGTTAAAGTTGAAGTTCCATCAATTTAGAAGGTCAAGACTAACAGCGACGACATGGATTCTCCTTTGAATTCATGCCGGTTGCCATAATGTTTAACCGAGAGTTTCCTATTTTGCTTCCGCAGGACAAATCAGCTACGCCCTCATGCCTATGATTGCTAGGGGAGTCATGTTAGGACCCGATCAGCCTGTGATAATTCACATGCTCGATACCGAAAAAGCTGCCGAGGCCTTGAATGGCGTGAAGATGGAGCTGATCGACGGCGCCTTTCCTCTGCTCAGAGGCAAACCCTTGAAGCCGATTCCTCATCTTATGCGGACCTTAAACATTGCTGTAATCAGTGTCTAAATAGTCGCTTTACCATGTGTGGTTTATCAGGTGTCGTGGCCACTACGGATGTTGTCGAAGCTTGCAGAGACGTAAACATAGCTGTCATGCTGGGTGGCAAACCGCGCCAAGAAGGCATGGAGAGGAAGGATGTCACATCTACGAACGTCTCCATTTACAAGGCTCAAGCGTCGGCCTTGGAGCAGCATGCCGCTGCCGATTGCAAGGTGAGACAGATTGGACTAATTTCACTTCTCAGGTTAAAGGGCAAATTCCTCTTTTTTCCTGTAGAGGAACACGTGAAAGAGTTCCTGATTTTCTCTGGTAAGATGTTTCTTTTTTTACTTGTATTCGGCAGGTTCTAGTGGTTGCCAATCCTGCAAACACGAACGCGCTGATCCTGAAAGAGTCTGCTCCTTCGATCCCTGAGAAGAACATCACGTGCCTCATGAGGCTCGATCACAACAGAGCGCTGGGCCAGATAGCCGAAAAGCTGAAGGTGCGCGTGAGCGATGTGAAGAACATCATCATCTGGGGAAACCACTCGTCGACTCAATATCCAGATGTTAATCACGCCACCGTCGCCACCAGCAGGTGGTCACAGATCTGTCAGAGATCTCATTGCCGACAATGAATGGTAGCTCAAAGTTTCTGTTGATAGCGCAATTTTCGATACTATAGACCTATAGCCTGCCATTTCCTTGGTTTATGTCCTCACTGATCAATCAGTTGAAATGCAAGACAGCATCGCACTCCAAACGCCAAAATCGAAGAAATCTTAATGTGACTCTTTAATCTTCTGTCATTCTTCTTACTTAGGTTGAATACGGAGTTCATTACTACCGTTCAACAGCGCGGTGAAGCGGTCATCAAGGCTCGGAAGCGTTCGAGCGTGCTATCTGCTGCAAGCGCCGTGTGTGACCATATGCATGATTGGCTGCTTGGCACACCCAAGGTATCGATATATTGTCAAGTGGTCAACATGACTCGATGTCTTCAATTTACTCTGCGTACCGTTTTTATGAGTTCGCTCAATCACTTGAAACTGCACCAAACAGGGAACATGGGTCTCCATGGGAGTCTGCTCGGATGGTTCATATGGAATCCCACCCGGCCTTATCTACTCTTTCCCCGTCTCATGTCAGAACGGAGAATGGTCGATCGTTCAAGGTACAGTTCCATCGTCCTGTCCTTCTGCATTTTGTATCGAACATGAATGTAGTGTGCCTCGTGCAAAAGCAAGAATGCTCACATCAACACATTATCGTACAATTCATGATCTCGATATAGGCATTAAAAAAGCATGCAAATAAAGAATCACTATACACATGCAAAAACCTCATCAGAGCCAGCCGCATCTTGTGCTTTATCGTAGTCGTGGTGATTAGTTGTCAATTATAGGACACTGTTTTGGCAATCTGAATATGTTTATTAATACAGTTACCGGTTACTTATAACGTGCAGGGCTTAAGATTGATGAGTTCTCGAGGGCGAAGATGGATGCCACGGCAAATGAGCTTATCGAGGAGAAGACACAGGCCTATCTTTGTCTTGGCTGATTCCGCCTTCCTTCTAGCACTCGCGATGAAGAGTGATCATCTTATGTTCTATGGTTCGGCTGCTTTGTAACATGATTAAACATGCCAAACCCCCGTTTATTGCACGCTTCACGGAAACTACTACATGAAATAATTTCAAACTAAAGATGCCGCTTGCAGTCGCGCTTGTCACTATACTATTACCTTTGTTACTTAACCAGATGAACAACCTATCTTTGCTTCGCGCACTACATCTGCCGATTGTTTGATCGAACAAACTGAAGAATGAGACCTTCAAGGTCGCAAAACTGGGCGGCGAACCACAAATGAGAGAGAGAGAGAGAGAGGGAGAGAACATGTTCAGTTAAACTTATTACATAATATCACACATGAAAGCCACACAAACACCCTACTGATCATCAAAATGCAGATTTTACAAAGCACGCTACTTTGGCCACCTGCATTTCTCCGTCTAAAATGTGCAAACACGAGCTAAGACACTCCCAATCCAAACCACACACCTTTCGACTAAGACAGGACCGAGGAAAATAAGAATCACATGAAGAGAACTAGAGAAACAACACGAGAAACCATCTGCAAATGCCCTAAATCAGCAGTTCGCACTACCCGTTAAAACCCTCAGGCACGGTCTCACACGCCCAACGCTGTCAACCGCCAACGTTCACCTCTCTCCCTGGCTCATGGCGATGCGCCAGAGGACGAGCCCGGGAAAATGGGAGTGGCCGGAACGCACCCGCCGGGGAACGTGCAGAACCCGGACGGCCCAAACCCGATCCCGCCGGCGAATCCAGGGTTCGGCAAGGCCCCTCCCGTGCCGGTGCCCGGGAAGTAGTACCCACCGGCGCCTCCGTAGATGTTCTGAGGGCGGACGGCCTTGTCCTTGCTCTTCAGTATCCGAGCTCCCTCGACATTGACGTTGCATGCAAGAAAGAGGCTCAAGAGCAACACTAAGCAAACAAGCGACGAGAACGAGGACGACGACGATCTCTTCATCTCCATGGTAGCGTTGATGGTGCGGCTTTTGAGGCTGCTGAGCGAGGGATTGTGGCCTTGACATGGCCCTTATTTATATAGTAGTATCTTGGCTTTTTAACTTTAAATGATTTAAGTAATACTTATATCATTTGAAATGATTAGCCAATTAGAAAAAATTTCATTATCGACAACATTTTATATCTAATTACTTAAGTGGATAATGAAAATATTTTTCGTTTATTAATTTTTGTAAGTAATAAAATAGATCATTTTTAGGAAAATATTTTTCAAATCATTCATTTTTTGCGAAACAAACAAATCCTAACTAAGAGATGACATCTTGAAAAATGTTATGATTATGGTCCTTTTTAGGGATACTGATTTTCATTCATTTGGGGATCTAGGGTTTGTGCCAACATTAATGAACTTAGCCTCTCGAGTCTCAACTACATACTTCAAGATGGGCCTAGGGAATTTATACACACCTGGACAAAGTTTTAGGGTGTATTTATTTCGCAAAAAATGAATGATTTAGGAAATATTTTTCTAAAAATGATCTCTTGTTTCACTTATAAATTATGAGGGAATGAAAAAAAAAAAAATCATCATCCATGAAAATATTTAGGTCTGTTTTGTTGTTGATAAATAAATATTTTCATTAACTAATTATTTCAAGCAACATGAGGGATTATTTATATGAAAATATTTTCCGAATCATTCATTTTTCTTAAAATAAATGGAACCTTACACATTGGTTTATCACTTTCTTTTACATCTCAAGAAACAATGAGAAATGGCATTTGCTATTATCATTAAGCAGCCTTGTTTGGCCTATAGATGCATAGACTAACCCTAATTTTAAGATGTGATTCAGTGTTTTACTCTGCTTTTAACAAAAGTACTTGGATTTCTCTAAAGTGGAAGGGAAAAAAAAGGATTCAAAGGAACACGAAAAAACCAGGGGGACGATCAAGTCATAATCGGTTTGAGAGAGTCGATGAAATTTTATACCGAAAGTGATATGTCAGGCTGGAAGTGATCTTTTAAAAAGAAAATGATTATAACGCTTGCTATAATTTCTCCATTTTTGACTGGAGAGAAATTTCTCCAAACAAGCCTTAATTGGTTAATTATAAGCATGGTCATTACCAAGGTACAAACTTAACCTAAACATAAATGTGGACGATATCCATATCTTCAATCATCGATCAAAGATGTTATTGCACTTCCTCCGACGAAAACATGGGTCTTGATTTCTTTTAGGCCAAATCTAACAACCTTTGACTTAATAGCACCTTATTCCGAGAAAAGTATCAAAAAAGTCCTAAAATTATTACATTTGTACCAATTTAGTCATAAACTTTTCAATTGGATCAATTTAGTCTAAACCTTTTAACATTGGTATCAATTCAGTCCATCCGGCCAATTTTGACCGACACACCGATGTGAACGTCGGCCGGTGGCGAACGCCGATGTGGCAATTTTTAAGATTTTATTATTATTATTTCGAATTTTTTTATTAATTTTTATTTTTTTCTTTTTCCTTTTATTTTCCAACGGTGGCCGGCGAGGCCGCCTTCACCCGCGGCAAGGCCTAGGCGAGGCCGGCCTCGCCCAAATCGGGGCGAAGCCGCCTCGCCTAGATCGGGCAAAGCCGCCTCGCCGGTGGCCTGGGAGAGGCCGGGTGAGGGCCACGACCCTCGCCGGCCACCGCCGGAAAAGAAAAGGAAAAAGAAAAAATTAATAAAAAAATTCAAAAATAATAATAAAATCTTCAAAATTTCCACATCAACTCCAACCCGCCAAAATTGGCGGATGAACTGAATTGGTACCAATATTAGAAGGTTTAAGACTAAATTAATCCAATTGAAAAATTTAGAACTGAATTGGAACCAATGCAATAGGTTTAAGACTTTTTTTGTACTTTTCCCATCTTACTCCATAAATTCTTTTGTTCCTCGACAAGATATTGTCCTTTTCACAAGTGATAACTCAATTTCACAGGTTAGGTCATATCGATTATCATGTCATTTACAAGTGAATTACTCATGGAAAAGTTTTTTAACGGTAACAAGGCAAGGAGAAGCGATCAATACTATCAACCAATTATGAATATTATTATGAGGTTTCGCCCACGAGACAGCATGCTAAGATGAAGCCATAATTATTCCGCACCACGGCTAATCCGAATGTCCGTGATTGTCAGGTCCATCACTACACAAAACGCACCGCATTCGGGCAACGCAACTCGGGCTGTTTGGAGATCCGCCCGCAATGCAAACCGTACTCACAGTCTCCCACGAAAGCACCCGGCCTATTTACGACCTGGCCAACCACCTCGGCGGTACTCGCAGCTTCGGATTGGCCGCCCGGTGGGTGGTGGTGGCCAGAGGTTTCATGGAGAATCAATATGCTGGGCGTTCGGATTTAATGTGAGCCTCACCTAACCAAAATTTACGCAATCCCGCCTTTTCTAAATTACCTATTTGGAGTAACAATGAATGCAAAAGCTTTCTCCTTTCTTCTTTACTACCTCTCTGATTCCATAGCCTGCCCTCTCTGCTAACGTTTCAATGAAAAGCTTTGACCTCCATGGAAATAGAAAGGGGGCAGGCTAGGGCCTGGCCTAGCACATTGATTAATCGATCTGACAAAGCAGAAGGAGGTAGATATGCAAATAGCAACCTTCTCGTGATTTTTGACTTTCAAGTGCGTTCGGGAATGGACTCATCCGTTCATCTTTTGATGGGCGCAAGAAATCTGACTACCGGAAAGTCCATAGAACCTCCTTTAACTTTTATGAACCATGATGCTCTCTGATCGAGCGCCGTTTACATGCATTTTGTGAAATTCGAATACGTGACATTCAATTCTTGAGATAGAAATCACCTGAAAATCCGACCGACCGTGCCAATAATTAGAGATTAAGATTCACTTATCAGTATGGAATGCGTGTTAAGGCAATTTTGAAATAACAATACGAATACTATGAGAACAAGGTAAAAATGGCTGCCCACACAATTTTGAAATAACAATACGAATACTACGAGAACAAGGTAAAAATGGCTGTCCACAGATAGAATTGCAGACAATTTATGAAGAGACCAGAGGACAAGTGGTGATGAGTAATGACTAATGAGAGAGCGTTGGTCGTGTAAAATCATCGTGGACGACAGGCTGACCAAACTGTTCGGACCACGAGGGATGTAGGCTGTAGCATTATCTCTCTCGAAGTTATGGCTTCATTCTTGGCTTCATATCCATTGGAACCTTAACCTTGTACCATCAATGTTACCACTTGAAGTCGGGAAACTCGGTAGATCATAAAACTATACAAAAAATTTCGTAATTGAATCCAGTTATAGTCTACTAGGTTTTACCATCCGCAAGTGTCCAATTGAATTTATCACCATGCGCAAGAATGATCGATCTAGTGGTGCGATGGAGCCGGGGGTTTGGATGAAACCTGAGGTCAAATCCCCTGAATCGTGAAAATTAGAAAAGACATGTAGGAACAGGCATGGAATTATTTAAAGATTGTCTAAGAAATGCATCATATACATGTGGGAAAATTGTCAAAAAGTCATAAACCTATTGAGTGACAATCAATTCAATCATAAACATTTTTAATTATGTCAATCTAATCTTAAACCTTTCAATTATGCGAATTTATCTAAACCATTTGATGATTTTCCAATTCAGTCATAAATTTTTTAATAATTTATCAATTTTTTTTGTTTCTTTTTTCTTTTCCCTTTTTTTTCCCTCTGCTTTCATCCGTACCCGATCTAGCAAGGGGGCTCTCACCTGAGACTGGCAAAAGGAAAAAGAAAACCTCATAAAATTTAAAAAATATACAAAAATTGTCAACAATAATGCCAATCATATCACATAGGATAACCGGCACTTACTAGATCGTCGCGCAAGCGATTTCTAGCTCAAATTGGTTGGAATGACAAAATTAGCAAATTGTTAAAAGGTTTAGGACTAAATTACAAATTATCAATAAGTTTATGACTAGATCATCTATGAAAAGGTTTAAGACTAAATTAGCAAATCATCGACAAGTTTAGGACTAAATCAGCACAATTGAAATATTTAGGACTAAATTCGTAAATTATCAAAAGATTTAGGACTAGATTGACACAATTGAAATGTTTAGGACTAAGTTGACGCAGTTGAAAGGTTTATGACAAAATTAGTTATCGTACAATAAATTTATGACTTTTTGGATAATTTTCGTGTATACATGCCTAGGATTCTTCAGTCCCCTTCAAGGGAAGCAAGGAAGACCATGCAAATGTAACACTAACCAGCATTGCTAATTATGAGATTTTGTGGGATACTACCAACTATTTTAAAAACTTAAAACTGTTAAATGAATGCGTGATTTATTATTTAAATATTATAACAAAAAACCATGCAAATATAAGGCTAACTAGCATTGCTTACAATGGCATTACAAGGAAAAAACTTCTACATGCACCTAGTTCATAGGAGCCTAGTTTGGCACTTGTCTACTATTCGACTTGGTGAATTTGGCCTAGCATCTACATGAACTTATTTCTAATGACTGTGATCATCATAATATCATTGAAGAATATAATACTAGGTTCCATTCATTTTGCAAAAAATAACTCTTACAAAAACATTTATTAGATTTTTTTTTATGTTTGATTCACAAAAAATGAACTGGCCAGGAAAAACATTTTCCATCGACAGAAAAAATCTTCTAAAATAGGAAAAAATGTTTTCTGATTTTCGAGTGAGGAAAAATATTTTCCATATCTTCTTTCACCTCATCTTTGCCTTTTATTGTATTGTATTGTATTTTTATTTTTTTAAAATCGATTTTTTTAATTATTTTTTATGCTTTTCTTTTCTCTTTTTGTCTTTTTTCTATTTCTTCTTCCTTGGTTGGTCGCCTGCCACGATGGCCACCAGTGGTCGACCAACAAACCTCACCGACTTGTGGCTAGGCGAGGCGGCTCAAGCCTCACCTATGGCCAGTCATTAGCTGGCAAACCGACTAAGGAAGAAGAAGAAAAACAAAAACAAAAGAAAAATCAAAATAAACTAATAAAAAAGAAAAAAACATATAAAAAAATTAGAAAATTTTGGTTTTAAAAAATAAAATAATAAAAATTTATTGAAAAGAGTGCATAGAAGAAAAGACTTTTCAAGAAAATGGCTTTCTACTTTCTAGCAAACATTAAACGCTACATCTTCCACGAAACGAACGAAACTCTAAAATGACTTATTTAAGCCCTTCTTTTGTGTGAAATGATCAAATAATATCTGAGTCATATTTTCCATAAAATAAAAATAATCCTAAAATGACTTATTTAAGCACTTCTTTTGCGTGGTGATCAAGTGATATCTCGGGCCAGATTCCTCACGCCAAATCGATTGTTCCTCCACAATCCTGTCGAAGGCCAACCATTCGCCCCGGAACTAGGGGATTCGCCCAAGTAGTGGCGTTCTCTCGCGATGAAACCTGAGATTGTTTCGCGCTTTTGGAGACGCACAATTTCTTCTATTTCCATCACGCAGCCACCCCTGTGTCTATATACCCAAAAAACAAAAACAAAAACAAAAAAAACCTTGTAGAGGGCCAGAAGTGCTAGAAAAAATACACGCTATTGAGGGAAACAATCTCGCTATAAGCAAAAAGAACCGGGAACGTTTTCACCCAACTTAAAATCAAGTAGATTTGACTAGCAGAGAAATTCTTAAAAAGACACTATAGTGATGTACTAACATGAAAGATCTTGAGTGTCCATCACTAGAACGCCGAGTGTAGAGCATCGATTGGTTGTCCGACCAACTTGATTTACACTATTTATAAAGACTCGCAAGGTATTAGTAGCCTAGGGATTGTGGTGTTAACGCGACATTGCGCACGCCCTATTCTAGTCAAGCAGCCATGGCTGCGAGCTTGATGTTTCCAAAGTTGAAGACAAAGCTCCACCAATCATCCCAAGTTCTAGTATCATATTATAGACTCAAAAGACATGCAATATCAACTTATTATTATCCCCCTAATCACACATCTACGTCTTTAAACAAAAGAGAGCATGCCTTATACTAATCCTTGTAATCATCAGTATAACAACCCTTTGGAGTGAGGACTTGAAGGCATGGAATGCAATTTATTATAATATTATAATGATTGCTCATTTTACAATCTGTCTATATATCTCTCTATATAATAAAGCGAATCCAACAATTACATTCGACCTCAAGTCTTTCCCAAGAATTCCATAAAAATACCAAGAGTGATATATAATAATATAACTATAACATAAGACAAAATCGTAATTCAAAAGTAAACTGAATTTTTAAAGTTTGAATTCATGATTCCTTGACAATTTACCATTTCCCCAACTCAAAGTTGAATCTTTCTAATGTGTAACTTTTTTTTTTTTATAATTTCGTAAATTTTAAAATTCGTCTCCCAAAATAGACCACATATTTTTATAAACTTTTTTCTTAATGTATAAATTTGCGTATTCAAATGAGGCCCGATTTGAAAACCCAAGAAGATCGGGTCCACCATATGACAAAACGAATTCAAGTGAGGCCCGAAAGTATTGGGCCCGAATGATGGCCCAAGTCCGCTCGACCACACAATGTCTTGAGCCCGTTAGGCCCATTCGTTCTTGCGCTCAGCCTTCTTCATGTAGTCGGGTCATCTAAAGCACAAAAAATTAGGGCAAAGCCGAGATATATGATGTGTGCCCTAATTTTGCATGATATGAAAAAGCACCTCATTCAATTTGTTAATCAATTCAAAAGATAGATTTGGCTCAAAATGGATGTGCGCCGGTGAAGGCTTTTGAGACGAAATTTGTCAAGAGGATGTGCCTGGAAGTCGACGTGTACACTTCTTGTTCATCTCTAATTCTGATTATTTAGTGTGATAAAGGAAAAAAAATCGGTTAATTAGATAGCTTAACATGATGTTAAACCACATAAGGTCTTTGGTGAGAAATTCACGTGGACAATTGCCACATTGATATATCTTTGAAGCTTCCCGCATTCTATATGACAAAAAATTACCATCTTCTTGCACATGACGACATAAATTCAACCAATCATTCAAAAAGCACATTTTCTTGGTTAGATTAGGATGAGTTATTTTTAACGATCATGTAGAGATCAGAAAGTAACTAGAGGCCAACGAAGTATGGATATATTGACTTCGTAAGCGACTGCCTCGACCAAAATGCTTTGATCTTTAGAATGTAGATTAACTCATAAAGCAAGAAAATCCGTACAATGAAAAACTGTGAATTATTGAATTAAACCTAACAAGTGTCCGAAGCATCCATTAACAAAAATTATTGAATTAAACCTAGGTTGTTACAAACTACCATGATGTATGTGCAACACACCAACAAGTAACTTTTTTAAGGGTTAAATATGATGAAAAATTTCAAATTAATATATCCGTAGCAAATGTATACTAATTAATTTTTTAACCATAAAAAATCCCTAATTTACACATTTACGATAAATTTACCTTCCGTTAATTTCTATTAAATTGAATTAATACCATAAAAAACTACAAGTATATCAATTCAATGTATAATTTTATAGAAACTAACGGGGTGATACCGTAAATTTATCGATTTGAAATTTTTTGTGATATCAACTCTTTTTTTTTTTTTTTGTTATGCACGTGGCATTTTGCCTTATATATTACATATGTTTTCAGAGGGGGGCTGTAAATGAAGTAACTAAAATATATTTTTGGTCTAAAGTAACTAAAATATTCACCCCCCACCTTTTTATTTAATTCCCCCTCCCGCTCCCCCTCCCCTTCCCCCTCTTTAAATCCCCAACCGACCCCACAGGGGGACATTCCGTACAACAGAGTCAACTTCCGTGTCAGCCTTTGCAACAAATGCCAGCCCTCCTTCTGATCTGATCCCCGGCCTTTGGTACGACGCCTGCCGCACCCCCATCCCCACGCGCCCGCGCGTGACCCGGCCGCCCCACTCGCCCCGCCGTCGCGCCACGTGTCGTGCCGGTCCCCGGTTGGGCAGGTACGCGAAGCCGGTGGAGGTGCCGCGCGTGCGGGCGCGTTCGCCGCGAAAGTGCGGGTCGGTCCCTCCGGACCGGAGCGTGGGGGAGGCGGACGAAACCTTAGTGATACGTCGTACGTTGGAGATACGATCCCATCTTCTTCCTCTTGTCTTTACATGGCTCTCTTTCTTGCAAGTCATGTGGTGCTCTTTTGTTTGGTGGGGAGACAAGAATTTTGGAGGGAAGAACGAAAACAAAAGCAAAAAAATTGACTTTGCCATCGACCCCTCCAATCCATTAGTCTCTTTTGTCTTAGGGATCCATTTTGTTTTGCTAGAAATTTGGCGATCTGGAAAATGCTTGCGAAAAAGTCATTTCCAAATGAATGACGATATGTGCGATGTTGGGTTGAAATGAGATCCTAAGGTCCTAGATCCAACCATGGGAGGGTCCAAACTCGGCCTTTGAGGTCCCGAGGATTTACACTTCACCACTGAAGAGACGGGCATGGGCGCGCGAGGTCTTGGCCTAGCCTCGAGGGCCTCGGACCTACTGGACTTGAGTGCCAAGAACCTCGAGGGACTTCGACCCGATTGTCGAGCTCCCCAAGCCCCGCTACTGAGGTCTCTCAAGCCCAACCACGAACTCGGGCAACTAGCATTAGTAACTTGGGCCTAGGAGATAAATACTCGAGAACTGCCTTTGTAAGCTTGGGTGCACCACCTGTGGACCTTAGGCCAACCATGATGGACTCGAGCCTAGGTGTCGGTGACTTGGGTGTAGTAACCAGAGACATGAGCACAATCGCCAAGGACTCGAGCATGAAAATTGAGTTCTTAGGCCCAACCTCGAGGGACCTAAGTCCAACATGTATGGGCTCGAACCCAACTACTAAGCAATCGAGACTCAATGACCTAAGCTCAAGAGCTAGTAACTTAGGCACAAGAGCTAGGTAGCGCAATCGCGATTGCCAAGTTCCCAAGCATGAGCACTGAGTTCACACACACTCACACCAAGGCATGGGCCCAACCTCGAGGGACCTGCAGCCCAATCCTTGTGGAACTGGAGCCCACCACAATGGACTCAAGCCTGGGCACCAGTGGCTTGAGTGGGGGAGCCAGGTACCTGTGTATGACTGCTAGTGCCTTGGCATAGACATCAGTGTCTCAAGCTTGACCTCAAGAGACTTGTACTTCGCCTCTAGGACACGGGACCGACCATCAATGACCCTAGTACGGGCGTCAAGGTTCTTGTGCCCAAGCGTCGAGATCTCTCGTCCAAGTACCGATGTCTAATGATACTTTAGAAAAAGGATTTTTATTTTTTTTTAAAATTATTTTATTGAATTTAAGCATAGCTTTTCCGTTAATTATAAAAAGATTTTCTATGATTCATTTTCCTTAGCAATTCAAAAGCCAAAAAATGAGAAACGTTTTTAGAAAGAATATTTTTCGCGAAATAAATGGTACTTTAATCTCACATATCTAATTATGCTTTCGCAACATTCATAGTCAATCTTAGCTTCTCACAAAATGGAGGCTTAATTTTTCGTTGTGAATTAATCATCTTGAAGCATGTACAACGTATGACATTTGCAAATAAATCGCGCATGTTGCTTTCTATTTTATTTTTATGACGATTATCACATTCTTTTAACCTGACATAGAAAATTTATTTTCGTCTACTTGTGAATCTCACTACTGTCAGAAACATTTCAAAGAGTTTAGTGGAAGTAATGGAAGAAAGTACGAAATTATAATTCAACTACCAAAATTTTTATTTCTATAGGATTTTTATGCAACCCAACCATTGATGAGAAGGGTCGAGGAAAGCTTGAATTCAATTTCGCTTAGATTTTATGAGAGATAATTTTAGCCCTAAGGAAAAGAAAAACGATTATCCCAACTTCTAGGAATCTTAAGATGCATGAGTCCCAGTTGAAAGCGGGTTGTTTAATTCCTAAAACGAGCAACAAGTCATGAAAAAGAAAAATACTTATTCGGAATTCATGGCGAAAAGAAGTGAGGACGTGTTTATCTTTCGAAAATTTGCCATGACAAAGATATAATATATATGTGATTTGATCGCTCATTCGAATTTTAATTCACTTACGCTAATCCATGAGATCAACAAGATATTATATGAGTAGGGAGTTTACCTATCTAACTCGGGCCTTCCTCATTGTACAATAATATTAGCAACCATGTGTGGTTCTCCTATATTAGCAAGTCCCCCATCGGACCTCTTTTTAGTCATATGTCTTCTCTAATCTTTATACTTTCCCCATCCCCAACAGCCCACATGACTAACGATTTTATGGCTCTCTACCCATCAGGATGCTTTGCAAGCTCCAGTAAGGTGTAGCTCCTTTCCCTGCATGCCAGAAGCCACTATGGGGACATAAAAAACTTTTAGTTGTTGACCCTAGAGAGTTGAGGGTTGCTGAGCTATTCTCCAGGCTTGTCTCCAACATAACTTTGTTGAATATTATCAAGTTCCTAAATCCCAATCCACCACTATCTTTCCTAGTTTTCAAATATCACATTCCTTCAATGCGTTCTCACCTGTTTATCATTATTTTTCACCGGAAGTTGGCTATTTTTAGTTCAATAGCATGACAAATTGACATAGGGATCTTGAGGTCGATGTATCATATTGAGGAACGGCATGCACAATCCCTTTAATAAGAACTTTCCTGCTTTCGACCTCAACCTCTTAGTCCAACCCTCAGGTTTCATATTTACACTAGCAAAAATCCAAGCAAACATTTGTTTTTTGTGAGGTACATGATTTTGTGCTTTTTAAAGGAGTTCCACTTTCTCTTCCTTCGAGATAGGACTTACGAGTTTGAGATTTTCATTTTTGGGGCACAATTATAATATTTTCATTCCAACCCGATACCATTAAAGTAACTAATTGAGATACTATGAGTTTTCCAATTTAGGAATTGGGAGTCATTTGATCAAATCATATTAATTACGATAATCAAAGCCCTTTCACAAGCCAGAGAACCCGAGTTAACTGGTTCAAGGGACTTATAGGGTGTTCTGTAGACCTCCAAGTAGCCAAGCCTTTACTTTCATATTTAAGTATTCAATTCAATATCTCTAGTGAGTATAAATTTCGAGTTTCTTTTACTGTTTCATTTGATTGTTTGTAAGCCTTTTACATTTCTGGCAATTCCAATTTCAATTTACCTTCGCCACATCTACATCTCTAGCCAATTTGATTTTCAACACTTCAATTTCCTCATAATTTGCATTACTTTACATTTCCTTGTATTATAACCATTTATGATTTGCTCTCTGAAAGAATCATGCCTCTAAATCCAAAAAAAAAAAAAAAAAAAAAAAAAAAAAGAACTCAAACAAAATTCTAGAACTGTTTTGGAATTGGAACATTTATGTTCGAGTTCAAGTTAAGAGTATAAAGTAAATTTTGGACCACCTAAAAGTTTGATTTTATGTATTTAAGTGAATTTCTCCAATAAAGTCCAAACCTATTTAGATCACCGAACTATTATTGGACAACTGATAGCTGCTCATAAAAAGAGAATTGGTGTGAAACTGCAGCCCAACAATATCAAAAGTCGTGCCAATTATTTCACCCAAAAAGTGAAAAATCTTTTATCAGAAGGGTAGATTTTGATTTTGAAATTTTTTTTTTGCTTTTTATGAAAAGGGAGTCTTTATTGATATTTGACGGAAATCGTATGGCTAGGAAAGTAAATGCAAATTTTGCAATTTAAATTACAGGAATAGTAAAATTACATAACTTAAATTGAAGGAAAATGTGTTCCATCGATTTTTGTGCTAAGGGTCTTTTGCGACAATTCGCTATGAGTATTTATAATATACTAATAAGTAGCTACACTTTAACTAAGGTTACTGCCACATGTTTTTCAGAATGTTAGGCATGTTTTTCGTACTCCGAGAATTATTATCCAAAACAAAATTACAACTTTCGAGACTATTTAGCCAATCCTCGTTTGGTACTGAAACCGTTATCGAGTATCGAAATCGACATACTGCTTCAAATTAGACCCGCACGCCCAGCCTGGGGTTCACTTATTGTATTCACTTCCTATATATTCTTTTTTGCAAATTGAAGGCACAAAAGATTAAACAAAGTAACCCACCCAGAGGGCGGTTGTGATAGTTCGGGCTTACTCCTCATTGTTGAGGCGCGCAAGTTCGAATCTCCGTGCTTGGCGTCTTAAGTGAGCGTGCCACATGGTGGTGGTCATGCGCTGGGCCTCCCCGAGGTATAGGGCCCTGGCCTTCGATGCCGTTCGGGCACGGAGGGCCCGTGGTGGAGTCCTCGGTTATCCAAAAAAAAAAAAATTAAGCAAAGTAATTATCATTTTCTTTGGCCTTGCCGGTAATTAATTGAGTTTCACAAGGCCCATGCAGCGTTCGCATCATCCCCATGCATAGAATCATTGGATTGTCTTATGCCTTAAGTTGTTCAACATGCATTTCTAAGGGCATCGAAGTTATTTTCCGATGATATATTGTTAAAGTCAATTATAGACCACACCGTCTGACATGACAAAGCCTAATCGTTCGGCCTTATCACACCGCAATGCTACTATCGTCGCATTCCACGCGCGTTTCCTTACAAAATCTTGGGTAACAAGCTACTCTCAACTTGATGCGCCCTATACATCCGATACCCATTGTTGGTAGGAAGACGCATGATAATTATTTTGTTTCTCTATTTTTCTATTTTTCTATTCTCATAAACGGGATTGGAATAGAAATTTTTTTAGTGGCCCAATTTTAGTTTTCTATTTTCAAAACGAATTTTTAGTATATAAATAGATTTCGAATAGAAATTAGAAGTGAAATTTTTTAACTTTTATATTTTTAGAACAAAAATGAGAAATAAAGACTTTTCTCATCTCTCACCCTTTTTTCTAGCTAGCCGCCACTCATCACTACTCGGGGAGGGAGAAATTTTATATCATTATCAAATGAATTTCTAAATTAGGAACGGAAATTTTATATCGTTATCAAACAGGTATTTTTGAATAGAAATAAAAAATCAATTTTTGGGTAGAAGTTAATTTTTCTAAAATATAATAGTTCAAACAGTTCGATTATCTACTCAAGTCCCCTCGTGGGGAGGATAGCATCCCTAGCCTAGGGGTCAAATTGAGAAATTCTGGGATTGTTGAGGATGGAAACGACAATGTAGAGAGAGCTTGAGAGAGAGAGAGAGAGAGAGAGAGAGAGAGAGAGAGAGTGTGTGATGGTGATATCTCAATCACGTTGCTTCCTTACATCCGGAGAGGAGACAGCGAGCCAAGTTCCTCTTCAATGTCCTCAGCAAAAGTTTGTACCGCCCGAAACTCCTCCCCCTCCTCCTTCCCCGCTCTTTTGTTCTTTTTCGTAAAAATAAAATGCATGATTGGGAGCGACAACGTTTGCACCATGTGCCCGGAAATATCCCATAAACGGACAAAATATAACATCTTTTCTCTTCTATGGACCCCCCCTCCCCGAGTCACTTCGAATAGGGCTTAATTCCCTATAATAATAATAATAAAATAGAACCTCGGCTTTAAGTTCGCCCGAATTTTTCTTTACTTTACAAAAAAAATCACAAACTTTCACCCTAAAACCAATTTTGCCCTCGGTCCAAAAATCATTGTCACTCTCTAGAAAATCAATCATCAACATCATAACTGATTGGAAGGTTCATCATCAGAACCCGCATCTTTATTAGTACCCTCACATTCATATGGAACAATAATAGCCTCTCGATATGGATAATTTGGGAAACGCCAGTGGTGATTTTTAGACGCAGGACATGTTTGAGATTGGTATGAATGTTGGTGATCATTTTTTAGGCAAATCGACAAAGAACTAGAATTAGACTGAAAGTCAAGCGTTTTTTTTGAAGGAATCAGGCCCTTTCAAAAGAGAACAATTTATAAATATATATCTTTCGATTAATCTATATCTTCGGCATTTGGTTACTACGCTAGGACACTCGAGCTCAAGCTCGATTAGATTCGTGTGCTCGGTCATTTGAAATTCGATTCCAACTCAATCAATTACTAAACTCAAGCTCGATTCAACAAGAAAATTATAATACTCAAACATAACCGGATTTGAGCTCAGCTCAATTACAGTCCTAGTCATAAGGGAGCTCAAGTTTGAGTCCGTTGCCGATCGGGAACTTGCCTCCTTACTGTCGGTCGATTCGATCACTCCCAAAAAAAAAAAAAAAAAACACAAGAAAACAAGAGATAGCAAGCACCGTAGCTAATCATAGTTCCACGTGCGACTATAATGCCGTATGCCATGAGAAAACAATAATTTAGATGCTTCACTTGATGTCTACAACGATGCCCATCTCGGGCCGCAACATCAACTTTTCCACCACGAACGTGGAGGAGACAAGAAGAGGGAGCGAGCTTGAAATTCTCGTGATAAGCTCTAAACAAATGACAATCAAATCCCTAAGAATATCCTTACTACTACTACTCTCTAAAGTGCCTACGAAGAGGGAGGGAGGGAGGGAGGGAAGGGAGAAGCCTGTGATCAGAGGTAGCAGAGAGAAAGAGAGACAGCCCTTCTGCAGTTGGTTCTTTCATCCGCTGGAGAAGAAGAGAGAGCACGAGGGCGACGATGCCGACGAGGACGACGAGGGCGGCTGGTACCCCCGATGGTGGCCCTGCCGGAAACAGTCCAGCGACATCCTTGGCGGGGACAATGCCACGGTGACTGACGAGGCCGACTGCGTTCCCGAGTCCGGGGGCGATCCTGTCATGTCGGGCCAGACAAAACCACACGGAAAAAGAAGGATGTGATGATAATGCAGCAGACTACAAAAAGGCGCAAAACAAACGGGCAAGGGTTCATCGTTGCTGTCATGAGTAGAAATGGACTGATCCTTTGTTGCAAAGTATGTTTTTGAGCCGGTTGACATGGAAATCTCGATTTATGTAAGGTAAAAGCGACGCTTTTTCGCAAGAAAGGATCTCATCTTCTCGATCCCTTTGAAACATAATGCATCGTGTTCTTGAAGAGACTGCTGAGAAGACCCGATTCCTGATTTCGAGTTGCTCGATGGCCAAACTAAAGGGAAGAGAATGCAAGGGGTCGAAACTCACTTGATGGGTTATCGCCGGAAGAGTTCCGGCAGCCCTCCTGCTGCGTCTTGGCCAGGTTGTCGCGGCCCGGCTGCTGATGGGATTTCCTCCGGCGGCGGTTGTGGTCGGCCAGCCGCTTCCGGCAGCTGCGCTTCCCATTGTCGAACTCCGAGAGGAGATGGAACCTGCACCACGATAGAGATTTCTCGTCGGTCGTACTCGTTAGCACGCGGTGCATTTCTTTAGGCTTGACGAAATCAAAACCCATGAATTTTCCCAAGAATTATTTTCTGCAATTCGAACTAATTAAAGAACTAAAAAAAAAAAAGAGAACTAATTAACAAAAAAATAGACAAAAAGGTGGAATTTTATCTTTTTTCCCTTCCTAGGAAGAGGAGAAAAAAACGAAGTAATTATTGATTAAAGGACGGTCGGGGCGGGGAGGCTACTATATTAAGCAAGGCCAAAAGGGCCAGGACGAGGCATTTCCGGACGCAAATGCCCCTCGGGATCGCCCCCGCCCGCTCGTACGAGCCCCCAGCCCTCCAATCATTTGCCGCCGGAAAGCTTCCTCCCCGAGGGGCATTCCCGTCTTTTTCCAGCGTCACCGGCGGCGGCGGCGGAGGCGGCGGCGCTGTACGTGATTAAAATGCCCGATCGTAGTGGCTGCTCCCTCCCCTTCGATCGTTTGACCGTCGTTGGTTGGGTCTCGGGATTTGTTTCGTCGCGAACGGATTGCGATATTGGAAGAGAGCGAGAGGGGAGTTTTTACCTGCTGCACTGCTGGCAGAACCGCTGGGTCAGCCCGCCGGCGATGACGGCGGCGGCCTTGGAGTGGAACTCGCACACCTTGTGCCTCCGGTGGTAGTGCTTGGCGTGGGTCAGGTCGGCGTTGCACCCCTCGGCCTGGCAGCGGGGCGCGTTGGCGGCCGCCGACCCGACCCCGCCGCCCTCCCCGCCCGCCCTCCCGGCCGACGGGCGGCGGTAGAGCCGGCTCACGAAGTCGTCCTCCGCCGCCACCGAGGACGCGAAGTACGTCCGCCCCCAAGGTTCAGCCCTATCCTCGCGGCGGCGAGCTCCGCCGCGGGCGACGGCCGAGCCCCCGCGGCGTCCTCGCTCTTGGGCACCATCAGGAACCCTCCGCCGCCGCCGCCGCCGCCGAAGCAGTCGAGGGCGAAGGGGTTGGCGGGAGGCGGGGTACGACGCGGCGCCGAAGGCGCGGGGGTCGAAGAGCGGGTGGTGGGCATTGTGGTGTTGGGCGGCGGCGATGGGGGTGGTTGCTGGTGATGGGGAGGAGCGAAGGGCGAGAAGGCGTTGGGGCTGGACAGAATGTGAGTGGCGGCGGCGGCGGCGGCGCTGCTGCTGGGGAAAGACTGGTGAGGCGAGAGCGCGTAGTGGTCGAGCATGGGGTGGTGGTGGTGGGGGTGGTGGTGGTGGGTCTGGGTCGGGTCATGGGTCGGGTCGTCGGCGGAGATCAGAATCTGAGACGGGTTCGCGCCGAGGCCCCACTCGTACTCCAGCATTATCGCCGCTGCTCCTCCTCCTCCTTGCGTCGGAGCTATCTCAGCTGACAAAAGGGAGTTTTTTTTTTTCAAAAAAATGGGAACTTTCGGGGGGAAGGTCTCGGCTTTTAGGCCGGAATCATCATTGGAGGTTTACATGAATTGAGAATTTTGGTCGGTGGGTTTTGTTGGTGCGAGGATGGAATGGCTTTTGGGAACATGTCGGGGGTTTTCGACAATTCGCGGAAGCGCATAAAACAAAAGGTGCGAACTTCTCCTTTTGCAAGGGCTTTGGTGGGAAGAGAGAGAGAGAGAGAGAGAGGTAGAGAGAGAGACAGAGTTGCAGAGTATGAATCCGAACACCCCGAACCCTAACTTGCCATTTTGCAGAGCCTGGGCTCTCTGCTTCTTTCTCTTCTATGCACGCAAATGGCGTGTTCTTTAAGTCTGTCTTCTCTGTCCCTCCCCCTCTCTCTCTCTCTCTTCTTTCCACAGATCTTTTTGAACGCTTGTCTCGCTCTCCTCTCTCTCTCTCTCTCTCTCCTCTCTCTCTAAGCTCGGTTTCAGTGTGTGAGAGTCTGAGCTGAGAGGAACAGGGAGGAAGTGTGGGAACTGCGAGGGGTTGGTCAGCTTTCTCCTCCTTCACTCTCCTCCCCCTCTCTCTCTCTCTCTCTCTCTCTCTATATTCGCGAGTTGGTGTCTGAAATCTCTTTAGAGAGAGAGATACAGAGGTGGAGGGTGGTTGGAATGACGAGGATGCCCCCTTGAAAGCAACGTATTTAGTGGAGGGGAAGGGGGGGGAGCCTCTTGAGACACGAAGTAGAATTCAGCGAAGGAAAGAGAGAGTTCGAAGTAAAAAAACAAAAAAACTAAAAAAAGTGCTTAGGCAGAAAGCAGAGCAGTAACTAAAGGTGAGGGGAAAGGATGGCTTCCTTCCATCTATAAGTCTCGAGTCCTCTCGGCCGATCTCAACCGTTAGATCACGTGAATCTTATAATCGACGACCGCGATCACGTCGGATCCGGCTCCATCCGGGGATTTCCGGCGAGGGAAGGGGAGTGATCGGGCGCTTTGGAGCCCCGCGAAAGTAGGGGAGCAAGGAAGAGCCGTGTGGGTTCTCGGGGACTTCAATGTGCGCCCAATCAGAAGAAGAAGCGGCAGGCAGCAGCCCCTTGGGTTTGCCTCCGCCTCATTCAATGCCACCAGGCCCCACCCGCCCCCAGTGTTTGCTCATCGCGGGTCCCATCTGTATGTACTGCGACTTCGTTGTATCTTACAAAACTTCTCCCTCTTTTCGACTTGATCAAATCCTTAAAAGACTTGAAGGAAAGGAACAAGCGAAAGAACCGCCTCGAGGTGAAAAACCCTATAATATCGCTCCTGTATTTTCACTCACTCGAAAAGAAAAGCTTGAGTGAGAATTAAGAGACCTCTCTAATTGGGAAGGTAAACTCCATGTCAATATTTCGATATTGACTAGAAAGTGGGTGAAAGGCCCATTATGGTGTTGGCAGAGCTCTGCTCAAGCCTTTCAACCGGTTGCCAACACAATATCCCGGGTTGAAAGGCTCTCTCTCCCTCCCATTTTTTAGGGTTTTGTTTTTCTCTTCTTCTTACAAGCCATAATGAGGTTTTCATTAGTATCCGAGGAATGGTGTCGATCCGATTGCAAACGGCGATTCAGATTTGAACCCTATTCTGGCAATGCATGTTGCAAGGTAAAGTGAATACCAAGGTTGTTTTGTGATATAGACGGTACAATCGTAGCATAACCGACATTGCCGAGGGATCCATGAAATGTTATGTTCGATGTTCGGTCGTTTAATAACATATGCAAATGATCGTACTCTTTTCCCCGGATTCAACGTCAGATCTTGATGATTAGTGAGGACGGCAGCTTATTACTCGTACATGAGTTGACATGCAATTTGCTAGGTTAAGAGTTGTATGCATCATTGCGAGTACTTATTCCGTGCGTCTTATACTGGAGTGAGATGGAAGAAATGGGAATCGGGTGAAAATTGGACATTTAATGTCGACTGGTCATGACTATGCTTCAATTGATACCGAGGTTTCAAATGTCCAATCGGAAGTATCTGAAGTGAAGTCTCGCCTTGACCACGTCCACCAATGAGTGGACCAGACTGGAATAGCAACAAATAAACTACTTCTGATCATTGTCGAGAAATCATCACCTAAATGCTTTACCTGAAGTCGCGGCGGTATCTCTCGAAAATCCGGATGGAGATTTCCCTGCCGGGAGCTCTCTTAGGGTTTCCTCATTTGAGATCCCTGGGAAAGAGGATCAAGTTGGCCCTTAACACAGAGGCCCCAGAATCATCCAAGCATCCGTTTGGAAATGATATTGTTTTGTCTATCAGTGATATTTTGGACCTCTTGAATTATTATTGTACCGTTGAGAATAAATGCACTAACAACTGGCCAAAGTATGCGTTAGTGTGCTTTGAAATCATGCAGGAAGGAGGAGGTCGGGAAAAGGTATCGAGTTGCTCTCCTAACTTTTCACTTTGTTGTTTCGTAGTGATCTTATCTCGAATGGTTAGGTTATCCAATTTCCAGGATTCTGGACTATGGATGTTGAGGCTTGAAAAAGTGTGTGAGGAAGTTGCAGGAGAATGGGACAATTTTGATTTTTCTCATGAGGGGACGAATGCTTTGGACAGAAAGCGATGGAAACGCACGATAGGTCACGAAGAAAGCAATCAAAATATTATATACATATATAGTTAAGAAATTGAGAATAATCATAATTTTGACTTTAAAGTGGTCGGTACCTTTGCACCCCTCTAATCCGTAAAAATCTCACGTCCAATCCTAATCGTGGACCAAACAAATTGCATCTAGTGGCTCAATGTGATTGACAAAAACATTCCAAATTGCAAGCGCAAAATTGGCAAAACATCATCACATATACCTACCAAACTTTATGCGTCATGTCAAATTCTACCGGACTTTCCGGTGGCACGTAATAAGGACCAAGACTGTGCTCCATGACTTGGAATTTATGGGAAATGGCTATCAAAAATCACTCTATAGTAATATCATGGGACCTTATTAAACATTGTAAGAATTTCCTATCCAAAAGTTTGAACAATTAGGTGAAGAGAGATCACATATTTATAAAGAACATATAAATCCCGTAAACAAAGGACACGGGATACTATAATACCCTTTTCGCCACACATACAATATAAATTGAGATAGACACTTTTACCATGATAAAATTAGAATGCCAAATCCAAAAATTTAAGTTAACAAATAAACGATAATCACATGTATAGAAAGAGCGTATAAATCCGTAATAAATAACATCAAACGCTTTAATACATCTTTAATATTAGAAAGTCAAATTTAAAAAAAAAAAGTACACGTGTATAAAAAGCATATAAATCTCATTATCAAGTAATGTAAGTTATTTCAATGACTAAGTTTGTCATGGTAGTCGACTATATATGTTTACATGTATAGGAAGAACTGAGAAAGGACACACGATGTGTATTTTCTACAAGCACTCTCTAGCAGATACATGGCTATGTCTGTATAACTACTTTCAATTACCACCTATTAACCTTATTTAGGTCATGTGTTAATGACAATTTCTTCTTTTGGTGCCTTTATATTAGAGCCATTTACTGTGATGCTTACCAATCAATCCGACACAAGAAATTGGACTTCCTCCATTCCTTGACGTCCTACGTCGCCATAAAAAAATAAAATTCAAATAATGTGTTAAGCACAATAGTTTTTTTTTTTTTTGGTTTCAAAGTATATAAATTTTTGGTAAATATATATCGTATGTGAGGGAAAATCTATTGATATGACGTGCCATGACACGAGAATACAACTCAATTTTAGTGCAAAATTAACCATTTCGAGTTTGTTTTATTTAAAACATATAGCATAATGAAATGAACTCGATCCGAGCTACATTCCCCACATGGATGTTCCTTCATAAGTGATATATCCGGAGATAGGGATGATGGATCTCTTCACTTAGGTTAACATTCTTGTACTTGGGTTGTATATTTCATGCTATGTTTTTTTTTGTCTCTAACTCAATATGTAAACTTGACACTAAAAAATCTACTACTCAACCATAAAACCACCAAATAAGGCATTATACTTGCCAAATTCACACTCACGTTGTGTTTGCATGCAATTTGACCAAATTAAGATGGTCACCTAGATCAAGAACATGAAATGAGGAATCATTCGAATTCCAAATTGGTCTTCAAGATAATTTTTATCTATTCTACCTATGGATCCTGTGGAGTGGTTTCTACTATATGTATTAGACATTGTTAAAGTATCACAGATTGCTTTTTTATGAGATTTATATGCTCTTTACATACATGCACTCTCTCTTCATCTATTGTCTAGCAAAAATTAGTCGGATAGACTCAACTGGTAAAATGTTAAAAATCTAGAACTAAATTGACACAAATGTAACAAATTTAGAACCGTTTTGATAATTTCTTCTCTTTTATTTTCCAGAAAATTTCACCAACATTGCCCATAGTTCCCTAGATACACGAGCTGAAAATGGAAAAGCACGGTTGTCGATTCGATGCTATCGCACTCCATGTCCGTAATCTTGCTATGCATCGAGGACAATTTTTCAAGAATAGTACGCAAAACTAGTATAATCTTGCTTATTTATTAAGGGGAAGCATGAAAATAAGCCGCAGCATGACCTGTACAAGTTTCCCAAGCAATTCTCGGGGGGAAAATCTACTATTTAAATATAAGGATAAATTACACAAACAGTTCCTGAACTTTGATATAATACGCAATATGGTCAATGAACTTTCAATTTATTCAATATGATTCATGAACTTCAACTCAATATGTAATATTGTACATAAACTTTTAATTTGTTCAAAATAATCCATTGATATCTAGAACTTGTTCAATTTAATCTATGGATTGTATGAAAATGTTAAATGTTGTCCCTAAACTTGAATTAGTAGAAGAACAATATTGAACATTTATATACAATTCATGGACTAAATTGAACATGTACTAAAAGTTCGAGAACTATATTAGACAAATTAAAAGCTCATGAATGATATTGCCAATTTAGCTAAAGTTCATAGACCATATTAAATAAATTTAAAGTTGAAGGACCACATTACATATTTGGCCAAAATTCATAGACCATTTGTGTCATTATCTCTAAATAAAATGATTTTACAAACATGCAATAGCAAATAGACGTTGATCTAATGTCTAATGTATCATGAAAACTAGATTCTCACTAAATCAAAGACTATACCAAGTAGGGAGGCAAAGACACAAGCAATTTATTGAGAACAAGCACCTGAAAGTTGGTGTCATTTACTAACCAATAACCAACGTGAATGGACACTAAAACCTACAAATGAGTACGCACAACGCCATTACTTCCAACGCTCATAGTAATATTTCTTGTAGTGAATAAATAGTTTCTTGAATCATGAGTTGTGCCATCTCAAAGCTTATATAGCTTCATTTGTTCTCAAGAAAACCTTAGCCCCCGCCCCGACAGCCTCCATTCCAAAAAATGTCCTGCCCGCCACCTATCGCCCCCCCTATCCAAAGCTTATCGCCATTGCAATCCCTCCAATTCGACAAAAGATCATGCTGAAATTCTCTGTTTTCTTTCTCCAATCTAGTTTGCCGAGTTAGATCGCGGCCCGAACATACCTTTTCCTTAAAAGAAAAAGGCTATAAAATCAGGGCTCAAAATCCAAAATCGCACCTCACAATCTAAATTCACTCCCTCCTATTCCTAATTTACCTCCTCGTGACCGACCACTTTATGTAAAGCTCCTTTCTTTTTAATCTTTTGCCGACTTCTGAGCAGATTTAGGAAGGTGTTCCGACTTTTGCGAAGCCCTGGTTCCTTCCAGCCCTAAATTTTGCATGTGGATGTAGTGGCCTTCCTTCCTATCACGCTCCGCCCGAAGCCTCCTTGCACCTTCGAGGAAAATTCAATCGTGGGCCACCGGTGAGCGCTGCCTGGCTTCCATTTCCTCGTGACGTTGACGTGTCTCTGTTCCAAATCTCCATCCTCCTCCTGCTGCTGCCGTTCCTTTCGAATTTTCTCATCGAGGTTTTCTAGTCACTACAGCTCGTGACATTGAGATCTGGCGCGATGTGGACGGTTTTGAGGTTTTCACGAAGGAACGCGGTTTGTCGAACAGGGCCTATCATGATCGCAGATTCCCGAGCTTCGATCCCGATGTTCTCCTCGCGTCTTCATCGCGCATGTGTTGTTCATTTCTACTTGTCCTCGTCGTTCGATGTATGATTGATGAGGTTGTGGCCATTTCGTTGCTCCGCATGCGAGGACCGGCTTACGCGTGACCGAAATGTAGAGAATGCCCTATAAAGTGTGGTTTATAGGTGCTATGAGTGCGACTACTAGGCAACTTTGGAGTCTTTGGAGGGTGATAGACGGTGAAAGATTAAGTCCATCATTCATCATTTTGCTCCATCAGATCAAAGGGATGTACTATTCTTCATAACCTTTCACGTGCTTTCGTATTAGAAAACCATTGCATAATCTCTTGATGGTGTGTAAAGTTTTGTTAGTTCTAGGGTATCAGGTAGGGAAAGAATCAATCTACAATAAGCGACGTCCGATCTCCCTAAACTTAGAGTCACCTTAAAAGTGATTCAGTGCTTCTTACATGTTGCAAATAATCTCATATTCTCTCCTTATTTTTGTTTGGACGATGCAGTTGTGACCTTTATATTCCTGGCGGTCTCGATCAAGTGTCTAATTTAGGTTTTACGTAATGGTGGATTTATAACAAATCGAGATCTAGATGCCACCTACTAGGTTTTTATGTATTCAATTGCTCCAAAAACCCTATGAATTTGGGATCGCTTTAAAACGATAAAGAGGGTTGGTGATTCTATCTGCGGTAATATAGGGATTTCCATCAAGATCGATAAGTTTCGAAAAATAAGCCATATTCACTTTAAACAAGGTATCCTGTCCGATCGGTTTCCGACCGACCAAACCCCGGAAATGACCCAGTCCACCCGTTCTTTCGGTAATTCTTAGGCCAAATCCCGTAACCATGAAACCATGTCTTTCCAAAAAAACCATCTCGAAACTAGATCGAGCGGGTCGGTTTTAGACAGTTATCCAAGCTCAAACTGGACCGACTTGTTAGCTGCGAAAACAACACTTAAGATCTCCATAATTGGAATTTAAAACACAATAATAGATAAAAAGAGAAAAGGGGATTTACACATCTGATTTCAAATCTGTCGTTCTTGATGCGAAATATCAACAATCCAAAACTCAAGCGTTTCTCCCCTATTGTCTTCTATATCACTGGCTCAATGAAATCACCTCTCACCCTTAGCGTTTAGTAAAAACTCCTTTGTGGAGTTATTTGTACATCGGGTTAGAGAAAACTCAAGCATCACAAGCTAGACTATACTCGTCTCACACCAGTCAGTCTTATATTAGACTAATGAAGAATCTTTATATCTTACCTCATTAAATCAATGTAGCCGACATCAGAAAAACTTTTACACGGATTTCCCATGTCCCCTAACCTAAGTCGAGAAACGAACCCCACGTTTGCAGCAGATGGTCCACCATCATTTATGGTCACTCCTTGGCGAATGGAACTTGAGGTACGCATCGCAGCTGTTGTTGTCATTTGGTGCCTGAATCGGAAGCATGTGTTATTGTTATTCAGCCATCCTTTCACCTGCCACGCGCAGAGAGACAACCCACACCTACACCCGCCCCCGCACATGCACACGCACACGCACCACTTCGTGTTATGGCTTCCGCTTCTCCTTCCCTTTTTTCCCTCCTCTCGTGGCTCGTGTCATTGGTTTACGCTTATGGACGAATCTGCTGCAGGTAATTTGACCTGCAGCCTTTACACCTCAAAAACCATGCCACTTCCATTCTCCTCCCTTCCTTTCAATGCAAGCAAAGTGAGTTTTGGCCTTTGGTGGCCCCCGACTTTTTTCCTGGGGTCTCTGATTTTAATTGTAGCGCAAAGTCGTGAAAAAGATACGGATTTGTCGCAGATTTTGTTTTGAATTTTAGAAATTCATCGCCGGCACGTGTATTTTGCCGTTCGAGCTGTCCATTCATTCTAGATATCTCGTTGTTACAAGACACTGTGATCAGTATGGACGGTTCAATTTTTGATTTACTGATTAGGTTGCCCATAGTTTTTGGTAAAAGATACTTATATTTAGTAATAATATGTATTATATAGGAAATAATTCTCATTTGTGGTAAAATATTTCATGGTGGTAAAAACATTTGTTCACAGTAATTAAGTTAAAAATTAAAATTGGTTTAAAGAGGAAAAAAAAGATGTTTATAAACTAGATATGAGTGCAATATTGGCAATACTTAGTCAACAAAACCATATAATGGTTTAAGTTAGTCAACAAAACCATATAATGGTTACGGTTACTTAACACATTGAGAAAAACAACAAGATAAGTAAATTAACTCTACAAACTAAAAAAGATATTTGTAAAAGTGGAAAAGATTAAAACAAACTAAGGTGGTCCAGTGATGGCAACCATTGTGCTGCCATAGTAGCTCTTGCAGAACCCCAATCGGAGCAATGGCAAGGATCACACGTGACCCTCACCAAGTGATGACAAGAGTCGCGCGACCCCTACCTGCACTGGTAAGGGTGGCATAATCGTCGCAGACCCTTGCCCGATTTATGGTAAGAGTCACACACAACCTTCATTATTGTTGTTGCCGGAGAAGATCCAGTCGCCTTCTCCAATGATCAGTGAGCAATCGCTGATTATTACCATTGCTTCAGTGAGAATTTCCAATCCCTATCAAAATGAATGTTTACCCATAACAAATAAGATTTTAATTTACTAAGAATGAGAAGATTTACCATGATCAAGTATAATTGAGTGCGAACAAATAACTTCATGGGATTATTGAATTAAGAACATAACCATTGCAAAGAAATCATTTCAATAATGACTTATCACAATCCACAATGCCTTTGCCCCTAGAATACCACCTCGAGGCTGGTATTCTCTCCACATAACTAGCATTTTCCATAGAAGATGCTCAATGCGAACTTGGAAACCTTATCAACTTCTCGAGTCGTCGCTTAAACTAATTTGCTAGATCATGGGATATACACAAAATACGCGCCATGTATATAATTTCAAATATTGTTTGGAGAGAGTAACAATTCGAAACGATTCAATGATATCATAATAGAAGATGCATATGAGCTTTTTGAACTTATGACCATCACGTAATGCTAGAATTTAATAATTGACATACAAGATTCGATGGAGTTTGTCCCTTCCATGGTTCAAGATGCACATAAACCACCGTCCAATCAGTTGGAAAATGGAACTCCAATCTCAACCCGAGGCGATTCAATGCAAAACTGCAGACAAAATGATGACCGTGATCATTTTTCAGGACGAGCGCGAAGGGCCTCTCTCTCTCTCTCTCTCATTGAATGCAACTGCCAACCTTTTCTTCTTCTTCTTTTATTTTTTTTCTTTTCTGGGTGCGGTGGTGGAGATGGTGGTGGTGGTGGCAGTGACTGGTGAGTGGATAATGGAGGAGCGAGGGACGGGAGAGAGTCAGAGACGACTTTTCAAAGGATCGCACGTGGAGCTCTCTCCTCGGCTCCTTTCGTGTTCCCCGCAGGTCTGCATCCCGGATTCGCTCCGATTCGGGCAGCCGCAGTTCACGTGCCCTCCGCGTGATCGATTTACCCTTAGACCGCTAAACATGATTCGGGTGCGGTCAAAAATTATCCGACCAAAATCAACACATTTAACCCATTTTAATCTATTTCTCTATAACATAAATTTAGTGACACATACTTAACTTAATATATATTGCTAAACCATTTTCATAGTTAGCACAATATAGGAAAATTCATACATTAACTGAGATAAAAACGTAAAATGATCAAGCATGAAATCGAGTAAAAGTGAGAACGAATAAGGAAAGAGTCATAAAAGTGAATTGGATCTATATTGAGAATCCATTTAACAGCGGGTATTATATTGAATTTTACTATTCCAAACCCATTTATAACATATATATTATATATAATCAATCCATATAACAACTAAGTTTGTCCAAGATGAGTTGAGAAATAGGGGTATGACCCATTTTGATAAGTCTAATTCATATGGTCCTTTGATTTTACTCGGTGAGATTTAGGGTGCATTTTTTTAATCTGGAAAGAATTTCCTAAAAATGATCATCCACATCGCGCACAAAAATAATTAAGGAGAAAATTTATTTTCATTGCTTACGAAAATATATAAATATAGATTTAACCAAAAGGAATACGAAAAATACAAATTGAGAAAATTCCCAAATAGGCATCTTTTTTTTTTCTAAAAACAATTACAATGGTGAAAATCGTGAAAATCAAACATAAAAAAGACCTAACTAAAAAATGATTTAGGTAGCTTATAGTGCATGCTTGTAATGGATAACGACAGAAGTTTGCACACTAGTTTGCTTATTAGGAAAAGAATATATAACTCCAGATCTGATCTTTCGCAAGCGGCCTAATGGGCCCTCCTAGGCCCAGTTGGCCGAAAGGCAAAATTAGCATGTATGGACAAAGTCATTCCCTCCTTAAGTTTGACCCAGCCAAGCTTAACTACTCCTGGTCAATTTTATACATAATGTTCAATTTCTTTTTTCATCGACTGGTCTGAGTGAGGACACAGTTAAGCCTGTAGTAGGACCGGCTACCCAAGCCGACCCATTGATCAGGTTGAACCTAACCGATACATAACGGTGGAGGCAGGCTTGGGGCAAGGTGAGGTTTTCGAAGTCTGATCTACACGTGATAAACCGGTGGGTCAAATCGGTTTCGGTTTGGTTCTTTGGGTCATATATGGATGCGTGTCTTTTTGGTTAACAAACTTTCATGTGGGAATTGGGTGGATGTAGCTCGAGTTTGGTGTAGACATTGCTAGTCGAGAGTCGAATCCACTCTGAGCATGTGAAATTTCCTTTTGCATCTCATTCACGTACGAATCATTTTGATTTATGACATTTCGCTTTCGGTTTTAATTTGCATGGTCCAGCCCACATCGAGATGTGGTTCAATTAGGATTCGGTTATTGTTAGTTTCGGGGCCTGTCGGGTATTAGCAATTGAATAATTCTAAGTCCTCTAGGTTCAGGTGGCTGAGTGATTCGTGCTCTTATTCAATTCAAGGTATTTCGAACAGGGATTGAGTCAGATGCGGATTGTTGACTTCTCTTTATCCGTTCGAATTGGGTTGGATCAGTTTTCAAGTGACTCCATCAGGGGAGGAGGGGATTGCCACCTCTAATCCGGTCCTCATTTGACGGGTCACATAAGGTAAGAATTTCATGTCCATCCCCAATGATGGAAAGGGGGCTAGGAGGGCTATCCCCCCACTGATTGGGATATAGTATATTTTAGTCAAATGTATGATATATTTTATAAATTTTCATATAAATTTTCTATATTTTGTCTTTGTAAATTAGAAATTGCAACAGTTATTTATCTCATTCCCTAAATTAAATGTGATCAATGGAAGGGCAGCCCAACTGGAGTGCCTAGGTCCAAAAGGGAAAATTGGTGGATATGGGTAACATTCTCACATGAGAAGGCCCTGCCACCCAACCTTGGCCCAACCACAGCCGAAGACTTCTATATAAGCTTCAAGTATTCGGCTGGCTTGGGCGATACATTTGATCCGATCCGAGTCAACCCAATGATCACCTCTAACCAAATTGAGGTTTTCATGTCTGTCCCCAATGCCGTCTTGACCCCATGCTCAACAATGATCGGCTAACCCGAGATAATTTGCCATCCCTTTTCTTGAGGGTTAGATGTGAAATCCATTTCACCAAGTTAAATTATTCTAATTAAAATCTGATGTTGGTCCCATCTGCCGCCTTACACCTATGTTTTACCATCATACGTGCTCAACCTGACTTGTGAAGTAATGGACCATGAGCTTAACGAAGGCATTCATTCAAGATTCATGGGCCTGAGATACCTCTGGGCCAATTTGGCCCAATAAAGAATCTCCTCTCCCATAAAAAAACAAAAGACCCAATGATCCTCTCTCTCTCTCTCTCTCTCTCTCTCTAGAGTTTAGGCCATGACTTGGTAATTAATTATGGTATGTCGACTTCTTCGTGTTCTAAGAAGCTTTTCGTCTCTACATAATTTCCATTTTATCAAAAAAAAAAAACAAAAAAAGAAAAATAGTCTCTTAAATAAATCAATTGACATGGTGGTAACTAGATGCATAACAAAGACTTGAGAGGTAACCGCTAGTGAAATACAATGTTAAACCTACCACACAGGCCGCGTATAATGAAAAAAGATCTGTTTCTGGAAAGAGTATAAGAACAGCTCCGAGATCGGATATAAATTATTTTGGGTCGAGGCTACCTACACAAGTCCAAAATTTGAAATTCTAACCTCTTTTGAGACTTGCAGGATCATTTTATGGGCTTTTGGATAGTTGAGTTTCTGCACTTGCGTCCAAGGTAAAAAAGTAAAAACATACATATCACCAGAAATAAAAGCAAAGACTTGCATATCACGCCGAAATTACAAAAGGAAGAAAAATTAAAAGTACTAAAAGAACAGCCTGAAAAAGATAGGGGAACCTTTAAACGAGAGGAGAAGACGTGACATCCAAAGCAAATTAAGAAAGAAACTCACATCATGAAGTACGAAATTCTTAAAATTCAGTTCTAGGCTATTCATATAGATTTAGGTCCACGTCTTATGTCATTCGTAAGGTTGATGATACGAGAGTTTGTCCACCTAAGACAAAGATAAAAAAAATGTATTTATTTCACGAAAAATGGCTAATTTAGAAAACACATATCGCCTACAAAAATAAATAAATAAATAATATTTTCATCTATGAAAATAGTTAGACGTGAATTGTTGTTAATAATGAAAATATTTTTTACTAGTTAATTATTTTAAACTATTATTTTAAGAAAAATATTTTTCAAATCATTCATTTTTCACGAAATAAATAGGATTAAAGTGTCACAACATTAGAGAGAGAAGCCAAACTTTGGGGACAACCAAAGCTCAATACAAAGGGTAAAAAGAGGTGATCGACGGAACTGCATTTTCAAAGTGTCTCCACGCCAACACCCCGTCACGGAATATTTAGTTTGTGGACCACCGGAGTCGCAGAATCACCTCCAAAGACGCCTTCCCTAAAGTAGCAGATCAACTTGCAAGATGGGTCTTTTCGCCCCGTCCGACAAAGAAGGAATACGTTCCTAACATGCTTGGCACCAAGAGGAAAAATGATTACGATGGCTCGCCATTCCTGAAGGATTCGCTCACGCAAAGACGTGATTCAACCCTCCATCAAGGGCCACGAAAGCGATAAGGAATCGGAAAATGATGTTTTTAGGAAGATCCAAAGAAACTAAGGGTTGAGAAAACGATATTCTTGGGAAGATCACATGGGACGTTTGATGGATAAAGAACTCTTATCCTTAACGAAACCCTTGACGGGCTTACCACGTATGGCTTTTTAGTACTACCCTCCAAGCTTTCCAAGGCATCTTTCTTTTCCTCTTCTATATGGCTATAATAAAAACTTGAATTTCCTTGTTTGTAATAAATGCTAGTCATGAAACTCAACTCATTTCGACTCAATACAACAAGCAATGATCGAAACTTGAGCAAGCGATAAAAAGACTCAAGCTATCAATTCTTGGAGAATAATTACTAGACGAAAATCGAGACGACATAAATGTCACTCACAAAACACTTTTTAATCGACATAATCGCAAGACTATAGAAAATTCAAAATCAAAGAATCTTAGATGTTGATGATGTATTCACAATAAGAGAGATGAAAACATAATTTTATCTATAACAATAAGTTAGAGAGATCAATAACCTTGAGAAAATTATTGTTTCTGAAATAGGGAAAAATGAAGAAATCCAATTTCTCTCCCTTAACGCACTTTTATTTTAATGTATTTTATTGATTGGATGATAGAATACAACTTTTCATTGTCTTGTATGGAGAGGGGACCAAACCATATTTTTATAGGTTATTAATAGATATCCTCATTAATGACTTAAATATTAGCTTTCCATCAACTCACATTTTACCCTCAAAAGAGTGACATCTTTTTATAGGAATTGTAACTTCTCATAAGAATTGCATATTTTCGTGAAGTTAAGAGTTGCAACTTTTCATAATCAATACGTTTTTGGCATTTAAATAATTATTGAACCATTAATTAATAATATCCGTGGGCTCCAATCATCCTTCCAACTTGCATTCCCAAAAGTCACATCAACTACAAAGCAAGGAACATCAAGCTTGTGGGGGAGGGTTCGTCGTGGGTAGTTAAGGAATAGTGGGTACGTAACGTGTACGAGAGGGGCGTGTAGGTCGGCCGATTTGGCAAGGGGATGAGGAGGCGTGGGACGTATGGAAGTGGACGAACGCAGCACGCGACTCTCTTTATAAACCCTAGTCGGCATGAACAAGGAAAATCCAGGGAGGCGTATGAAGCGAAGCCACTTCCGCCTTCTGGGCCACCATTTCCATTTATTATGAAGCTTCCTAGGTTTTATCTTGCCCACGAACGGTGTGCTTGGGAATGTGGACAATCATTTTCAAGACCCTCCTAGCTTAATAAAGGCATGCAAATGCTCATTTTTAGGAGTGACGGGCTGAGTGAAAGCAAGGCGATTTGACTACCCATCAAGACGTTATCCTCAATACTAGGAAAAACACAATGGGCAAAGGGCATAATCGTCTCTAAAAGCGAAAAAAGCACGTCCTTAATGTTCATCAGCGAAGGCACATGACCAATTGCCTGTCCCGTTCATACGTCCCCACTAAAGGAAACTTTCTGCGATGGTCGACACGGGTTAGTCCCCCGAGAAACCATTAGGCACAAATTATCCAATAAGTCATATCTATTGTACGATAACTTATTCAGTCATTAATTTTTTATTTTGCCAATTTAATTTTAAATTTTTTGTCGATTATCTATTGTAGTTCATTCGGTTAATTTTAGCTAGAAATTACTGACGTGACTTGGCCATTTTATATAGCATAACTAGTGTTGGTATAAATAATTTTTTTAGTTTGTTTATAATTTTTTGAACTTTTTTGCTTTTTTCTTATTTTTATGCCGGGGCATCGCACCCCTCACCCAAGGAAAGAAAATTCAAAAAATTTACAAAAATCATCCATGTCAACACCGATTGTGTTGCGTTTGACGGCCACCGCCAATTGCATCACCACATCAACAATTCCGGCAAAAGTTGCTTGGATGAGCTATTAGATACTCGTCAAAATATTAATAATTGAATTGATAAAATTAAAAAGTTTAGAAATAAATCAATGACCCTACAGTGAACTTAAAATTTTTTGAATGATTGTCTCCCTCAATTAGGTACGGGTCCTTAGTACTTCCTTGAGAATTCTACCAATTGCCTGCATTGCTGTCGGTGGACATGGCACGACCGTCGCCCCGTCAATTATTAGTCCATAAAGTTTTCTACCTCCATGGTACATTGTGCCCTGCAATGAGAGCAACAGATTCACTGACGAGTAAAGTAGCTGGCAATCAGAAAATCCTCCAAGCCCGTGAGAACTGACAAGATTCAACGGTAGGACAAAAATCCTCAAACCACAAAACTTACAGACATATAAATAAATTTATGGTTGGCGAAATGAAAGATTATCGGGGCAAAGAAACATAAAAATTTAAGAAAGATGAACATACCCAATTTAAGGGAAAAGTATTAAAAATGTCCTAAACCTTTTGCATTTGTATCAATTTAGTCATAAACCTTTTTTTTTTGTACCAATTTAGTCATAAACATTTTTACGTTGTGCCAATTCAGTCATTTCCGGCCAATTTTGGCCGGATTTTGCTAACTGGACGTTGGCCGGCTGATGCGGCCTGATCAGTGCTGACGTGGACAACTTTTAATGATATTTTAATATTTTAGAATTTTTCTTTTTATTTTTCTCTTTTCTTTTTATTTTTTATTTTTTATTTTTTCCTTTTTTTTTTTCCTTCTCCTCCTCCTTCCTCCAGCCGATCACCAAACCTCGGCGACGGCCGGCAAGGTCAACCGTGAGGGCGGCCTTGCGCCGAGTAGGCAAGGCTCGCCCTCACTAGATTCGGCGAGGTCGAGCCTCGTTGACCATGGGCGAGGCTCGACCCTCACCAAATCCCACGAGGGCAAGCCTCGTCGCCCAACGCAAGGCCGCCCTCGTGGCCACTAGCGAGGTGGCCGGCGAGGTCAAGGTTGACCTCGCTGGCCGTCACCTCTGTCTGGCGGCCGATTGGAGGAAGGAGGAAGAGAAGGAAAAAGTAAAAAGAAAAAAATCAAAAATCAAAATCAAAATCAAAAATCAAAAAATCAAAAAATTTAAAATATTATAAAAAGTTGTCCACGTCAACACCGATCGCGCCACGTCGCCCGGCCGACGTCCAGTCAGCAAAATCCGGTCAAAATTGGCCAGAAATGAATGAATTGGCACAATATAAAAAGGTTTAGGACTAAATTGGCACCAAAAAAAGGTTTGGGACTAAATTGGCACAAATACAAAATGTTTAGGACTTTTTTAACACTTCTCCCCCCAATTTAAGCAAAGATCTTTGTGGAGAAATCATGATATTCGACAGCTCCTTTGGCAAGAAATGAGTGCATGCAAGAAACGACACTTCATCATCTCAGAGATTTCCTTCTCCAGCTGAAACTTTCACTGCTTGGACAAGATGTTGGGTAGCAATAACGACGGTGGCGGCGCTTATTTTTCCATCGTATCTCCAGTTCTAACTCCAAATGTGCGGATAAAAAGTAACGATAGAAACGCGGAGTGTCGCCTTACGAAAATGATACAAAAACTCTCAGCAGCTCATAAAGAGTCTCCAAAACCCCTCTAAGACCTAGGGTTTGTCATTTCGAGTGATGAAAGGGGGCAGACATTAATGAAGGAAATAATAGGTTTCATGCTACTTTCTAAGTAAAAGCTTATGAGAGAAAACGGAGTCCGACTCAAAATATCTATCGAAAGGATACTTACTCATTTGATTTACGAGGGATAGATTGGTAGGTTTATATATACTCGGTAGCAAAAAAAGGTTTTATTTTTTCCTTTCATGGTTGGGAGAAATTTCCTCCTGCCCTATTTTTTAAATGGTGGGTCATAAGTTATCTCGGAATATTGCCCAACCAATCTTAAACTTATTGTATGGATAAACTTTTCAATTTTACTAATTTAATCTTAAATTATCGGATGAAATTCTAATATAGTATTTTTAGAATTTTACTAGAAATGATTGACATGGTGATCCAAACATCCTATGTGAATGTCGCCACGTCAGCGGTTTCGATGAAAATTATACAAAATGATTATATTAGAATTTTACTAAAAAATTTAAAGCTAAATTGATAAAATCTAAAACTTTTAAGATTAAATTGGAATTGTTCACTAAATTTAGGACTAATTGGACATTGGACAATTTTCCCTTAAGTGATGCATGTTATCCACATACAAACCTACCTAAATATAAATATAGGAGATAATTATGAAAGTAATATACTAACCAAAGCTGGTCGAACATTTAACATTTAAAAAAACCTATCTTTACTCTGAAAAATATGAAGGATTTGACACAAAGATGAGCGACGATTTGGGAGGTGGATAAGGAAGGGCAAGATTAGCGTGGGGAGAATCTTATTGGTAAAAAGTCAAAATCCCTTGTTCGGAAGTACAAAAGTGATTGATTTCGAAAAGAAATTAAATCCACTGGTCCCCCTAATACTTAATTCTCTCCAACTTGGAGAGATAGTGGCTTGGAATGTGAACTTCTTTGTCATTTCCCCATCTTTGCCCTCGGAAGTATAAAGCAATGTCGACAAGCCAAAAGGGAGATAATAGTAAAATAAACAAATCGCTAAAAATATTATGCGTTCATTTTCTCCATCTTCGTTGTCATCTTTCCAAACAACACCAAAAAAAAATTATTTTTCCTCCACCGATCTTTTCACCTTCATTTTCAATCTCTTTATTTTCTTCCCCTCCTACTTTCTTTTCCCGAATAAAGTGCAGATGGCCAAAATCATGGTTTTCAAAGACTCAAGTTATTCAATATGTTAACTAAACCTATGGTAAAATTCCCAAACATGATCAGCACTTGAAGAAGAAATACTGCCAAAATTCTTAAATTATACCCATCGTGGCAATCTAAAAGAGCCAAAAGAAAAACCAATTATATTATCAAAACTACAAATTTATATCAATGTGACACAAAAAAAAAAAAAAAACTCCATTCACCGTAAAAAAAAAAACCCCCTACAATTTGCCCATTATAACATCGACATCTCAAAAAGTCACAAAAGTTTGGAGTGTTGATCTTGTAGCAAACATAATTTAGGATTGTTCATAACCTAAAGATGTTTAAATATGTTCTTTACCAAAAAAAAAAAAAACGGTTTAAATATGAGTATCACAATAGGTATAATTTAAAATTTTTAATAATACGAAACAAGTTTTAAATATTATTATGTCGACACGTATGCTCTAAAATGTTTTGTGGTATTAATTTAAATAATAATTTCACGTTCTCCCGCTTGCCAAAGCAGCTGAAAGCGGGATGTTGGTTAAATTAAGGATGTGCCTTTAGGTATGTGGATTCCGATATAAAATAAAAAATGTGTGCGGATGGGATTTGTCACACCCAACGAGGAGGGGGTTTTACCACATTATATTATGACGGTGCGTACTTCGAATTATGGGTACCACACAAAAGCCAAAAACCCAGATGGGGACAAACCCTTTTTTTTTCCAATATTCATCTGAAAGCAAGAGAAAAGACTTCAAGCTAGGAAATAGAAAAATAAAATAAAATAAAATGGTTGGGAACCCCATTGGCAGGACACAACCGTCATTCCAATGGTGTGAATAATATGAAAATTCTTTATAGTATCTATTATAAATTTAAGGGTTCACGTCTCTCGCTCTCCACCCGAAAACGACTGCGAAGCAACCTGTGGTCTACCTGTAACACACATTCCACAGATTTATATCGAACCTACACGCACGCACACCACCCGCGTACATCACGTTAGATTCATGGACTAGGACCCCAAGGCGGTCATCTTCTTTATATACCTCTCTCTCTCTCTCTCTCTCTCTCCGTCCCTCCCTCGTCTTCTTCCTCTCGTCCTCTCCCCATCTCTCTCTCTCTCTCTCTCTTCTGTGCTGCAGATACATGTTCCCTTCGAGCTGATTTCTGGGTCGACGATGGTGGATCATCAAGCCGTGTGCTGCATGTGCGGCGACGTCGGGTTCCCGGACAAGCTCTTCCGCTGCAGCAAGTGCCGCAACCGCTTCCAACACTCGTACGGACTCCACTCATTATCATCATCATGAGAGTGTCTCTGCTACGCATGCATCCATGTATGTGTTGTCCACTCGCACCTGTTCCATGCATGCCCATCATCGTGACGACGCATGACATGTGTGCACATGTGTTGTGTCTGTTAGACCCATGTTCACACATCCATGTTTGATAGTTACCCTTAACTGAATTTCTCACCAAACGCCTCCTCGAAACACCTCCTCACCAACCGCCGCCGCTGCCGCCACCGTGGTCCGTGTTAAATGATTCTAGCGTTATGGGCATGTATATCATGCACATGTGTCCTCCAGTTCATGACATAGAGGATGATGATCGGCAGCTCTTAAACTCCATACTATTCTTAGGTACTTGTCTAGCTAGAATAGCTTAGTCGTAATAACCAAATCTGCATATGTTTGATCGACGATAATTACATTGAGAAACTTCTCTATCTTCAGTTATCTTTGATTTTGCTTAGAAATATGAGATGATACACACAAACTTTGGTGTCCCGCAGGTATTGCAGTAGCTACTACGGCGAAGCTTCCGAGCCGATCGCACAGTGTGACTGGTGCCAGAGTGAGCAGAGAAGCGTGAGATCGCACGGAGTTTCGTCGCGGGGGTCTGGGCCTGTGAACGGCAACGTGGGCGTCCTGAAGTCTGAGTACTCCGGCGACCGGATAATCAAGCAGCATGACCGCGAGGATGGCACCACCCCCGCCCCCGCCGCCGCTGACAAGGGGAAGAACCCCTCGCCACGGACCGCTACCCGCAGGTACAAGCTTCTCAAGGATGTCATGTGCTAGTGGGAAATATGAACTAGATATCTCAACCCTCAAATGTAAATTACCCAAGTTGCATACACATATAGCAGTATATATCCTATAGTGTCTTATGGTGTTTTCTCTTTGTTTTAGGCGAGACCACTGTTTGATCTACTGTGGTTTTCCACTATGTTGTTTCCTTGAAAAACAATGTAAATCCAGAAGAACCCAAGTGAACTGCACGAGTTTTCATGTCATTATCGAGTTCTTCTTTCGTCTCTCCACTGTGCTCCTCTGCGGTCTCCTCTTCTTTGAACTGACTTGTAGTATAATATTCGAGCTAACAAGTAAGATCAAATGGGATTAACTTAATTAATGGCCACCTATGTATTATTTTATTTATACCTACAGTATTATTTTTAATAAATATTTTGGGTAATATTTGCTATATAAATGTGGATGTACCAACACTATGATATAGGGTGGCTGGTGATGGCAAAAGAGGGTCTCCCCTAAGGCATGTGGTGTCTCTATCAGAGTTTGGTTCTTGATTGAAAATTGCCATAAAATGAGGGGAATTCAATGCGCACTTGGATTACTCTCGTCCACGGGATTCATAGTACCTAAAGCTGCTCTAGCTCCTTCTTTTTCTTCTTTTTGTGCAAAATTCATTGAAGGCTTTTTAATATATCTAGGGCCTCTATTATTGCTTTGTGGGTTCTTTTTCTTTTTCTTATCTTTTCTTGTTCCTTGGAAAGAAAAAAGGATCGACGAGAGGTGAAGAAGACACAGCTGTGGCAGATGGGTAGTTGGGAAAATTAATTTGCAATGTCCTAATCGGGTGTAAAGAATTTCAACTCACCTGATGAATGGGGGATTGTTGCTATGATGTCATCAAATGGACACTATTGTTAAACATTTGAAATTGCTCCTTGATTTCAGTATAGTTCGGCTGGGTATTGAGTAGGTTTGGGAGATTAGGTTGGTGACGTTCTGCCATTAAAAATCACACTTCAGGGTTGCTTTTCTGATACTAACATTGTTAATGCTCCTATCCCTATTTGTGACTATATGAAAAGATAAGCACTCAAAGCTTGAGACCCAATTCTGGTTCATATCAATACAACGGTATTTTTTGGACAATTTCAAGCCGTGTTTATTTTCATACATGAAAACATGGATTCGAGTGATTTTCATAATTTGTATCAGTTATCGAATGATAGAATTGATGGAAAACATGGCCCGAGAGAGAAGTGGGTGTTTGCGGACCAGTTGTTTTGGAGTCAACAGCACTCGATAACTCCATGAGTAGTTTCATTTGGTACTGTAGACGCTCTTTTTATGAAAGTACAGAAGCTGATAATGTCTTCTTCCACTGGATCTGGCCTGGCCATTTATGACAAAACAACAAACTCTCCTCCTCTACTTGACCTCAACTCTCAAGGGATGTACGAAAATATTGTTTAACCAAAAAAAAAGAAAAAAAGAGGAATTGTTGAATATGCTTTTAACTAAAGTTCAATTATCTAGAGATTTGACTAGATCACATTAATTATTTGAATAATTCGACCATGTGGAACGTCTAATCCGAAGGAGTTGACAGGGCAGATTGACCCACCTGATCAAGATGCAGTTGAACTTGGTGTTAAAATCATAGCATCTGCCATTCATGCTAGTCAAGCATCTGTTTGCTAGATGCATGCACACATGGCGGCTCATGCTGGGAGAACTATGCAAGTTGAAAGTTCATATTCTACATTATTAAAGAGAATAGATTTATATATAGAGGATATCACTTATCTAAACATCGAATCATACTTGTTCAACCATATATATGGTGTAGTTTTGTGTTCATGAGTGTCAGTTTCTAACATAGGAGAATACTCTCTCGAAATGTAGAGAATTTTTCTACCTCTTTGTAGCCATGAATACCGAAACCCTAACCCCACATCATCTCCATACCATTCTCCCATCCATTGAATTTCAGAATCACCCACCTCCTTCGATGTATTCCCTTCGTCTTCACTAACTATCGCATCTCTCCATCTTCGAATTCTAGTTGTGGGGCTTGAATCCGAGCAGTAGCCCATCTCCGAATGGTTCGCCCCTTGCATGGCTTGTTAAGCTTGGATTTGAGCTGCTGGGCCAGACGTCTGATCGGTTGCGCACCTCCGACTGGTTCGTTCCTTGCATGCCCCCCTTCTCTGTGCGGCAATTTAACTCGTTAATTAATCTGAGGCGTAATGAACAACTTTAGCATTTGCGCTGCATATTGCTCGGTTACAAGCTAGATAGACGACATTTGTTGCTGCTTCTGTTCTGTTTATCTTCTGTGGTGGATGGATTCGGATGAACAGCACGAGTCTGTGCGAGTGGTAGCTCTTTGTTCCAGATTGGGCCGACTGACTACTGAGCAACAAATTGAAGTATGGGACGACGAACCTACTCCTGAAAAATTAGAAGAATGTCGTTTAACTTTGGTAGGGAAGATCCTGTCTAATCCTTCAATAAATTTCCCAGCTTTTCAGAGTACATTGAAAAGGGCTTGGCGGATTGAACAAGTAGATATCTCTCAGAGAGAGGCAGGCCTATACGTTGCTAAATTCCATTCACATGCCGACAAACAGAGAGTCCTAGAAGGTGGACCATGGCTTTTTTCTAGCCATCTAGTTAATTTTAAGCCTTGGAAATCCAATACTCCTCTACACTGTTATGATTTCTCTAGCTGTGCGTTCTGGGTACAAATTTTTGGATTACCATTGGAATGGACAACAGAAAAAATGCTCAGCAAGGCGGTGCAAGATATCGGACGGGTTATAGAAGTCAAAGTTGACACAAAAGAGGGAACAACATTAAGAGCAGGTAGAGCAAGGGTTGAGCTGAACCTTCAGGAGCCATTAAGAAAAGGAAAACCGATCCGTCTTGAAGGAAAAACTCTCTGGCTGGACTTTCGTTATGAGCGTCTATCCCATTTCTGCTACTCCTGCGGCAAATTGGGACATTATGCAATGTATTGCAAGGACATCCCCTACGATGAGGCTAAATTAGACGGACGGGACAAAATGGCCTATGGCCAATGGCTAAGAGCTGAAGTTAAAGAATATAGCCCTTATTGACGAACTTTCTACACACTTTATGAGAAATCAGACCAGTCAAAAGAAAGCATACCTGAAACGCCTCCTTCACAAGTACCGAATATTCCCCTATTGGCCCCACCATATCATCCTGAAGCGGTAAACTTAGTTAGAGTAGACACTACGTCTGTTCATCATACCTCAGAAACTAATCAGCATCTACTTCAGGAAGCACCTCTACAAATGACTTCTCTCCACACCTCGCTTATCCCTGCAGCAACGAAAATGAAGGGGATTTAGCCTCCTACCATGGATATTCAGCAACAAAAGAAAATGAAAACCTCACGTTTAACTCTGAAGGTGGGCATTGCCAAAAAAACAGAAACGACACAATCATTATGACACAAAGGGCTTGCTATTGGAGACCCTGGATGACACTAATCTCCTGGAAACACCAGTGCTAGAAGCGGGAGAAGATGGAATTTGGGCTATGGTGGTTGGCCCTCAACAGCCACCACCCCACAAATGAAGATGATATGCTGGAACTGTCAGGGTTTGGGCAATCCCCTAACAGTTCAAGCTCTCAAGGCCATGACGGCCAAGGAAAAGCCCAATATTGTATTCTTAATGGAAACGAATAACAACGAGGTGAAGATTCAGAATATCTAGTGCTGCCTACACTTTAGTAATGCTCATATTATCAATCCGATCGGCCTAGCAGGAGGTATGGCAGTTTTCTGGAACAATCAAGTGTCCATACATGTGGTTAATTCAACACAGGATTATTGTGATATGACTTATAGGGAAGAGGTGGAAGGTCGAACTATACGCCTAACTTGTCTGCATGCCCCTTATCTTTATCATAATAGACAGCTTCTTTGGGCTGAACTTAGAGAGATCAGCTTAGCAAATACATTACCTTGGGTCTGTGTGGGCGATTTTAACGAAATTCTCTATCCGTGGGAAAAGGTAGGAAAAAGACAGGCAGACCCTTCTCGCATGCTCTCTTTTCGAGCAGTTCTAACTGATTGCGCTCTTATGGATCTAGAAAGTAAAGGCTGTCAGTTTACTTGGATGAACAACCGAGAGGAAGAGGAGCCGGTGAAGGAACGTTTAGATAGGGTGTTGTGCACAATAGATTGGCAGTTATTATTTCCTGAAGCTGAGGTCTTCGCCCTGCCTGCTGTGGGTTCTGACCACTGTCCCTTAATTATCAACACCTCAGCACCCTATAAGAGACGAAAAAGGGAATTTGTTTATGAAACTTTTTGGAATGAAGATGAAGAATGTCGAGATGTCATTTTTGCAGCATGGAAATCAGTGCAGGTCCAAGATTCTGGGTTTCCTTTAAAGCTAAAAAAGGTGTCCGAAGCATTGCGGAAGTGGAGTAGGTCAAAATTTTCGAGGGGGGATCTTCAAATTTCTATATTACAGCAACATGTTCAGAACATCATGAATGAACAACATACTCATTATGATCGAGTGGAAGCATCTAAGCTCAGAGAGGAGATAAGGTGAACCTGGCAACGAGAAGAACAATACTGGGCAATGCGATCCAAGATTCAGTGGTTAAGGTGGGGTGATAAAAACACGAAATTTTTTCATGCTACTACTCTTCAAAGAAGACAAAGAAATCGAATTAGCATGTTGCAAGATGATCATCAGAATTGGATCCGCGACCCTCACACGTTACAGGATATGGCTCTCGATTTCTTCTCAAGATTATATACTACCGTTGGATATAGGGATTTTGCACCCATCCTCGAACAATGTCCAAGGGCAGTTACCACAGAAATGAACAACTAGTTGCTAGAAATGGTTTACATTAGAGGAGATTCGCCAGGCGACTTTTCAGTTAGGACTACTAAAGCTCCAGGCCCTTATGGTTTCACTGGCTTATTCTATCAGACTCATTGGGAGATCATTAAAGAAGATCTTCTTATCCTTGTACAGAACTTTTTTCGGTCAGGAGTGATGCCTGGTGATCTGAACCAAACCTTTATAGTCTTGATTCCCAAGACACCTCACCCATAGAGACTGGACCAATACAGACCAATAAGTCTCTGCAACTTTGCATATAAAGTGATATCAAAGGTAATTGCCAACCGCTTAAAACCTTGGCTTCCAAATCTAATTTCTATAGAACAGTCGGCTTTTGTTAGCGGACGACAGATTCAAGACAATATTTTAATCGTCCAAGAAGTGCTACATCAATTTAAGATTCGAAGGAAGACTAGAACATTTGGCGCAATCCTCAAGACCGACATGCAGAAAGCATACGACAGAGTGGAATGGGATTTCCTTAATGATTATCTTCTCAAGATGGGATTCCATCCAAGGTGGGTGCAATGGGTAATGCAATGCATTACCACAACCACTTATAGTGTGAAATTCAATGGCGAATAGCTTCCTTTTTTCACCCCGACCCAAGGTCTCAGACAAGGTGACCCCCTATCTCCATAAATCTTTATATTATTAGTGAATGTATTGTCTAGCCTCATCACTCAAGCAATTAGTATAGGACACATTAAAGGAATCAGAATAAATAGATGGTGTCCAACACTGTCCCATTTATTCTTCGCTGATGATGCATTATTCTTCTTAGAGGGGAATATTACGGAATGTCAGAATCTCGGAAATATTTTAACTCAGTATTGTATCGCCACGAGACAGGCCTTGAATCGCAATAAATCTGGCCTAATTTTCAGCAAGCACTATCCTGTAAGGTTGCAGGAAAATATGTCAATGGAGCTTAGAATTCCTGTGCTACAAAGGTATGGTAAATATTTGGGAATACCGTATGACTGGGGTCGTTCCAAAAAAGAGATGTTCTTGTGGATTTTAGGAAGATTTCATGCTAAACTAGAGGGATGGAAAGAAAAGTTACTTTCAAAAGGAGGTAAGGAAATTCTCATCAAGTCAGTGATTCAAGCACTTCCAACATATACCATGTCGATCTTTAAGCTTTCTTTGTCTGTTTGTAAAGCTATTGAAAAGAGTATAGCCAGATTCTGGTGGAGGAATGATCAGAATAGAGCAGCAGGCATACATTGGCAGAAATGGGATATCCTTCAAAGAAGCAAAGATAATGGAGGTTTAGGATTTCGCGACCTTATTCAATTCAATAGAGCCATGCTTGGAAAACAAGCGTGGCGATTACTACAACAGCCTCAGGCCTTATGGAGTAAGCTTTTTAAGGGTCTATACTATCACTTGAAAGAATTTCAGTTTGTTGATCTTGGAACTCGGCCATCCTGGGGATGGCAGAGTATTCTTATGGGCAGAGAAACTATTCTACTACACGTTAGATGGTCAGTAGGTAACGGAGGCAGCATCAAAATTAGAGAGGATCGGTGGTTACCCAGAGGAATTCTTGGTGGACCTGCAACAAGAGAGGAACCAAAACTTGTGGCTGATCTTATAGATCCTATCCACAACAATTGGAACACATCTCTGCTCCACAGTTTTCTGGATGAACAGGTCATAGATGAGATTTTAACCATTCCAGTAAGACCTTGCTATACTGAAGACAAATTAATCTGGACAGCCACGAAAGATGGCCGACATTCAGTAAAGAGCAGTTATCATATATTAACAAATATCGCAGGTAACAACAACAATCACAGAGCATCGTCATCTCATCAGACTCCAAGAATTCTATGGCGAAGAATTTGGGGAATGAAAACAGCACCCAAAATCCACATTTTTCTTTGGTCGGCCTGTCAAAATGCTCTTCCCTTTAGAGCCAATTTGTTTCACATACATATTATTGCAGATCCATTATGCAAGTTATGTAATCAGCAAACCCCGAAAACCTTAGAGCACCTATTTCTATCCTGTTCAAGCACCAGAAATATATGGACTCATTCGCAGATCAAGATTGATTTACAGCCTCACATGATACATCGATTAGATGATTGGTTAACAGCACAGATTACAGCAAACCACTCACCAACTCTGGAATTTCTAGCCAACGTTCTCTGGCAGATCTGGCAACAGCGCAATGCCTTCATCTTTCGCAATCAACCTCTGGACCCGACCCAAGCACCGGAAGCCGCACTTACACAAAATCGTCTTTATCGGATCGTGATTCAACCTACTTGACAAATCAAGAACAACTCGAACCCACAACAACTTTGGAGACCACCTGATTTGGGCACCTTAAAATGCAATATCGACGCCTTATATCAACCCAAGAAGACGAAGGATCGATGGCTGCAATCTATCGAGACCATCAAGGATGTCTTACTGATGTATACTCCAGAAGCTTTCCAGCCGCATCTGCTTTGGCAGCGGAGATCCAAGCCTTGACCTTCACGCTCCAACATCTATTGCGACAAGATCTCCATCAGGCACTGATCGTGATCGAATATGACTGCAGCACCGTCGTCGACACCGTCATGGGAAGGAGATCGCCACCGTGGGAACTCCGAGCTCTCTTCGCGGAGGAAGCCATGACGCTTCCTCTTTTCCCTAATCTGAGTGTACAGTTCTGTAGGCGAGAGGCCAACACAGTAGCCGACTAGGCCGCAAAGGCCCATCGATTACATAAGTCGACCCATCATTGGAACATATCTCCACCCTATCTTTTGCTTGACCTCGTTTATGCGGACGCCTTAGCATCTGGTTGTAAGTTTCCGACTTAATGAATACAATATTTCCTTTCGAAAAAAAAAACCATATATATTGTGAATTGAAATTGATATTTATTTTACCAAAAAAAATTGAGATTTATAAATTGAAGGTGTCACTTATTTTATGTCATAGACATTTATAATTTTATAAAGTCAATATTATAAGATAGAGAATTTTGAACGAAAATTAAGATTTGGAAAAGGACTTGTTTGCTAGATGCACGCATGCATGGCGGCTTGTTAAATTTGGAAAAGTCAACATTATGTCATAGTGTTACATTGAAAGAAAAAACGATTATTTATGTACATCCGATTACAATCCCTTTGATTCGTCCTACGTGGCATTTTTTTAATTAAATTTTAATTTTTACTCGACTTTTCTTATGGAAAAAAGAAGGCCAATTCATTCAAACTCAAAAGACCATCAATTGTGAAACTCAAAACATAGAAGTTCTTTCTCAGACTAAGGACACAAATGATAATTATAATATCCTCGATTTCGAGTCCATAAAGATTGGCCATAAGGTCCTATATGGATCGACTATGGGCCATTGCCATGGGAATGATCAGTTCGAACGATAAAGAATCACAGATCAGTCATGGTCCGACTAACCGACCGACTAGTCACGAACTGGTCGAAGTGTCGGCCATGAATTTCTATCGACCATACCGATGGGATAAGATTACCAGCTCAGAAGATGACTTTTGGATCACAAGAATTGGTCATGAGATGATTTTGGATCAACGGATGGTCATGATCGGTCATAGTGCCTGACCGTGGGTGGTTCTGCCCAGTTATGCACCGATACATGGACAATCCGATGAGATCAAATGCAATCGTCTTCCGACCAAAAAGATATCATTCCCCATTTAATTCTTAGTGATCGGAAAGGAATCTTGAATTGGTGATGTCCGATCGTGGATTGGTAATGCACCAACCATGAGCCATACGGATAGATCGGGTGCTGACTGAAATGAGCCCAAGGATAGATCCGGCTATTCCATCACTAATTCTAAGATCCATGAGTGCCTTGACTTAGTACTAGGCCATGGATAGCCTTATAATTGGCCTTGAATTGACTGAAGGACCAAGGATCGAAAATAAAGGAAATCGGTCGTGGCAAGCTCGATGATAGGCCAAAGACCGACTCGAGGGCCAATACTTGGACCTAGACGAGCGCAGCCGTGTCGCCAAGGAGCCGACCAATGATCGACCCTCCAGGATGACCGACCGCCCAAGGGGACGGTCTGGGCGAGCATGGAATATGGTGGCCAAACCTCGGTGTATGAGATTCGGTTATTCGAGATGTACCTAATGATCCATTTCTTGGCTCCGGAATCAACTTGGACGATCTAGGCCGCCTTATTGAGTAAGAAAATGACAAAGTAAAAGAGAATTCTAGAATCTCTTCATTAAATGAAGGAGATGAGGTGTCCCTTCACTTTTCAAAGGTCATGATGGTGGGCCAAAATATCGTAGAAGTTCTAGAAAAAGTGGCACACACGTAGACGAATCAAAAAATAATACACGAGTCCTCATTAATGACCGAAGATTCTAGAATTGCCGAATTGACAACTATGGCACCATTATTGTCAAACTTCATTAAATGCTCATTAAATATATTAAATATAGGGTATAGGTGGATGGTTGGAAGAGTGAAAAGCGGGCCATCATTGATGATGCCTACGAGCTTAAATTGTCAAGTAAGATGTTCTAGCCTTCCAACTCATTATCTAGGCCACAATTATTTGACCCATAGACTTGCCAACTAAAGATTTTAGGTAGGACACTTGGAAACATTGGAATGGACTGCTTGGCTTAGTAATGATGGCACCAAGGGCTATAAATAGGAGGAGCCCTCTTCATTTCTTCACCTTGTCTCTTATTTCCTCCTTCCTCATTCTCCTTAGACGCCCTCCTCCTCCTTCTCCTTTCTCTCGGCCTTTCATCCTCAATCTATCAAGCTATATAAGTTGGTCCTCGAGGTTTGCCAAAGTAAGTAAGATCCCTAAGTCTCTTTTAGGGCAGTAGTCTTTATTGTTGAGTCTAGTTAGGGTGCGTTTGTTTATGTTCTTTTTTTCTGGTCATGAACACAATTTGTGTTTTTTTGTTCCGGGGAACAAAAAAAGAACAGAAACGCGTTTGTTTGCATTTTTGTTCCAAATATATTTTTTTTGCTCCCGGGAACAAATTTAGAACAGAAACAAAAAACAAGAAAAACTTATTTCTTGTTCCCAGAACACTTCTAAGAAACAATTTTTCTCTCTCCTATTTTTTTCTTCTTTTTTCTTTGGCCGGTCGCCTGCCTCGGCCATGGCCGGCGATCTCGTCGGAGCGTCACCGGCCCCCGGCGAGCCTCACCGTGGCTGGGCGAGGCCCCCGGCCCTCTTCGGCCGGTCGCCGGCCATGGCCGAGGCCGGCGACCGGCCAAAAGGAAGAAAAAAAGAAAAAAGGAAAAATAAAATTAAAAAATTAAAAGAAACAAAAAAATTATACAAGTTTACCAAACTTATTTATGTTCCTTTTCTATTCCAGAACATGTTTACCAAACGCATTCTTCTTTCAAAAATTGTTCCCCGGAACAAATAGTTTTTCTATTTACGTTCCGTGGAACAATTTTTGAACAACGTTACCAAACGCACCCTTAGGTGCTCACCCGTCAAACCGTGGGTAGGATATTGGATCTTTTGTATGGTTTTGCTCATGTTTGTGTTTGAACGTGTGCTTGAGTCTGGAATGAGGCTGAGGTTCATCCGAGTTGAGTTCATCGCAAGGTAAGGTCGCCACAAACCATAAAGCCTTCGTTTCAGCATAAATAGGATGTCGGGTCCAAGCCTCGCTTGGTGCGGGAATCGCCTAAGGCCGCAAGGTCCTAAGTTGACATTGAGGCATGTCGATCTTATGCCTTGATTGGTATGAGGATCGCCTAAATCCACGAGGTCTTGGTAAGGCACCAAGGCATGCCGATTTCCATAGTCCAAATGGACACGGGGATTTTGTACTTGGCGTTGAATGAAACCGTGAGCCGATGGTCATTCTCAATGCATGCGTATTCACATTAGGTCAGAGTTGAGGTCTGTCAAGCTTGGGATTGTCACTAAAGTGAGGTGTACCCAAGCCTCGAGGTCTTGGACCGATATTGAGGCATACCGTTTCCAAGCCTTGTTCGGTGCAGGGGTCGGCGCTAAGTGATTGATTCAAGTTACGGATCAAAAATCATTCTCGACATATGTAGTAATGAAGTATAAGAATTCATGACACACACGAATGAATGAGCACGCCTTCAGGCCATACATGTGTTGACTAAGAGAAAATATAAGAACCGGCTTGTATGATGCATTTGTACATGCATTTAAAGAGGAAAAAGTGCCTGTCGCCACACAGCGTCAGCGGCAATGCCTCGTTCATTGAACGGGATGCCCTAGTTGAGTCAGGATGCCTGAGTTTTGAACCCCAAAGTCTCAGGAAGCTAGCCCCGAGAAGCCTTGGTCGAGCCGAGATGCCCTGGTCTAGCCTAAAAGTCCATATAGAAGCTAGAAGCCCCGGTCGAGCCTGGAGGGCTTAGTCAAACCAGGACGATGTTAAATAAATTTGCATGAGTGCCGATATATGCATAAGTATGATATGTTGATATATTTATTGATAAGCCAAAGGTAATTATGCATTGAAGTATGTTGTGATTGACATTTGCATATAGTCAAGGGTAGCAACAAGTTTACTATTGATCTGCCATCAACACTGTTTACGAGTATTGTACTTGCTAAACTTCGATGATGAGATGCTTTCCTAGTAGAAAACTAGGAATTTTACTTTTTGAGTTTCCCCAAAGCTCACTCCCTTATCTTTCAGTCTTGTAGGCATGAAAGTCTCATGTCAGCATTGAGAGCTACAGTCACACTAGAGGAGATAGGATTTCCCTTGACTTATGTGGAAAACTTAAACTGTAATGTAAAAAAAAAAGAGGGCCCGTAGAGAAAAGGCTTGTAAAAGTATTGTCATGATATAAGTTAGTGTGTTCTGCTTTATGTATGTCCTAGTCTTCCAGTTGTTATTTGTACAGGGAGTTAATTGTTTACGTTTCTGTATGTGCATGATAACAAGATAAAAAGAATTGGGACGGTGACGAGCCTGGGACGTCACAAAAATAACCCCTGTCGCTCGCGACTCTAGATATGGAGTTGCGGTCGTTACAATAATCATCCTCTTTTTGGACATGATTTCTAAAAAATAGATTTTTCTATTTTAATTCCTTGAACGAGCTTCTGTGCAAAATACGAATTTGATAATGATGCAAAATTTATGTTCCCAAAATAGAAATTCATTTGATAACGATACAAAATTTCTCCAACTCGAGCACCCGCCACCCAAGGCTGCCAGCTAGTAGCAAGGGCAATCGAAGGACGGAAATTGACAATAGGAGGTGGTGGCGGACGACTGTGGGCAATGGGTAGTGGGGGGCGGGGGAGGACGGTAACCGGCAACAAGTGGCGGTAAGGGCAAATGGCTGGCTGATTAGTAAAGAGGACAAACAATAAGAAGAGTTTTTGCCTCTCATTTCTATTCCAAAAATATAAAAAGTATAAAATTTTTACTTCTCATTTAGAAATAGAAAAATGAAATTGTATTACCAAATTATTTTTCTTCCAAACCTATTTCTAGGAGCAGAAAAATAGATTTGGTAAAAATTAGAGTAGTTATTATCCATACCATTAGCAAACAAAATTTTTCCACTGTAAAAGCAAATGATAATGACTAGCTAAAAAAAGGCATTCATTTCGGAAGTCGAACTGACTTGACAAAGGATTGATCCACTTGAAGACTTGAACAAAAATTAAAATTTCATAAAGACGAGGTAGCAATCGGTACAAACGCAAAAATCCATTACAATTAACGAGAGGAATAAGAAGGGAATAACATATTGAGATTGTCCTATATCAGTTGTAGAATAGACTGGTGGTTTGTCTATAAATGTAAAGAAAAGCCTCGCATTTTTTATATAACTTTTGAGGTGAGAGAAGACTAAGATTCAGATTCCCAATAAGTTTGAATCCAAGAGTCATATAGCAGAGTTATAAGTTGTTGTGGCTCCGACTCAAGCTCAATATGTGAGGAGGAGATTATTGAAATTGTCTCACATTAATTGTGAAAGGGGCTTGTGATCGATTTATAAGTGTGATGGAAAACCTTACCTTTTGAGCTAATTTTTAGAATTGGAGAGTCTCAAGACCACTCAATACTATAGCAGAGAGCTCTCGATCGAAATCATTGGCCAAATCTGTAGTTACTCAAATCGCGAGGACAAATTTGCGTTCGCACAGAGTTTGGGTACTGCGGCTTCAACCTTGATGTCATCACTTTGTCCAAGGAGCAAGATCTCGACATTTTCTCAAGGAAATTCGTGGGGTCAAGGACCATCACACGAAGTTGGGGCAAGCCTATTTCTAGGATGTCGAAGCCCAGATTAGACTTGCCTGGGGCAACGGCACAAGGATGGGAGTTGATGATGTTGACAGCAATACAATTAGGATAGAGGCCGACCATGACCGAAGATGGAGGAAAAAGAGATATATGGAGGGATTAGAATTTGTAAAACAAAACGAAGTTATCCCCAATTCGTTAGTTTAGGGAAAATATGTGAAAAGTGTTAGAATATTTAATAATAAATTACGTCCTTATCTAGTAATTAAAATTTTTAGAATAATTAAATATAGTCCCACAAAATCTCACATGATATCAAAACTAATAATATTGAGTTCGAATCTTTCTAAACCCTATTTATCTCTCTAATTAAATATTTCAATACTTATTACTATGAAAAAATGACTAGATTAAATATGAAGGGGAGTGTTAAAATATGTAAATAATAAACCAAAGTATTTATCTAATAACTTAAACTTTTAAAACAGTTGGTTATAATCCTACAAATCTCACAAAAAGTAATTATTTAGCTTTTAGAAATTCATCTTCGTCCTCTCCTTCGTCATCAAATATAAAATCACTATATATATATATATATATATTTATTTTTATTTATCCTTTAACTATCAAATTAATCAGTCTGGATTGTTAGAGTAAGTTGTGGATGAAAATAGCAATAGGGTTTGGGGTGTGTATGACATTTTCTTTTAAAATGTGTTATTGCCCTCACTATGACGGAAGAAAATTAGAAAGCAAGCTATCTCCATAATACATCAAAATCACCACAAAAGAAATCTCTCTTATGAAAACTGTGAAAATCTTAGTAGCTTGTACATCTATCTTAAAATAAGTATTAATATATTCATATCAATCAAAAAACCACGTTCTTTCAATATAAGATATTGTAAGATGTAATTGCAAGTCATACTCATGTTATGTGGTTATCTGGATACAATCAAGATGACTATTAGCGGGTCATACTTTTTCAGTACATGACCAATGTTGTTATGATCAACTAATATCGTCACTTCAGCATCCCTAATAACTTTCCCTGATCAATACATATTTAAATTACTCGTTGAAAAATGTGGCAAAACTCTCCTAGCTTGGTGCTTGAATAAAATATTGATTGAGAATCTCTTAATCGCACGGTTGAAATACTCATGGAGATACTCCACTGTGCAGTGCGCCACGTAAACGGGAAATTAAAAGATGACGAGGAAAGTGGTGGGATCGGATCTTTCTTTTCCTCTTTTTTCCTCGTTTAAGGTTTAGCATGGAACAAAGGAAGGTGGTCAATCTAGACCTTCGAATTAACGTAAAGTTGACGCAATCCTCATAATGGATATTTCGCTTTTTCGTGTGTAGGATTTTATTGTAATTATTTAATTTCGTTTCAAAGGCTTGATGAGTGCTTAGAGATGATGAAGTTTGATTAGAATAACTGGGAGCACTAAACTAGTGGATCCATTAGGGCGAAGTAGTCAACTGAAATAAAATTAATTTGGTGTTATTGGGTCATGATTATTTTTATTATTCGCAATTACTAAAATCATGGACCGCTAAGGCTATGCACCTCACTCTTTGCTTTCTACTGTTTTTTTTTTATATGTGAGCATGCATGCGCACATACCCATTCATGGAATTGAGACAAAAGTGGATATGTTGACCTATGACGGCCTCATTCATTGGAACGGATTAAAAAGGATGTGCGCCACAAGAACCACGCCTTTTAGCGACCAAACTCGAATTCATCTCTAGAAACCCCCACACATGATGATGAATTCTGTTTTTCGTTGCTAAAGGGTAATTGGTAATATGGAATGATAAAATCAAATAAAAAATTCCGAAATCGAGAGATAGAAATGTGAAATTTCATCGCCAATGTTTTCCAAGACGTCTGGTAATGAAAATGACTGCTATCATTCCTAGAACTTTGAGAAATTTCTATTAACAATTTCATTGCTACATAACTTCTAGTGGAAGTTCATGGATGTTGTTGCAGGAGAAGTCAGTCAAAAAACTCTTTATGGCGACAAAATTGAACTTCTAGGGAGCAATGGCTTATTTTAGCATCATCGCGATAATTTGTCACAAAGCATATTAACAAACTCTGGCTATTAGTGAATATTGCATTGCTAGAATTTTTAACGACGAAACCCGTCTTCTTAGAATGAAATTGTTTTTCCCTTAGAGATTTTATCATAGTGAGAAATTATCCAATCAATCTTAAATTTATTTTATGAATATTAATTTAATTTTATCAATTCAACTCTAAATTTTTTAGCCAAAGTTTCAATGGATCTAACCCCATCTTGGATGAGTTCAGGTACATGTACGACGCCACGTTAAATGTGGTCGGATTGACACTGCGTGGTGGGACGGCAAAAATGAAAGTCATGATGAGTTGATGGAGACATTCAGAATAGGAGGCCTTAGGCTGGTTTGGTTGGCAGGAGCTACCACCACTTGCTCTACTTGCCCACCAGGCGGATCTCATGATAAGACGACAAAACCATCGATCCTGCTTTTATCGCGGTCTGCCATAGCATCACTCGTCACTATCTAGCAAACTCATTGTCGTTGAGTCAAGTTAAATCATTTGTTAATTCACTGATTAGAACTTAATCATCAACTAATCTTTCAAGATATGGTCCTCTTTTCTTGCTTGGTTTAACGGGTAATCTCTCTTTGAAGGCGACGGTTTTTGTACATGGCATAAGGCCGACGAAAGACTCCACGAGTACTTTGCACAGCATATATTCGAGGTTAGGTGCCTGAATACTTTGATTCTTTCGAACAAGAACCCGAGTGGGGGTGTGAATGATCTATGTGTCGGTTGTCTTCTTGTATGTGATGGGCTTATTGTATTGGAATAAACATGATAACTTGTAGTGCTGTGCAGGAATTATTAAACTCTATCTTACAACTGAAATTATCTCCATGTCATGTAAATTTTCACAATATATGTGAAGTTGCATTTGTATTTGTAATTATCGAGTTAGTAACTTTTCAGGCAAATATGACAATAGCAATGAGATCTTTGAACAATTTACATATAGTACATGTTTTTAATTGTGTGTACATAATGATGACCACGAGGATATAGAAAGACTCGCATACGCAATTTTTAGACAAAGTATCGAAAATTTCCAACTCATTTTTGCGCTCACATGTCAAATTTCCTTCTCAGTTTGCAAAATCTATAACAATCATTCTTACTTTTGAGATCTCATTTCAAGCTCCATCTGAGTTTAAGTACTATTTACGAATTTATCGTTTTCCTTCTAAAGTTATTCCTCCCAATTCTCTAATCCCACCTACCATAAACTCCACCTTGTCAAAACCCCCAACCCAATCCAAGCTCAGCCCCTCCTCCCTAGCGCCACCCACAATCGCAAGCATTGCACAACATCACCACTCACCATGTCAAGAAACCTAAACTTTGGTCGAGCTCCGCCGATGATGTCGAGCTCAACTCATCATCGAGCATCATAGAGAGAGAGAGAGAGAGAGAGGGTTCGGGTTGGGTCGGCACGCATTGGTCTAGTTTAGTGACAATGTAAGAATATCGGTGTAGGTTCGGCCTTGAAGGGAAAGGAGGGGAGATGATGGGTTTAGGGCTTGGCTGTATTTGAGGGACAGATTGGTCATTTCGATTCGGTGATTTCCTCGGGAGATGCAAATTGTAGATTTTCAGAATCGATTCAAGGGTGAAAAGTGCATATGATTTTTTTGGGAAAGCTTCCAACCTCTTCTTTTGTGTGTGGGGCCCAAAAAAAATGCATCCATCTTAGGAATAGGGCCCAGGCCCGCATCGCATGTTTATCACGACGATCTCTGCGGGCCCACGAGATATCAGGAGAGCAGAGGCTGGGGTCTCCCTCCAGATTCGCACGTACAATTTTGGTCTCCAGTAATGTTTGGACTCTTCCTCAGGAATACCTTCAAAAATTGATTTGCTGGAATTTGTATTTATTCTGGCTGGAAATCGATATTAGCTTTATATCATGCCATAACCATGTTCATAAGATCATTGTGGCCAAATTTAGTCTTTAAGTTCATCTCAATGACTTGAGAATTTCAAAATTTTTTCATGATCAGATTCTAATTTTCAATGTGAAGGATAATAACTTAATATTCCAATGAAGAATCGCATCGGTAGAAGCCACGACAACAACGATAGTCATTTTTCTCTCCGATTAAGAGAGGTAGTAGGACTGAAGCATGTAGCGACCCAAAGCACTAGTTAGAGTCCGTTTGGTACAACCTTTTTCATGGTACCGTGAAAAGAGGCGTGATAGCTTTGATAAGGCATTTTGGCAAATGTCGGATTGCAACTCCTCTTATAACAGTTTTCAAAAGCTGCCACAATATGTTGGAAGATGTTGCATATTAGAACATGTATTACCAAACATGGGAATAGCTTTGGCTGTACTAAAAGAACAATCGTAGTGGAATGGAATAATTAGCTATTGGCTCTTTGTTTTTGCGAAAAAATGTGATTTAAAAAATATTTTCTTAAAAATAATTGCTTATATCGTTTGAAAAAATTAGTTGATGGAAAAAGTTTCATTATTGACAATAATTTATATCTAAACATTTTTATGAACAATAAAAATATTTATCGTTCGTTCATTTTTATAAGCGAGACAAGCGATTATTTTTAACAGAATGTTTTAAAATCTAAGAAAGAAAAAGAACATCGATGATATAGGATTCCAATATATGTAAGGATTATGAGTCATCTCATAAAAGGCAGTGTAATAAAACATTAATACCGATTCATCCATAACTATATGAATCGTTTATCTTGCGCAAAACAAACACATCCTTAGTCTATAACACAATTTAAAGTTAGTCAAATTATAACCCAAGTAGATGGGAAGTCACATTTTCCTCCTCCTCTTTTGAAGCAAATTCACACCAAGAGTGGTTAGATGCTTGCTTTTAGTTGTGATTATCTAATTTTCTTAATTAAGCTAAAACCATTAGTAATAATATTAGTAAGTGCTCAAATTGTTATACAATTTTTATTTCAATCGTACTATTAATAATGTAATGATACTTAATAACATTGTGTACAATTAACTTTGTATGGTAGCATAAATAAGTTCTCAATTACTAGATAAAAATTCACATATATTAACCGATAATATCTTGATACTAATGGGGTATTACACTCGCGACTAGCTATAAGAGTGATAAAATTAGAAAATATTATTTTAATTTATGACATGCTACATGCTTAACTTATAATTATCACAATAGATTATTTTTAGAACATAAATAAATAATTTTGTAATAAATTATAACATCTAACAATACAAATGGTTTATTGCACTCACGAATTAGGGGTGTTTCGGGAATCTAATGATATTCGTCCTTAGTATATGTAATTTTTTTTTAAACCAAACAGCGTAATTAGTTAGATTTTACCTAAATCAAACACTCTAATAATTTTTACAGCTCTATTGCATTACAATATGATAGCTATCGCATTACATTTTATTCAATTACTCCGATCAGACGAGCCATTAATGTTATGCGCCTATATGTACACCAAAGATCTGAAAAGACAACCAGTGCATGGCTTGCTCCAACTCTTAGTTTCAAGTAGCCCCAAAAAAATAAAAAATTAAAATTAAAATTAAGGACACGCTAGTTACTTGAAATAATTCATTTCACTAAGGCTCCATTTTTTTTTACGGAAAAATGATAATTTGAATATACTTTTCGAAAAAACGATCGCTTGTATTATTTGAAATTAGGGTTAATATCCTGAAAAACCCCAAACTGATACACCTGTGACAAATTTATCCCGACTGACCATAAAAAACCTTAAACTGGTACATTTATGACAAATTTACTCCAAACTAATTTATTTGACCACAAAAAACCAAAAACTGATAAATTTATGACAAATATACCCTCCAAATTAGATTAATGTCACAAAAAAATAACAAAAATTGTAAATTGTGACAAACAGAGCATAAAATCCCAAATTGGTATACCAGTCAACTGTCACGTATCATTTAATTTAATAATTTGACAGTAAAATTTAACGAAAACTAACAGAGGGTAAATTTGTCACAAGTGTACCGGTTTAGGGTAAATTTGTACATCAGTTTGGGATTTTTGGTGATCAAAACAATAGTTTTAGGTAAATTTGTCACAGGTATACTGGTTTGGGGTTTTTAAGGGTATTAACCCTTAAAATTATTAGTTGATGAACAAAAAATTATTATTGATAACAATTTATGTCCAAAAATCAATTTATCTATAAACATTTTCATAGATGGTAAAAATATTTTTTTCATTCATTTTTATAAACAATATAAGAAATTGTTCTTTAAGAGAATGCTTTCTACATCGTTCACTTTTCGCGAAACAAACACATTCTAAATTCAAGCCAAAAATTATGTGACTGACTAATTTATTGATTTGATTTGATTTGATTTGTTAAATCATCAATATGTTGGTAGGAATTTTTGTTCTAATACATCTCTAAGGCTTATGATGTTCAAAATATGTATAAACCTATGATTAATATAGCTTCTCACTTTAAAGTTTTCACAAAGTATGAACTCATCCTTTGTTTTCTTGAATATGATGTTCCACCTACAAATAATAATTATGCCTCCACCCTTTACTTTGATTCGGTTCGTGATTGTGACAAGACCCATCACGAATTGGTGATGATAATAGATCTTGATTGAGTTTCACATGATTCAAAGGTCACAACAACGTTGAAAACATGAAGTCGGTTGTTGTAAGCATACGGCGGCAAGTACACGATCAATTTGGTGATGTCCAGTCCACTCTCATCTCACTTGATCTATACTCATCACTTCATATCTTTCTAAGTAATGTGAATTGGCCTCAAAAATCAACATGTCAACGTACGAATAGGAGTGATTTGCTTCGATGATTGCGACCACAAGGAATATCAACATGACACAATAGACCACTAATCAAGCTTAACCCCACGTAATTATATTTTAGTGGGGGGAACTCGTGCGCATTGAGAATGGCCCTACCAAAAGAAGCCAACTAATTATATATATATTCGATTGTCTTTCCTTGATTTGAGTGCGATTATACTTGAAAAATAAACACCAACAAAAACTGCTTTAAAATAATAAATTTATTTAATCAATGCAAAAGATGAAGCAGTCAATTTGTGGGGTTCTAGGGTTTTTCGGTCTGGGGCCATCGTCCTGAATATTTATAATTTCAGATTCAAATTTAACAGGCCCGCAATGATCCGGAGATGGATGAACTCTAGAAGCCCAGAGGCTTCTGGCCCAGAAAAAAAGCATGTGGAAAAAATAAAGTTAGAAACCGTTTAAGGGACATTAAGGGCCTGTTTGTTTGTGTTCTTATTTTTTGTTCATGAATAGAATTCTTGTTTTTTTAGTTCTAACAAAAAAAACAACGTAAACGCATTTGTTTGTGTTTTTGTTCCAAATCTATTTTTTATTCCCTAACAAATTTGGAACGAAAAACAAGAAAAAAAAACTTATTTCTTGTTTCTGAAACAATTTGAAGAAACAAATTTTCTCTCTCTTCTTTCTTTTCTTCTCTTTCTTTACCTTTTCTTTTCTTCTTCTTTTTCTTTGGCTGGTTGCGGCCTCGGCCATAACCGGCGACCAGCCGTCGAGGGCCGGCGACACGCTCCGGCGAGGCTTGGCCTCGCCAGGGGCCGGCGACGCCGACCTCACCTTGGCCGGGCGAGCTCGGGCTCGGCCGATCCGGCGAGGCCCCCAGCCCTCGTCGGCCAATCGCCGGCCATGGCCGAGGCCGGCGACCGGCCAAAAGAAGGAAAAAATGAAAAAAAAAAAGAAAAAAAAAGAAAAAAAAATAAAAATATTAAAAAATTAAAAGAAACAAAAAAGAATACAAATTCACCAAACGTGTTTCTGTTCTTTTTTTATTCGCGGAACAAATTTACCAAACGCGTTTTTCTGGTCAAAAATTGTTCCCCGAACAAAATAGTTTTTTTCTATTTCTGTTCCCTGGAACAATTTTTGAATAGAAACAGAAACAAACGCACCCTAAGTCAGATTTGAGGACGCTGAAAATGTAGAAATTAGACTAACGAAATTTTGGATTTTAATCCTCCAATACGAGGCATTGACATATTCAGTTCGCTTTCACGAAAATTACCAATTGATGAGACTGAAAGAAAGAATTAACTTTTTCACTCACGAGTTCATAAGAGGAGGATGAAGTTGGTTGTTGCACTGTAAAAACGATTAAATAATTACATTAATTCACCTTTTTATCCCTTTTCTTAGCGTGATTTTACTTTTTCTTTTCTCTTTGAAGTTAAATTGCATGACAAATATCAAAGGAAATAATAATACATGAGGACTAAATGAGAAATACAAAAGTGAAATAAACGACATTAATGTTTAAGCTAAGCTATTCGGCATACATGAGTTGAGCTCTTTTTAAAATAGTATTTGAAAAATATAGAGCACCGTAAAAATCATGACATGCAAATTGTCTTGTTAGAGGCAGAAGTACAGCCCAAGTGTCAAAACTTGGCACGAAGGGACACTTAAGTGTCAAAACTTCGAAAATGTATACTAAAGTGCCAAAATCGGAGTAAAGTGGATCACTTAAGTGCCACTCCGACCAAAATCTAGCCAAATTGCTGACGTGGCAATTTTCCGGCAAGTTGGGTGCAAAACGGCGTCGTTTTGCACGCTGACGTGGCGAGAAAATGCAAAAACGACGTCGTTTTGTGTCTGATGTGTAAATAATTAATATAAAATTAATTTAATCTAATTTGAAATTAATTTTTTAAAAATATTCTAAGAATTTAAAAACTTAAAATTAAAAAAAAGGGGGAGCCGAAGGGGGCAGGCGAGGGCCTCCGCCTCCCCGCCGCCGGGAAGGGCCGACAACGAAGGGGGAGGGTCGGTCGGGGTCGCTAGCCCCCTGTCGACCGGCGGCGAGGGCCACGGCCCTCGCCCTAGATCTGGGCGAGGGCTCGCGGGCCCTCACCGGCGATCGCCGGCATCGCGCCCCGGCCAAGGCCCGACGACCTCGGCCGATGCTCCCCCCACCGTCGCCGGCCCTTCTCGGCAACGGCGGGGAGGCGGCGAGGGTCGCCACCCTCGCCGCCGATCGGCCGGGGGCCGCGACCCCGGCCGACCCTCCCCCTCCATCGCCGGCCCTTCCGGCGGCAGCGGGAGGCGGCGACGGCCAAGGCTCGGCTCTCGGCCGCCCCCCTTCCCCCCCCTTTTTCTAATTTTAAGTTTTTAAATTTTAAGTTTTTTATTTTTTAGAATATTTAAAATAAAATTAAGTTTAAATTTAATTTAATTAATTTTTATATTAATTATTTACACATTAGCCACAAAACGACTTCATTTTTGCATTTTCTCGCCACGTCGCCGTGCCGTTTTGCACCCAACTCGCCGGAAAATGCCACGTCAGCAATTTGACCGGATTTTGGCCGAAATGGCACTTAAATGATCCACTTTACTCCGAAACTGGCACTTAAGTGTACATTTCCGAAGTTTTGGCACTTAAGTTTCCCTCCATGCCTAGTTTTGGTACTCCAGTTGTCCCAACCTCTCCCGTTAGAATTATGATATTATGATTACAGCTTTTCATTTTAAAGTGTATAAAATTATATTACATCGATAAATCTCCATTTAGATTATATTAATTCACTTCTGCTCTTGCTAGATAGGGGATTCATCTCTATCAATATCTATATTTATACTACTACAAAGCAAAGACGGATTCCTACCTTTAAAAAAGAAATTACTCTAAATTTCATTGACTGAAATGCTTGTGGTGAGCCACGTACTTCACGAAGAAAAAATAACATTCGTGGGATAATAATTCATAATTCATCCATAATCTAGGTACTTACAATTTAAGAACTTATCAAAGTCATCCTTTTCCCCTCTCAATTCTCAATTTCTGTAAAATCATATCAAATTAAACATACATAGGTAGTTAGCATTTAAAAGCCTATGAACTCTTTAGATTTTTTTTTTTTGTCAAAAGTAAATAATTCATTCATATTTCAATATCTCAAGATGATACATAAGAGTTCAAAGTAAAGTAAATCAAAATCAATAAAGGAGAACAATAAAGCACGAACTATTATATTAAGCACAATCTCATCCCACAATAATAAATATTTCTAAACATCAAAAGCAAATGAATTGTGGCCAATCAGTCACATCCTAACCTCCTTTTCTATTTAGTTACAGCTTACCCATTAGGCGGTGCATGCCCAGGTTTAGGGCATGCATGATAATCATTTTATTTTTGTTCTAGAAATATTTTTCTGTTTCGGACTTATTTCTGAAATAAACTTGTTTTAGAATTATTTTTCCTTTTGGTAATATAATTTTATTTTTCTATATCTAGAACAGATTTTCACTCCAGAAATAAATTTGGAACATAAATTATAAGTAAAATTTTCTATTTTTATATTTCTTGAACAGAAATAAGAAATAATTCTCCCTATTTTCTATTTTGTATTGCCCTTTCACCCAAAGTACGCTCTCCCTCTCACCCGAAGGACTCTCTTTAACGCTCATATCAGCTTGACACCTCCCTCAGATTGACACCTCCCTCAACTCGACACCGTCATTGACTCCGACTACGTCCCCTTGCAATTGACTCCGTCTCCTTCTTAACCCTCACTCACAATGCCCTCATCATTGTTGACTTCGTCCCCCTCGCTGGCGTCAACTCCTTCTCCTCGCGCCGTCCAAAGGCCATGAAGTTTCGTAGTTGTCCAAAGGCCTCCTCTTGGTCAAAGACGATGACGACTCTCTCTCTCTCTCTCTCTCTCTCTCTCTCAACTTTGTCTCGCAGTGGTCCAAAGGCCCTAAAGTTTGATTTTGTGTTTGTGTTGCGGGTTTTGCAGCGGAATCTCCTCGATGCTTCTTCCCTTGCCTCAAGCCCTTTACGTTTCTCTGCAGCAAACCTTTCTCCTCGACGCCTCCAGGTAATTGATTGAATGATTACATTGGTGAAAGTCGCTTATGGTTTAGTGGTTGATTGCGGTATATGCCAAGTTAATCTAATGATCCAAGTGGTTGATTATAGTTCAAGCCTACACTTCCGTCATACTGAGTTATTGCCCTGTTCTGATAATCCAAATGGCGATTGGTCTCAATATACTTTTAGTAGATATAGCATTATTCTCAATCTCATAATCTATGAATCATGACAAAGTGATGCCAATAACTATCAAATTCTTCGTCGGATTGCTCACTGTGCTCCATGTGTGTTTCTGGTTTGCGTTGGTTTCAGATTTTGGGTGGATAGCATTTGTTCGCGTGTGGATTTTGGCTAATATTTGGAGGAGAATAACGTCTGTGTTAGCCCTTGAAAGAGTTGAGGGCTTTTTGCTTGGTGATGTGCTCCACCAATTATGGTTAATTTTACGAAATTGGACTTCTGACCCTTTTACTTTGGGTTCCTCACCATGTAGTGAGGATGGGGATCGCAATGGATGTTATTTTGGTTATTTATATACTAATGGTAGTGTATATTGTCCTATCATTGCCCACCCCAACCTACCCTATTCCATCCTCGCCCATCAAAAATGTCCATTTGCTCCTCTCTCTCTCTCTCTATTGCTATCTTCTCTCAATGATTGTCTTTGTTTATAGACGCTTCTCAACCCTAGGTTACTTCCTATGTCTATGTGATGATATTCAATTTTGTGTTATATGCTCCACATGACACGTTGCCATGTTTTTATAGAAATTTATGTTGGAGATAATCGTTGAGTTCGTACTTTAGCATGACAATTAAGATACCTATTAAATTATGCGTCGTATTTGCCCTGTAATGTCAGATTTGCTCTTTCAGCAATGAGTAGAATACTCTCCCGTTGTTATTAGATTTTTGGAGTATGTGGTGCCTTGTGAATTTTTTTCTTGGTTTTTTTCCACTTCATTTTGCTTATGGTTACTTAATGGAAACTTCTTTGATAAAAATCTACATATTTTTAATATGCAAGAACTATTTAGATCTTACCTATCAGATTTAGCTAGTTGGTTTCAATTGAGTGCATGTCTGAAATGCAAAAACATTTGCTTGAATTGGTTGTCGCTTTTTCTCTCCTCCTTTTGCTTGCGATATGTGGTTGCTTGTATAATATTATATAAGGATGTTCTTTTTTTATTTTTCTTCATGCATTTTGTTTTATTAATAGTCATAAAACATTACATTGATATAATCTTGACATCAAAGCTTTTGCGCTTGAACTAGTACACCAATTGACATAGCTCATTTGATGTTCGACCAATTAAGGTTAAATGGCATCCCAAAAAAAGGTTTTAATGGCAAAGTGGACTGAGCCTTTGACCAATGTCGAATTTAATAAACAGATATAACTCTACTTTAGTAGAGTTCAGTTGAAGAACGGAGTCAACAGATTGAAGAGACAATATAATAGTTTCAAGAAGCTTTTGGAACGATCTAGATTCGGGTGGGATAATATAAACAATACGATTACTATGGAGGATCAAAGTATATGGAAGTCTCACATCAAGGTGTTACTTTACTTGGGTCATTTTGTTTTTATTGTGGATAGAAGCTTGGATTATGTTACTGATGTGTGTTATTATTGCAAAAATTGTTGGATAATAGCGAATGGGCTAAATTCAGGAATGGTCATATTCCTCAATATCCCGATTTGTGTATTGTGTTTGGTGATACATATGCTACAAGAGAGTATGTAGCAAGAAATGCGGAAGAAAAGGTAGTGTCGGAGAGATATGACAATGGCGGTGGTGATGGTGGTGATGTGGTGAGTGATTCAGAGAAATTTAATGAGCACCATATTTATGATAGATCCTTTAAATCTAGCATGACTACTAACAGAGATCATAAGAAGCATAAGTTGGCTAGGATTCCAAATTCCAAGAGGAGGAGGAAGAGTTAGGGGTGTCAATGGGTCGAGTTGGGTTGGGTTGGGTTTTGATGTTACCCGACTTAACCCAAATCATAAGAGTTGTGTGTTCTGACCCGACCCGAAAAACATATGGCCTGAAGAAAAAATCCGGGTTGGGTCAAGCCAAGTCAAGTTTCGGGTCCTTTTTTTTTTTATTCAAATAATGGTGATAGGATCATAAGCCTATCGGTAAGGATTAGCAATTTGAACTTGCAAGACAAGACAGCATCAGCAGCCCAAGTTTTACAAGACAAATGCCTTCTTCTTATTATAATTGAATTCACAATAGAATAGAAAGTTAAATGCAGAATAAGATAAAATTGCAACTGCCCCTCGACTATTCTACAATCTTGTAAAGTATCGATAAACATCCATTGAGCCGCAGACAAGCCTTTTTCCATCATCAGGACTCCATGCAACGAAGAGGACAAATTTCTCATTGCCTTTATCAGAAGGTTTAGGCTGTTTTCGACGAGAGAGGGTTACAATCAATTCCCATGTGGTAGTGTCCAAAAGCTTGTTTGATGCGCTCCCTCCACCTGCATCTGCTAGAGTGGTGCCGTAGGGAACAAGTATTACTAAGCAACATTGAAATACCAAAATTAAATTTGCATGTTAAAGACAAGAAAAAAGCAGTACTGCAAAAGGTGGAAAAAAGCACAGAAAAGCCATTTAATCTTGAAAGCCACTTGCACTTATTTAGTCGTTATTCACATCACATAATAAAAAAACACCAGAAACCTTCCACAAGCTAACCATTTAAGGAATATTCAAGCTTGATTTACAAATCGTTCAAACATTTTCATCAGCAGATTACAAAGATCAAATAGGATGCTCATGGTTTAACTTTTTTAATGCCTAGATGTCCAAATTAATTCCCCTGAAAAGCATCAATGATGCCTCATCATCTAACAAAGCTTTGTAAACAATGTCCATAATGCACAATTTCATGCAAGCCAACTTTCTAATCATCACTGAGATAAAAAAAAAAAAAAATTCTAATCATCACCATATTAGAAGTGATTTACTTTCTCTCTGCATCTTTATCGATGTCGGCGGCACTTTTCCCAATCACATCAAGGTTGTTATTCAACTGATTTCGTTACACTGTTCACGCATAAATACGAGTGAAATAAAGAAAAAAAAAAAAGAAAAATGACAAAATCCAAAATGTTAATCATGTGTCCTTGTTAAGCAATTCGCAGCAAGAATCACACCTGTGAAAGAGGAGAATAAAGGGAAGCATCAAGATGAGACTTTTGATCCAAGCTCCAGATTTTTTATTGAAATTGCTAAACCTTCCTTTTCTTTGAGAAGGAACAAGCTCAAACGGACCCCCAATGCACATTCAACAAATGCAAATAATATAGCAAATAAGAAAGATCTTGCTGCTCATATAGCTATTTCACAAACACTCAAACCCAACATCTCTCATCCTCCAGATGCTCTATGAATGGGATCATGAAAGAATAAAGACAGAAATTGATATTGAATCGGAACAAGCATGCAATGAACAGAAATGACTTACCTCCATTGATAATTGATAACTCCCGATAGATGTTGTATGTGTAACTATCGTAGTTGTCAATTAACAATGTCCTCACAAAGTCCAGCTTCTTAGGACGCTCCTCCACTTGCTTCTTTCCCACAAAAGATCCTTCCAGGTGCCCAGGCATCAAATGGCTACTTTTTATCATGTTCACTGATAAGAGACATTATAAAATGAGCAAGAAAGTGCAGTGTTCTCATCTACACAGTCTAGAACTCAAAACAAAAGCAGACAAATTGACTTTTTTTCTTCAAAATTTAAGATCGGCCAATCTAAAAAAAATCGCCAAGTACAACAAAACATCATTAAATTAGCAGAGATTGGAAATGAGGAAAAAAAACACTAGAAAATCATCTCAAAGGATTGAACAAATTGCACGACCCATAAAGCATACAAATGATATGGATCAAAATGAAGAGTAGATCATGCTTAGTTGAAAGGGGAAATTCCACAAACATCCAACAAAGAGGGAGCAGAAATGGATACAGAGGAGCCCAAAACAGAACTATAGATAAATTTAAAGCAATCGGTCGACTTTGAACAAAAAATAACACTCAATTTCATAGTTAAGGAAGCCATAAGCTAAATGGGCAACTCCAATTTCAATAGAACCAACCCAAGAAAAAGGCCAGAGGAATTAAAAAGAAAAAAAAAAGTAACATGCAACTACGATGTACCAAAACAGCAATTATGCACATGTCAAAATGCAAGAATTGCTCAACAATGGAGGTGAGAGAACATGAAAAAAATGTGAAACACCCATGCACTCTCGATAAGAAAGGGAAAGAAGTAAGATAATCAGCCATATCATGATTGCTAGGCAGAAGGGAAATATGGTCTGTGAATGAAAAATGAGATTAACACAAGTAAATTGGAATTGCTAAAAAGGAAAAAAAATCAAAGTTTGGTTAAGTCTTCACTATAACATGAATGCAGACATAACAAATTTTGAAACATTTGCCTAGGATAATTGTAGAAGAGCCTTGTTTTACCCTGTCACGGCCTAGATCATCTGAAGCTAATATATCGAGCAAAGGCTAACTAAAACATGTGTCCCGACCAAAGTTCACAAACAACAATTGGAAGGATCCCAAACAAACATCAAACCCAGCTTCAAACTAAGCTCCCAATTTGACATCACCTTGAAAATGGCAAAAAAAAAAAACAAAAAAACAAGAACCCAGAAATCTCACAAAGCGGGTCTTGCTCTAGAAAAACAACTACGATCAACTTTGGGGAAAAAGGGCTGAATCCCACAATGAACACGAAACACAAGGATTTAGAAACAAGAGAAAATCACGCATGCAGGTTCTAGCCAACTACATCACCGCACAAATTTAGACGTAGACCAACCTGTAAAGAAGACGAAGCCTCACACCAGGAACGAATCAAAGGAGGAGCAGCAGAGCCCCATATGCACACCCACACGTTTCAATGAACATTGAACAAAACTCAGATGAGAGAGATCAAACATGCATCTGAGAAAGATTGAGGAAAAAGGAGGAGGAGGGAGAGAAATGATACCGACCCAATAAAGGTATTGCAGCTTCGAATCAATCAAGAGAGTTGCTCTCCGAATTGAGTAATGGAGGGAGGCTTCCTTCTCCTACTGTTGTTGTTGTTGCTGCTCCTCCTCCTGCTGTAGAGTAAGGGAGTTGCTCTACGAAGCCCTAGAATGCAAGGAGCAAAGAAGAGAGTGATGGTGGACTCGACGAGAAGGTGTTATCGTCGACGGTGGTAACGAAGTCAATGACTGGAGAAGGCGCAGTCGTTGGGAGGAGAAGGTACAGTCATCAAGGATCAATAATATGTTTGGGTGAGGAGTGTTTGGATTTGGATGAGAGAGAAGAACATGTTTGTTTCAAATACATTGAGGGGGTGTTTGTTTGTGTTCTTTTTTTCTGTTTATGAACAAAAATTCTGTTTTTTTGTTCCCAGGAACAAAAATTCTGTTTTTTTGTTCCCGCGAACAAAAAAAGCGTTTGTTTGTTTGCATTTTTGTTCCAAATCTGTTTTTTTGTTCCCGGGAACAAGAAAAGAACAGAAACAAGAAAAAAAGAAAAAAGAAAAAAAAAAACTTGTTTCTTGTTTCTGGAACAATTTTGAGAAACAGATTTTCTCTCTCTTCCTCATTTTCTTCTCTTTCTTTTCTTTTTCTTTTCTTATTCTTTTTTCTTTGGCCGATCGCCGGCCTCGGCCATGACCGGCGACTGGCCGTCAATTGCCGGCGACCTCGCCGGAGCATCGCCGGCCCCCGGTGAGGCCAAGCGTCGCGCCGGCCGGCGAGCTCGGCCTCACCCGATCCGACGAGGCCAAGCCTCGCCGGTGGCCGGGCGAGCTCGGCCTCACCGGATCTAGGCGGCCCGAGCCTCGCCCAACCACGGCGAGCCTCACCGTGGCTGGGCGAGGCCGCCGGCCCTCGTCGGCCGGTCGCCGGCCATGGTCGGCGGCCGGTGACAGGCCACAAGGAAGAAAAAAAGAAAAAAGAAAGAAAAATAAAATAAAATAAAAATATTAAAAAATTAAAAGAAACAAAAAAAGAACACAAATTTACCAAACGTGTTTCTGTTCTTTTTTTATTCTCGAAACAAGTTTACCAAATGCGTTTTTCTGGTTAAAAATTGTTCCCCAGAACAAAAATAGTTTTTTCTATTTCTGTTCCCTAGAACAATTTTTGAACAGAAACACAAACAAACGCACCCTGAGTCAATAATGTGTTCAGGGGCCAAACAATGTTCCGATCCTAACCTGACCCAAAACATGTTCATTTTCTTGTTTTATAATTGTTACCCGAACAATATTAAGATCATAAACATGTACACAACTTGTTTCATGTTCTTGTGTTTAGGTCATGTTCAAATTGAGTCGAGTCAGGTTTTTGAACACCCCAAGGAAGAGTAACATATTTGATGTTATTGGCACCTGCAAAGTCATTCAAGCAATGATTGAATTCAAGATTGGTCAATCAACAAATGGCTCTATGACCTCATATGCCCCATCACCTATAGACCCATACTCTATAGGAGCCGTGGTCGCTGTCCTAAATGACGTGCCTAACTTGGAGTAGAATCTTTACAACGAAGCTGTAAACTAGTCGTGCTTTAATGTCACTTGAAGAGAGGCTTTCATCATATCTTTACCTGAAATGAAACATGAACTTCTTAAACCTCTTTAAGTAAATGTTGAGAAATATGCTCTGGTTTTATATTTGGTTTAATTTCACTAAATGACTTATGTATTTGAAATACTTCGATTTTTTTTTTTTATGATGCAACTATGAAAACATTGTGGCTATTGTTAATTGTTATTAAATTACTTACTTATATGTTGTGCTTATGTTTTTATTTTGTGTGATGGCATAAGTAATATGGACGAGATGAAAGCATCGTGTATAATGATCAAGTAATAGAAGTTGAATTAGTTGAACAAGACTTTGATGATTTTGATATTGATGTACTGATAGCATGGTTGTGCATTGTTGTGATGGATATGTCTATGCACACAAGAGAACCTATTAGGAATAGCATATTATTAGGACCCAAATGGATGAGAGAGGTTCTTCATGGATATTTAAATGGAGTATATGAAACTTTTAGAATAAAGAAACATGTCTTCCTTAACCTGTATGATTTGATGAAGGCAAGAAGTTGGTTGAAAGATAGTTGATATATAAGAGTAGATGAACAAATTGGGATCTTTTTATTTATGATTTATCATAAAAATCCGAATAGAGATTTACGTGAGAGATTTCAATATTCAGGACAAACTATCACCAAGTACTTCACTATAATGCTGAAAGCAGTTCTCAAATTAATAAAGGAGATTATCGTACCACCTTCCTTTAATGTTGTCTCAAATTAAATTCTTATATATACCACATAGTTCAAGGTATGATATTCATATATTACTTTACACCATCAGTTTCATTTCGTTGCTAATCCTATATAATACTTGATAAAATGACAGGATTACATAGGTGGTACATATGTTCATACTTCTGTACTTATATCAAATTTGATCCCATTTAAAGGCAGGAAATGAATTACCACTCAGAATGTGATGTGTGCATGTCCATTTAATATGAAATTTTCTTTTGTATATACTAGTTGGGAAGAATCTACCAACAATTGTCGTGTACTATTGGCAACACTCGAGACTTCTCACCTAGAATTTTCTCGACCGCCGCCAAGTATTTGCTTATTTAGTAAGGAATAATTTTCTTTATGATTGTATTACAGTTGCAAATCATGATCAATATATAAATACCTTGTTATAGGCAAATATTACGTGGTAGATTCTAAATGATCATAAGGGTAGGGCGAGACGGCCAAGAATAGTAAAAAAGTTATTCAACTATAGGCATTCTTTATTAAGGAATATTATTAAGAGATCATTTGCGGTATTAAAGAATCGCTTCTTCATTTTGAGACACATGCCTTCATTTACAATTCGAAAACAAGCATATATTGTTATTGCATATTGTGTTATCCATAATTACATCCATGATCAAGACATGGGGGATAAAAACTTTTCCCTATATGGAGATCCGAAGCACCCATTTGGACCTACATAAGATCAAGTTACAAGCGATAAATGGACCGAGGAGTAAATTAAGATGAAAATGCTTAGCAAAAGTATTGCAAATGAAATGGCAAAAAATCATAATATGCTGAAAATTCCATGAAATCGTGTTTTCGACCTTCATAATGTATTTCCATTATTTTGCATTTGAGGATTTCCTATCTTAGCTCTTGTAATGTGATGTTGTATTTGAGAATTTCCATTATTTATAATGGTCATTTATGACAAGCTATATCACACTTCATAAAATTTACTAATTTTGTAAAATTCGTCGTGAATTGCTCGATACTCTTTGTTTTGTTTTGTTTCTTTCTAAAACGTCCACACACAAACTAGGATTGACATGCATCGAGCACGCAAGTGTCAAATGAATATCACGGCTTCTTGTGCAATAGACCTGCTACTATTGACGACGATCGACACAACATGTTAACGTAAGTTTTTCATGATTTCTTCATTTGTTTGTATGTGGCACACTGAAACATTGATAATAATGTCTTTTGGACATCAATTTTTTGCTTCAACAAATAATTGATCTCCACAATGTGAAATTGTCAAGTGGCAATTCCTAGGATAAATACACTGGCAGTGTCGAAAGTTGTGTATAGTGTCCATTTTAGAGCCAAAAAATTTTCGGATCACTTAAGTATCACTTAAAAAAAAAAAACACACAATCATTTAAGTACCAACTCCAGTCTGAGTCACCGGAAATCTAACGTGACAATATTTTATTAATTTCTTAGTCCTACGTGGCTCACCGACTTGCTTAGTCAGTATATAACCTCTAAAAGATGTCATTCAAAAGTTATAGTAATCATTTAAGTGCCAAATTTTGCTTAAATTAATCACTTCAATATCAATCGATGTTAAAAAAATGATCACTTTAGTGCCAAGCATGTCATGTGGAAATGCCATGTGGACAGGAGTTTTCAAAAAAATTGCCAAGTCATATTATAATTTTAGTTATAAATGACACGCAATCAATTTGGCCAGAATTTCTTGCCATTGGCACTTAAGTAATCATTTTTTCTCTGATTTTGCACTTAAGAGAGTCTACGAAAACTTTTAATACTAAAGTGAGCGTCGTACACAATTTTTGACACTTCTAATATATACTTATCCCAACAAGTCTTACATACAGACTGTAGCAATACATTCTTTAAATAATGTCCATTTTCTTCTATTAGAGAAAAAAGTAAAAAAAAGTAACCAAAAAAGTTTCAAAGAACACTTTAGGAGTTGGGTGCAAAGGCTTTTGAAATTTGCTGACCGTAGCAGTACATTTTTTTAAATAGTGTACATTCTCTTCTATTAGAGAATAACTTTAAAAAAATAACCCAAAAAAAAAAAAAGTTCCAAAGAACACTTCGGGAGTTTGGTGCAAAGAGATTTGAAGTTTGTAAGGATAAACATCTCACTTACTCAAAAAGGAAAATTTTGTTTTAGAAAATAGAAATTTTATATTGTTATCAAACGAATTTATGTTTCAAAGACAAGAATTTTGTATTGTTATCAAACGCATTTTTTCTCAAAAATAAATCCAATAATAGAAATAGAAAAATATATCTCTCTTCTAAAAATTAAGTTCTAGTCAGAATGGTAACCATTCGTGTCCTTAGCATCCTTAACACCATCACCATATAGAGACACCAAAAATAGATCGAATAGTTTCCTAAATCTAAATCGAAAGAGGTTTTTTTTTTTTTTTTGTCTATAGATCAGGAGAAGTTGAACAAGTATTAAAACTCTTCTAAAGAACTCTTATATTTAGATTTAAATCAGATATAAGAGCTTCCAAAATTTGGAGAAATGATATAACCACTTCCGATGCAACGTGAATTAGAGATGAACAAGATAGATCAACCAAACCAGGAGTCACCCAACCATATCAAACATGCCAATTTTGGGTGGTTCTAGGAGATGCTAGTCTAGTTCCTGATTCCATAAAAATGGATCCAATGATTTTCGGTCTAATTTACAATTCCCGATGGGAATTGGATCGCTTTCTTTTTCAAAAAATTTATTAACTAACGGGAAAAATGTACATCTAAACCCTAAAATCTTCTCTCAGCTCACACCCCTCATTGAGCTCACTCAATACTCTTCATTCTTCAATCATTCCCTCTCGGCTCGCATAGACTGTCAGCTTGAGGTTATGCCTTCACCTTTTTCCGTCTTGCCTCTTGTGCCTCGCCTCTTTCCCTCTCATCCCTCTCACTCAACTCTCAAATGGCAATACGACGTGGGAGCTTTAAGGAGAGACTTGATGGCTGAGGCTCGAGGATTTTGGCTTCAAGTATTAGTTCTTGTTATGTGAATGGGGTGGTGAGAGAGGCTAGATTTTGCTTCTTTGGTTTGCCAATCATGGAGGATCTCTCTCGGTTTGCAAAATATGAATGAGCCAAACGATTAGATCTTGAACTTCAACTATTCCTCCAAACCCAATCATGATCAGTTCCATTAGATCGCCTAGAAACCAAACTCCGATCCCCGATTCTAGAAATTGGTAACCGATTCCACTAGTTCAATTCACAATTCTTAGGTAGGACCAAACTAGATTGGGAATCGATTAACCATAGCACGAATTTATTGTATTCCTCCTAGGACATGTCGGACTTCTTGGCTTGGAGAATTTGCTTGTGTTGATTCCTAATGATAGAAATTGAATATATGCCTATCGAGTAAACTATTGAGTAAAGAAGAGCATCAATAGTAGACAAAAAAAAAATCATATGAAAACAATAAAACATTCTCAAATTACATCAAAAAAGAAAATCTTGATTCTAATTAAGAAAGATAGAGCCTCCTAAAAAGTAATTTCTCAGTAAAAGGAGCTTGGAATGGAAAACAAAAAAGGAATAAAATTACTATTTATTTTTTTTTCTTCGGTACCAAGTCATTTAAAAGATGTTATTATACACTAATCTTATACAATTTAGCTCTAAAAGTTGTCCAAGATATATAATTCGAATTTGAATAATTTTTTTCTCATAATATTATTTCATCATCAAATACATACAATGGCAATTTAATTTTTCTCTAAATTGCATTCTTTTCTGATTTTTGAGATTCAAATATTCTAGACGAAAACTCTCTATTTTGAGGATTAAAATTAAAATTTTGAAATTTTGTGAATAAGTTACCTCCCCCTTGGCCCAAGCCTAATTAGTCAAATTTAAGCAAAAACCTTGAACATGAGGTCTAATTTCAATTTTGCCCCGATTTTTTTGTCCAAACTTTCACTTTGATCTCAAATCCGTCCCGTTAATCCTTCATCCAAAAAATTCCCATTTGTCAGTCTTCCAACATGGCATTTATGGTATTGATGTGTAAAAACTCTTCAGAAAATGACCTGTGTGAATGACCACCTAAATTGAGAACTTCAAGTAAACCTAGAAATATTTTACAAATAAAAAAAAGAGTAAACCCTAAAAAAGAAAAGGTAAAAAGAAGAAATCATCAATTATTCTCAACCCCTCTGTCAGTCTTTGTTATATCAAGTACACTCTCATTCGACAAAAATAAATATGTCTTGGCATCAAACGTAAATGAATGATGGCCAATCAGTCTCATTGTAATCTTGTTTTCCATTTAGTTATGACTTACCCATTAGGCGATTCATGCCTAGATTTAGCATCCTTAACACCATAATCATATAGAAACACCAAAAATAAGTAGGATAGTTTCCTAAATCTAGATCGGGAGAGGTTGAACGAGTACCAAAACGCTTATAAAGAACTCACAGATCTAGATCTAAATCGGGAGATGAGAGCTTTTGAAATTTGGAGAAGTGGTGGTATAGCCACTTTTGATGTATCATGAATTAAGAGTGAGCAAGATGGACTAACCGAACGTGATCATATTGATTGATTATGGGCAGTTTCAGGGACCGATTCCAGATTTCAATTGTGGAACCAATAATTTTCAGTCCGATTCCGTAGTGGGAACTAGACTAAACTGCTTTATTTTTTTTAGTTTTTAAAAATTTCTTAACTAATAGGAGAAATGTAAACCTAACTTCTAAAATCTTTTCTCAACTTACACGACATGCCTTGTTGAGCTCGGTCAATGCTCTTCACTCTTCAATCGTTCCTTATAGGCTTTCATAGAATGTGAGCTCGAGGTCATGCCTCGTTGCCTTCGCCTCTTTCCCTGTCGCCTCTCATGCCACGACAGTGTAGCGTGGGAGCTTTGAGGAGAGATTTTAATGTCGAGGCTCAAGAACTTGGGCTTGCAAGTCTAGGTGATGGGGTGGTGAAAGAGGCCGGCGTTTGCTTCATTGGTTTGCCAGCCATGGAGGACTCAAACATGGTCTGTAGGTCTCTCTCTCTCTCGGTTTGCTCGGTTCCAAAAACTAGGAACCTTTTCCACCGATTCGATTCTTGATTATTAGGTGAGACCAAGCTGAATTGGGAACCAATCACTCGTAGCACGAATTTACTGTATTCCTCCTAAATCCTGTCAAACTTCTTAGTTTGAAGGATTTGCTTAGGTCGATTCCTAAGATGGAAGTGGAATATACACCTAGCAAGTAGAAAAGAGCATCAATAGCGGGCAAAATAAGTCAAAAGAACTATATGACAACAATTAAAAAAAAAAACTCCCAAATTATATCAAGAAATAAAATCTCAATTCGAATTAAGAATGATAGAGTCTCCTAAGAGTTATTTCTTACTAAAGGAGCTTGGAATGGAATAGAAAGAAGGAACAAAATTACTATTTATTTTTTTCTTTAATACCAAATCATTTAGAAAGATGTCGATGTATATTGACCTCATACAATTTAGCTTTAAAAGTTGTCCTAAATATATAATTTAAATTTGAATAAGTTTTCTCTCAACATATTATGTCGTCGCCAAATACATACCTTAGCTAAAATGCATTCTTTTCTGGTTTTTAGGATTCAAATATTCCAAACGACAACCTTTCATTTCTCTCAATGTATTACTATTTATTTTTGTCTTTGATACCAAATCATTTAGAAAGACAATGATTTATACTAACCTTATACAGTTTAGCTTTAAAAGTGGTCCCAGATGTCTAATTTGAATCTGAATAAATTTTCTCTCAACATATTATGTCGTCACCAAATGCATACATTGGCTAAAATGCATTCTTTTCTGGTTTTTGAGATTCAAATATTCCAAATGAAAACCTTTCATTTCTCTCAATGTATTATGTCATCACCAAATACATAGATTGGCTAAAGTGCATTCTTTTCTGGCTTTTGAGATTCAAATATTTCTGACAAAAACCTTTCATTTCGATGATAAAAAATTTTAAAAAATTTGAGATTTCATGCAAATGTCCCCCATCCCCCACCCCTCCAAACCCAATTAGTCGAATTAAGGCACATTGATTTAAAAAGGAAAGCCTCGAACTTCCGTTCTAATTTCAATTCTATCTTAATTTTTTCGTTCAAATTTTTATTCTAATTCCAACTCCGTCGCATTAATTTTCCATTAAAAATATTCCCGTGGAAAAACTCTTTGCGAAAAACACTCGTGTGAATGACTTCCTAAATCGACATCTTCAAGTAAACCCTAAAAATATTTTATTAAAAAAAAAGGAGTAAATCATAAAAAAAGAAAAAGTCAAAAAGAGAAATCATCAATTATCATCTCAACCCCACCATCAGTCTCTGTCAGTCTGTCTCACCCAAGACGTTAAAGTTGCCACCCCATTCCAGAGAGCGGTGTCTGTCCTTGTCGTTGCACCGGCAAAAGGTCCATCGCCCAACGGGGGGAAGCCAATGAAGAAGAGGAGAGATAGATCTGCTTCTCGAGCCCGTCCGAACATTCTCCAAATCTCTTGTCCCTTTCACTCGCGCTTTTTTTTATGCTTGCTTGTGTCGCATGCTCTTCCCTAGGATGGTCTTTGCCCTAGGGGAGGGCAACAAGAGAAGAAAAAACAAAAGAAAAGCTTTAGATTTTAAAGTGGGTTCGATGCTAATGCGATCTTGGTGGGGCTGGATGTGGGTGATTCCGTGTATATTCGATTTCTTTGGCATTTGTCGGGAATTAGAGTTATGGTTGGGAATGTGAGTTCGAATTAGACAATGAGCCCGTTTGGTTCAACTTTGGAGAAATGGCTTTGTATTTCCCCAAGTATCTTTGAGTGAATGGGCATTTTGTGAAGGCAAGTGTGTTTGAAAACCCAATTTTTTGTGTATGTTTTGCAAAGTTACTTCAAGATGAAAAGAAAAATGAAAAAAAAAAAAAAAAAAGAAAGAAAAGGGAGGAGGAGATGCGGCTGCAGGGGAAAATCGTGGGGAGCGGCTGGTGGCGCCGGTGGTGGTGGGGAGGCGGTTGGTGGCGGTGGCGGTTGGGGGTGCCCGGGGGAGGCGGCTCGCCCGAGGTTGGCGACCTCAAGCGACGCCCTGGGTTGATCACTTGGGAGAATTCTGATTTGGTGTTTGTGAAATTTCAAGGCGCGATCGAGTTTGTATGGTGTTTTCGGGTGAATTTCGGTTAGAAATGCAGTTGCTAAAGTATGTATATAATCTCAACAAAAAAAGTTAGGAGCTTGATGGGAATGCTTAATGTGTTTTGTGCCGAAAGAATTGAGCACTCGATGTATGGGTGTTGGACCGATTGGTTTGAATATGGGTACAGCAGATGACATCCCCTAGCCAGTTAGATTCATTGAATAGGAACTAGGAAGATCATTTTAAAGTTTGAAACTTGCCGATGTGATTTGTCGCCCAGAATTTTTGTTATCTATCAATATGCAAAAACCCGCATTTCATTGTTTGAGCATCAGCTAAATTTGCAAAACTACTATAAGCTCTACATTTTTTTATCGAACTTTTGATTTAGATGTGACGAAGAAAGTTTGTTGTGGCGATTATGGCAATATATGTTGGCTTCATCAGAAGGAAATGGGCGGATACTATGATGATTTCAGGTATCGAAAGTTTGTTATTTAATTTCTCTATTTACATGAGAAGCTATCTATTTAAAGCCCATTTTTTGTTACTCATTACTGGACCATTGACAATATAAAGTAGGAAATGTTCAAACGTTTTTTAATCGTGCAGTGTCTTCCCGAATTTCTCTGCGTAGGAATATGGTTATATACTCATTTGATACATGCAGCTCAAGTTTACTCCATATCGCCCGACCTGCATTCTTCTTTTTATTTGTTTGCTGATGCACGGAATTAGTTGATGATGTCCACCTCTTTGTAGCTTTCCGTCAACGCAACAGCATTAGCTGGCCAAGACTCACTAGCGTCGGTAGTTATTGATTAGAATGAAGGATCCGCTAATGCAAACAATGAATGGCTGAGTGGAGATGTTTTACAGGCAGAAAATGTTAATGTACAGTTCTAAGGTTTTTATTTGAAATGTCTCCGGAGTTTCACTATTGGTGTCAAAATGGTCTTAAATCCATATTTGACCCATTTAAATCATAAATGGGTCATATATTGATCTCTTCCATTTTGAAATGGGTCATATATGAGTCATGTACATTTCAAAGAAATTAGTTAAATGAGTCTTAAATGGGTTGGACTTAAAAACAAATTTCCAACTCAATTTCCCCCTTCAACTTTATAAAAATATTTTTTTTATAAAAATCAAAATTAGAATTATTTTTTGTATTTCATTTTTCTTTCCTTTTTTTTAAATTTTTCTTTCCTTATTTTTCTTTCTTCTTCCTCCTTCCTTAGCCGATGGCCGGGACGGTGACGGCTGACAACCGACCAGGTGAGGCTCTAATCGCCGACCTCAGGCGAGCTCAAGGTCGCCTATGATTGGCGAGGCTCGAGCCTCACTAGTTGTCCGCGAGGGCGGAGCTCGCCTAGATCTGGCGAGTAGCGAGCTCGCCAACCTCGGTAGAGCCAAAGCTCACCTGGATTTGGCGAGCCGCAAGCTCGTTGGCCGCAATGGAGCTCAGGCTTGCTCAGATCTGGCAAACCATGAGCTTGCCGGCCTTGGCCGAACTCGAGACTCACTTGGATCTGGCGAGCCGCAAGCTCAAGCGAGCGACGAAGCTTAGGCCGATGGCGACCGGCAGAGGAACAAGGGGCAAGAAGAAAGAAGAAGAAGAAAGAAAAGAGAAAAGAAGAGAAGAATAAAGAAAAATAAAATAAAATAAAATAATAATAAAAAGTCAAAATTTTAAAAATAATGGAAAAAATTGACTTTTTAATATTTTTGATAGATAGATATCCATATACATACCGAAGAAGTACTTTTAGAGGAAGCTCAATGTTATCTAGATCGAAATTCAATCAATATCGAAATATAAATTCTAAATATTATAATATAATTATTAATTTGGTAAATCACAATTAAGAAGTTACGAATTCTCGCATCCTAGAATATTTGTTATAAACAAATATTATTTTATGTCAATTATTAACTAATCAAACTTAATCTTATCAAGAATTTTTCAAAAGTATTTCGATTTAAGGTTTTTCATTTTTTTTATTTTATTTACTAATTTTTATTTGATGTGAAGTTTTTATTCAAGTAACATTATATAATGTGTGTGTGTGCGCGCGCGTGTGTGAAGAGCTTAAAGTGGATTAAATGGGTAGGAATGGGTTTTCCTAAATTGAGTTAAATATTAATGTGTCTTGATAATATGAATCGAGTCAGATGGGTCGGTATGGGTTATCAAATTTATATTATATGAAAATGGGTCAGTATGGTTTGGATCATTTTGGATCATTTTGGATCATTTTCAACCCAGCCCACCCATTTAATGGCCTTATACAAGACAGACATTCATCTACATTTTAGGCTATTAAGCACAATGATTTTTACCCGTTCAGTCCCTATTGACTTTAACGCATATCAAAACAGGGATGAGGACTTATTCTAGATTGAACAATTCAAATGGACTTAATATTCGCTCGTGTTTTTACAAAGACTTCAAGATGATCTACAGTCTCTCGGTCTAAATATCAAGCAGCATGAGGACGACATAAAATCTCTAAAGGCTCGGAAAAACATGTTAGATGACTCTATCCTTGATAAAGAAGGCATGTTATCTGAAATCTGGTGCTTGAGGCATGAATGGCTATTACACCTTTGGAGACCTTTTTGAATGGCGGTTGAAATCTGGGCTCTTCCCTTGAAGTATGGCCACTGATCATTCAGAACATTAGTGTAAATAAATCAGTTAGGCAAGACCTCAAAGACAGCCTTATATCAGCCATGCTAGTTAGCACAGTATGGACATGATGAAGTGGAGTGAGGTCATAGATTTTCTTAAAGGAAAAGAGAAGTGCATTGCCCACTTCTTTGATTGATATGGCATCTTCTAACATGTTTATTGCGGACTTGCCGTTTCTCAGTCGTTCTTGGAAAGTATCATTCGTCTGCCTCACCCAGCACTGAAGATAATAGCTTTTCCAATGGAGGCGAGGAGGAAACAACTAAGCAAATATTGATGCATGATAAATCTGCCGCCAGAATTTTGTGCCAGCTTTAAACTCTTGATGGCACTCCGGCTCCCCTTTTTGATGTATACAAGGATGTCGTGGGCATAGTTGTTACTCTTGGCAAAGTAGATGATGAAAATCTTAGCAGATCTGTATAGTTTGTCCTCGGTAGTTAGAAATTAGAACTGAATTCCTTTTGTTGGAAGTAATTGAATCATCTCCTTTTTTGCTAGAAGTCAACCTTGTTGATGTGTTGAGACCAATAATTTAGATTTTTGAAAGAGAAGTAGTGAGCCGTGTCTTGTGAATGCTCATGAGATATGGCTGCGGGTGGAGTAGTATGTTTTTGGTTTTTGGTCTCGGACTTGCTGGTACATTTCATAGATTGAACTTCATCTTGGTTTTAGTTCATGCTCTTTCTCTAATCTCAATCCAGCTCTCCTTGACTGGGGTTTAGGCTTCTCTCTGAGTATTAAGGAGCGGAGACCATGCTTACACTTGTCTGCAAGACTCGAGAAGGCATCAAGACTCTGGAAACTTATGATAAAGAAGGCGGTATGGATAGAAGTGCTGGCTTCATGGGCCTGGTCTTTCCATCGGAAGGATTCTAGATGGAAGATTTATCGGCATCTACTTAGAAGATATAAGGTGTAGTTCTTATCTGCCTTGATGGATCATGGGGAGTCTAAACATTTTGGAGAATCTAATTTGCTTCATTTATTTTGGTCAGATCATATGTCGGTGATTTCGAGGATGATGATCCACAGAGAAGGCTTAATCTCATAAAGCCCAAATTACCGAATGGGGACTGTCTGCCTGGTTTCTTCGGCTTTGCAATCAATATGGTCGACATGGATACCGCCCACATATTTTGTTTAATAGCCAGTGGTTATGGTCTCAGGAAAACTCTATTCCACCATCGTTTCTCTTGGACTCAAATATGCCACATGCTCTTCCCTTTATTAGTGGCCGCAAAGCCATCTCTTTGGACGGTGGAATGATTAGAGTTCCGGGAATATACCGCCTTGGCAACCGGTAAGACAACTCTAACCATTATCAATGACAATGTGCATCTGTGTACAAATTCTGTTGCATTTTGATGAGCAATTCGTTCACATCGGGACAGTGCATTAGGAATATATACATGCTGCGAAAAGTGGCCCATTAACGGTGCTTCCTGGCCATTCACGGTGCTTCCTAATCCTGGTGGCTTCTTTGGTTACATCTCCTCATCTGTAATCATTTAACATCGGTATAGATGCTGTCTTCTTGCTCGAGTCTTGAACATGATTCTCAGAAAAATCAAGTCGAGTATGCTTCTAGGTCGGCTGTAAGTCAATACTTGCAAAGCATAATTAGTTAGATTGGAAGAAGGTCTATGATTTTTGTACGTCAGGAAAGTACGTACTTTCAGGCGGCAGACTGTTCTTTCGCCTAGCTAAAAATAACTTGAATCTTCTTCTGCTGCATCTGCCCCAGCTATCGAATTTGAGGGGGGATGGGGATGTGAGATTTCCAGTAACGTCGGGCACACCCGATCATCCCGCAAATTACTACGAAACAGAAAACCAAATGGAGGACTTGAAGTCGAAAAGGGAAAAACTGTTGGAAGATTTGCGACCAGAGCAACAAACGATGGATCAAGCTAAGCTAGATTTTGAGAGAAAGAAGCAAGAATTTGTTGTGCTTCTTGCTCACAGCTCTTCTATGTGACCCGGGTAATCATTGCCATCTTCAATTGGAATTGCACAAAATGATCATATATATATTCACACACATATGTATGTATGTATAGATTTAGTGTATCTCCAAGCTTCATTTTTGGAGACGAAGGAGTATTGTTTAAAGTTGCTTTTCCTCTGTGCAGATCAGTGACTCGATGAGGCTGGAGTAGCTATTACCGTTCACCGACAACTCCTTCGCCGACATCGGGGCGAAGTCCCTCTCAGGTACCCTTCCCGCCCTCCCAGACGCTATATACTCCCGCAACAAGCTCGGGACTTCCCCGGCGGCTTCAAACGAGGGACGGAGGCCTGCAGAGGCCGAAGGAGGCGGTGCACGCACCTCGCGTCGGAGAAGACGCCACTGTGGAGAGCGGGGCGCTGGGGCCGAGGACGCTTTGCAATGCGTGTGGGGTGCGGTACGGGTCCCGGCGGCTAGTGCCGGAGTACAGGCCGGCGGCGAGCCTGACGTTCTCACTGACTTAGCAATCGAACTCGCTCGGAAAGGCTGCGCTCTCCGGCAGCAGGCCGAGGAACAAGCGCTCGAGGCCTCCCGGGACTTCCCCGGCGGCTCCAAGTGAGGTGGAGGCCGAAGGAGGCAGGGGAGAAGCGACACGGCAGTGCGTGCACTGCGCATCGGAGAAGATGCCGCGGTGGTTTGCGGGGCTGCTGGGGCCGAAGACGCTGTGCAACGCATGCGGAGTGCAGCACAAGTCGGGGCGGTTGGTGCCGGAGTAGAGGCCGGCGGCGAGCCCAACGTTTGTGTCGAATCAGCACTCGAACTCGCACCGGAAGGTGATGGACCTGCGTCGGCGGAAGGAGGCGCAATGGCGGAAGAACCACCGCCAACAAGGATCGCACGACTTCAAGGTCGGCTGACATGACGACCTTTCTATGATTCATCTTTTTTTCTATTATTTTCTTTTCTTTTTTTTTTTTTTTTGCCAATTTATTAAGGAAAAGCCAATTGACTATTTTAAATCGAATTATTAATTCAAGATGACAACGCGTTATTGAAACAAAACGTAAAAAAAGTTGAAAAATGGTTCAAAACGGGTTCGAAACTATATAATTTCATGGTGAAACATTAATTTTGATTACAGGATTCAAAGTGCAAAACGAAAATCCATCCATCAATACAACAAAGACTCGAACTTCTGGTGAAGACTATTGTGCGTGCGCTGGGGAGCATGATTACGAAAATGGCTCTTGACGGATTGATCTTAGGCCTGAACACTCGATGGGCTTGGCATGGGCTTGATCGATGAAAAGGCCCGTGACAAAACAAGGTGTTGGGATAAGTAGGAGGCGACCCTAAGAGAGAAAATTCAAAAACGACGCACTCGGACACGTCCGCCGCGTACATTGGACGTCAACCCTGCACGTTCTCCATGCGATTGAATTTTCAGCCGGTTTCATGCGATCATGGAGTTTATGCGAGACAAATTGTAAGTACGGTAGTATGGGTAAGCTCTCGTGTAATTCCGATCCTCGTAAAATTTGCGGTCTCATGTGGACGATGAAAATAAAACGATAGAAGTAAAATAGAAGAACCGAAACAGTAGCTTTGTTTCGAATCGATCATGCTTGATACTTGATAACATTTGGTTTGAATGTTGTGATGTGCTGCTATAAATATGAATAAATTCAAAGACTTATGAAGCCTATTTGCTGGCAGTTTTCCAGTACTTCTAACATCTATTTATGTCTTTATCTTCAAAATAAAAAATTTGAACAATATGCCATATAAGTTTTGGAAAATCTTGAAGAAAAAAATTATATGCGGCTCTACAGTCTACATGTCAATATTTGAAAATTTTCATATGGTTTCTAAGTGTTTCGGGTTTAATAAAAATAAAGTGTGAGTTATGCAAATTAATAAAAAAAAAATGAAACTCAAAATTTGGAGTTCTTTACTTGACTTTTTCCTCTTTATAAAAAGTTGAAGTTGCTAGATTCAAGCTTAGTTATCGAATAGTATTCATATTAACCTTTTTTAAGTTTAAGCACAATTATTCAAAAGAAGTTCTAAAACTTATTACGAAAGTACAATTAAGTCTTAAGATTTTAAGAAACTACAATCAACTTATAAAACTTGTTAAGTTGTTATAATCTAAGTCTTTTCGTCAACTCTATCCAACTTAATTAATAGAAAATGCCAACATGGCCATTTTTATTATTTTCTTTTTCCTACATGACTCTAATATTAAGTGGAGAGTGGGTAAATAACATTTTTAATATTATTTTGTTATCCTTTTTTGCATTTTTACTAATTTTTTTCTCTTTAAAGTTAAATTGCATTGCAAATATTAAAGAATAAGTACATGAGAGCTACATGAGAAATAAAAAATTGCAATTTTTTCGGTTTTTTCAAACATTCCAAACGAAGAAGAAATATAAAATACGTTTCGTATGGATTGCTATACTTTTATGATTTCTCTAATATTTCTAGCATGTAATTTCCATTATCCATGCAATCAATTTTTCGCTTAATTAGGTAATCAAATATACCATATTCACTAAGGTTGCATTTGGCAATCGAGATAAAATTCGAGATAGAATATGATTTATCATATCCTACGTTTGGTGCTCGCTCAAGATAAGATAAAATCGGATATAAATGAGATATAGACAGGATAAAATTATCTCATGGGGGAGGTGGGATAAAGGTGGATAGGATTTCTAATATCCATAATAGGAAAATTATTTTTCTCAAATAACAAACTTATTAAATTAACAATTTTGAAATTATATTTCAATTTAAGTAATATTTGAATTCTAATTTAAGAAATTAAAAATAAAAAAATATTTTTAATTAATCTTATTTTAATTTATGTATTCAACTTTAATTATATCTTATAATAAAAATTCAATCTATAAATTAAATATTTATATTTATTATATATTTTAGGTATGTTAGTATAGTTTACTATTTGATAAAATTTTATTAAAGAATGATGAAAGGGGAAAAAAAGAAATAATAAAGAAAATAATATAAAAAAGAGGGAAAATAAAATAAAAATAAATTAAAAATAAATTAAGGAATAGTGTTACGAGAGATTTTCACCATCTTCGTTTATGAACACTTATATTCATTTACAATGATATGTCGTTTATGTCAAAAAAATGTACATGATATGATGTGAACATATCCGACTTTAACACTACGATTCATCAAACAATGAACATGATATAAAAAAATCCCAAGATTTCATATTTTATCTTACCCAATCATATTCCAATTAGAAATCCGGACGACCAAACATAGCCTAAGATTATTCCACAATTTGCTCTTTCCATACCATGAGCTAGCCTTTAGACATTTAGAAAGAGGGTTTGCATGTTGAACATGTAAATAATTACTTTCTCATTAGTGCATTGAGTAAACACTGACTAAATCAATAGATTTAATGGATTAAGATCCTATATGGTAAATAGATTTTAATTCTAAAATATTCCTCTATTTTATATTAGAAATTGTCATTGTAAGAGAATTTTTAAGCTTTTATGTAATATGTGACTTTTTGTGATTTATTACATAAAATAATATCAAAACAGGGATAAATTGTGAAAAAAAAAAAAAAAAAAAGATTGCTGGAATTTTTCGCACAGCGAGTTGAGGCCCGACCGTCGAGCACCATTACCCCATGCAAGTGGCCTTGTCTTGTCCTCCATTTCATCTTATTGTGTCCCATGCCCATCCCTACTCAGTCGATGAAACATGAGCAAGTAGCTGCATGGAAGTGTAGTGATATATGCAGCTCAGGCATCTCAACATACCGATAGACTTGAGTTGTGTTTCTATATGACCTGATCAATTCAATCATTCATGCATTATTTATTTTTATTGTTCAACTCTTTAATGGTACAAAAAAGCCAAAAAGCTCTGTCCTCCTTTTCTATCCATCCAAGGGATGAAAAAGCAGAGACCTTAGATGTCCTCTTTGATTAAGAATTGGGGCCTTGTAATCATTAGTCAATGTCCTTCTCTTCGTTCATGATCCGATATTCCGGCATCTGAGGCATGGAGGAATCACGCCAATCCATCCCGAATTAAATGGTTAAATTCTACTGCAGCCTCGGACGAAGTCGACGAAGCATGAGCAAGTAGCCGCACGTTAGGGCATGCAAATTGCGTAAAGTATGATTGTCCGTAAAGGCATGTGATGAGGCTTGTGCGCGCACGTGCATTGCCTCGGCCGATCATCGTACGGTCTCACGTGGCCCTCTTTGCTTTATTGCATTGACCGCCCTAACTTGCTTGATTAGTGTCGATAGAACGTGGAATTTAATGGCTGGATTCCCGGGCTGGCCCGTGGGAGCCCATGTTTCTTTTGTTTAGGACAAGGAGCTCAAGCTCGATGGGACAAGAAAGTGTTTTATTTATCATTGATACCATATCGCGTCTCGACATGATGTTTATTAATCGAGAGTTAATATCATAAAAAACTCAAAATTTGTATATTTATAAAAGATTTACCTTGAATTATTATTTGGGTTATTAAAAACTCAAAATTGATACACTCGTAATATACTTACCCTCCATTAACTTCCGTCCAATTTTATCTTGAATTTGCTAAGCTGGATATCACATGACAATATCTCAATTGACATAACAAGTTCACGTGAAAATTCATATTAGTTTTTGCAATCTAAAGATTTAGTTTTTGGTAAATTTATCATAGATATACTAATTTTGAATTTTTAGTGATCTAAAAAATAGTTTAGGGTAAATTCGTTATTAGTGTATCGGTTTGTGGTTTTTCGTGATATTAAAAACTTTTAAATCAACCGCAATTTTTTATTTGGCAACATGATAAGGATGGAGGTTTTTTCGATTTTCGATTTCAAGAACCGGTTATACCCCCATTAACATGAAGAATAGAAAAGACTTCCACATGCTCGCAAGATCATAATCATCTCATGACTTCTCCGCTCGACTAAAAAGGAGCTCAATATATAATCCATTTCCCAAAAAAAAGAAAAAATTGTTCACCGACCATTTTGTACTCTGCGATCGATCGGGCATATGGATGATGCGGTCTTCTATTAGTACCTAAAAACTTATCCGAGCATAGTCTCTTCAGTGCGAAAGATATTTTCTCACAGCAACAAGGACGAACCGATCATATACATATGACAAACTCAATCTAATATGGTATCGAAACCACAGGCTCTTTCATCCTTCCCATTCACGTGTTCACCCATTTATGGTTTTTCCTTTTATGCACCCACACGGTATATAAAAAAATTTCGCCCACGCGTATCGAATTCGCTTGCTTAGTGCTTACACTGTCACATTGGAGATTGTGCAAGAAGACGTTTTCCGACGAATTAAACTTATTTGTCCGTTGGCCAAGCAATCTATTTAGCAAACATGATTCATCTTAACAGATCCTCCGACCCTCTAGAAGGCCGGTGCGTGCGATACAACATTCACATAACCGTATCCAAGATCCACTTGACACAACATTCCATATCCAGATGAACCGATTGGATAAATTGTATCGGGAAATCGATGGGTACTCTTCTAGAATTGGCCGGTTTGATCCTTTTATGCGCAAATAGAGATTCTAAATTTGAAGACTTGGGTTACACTAATATTTCTATTACCGGCATTTCGGTACCTAATGGTTTGTCGTATTTTCTAAGGTAACCATTCATGTCTTTTTACTTTTTTGGGTCGATGAAACTAACTAAGTGATCATGCGTGAATGGTTGATTTCATGCAACTCTATTTTTATAAAAGAAAAGAAGGCAAACAATTAAAATTTAAAAACAAGGCGGTAAGTAAATACCAAAGTGAACAGTTTAGGGGAAGCGGTAAATCTAACATGCAATCTTGAGCAATAAACGAAAATGAAACGGAAGAAATAAACCCGCAACTCGTCGAGTGTTTACACAACGCAAAATGACCCGAAACATATATCGGGGATAAATGAATACAAAACAAAGGTTGGATAGGACATCGACCATCCATCATCTTCATGTCTTAGGGAAGCCTCCACTTTCAAGGACCTATTCTAATCCTAATCTAAAACTTAGGATTAGGTACATACAATGGGAAAGAAACAATCATTCATCACAAAAATAGCAATCACGGTCATGAAACAAACAAAAACAATCAAGTGATTGAAGTAAAATGCTCAATTGATTAAAATTGGCCTCGGGATTGGCCTTCGAGATTCATGCATCGATCCCTCTAGACATCTATCCCAATTCATTTTTTATGGCTTATGGCCATTGGTTACCATTTGTATTCTCGCATGGCAACCAATACTTGTAAGCCCCTAAGATAAGTTCTAAATGTATCCCAAAAGTATCCCACGAAATCATGCATCGTACTTTTGCATACATCTAAAAATCACAAGGATAGCATAAAGTAAACATGCAGGCAAGTTCTCAGGTCTTGGTTCTCAATCAATCAAACAATTTTAGTGAGCCAATATTGGATCACTTATTCAATCGACAGGCCAAACACAATCATAAGCGTTCGAGAAAAGAAAACAAGTGGAAGGTTATGAAAGTTCAAATGATACTCAAAAGTCATTTGAAGAACAATTAAATAGTGAGTTGTAAAAAAAGATGCTAATGGCATAACAAGGTTGTGTCACTGTTATGGAACACATTTAATCATCAATGTTAACTCGGGTGCATCTTGTGCACTCTAATCGAGCGCCGCAAACGCCTTAAATATGTTGCGAACCTTAGACAACATCAAAGTCAAGCCAAAAGCATGATTTGAAAATTTGGAATACAAAATATTACATGAAATTTTTGTACATGTGCATTACTTGAACGAAAATCAAATTCAAATCAATAAGAACATGAAATTTCAGATGGTTTCATGACAATCGAAGGGTCTGAAAAGCATGATAAAAGTGCTTCTTATTTTTCGAGAATTCTTGTAAGGTAAGGATCAAAGATCGTGAAGACAAGTTATCTCAATTCAGCATGCAAGATGTCCTAAAAAATTCTAGAAGAAAATCACAACAAAAAATTGCAACAAAAATCACAGAACAGGACAAATAAAATCAAAGTAATTGAAAAGGAACCCATAGATAATTGGTTCCAAGAAAATTACACAACATCAAGAACATGACAAGGAACAACTTTCATGAAGAAAGTTTTCTAACATGAGTTACGCAAGAATTTATAAAAATTCAAGAACGCATAGCACCACATCAGAAATGCAACAAAACCAGTAGGGTATCATGGCATATCAATAGTGATTTGACCTAGTAAACAAAGTCTAAAAAATATGAAATTTTACCACAAAGTAGAAAAGAGAAAGAAAAACAAACTTTGTTAAAGACTCAACCTCAAAATCCTTAACGAGAAAATCATACAAAAATAAAAAGAGGTCAGACTCAACAAGGGCAAAACAAGGGTTCCGAATTTTACTAGAAACAAATTTCTAGACAAATTTGACAAAAATAGAAAACAGCTCAAATGACATGCAAATCATGCAAAATCAGCGTCATCAGAAAGATTGAGATGTTCCCTAAGACTTTCGAAGAGATGTCAAGTTCAATTATGGTTGAATTCATGGTTGAATAGCAACAATCGCAAAAGCGTGCTAATCAGCCACAAGCAAATCAGAAAATAATGCATGGTTAATGGTTTGTAAAACCACCTAAACGTTGCATAAAAGATGTGAAATTCACACACAACCTAAGGTTGAATGCGATGAAGGTTTGATTAATATATTTATCTAAATCGAAGTGCAAAAAGTCACATGAATTCATTAACATTAAGGGGTGACTTATCATTAAGGACAACACGCAAGATAATTTCAGTTATAATTTGCCAAATTGATGCAGGGTTTTCACATGGTAAATGACATTCAAATGGGGCATGTCATACATCAATGCAAATCTTGTGATATGCTCTTAACACTCTTAACATGTCTAGAAAACCGCAAGATCTCTTAAGGATCTCAAACGAAGACGTTGTCATGGGTTCGTGATCAGGCTTAATCGCAATAAGTTTAGTACAAAACATGAGTAATTTTTTATAACTCAACGACATGCTAAAATATTATGAAAAATTCTACGTGTAGAATGCGATGACATGATGATTTTTCATAATGACACCTAAGTCAAATTTGATTCACATGAGCCTACACAAAAATGACAAAACAAAACAGTACAATGGACTTCACAAATTGCAGCAGCATTACTGCATTTTCACATGCGAAATTAACCTAGTAAACGACAATCATTTGGCGTGAATTATACCTAGTTAGAAAGCTTGTAATGAATACTACAACTCTTATGAAAGATAGGAATCCAAATGGACTCATTTAAGACCTCATTTCAAAGCAAACATAGGTCGGACTCAGAACAGGGCAGACTAATCTAAGAACGATTTTTAAAGGTTTTGCCCAACCAAATCAACTCCAAAAATTCTGAAAAAAGATATGATATGATCAAGAAATTTTCGTACAATTTCCATGAAGAAAGCATCTCTAAAATCTAAACACAAGAATCAGTATAAAATTAGCAACAGACAGTACGTTCAGCTATCACAACAACAGATCGCAAATCAGATTTCAGAGCAGATTCATGAAGTTTTGAAGGAGATTTGAACTAGTAAACGGCATTCGATCGGGGCCTATAATATCAAATCGAAGCTTAAGATGTGTACATAGAACTCTAGTTCATCACTTCGCAAGATAACCACATTTAATAGATCAAAACAGGACTAACAGAAACATGCTCATCCAGACTCGAAAATCACAAAACCTCGAATCAAACTATAATCAGTTCCAGATCATATAAGCATTGATTCTAATTAGATTTGCAATGCATCCTGACCCCAAACCTTCATAGTCGATCATGTATTCAATACGAGAAGCTCTCGCCTCATCGGATGCTATTAAAAGGAGTTTTAACGCACATAGAACAAGAACTGACCTTCGGAGATATCCACCATTCAGTGACGATGAAGCTGCTATTTAACAAAAAATGCACTGAAATCAGTGGAGGATCTGAAGCTAATAACACTCCTTACCGAAACAGAAAAGAGGAAATCAAACACTTAGCTTCGATTTTGTTATTGGAACTTCTAGAAAATGAAGAACGCTGGCCTTTGATTCTGCACCAATTATAATCAAGGTACAGTCCGAGATGAAGTCATCGCAGTAGCCTAAGATCGCTTCAGTCTTGCTGCTATGATCTCAGATATGGATCCGAGTAATGAAACTTGTGATCCTCGAGCTCATCGAATGAATGCCTCGGCTGCCGATTTGAAGATGGTGTACGCTTCTTTCGAGTTGCAATCTAGAAGCGTTTTTCTCAGCTGCTTCTTCAACAAAATCAGTGAAATCAAATGTCAACAGAATCTGCTGAAATCGGAATCTAAGCGCGACAAATGTACAAGTAGAGATTGAGAAGACTTAGCTCAATCTTTATTCTGCGATTTTCCGGAAATCAGCACATCAACTACTCCGAAGCATCTTCAGAGATTTTGATGGTCAAGTAACAACGAAGAACTCCTTCGATCTTCATCAAAGTATTCAACGTATGGATCCATGGAGGAGAGAGAATAAGTGGAGATGAGGCGCTAGAGAGAGAATGAGTGGAAGAGAGAGGATGAGTGGAGAGAATGAACGGGAATCCTTCTTGCGGGCGAGAACGCGGGCAAAGAATTCCCCCGCTTTTTCCTTGCTCGACTGAGTTTTGAGAGATGGAGAGAGAGAGATGCGGAGAGAGAGTTTTAGTAAGAGAAAGCAAATATGGAAAAAGGCCCCTTCAATTTTGGAGGGGAAGTTCGTTATATAGTCTAGGGTAAGGTCAAATCTTAGCCCCTGGATTAATCAAAAAGCTAAGGTTTGATCTCCTTAACTAATTAGTTTGTTAAATTTGTTGAGAGCACCCTAATGGAGGACATGCCTATTTCAATGGCCCCGATGCATTCTTAATGAACAGCTATGATCAATTGTGGAGTAATTGGGGTCTTCTTGCAATTTTCATAACATGGGGGGTTAATTTGCAAATTTTATAAATTTCGGAGTAAATTTTAGAATTTCGCAAATTAAGGCCACGAGAACATTGGCCATGGGATGAACTGCCTCATGGTGGCCACCGAAGGGAGACAAAATTGGCACCTAGCGCCGACAATCGGTCGAACCAGTCAAGGTCAGTCCGAACCAATCTCAACCGATCCTATCTCTCTCTCTTTCGTTTGTGCAATTTAGTCCTCCTAAGGGTCTAATTGCAAGGAAACCTTGGTCTATAATAGACAAAGGTGCATCAATTTGCTAATTTCTCACTCAAAAGTGTCAATTAATTGAAATTAAATTCACTTAATGTTGCAAGGCAAGGCACCAATTGATCCAATAACCCATGCCATGGCGTTCAAATTGACCTTGAAAAAGTGGCGCAACTTATACGCTAAGATTGGATTGAAGGCCAATGATGAAATTAGATCTCAATTATTGAAATCAAACCTTAGTCTCAAATGGGTCAATTTGAATTTTGCCAATCGGAGTTCATTAGCTTAGTTTTAATAAGCTCGGGCAAGCTAAATCCCTCAAATCGCAATGTTCCTAAGTGAAATTCCCAAAATTAATCTTGGATTCAGATTTACTTCACGAAAATGAATGGAAAGTGAGTGTCCATTCACTAATCATAAAAAAATCAACCCGAACCCCTTAATTAGGGCTAAAAGTGACAATTCATGTTTTGACATGACCATTCTAGAAACTGAATGAACGAGTGAATAAGTGATGGTCCCCAAATCAAATTTCGTAGAAGGAATTAAGGCTAATTATGACTAGAACGAAAGTAATTTTATTTTTAGCCAATTTCGAACCTAAAACCAAAAAATTCAAAAAATAAGATTCTTAATTGATTTTGGAAAATTTTCGATGCTAAAGTCAAATTAAAACTAAAATGAAGTGTTTTGTAGATTTTTTTTTCATTTTTTAATCAAATGTTTGACTAAAAGTCAACCATTTAGTTGAGTTTTTTTAAAAGTTGATTTTTGTGTTGAATTTTTGAAATTTTCAAAAATTAACTTTGCTAAAGTGAAACTAAGACCGTTTAGAATCTTTTTGTGCAAAAAGTCAACTTTTGATCCAAGTTTGGATTTTGATCAAATGATTGACCAAAATATAAATCCAAAAGTCAACTGTTTGACTTTTTAGATTTTTAATGGAAATGAATAGGAAATCATTTAAAAATGACAGAGCAAAAGAAAGAAGTAAAAAATGACACTTTTTGGTTGAGAAATGAGTTTTGTCGTGATCGAAAACCTTAATCTCAAATTTTCTACCTTTAATGACATGTCGACTAAAAATCAAGTATCAATAACCATAAAAACTATACCACTATCTACAATCTTGTAGGTAGTTAACCAGTTCCTATGAGGAGTCATGTAATAGGAAATCCGAAATCTAGCACCCATTCATCTCCAAATGAACTCATAGACACACATAGTACGGCCTTGGCATCATTGATACTCTCCTCGACAACATGTGCCACACTACTTGTGGCATTTTTCCCACCACATTTATTTCTTAAATTTGGACAATCTCTCCTTATGCGCCCCTCCTCGTGACACTCAAAACACTTCACGCGACCTTTTGATTTTCTATATCATGATTTTGACCTGCTCTTGCTTCTGCTTCTGCTACTAGGCCTCTAATGTTGGTCTCTACCTTGAATCACCAGTCCTCACGCTACATCATGCACTAGACTATCATCACGCAACTTTCTCTGCCACTTATTTGAGAACAAGGCGGATTTTACCTCTTCTGAGGTAATCATAGTATGCCCCTATAATAAGGAATCAATAAAGTGCTCCCATGACTTCGGTAGAGATGCCAACAACATCATGCCTTATTCTTCATCATCTAAAATCTTACCGACATTCTCCAAGTCCATCATGAGTTTGTTAAACTCATCTAGGTGGGATCTAATGGATGTACTTTCACTGTATCAGAACTAAAACATCCTTTCCAGCATGTATAAGCAATTGTTTAAACCCTTCATTATATAAAGGGCCTAAAGTTTTGCCCATAACGCCATGGCATCCTTCTCCTCAACCGCCTCTATTAGCACTTCATTCGATAAGTTCAATAGGATTATGCTCATTGCTTTCTCCCTTAGCTCGTCCTTTTTGACATCTCACATTGTTTCAAGCAACTTAGCCTTGCCCTCCAATGCCTTGGCTAAACCTTGAGTTGGTAATAGCGCCTTCATCTTGACACTCCATAACCTAAAGTTGTTTCTCTCATTAAATTTCTGAATTTCTACTTTTGCTCCAAACATAATTGCAAAGTCTTAGCTCTAATACCAATTGTTGTAATCGGCAACGCGATGAAAGCTAATCATAAACTTGCAATTATGTCGGAGCTATAGAAATCGATAGAAATAAAATGAGGAACAAGAAAAAGACACAAGAAATTTATGCGGTTTGGTTCAAATGTCAAAACCTACGTCACGGGAAGAGTCAGCAAACAATCTACTATAAATCGAAGAATTACAGGGTTACACACGCTCAAGTGTTTCCTAGCCCTAGTGTATACTTAATACTCACAGTGTTTAACAACTCAAAAAAAAAAAAAAAAAAAACTAGATGGACCCAATTCACGCACAAATCTCATGGAGCTCTCAACTCTCAAACTCTTGAGCTCACTTCTTGCTCTACATTCTCTACACCCTCTGCCATCCTCCATTTATAGGAGAATGGCTGTGGAGACAAGACAAATGTGGACTGCACAAATGTCAACAGTGGCGCCTAGTTTTGAAACCATGCACACACATGGTGGAGCCGGAGATGTTGGCAGGAATTTGACCAAAGAATGAGTCTATACAAGTTACCTATCTTCGGGAGGATTTCACTTATGAAGCCATTGTTGTGGATGTTCCAATATCTGGAGGAAGCTCAGGTTTCCAATAAAAGGAGATAGCAACCCTACAAGTTTTAGAGACGGAAGTATTAAACAAGTTATCCTTAGATGTCGATAGCCACATGTGATCCCGTGCCACTAGCAGAAAATGACAGAGTCATTCCACGTACTGAAAACCCCGAATGGATTGTAGGACATCTTATCCTTGAACCGGAGCTACGCATCTTGATCTATTTCATTAGTTCTGGGTAACGAGATTGCTTTACAAGAAGAGATGCACATCAGCAATGTAACGAAAGAAAGGAGGCAAAGAGTAATGACTGAGAAGGACATGAAAGAACTAATGCTTGCAAGTTTTTTGTCCCCTTGCTGTCTAATCACTCTACCTGTTAGGAAATCGGATGGAGCTTCTGATCACATATGCACCAACGTGACAAGCTTTTAAATCTCGGCTTCTTTGTCCTCCCAACAGCCGCGGCAGCCGCAGCCTTTGGCTGCTAAATGTGCATTCAAAGCGCAGTCCATCCCTCTTGCAATCCTACCCTTCGCATGATGCGGGAGATGCAGAGCATGTGAGTCTAGTCCGTCGTCAGAAAAAGAAAAGACAAAGCAATGGCTAGCTAAATGAGTGGGAACCGTAGGAGCGGAGCAGCCAAGTTGTATGTGATTTTTCATTGTTTCAATTCCACTCAACTTTCTGAATCCTCTCTCCTAAAAAGCAGTCTCGATGGCACCAAAAGCATTGGTTTTAATAATAGGTGAAGACTAATCAAATCGACTTAATATAATGGAGCGAGAACTGCTTCTACTTTTGATTCAATCTTAAATTAGCAAGTGGATAGAATGGCATGGGCCTTGTCTTAAAGGGCTTCCATTCTCCAGTGTTAGACCTTTTGTGAATTTTCTGTGACTAGAATCCTTCAATTTAATTTGAAGATACTAGAATCCTTCCAAGATATTTTGGCATGAAAAATCAAATCTAATTTCTTTTCAAGATATTTAGAAACCTGAAAAAACGTATTTTTATTTTCAAAATTCGGTTGAGAAGTTGTTAGTAGGCCTCAAAATGAAAATTGCTGGCAAACAAAATTTGCAAAGAAACCGATGTTGAGATTTTTGATCAATCAATCAAGAAATGGGAATTCCCAAATGGATGACGATCAATAATCCAAGATCAAATCCTTATTGCTAGAACTGCGCAATGAAAAATGAACAATGAGAGGTTCCTCTCTTAAACTCTTTCGAAGTTACTGACTTCTGCCCTAAACATAGAATGAAAATCTGCTAAGAGGAAAAGTCGGACCAAGTTTCTATAGCGAGCAACTCAATAAAAGGAAAAATCCTTGAAGCACCACCAATGATTGCAAGTGATCTTAAAGGTTTCGGACAGCGATTGATTGCTAAATGCTATAAGTGATTTGACATTGGAAGTCAAGAATCAATGGCTAGAGAAGTAGATGAGCATAGCAAACCCGATTAGCTGAACCGACCCGCTTTATGCAGGGATGCACCCGACGACTTTGCTCCTTATCTATCTCTAGGGCAAGTTTGCATCTGCAACAATCTTCACAGCCTCAACAATGTAAGAACATGCTACAGCCAAGAACCCTGGAACATAAAAAGCAAACCCTTTCTTAAGACCAAGGTTACTTTTTCACATGCTATGTTGAGGGAAGACTAGTACCAATGTAACATCCTACACCTTTTGTTTTATTTTATTCTTTTATTATCCTCAATCTTTTTTCTTTTGATGTCACCCCCTTAATACTAGCAATTGAAAAAACAATATGTTGTCAAGCATCACTGCGTCAAAGACAAGATTCCAAGTTCCTTTTATATATATAATTCCTTTTGGGCTAACAAAACCAAGCATGCAGCCTAACAAATTGAATTATTATGAATTAGCAATTACATAGAAAAACAATAGCCAAATAAAAATTTTGACATTATGTCTTGATTTTGAGCCTGTGAAGAGAATTTGATCCTAATAGAAGTTTCATATCTAATTAGGAATTGTGATATGACATCTGATAAAGAAATAAATTATATAAATAGTTTTCCACATTAAAGTTGGATCTCTAATCCAAGCTAGCTAAAAGAGGCTTCACAGAGCCCCAATTATCTTAAATGGAATTCACTTCATTTTCCTCCCGTCTTGTACCTCAAGAGAAGCATGCTTCGTTGTTTTGAGCAGCACTTTAGATTGACAAGGTGTTTATGTCGAGGGTGAAGGGTGGCACGAGTACGAAGTTTCAAGGCATTTAAATTTGGATTAATACCATGAAAAATCCCAAACTATTACACTCATTAAAAAATTACTACAAATTAATTTTATGACCACCAAAAACCCCGCAAATTGGTACATTTATGATAAATTTATCCTCCATTAATTTTTGTTAAATTGGATTAATATCGTGGAAAATCACAAACTAGTATATCTATGACAAATGAAATGTAAAACCTCAAATTGGTACACCCGGTCAACTATCACCTCTCATTCAATTAATTAATTTGATGGCAAAATTTAATGGAAACTAATGGAAGGTAAATTTGTTATAAGTGTACTGATTTTAGGTTTAGTTTTTAGTAAATTTGTCATAGGTATCTGTTTAGAGTCATTGACATTTGCTTGGGCCCTTTCATGGAGAAGACACTGGATCTAGGTAGGGAATGAAATCAAAGAAGCAAAGCTTCCAGTTCTAAGCAGGCTTCACTTGTGCTTCGGGCCTTGTGGGCCTGAATGGGCCGCCATTTTCCTACTGTGATTTGTCACACTCTTCATCCTAGAACTTTCACGTACAAATGACGGGTGAAGAAATTTTTGGTTCCCTCAGTTGCCGGTCACCCACGCAAGATTAAGGGGGTTTGGCGTGGGGTGGCGAGGGAGGGAGAGGGAGAGGGAGAGGAATGAAAGCCGAGGGCCAGTGGAAGTTAATTGGGGCAGAGTAAAGCGATGCGATATCAATGGCTCTAAACACTTATGGGTTCTCTATAGGTTGTCCGCTACCCGAAGCCCTAAACATTAAGAAAATCGAAATGGCATCATAGTAGGGGTTTTGTGCCAAATCTCAATGGTGGTTGGTTGAGGATGTTGGGGCTTTTCTAGGGTTTTCCCCTGAATGCTCCCCGTTCCTCTCCCCCACCACCATTATTCGTTCATCTATTCACAAACCGGCCTCCAAATGGCCATTACATTTCTCATCCCTTGTTCTTTGATTTTAGCCTTTCTCGAGGAAATCGGCTCCGGAGATGATTCTAGCCAAACAATGGTAGAGCCGAGTCACTATTTGAGGAATCCTTTTTTATTCATCAGTATGAGCATTTTTCTTCTCTTTCTTGTGACAAAGGCGTAAAAGAGCCACTATTGAATACGCAATTAGAGCTGTTAAAAGAGCAAGGTCTTTGAAGTGTTTTTTTTTTTTAAGGACTGTCCTTTATCAGGATAAGCAAGTCGAAAAATATCGACTACCCCGAAACCTTTAAACAACCGAAACAATAACTAATCAACATGGAACACATTGCAAACCCACATTCCCAAACAAGAAATTGAGGAAATAGAGAGCAATCAACTCCTAATCTTTTGATGTTGTGCATATTTCTCCATCGCTTCTAGTGGAATCCCATTTTGTCAACTCTCTCTTTCAACGAACCCAATCTTGTCACCGCATCACTTATCTTAATTCTCTCTTGGGGTAGCTCTGCAGAACAGGCAACTCCAATTTCAAATATCATCACCAAGCACTCTTGAACGTGAGCACTCATGCTTCTTTGATTGTTCATTGTGTCTGCAATTGATGATTCTTCTGTCTCACAAAAGAGGAGCTGCTGATCCACTATATCTGCCACCCTTTCTGGCAAAGCCACTGCACAGTAATTGCAAAGGTTCAAAGCATCCTTAAATAGGTCATGAGTGGGTCTCTTTCCTGTAAAAATCTCCAATAGCAGGATTCCGTAGCTGTACACGTCGCCATCTTTTGACACTTCTCTTCCCATTCCATACTCTGCAGTTGGATTTTACTTGACACATGAGATGATCAGCTTATCAAATCATAGGACAAGGAAGAGGAGGCACATATAAAAGCAAGGGGAAAAAATTACTAGCGGAAAGCAATTAAGAATTATGGTCAATGTCGGCAGTTAACATAGCATGTCAAGCATGATTTGTCAAAGTCAGATTTTTCACTTTTATAACGTTGTACTTTTATGAATATTATGTACGATTGAATCATATGAATGACCAAAATGACTTCACTTAAACATTGTTAAGTTTCTATAGTTCTGGTTAGCTCCGCAAGGCTTAGGAAAGTTAGCTGAGATGAGTTTTCATAGAAAATGAATGAGTCTAACCTGCCTAGATAGTCTCAGACAACAAGTTCCCTACATGTATTTAGCAGGAAAAGAGCTCATAAGAGGACGATTGACATTGGATTTACTGCAAGTGTACATACCTGGAGGAGCATAGCCAATGGTTCCTCTAAGTCCAATTGAGCTTGTTTGACTTGCAGGCAAATCACCAATGCCGTTGGGGAATATCCTAGCTAAACCAAAGTCGCCAATATGTCCATTCATTTTGGCATCCAAAGAATGTTGCTTGGCTTGAGGTCACAATGGATCACTGGTATTTGGCATTGATGATGGAGATAATCAACCGCGCAAGCTATGTCAAAAGCAATGTTCAGTCTCTGAACAAAACTTAACATATGCCTTGGTGTCCCATTTGGTGCAAGTTTTAGATGCAACCACTCTTCCAAGCTACCATTTTCCATAAACTCATAGACCAAAGCCTTAAACTCATTGCCTTGGAAATCAACACTGGAACAAGCTGTTAGAATCTTAACAAGATTCCGATGCCTAATGTTTTTCAGGACTTCACATTCAGCCATGAAGCTTTTGGATGCTCCTCGTTGCTTTAAGTCAAAAACCTTAACAGCCATTAATTTGTTTTCATCCAATAGGGTCCCTTTATACACGGAGCCGAAACCACCAATTCCAATCAAATTGATAGAGTTGAACCCGTCCGTTGCTTTGATAATGTCTTCATAAGACACTTGCTGAAATCCCCTTATTGATGGAGTCTCTAGGGAAGCCTCACTTTTCTTCCTCCTCAGCCAATACAACGTCATCGATAGCAACAGAAGAATCAGCGCTACTACCACTGCAATGATAACGTTATGAGAGGTAGATGATCCACGTTTTCCTTGGCTCGTTGAACAATTTGGCAAAGATAGGATCGACATACCACCACAGAGCTTATCATTTCCTTTGAGCGAAGTCGCACTAGTGTTCTGGAACAACCCTTTGCTCGGTACCTCACCCTCAAAGTTGTTAAAAGATAGATTCAAGTACTGCAATTGAAATTTCTCCAAGAACATTGGAACAAGGCCAGATAAATTATTACTCGAGAGGTCTATGTACTGAAGACCATTCAAGGAACTCAAGAATGAAGAGATATTCCCTTCAAATAGATTATTTTGCATGTGAAGCTCCACCAAGCTGGTGCATCTACCGAGGCTACTAGGGATTTTTCCCGATAGCTCGTTACCATGTACGTATAATGCGGCTAAGTTTTTCAATGTACCTAATTTCTTCCGGTAAAGAACCCCTCAATTGGTTTTTAGATAGATCAAAAAAGATAGATAGGGAAGAGATAGTGAAAGCTTGAGATGGTATGATTCCACTCAGATTATTCTCTGAAAGGTCGATTGCTAGCAACTTTTGGCATTTCCCAATACTCGAAGGAATTCTTCCTTGAAAATTGCTCCTTTTCAATATGAGTATCAGTAGCTCCGTCAGGTTCCCTATCGTGGAAGGGATATTCCCGGTGAGTTTGCTCATCTCAACAACTAACTTCTTCAGCTTGATGAGATTTCCGATGGTATTTGGAATGCTGCCCGTGAACTCATTATTGCCCATATTCAACCATTCTAGGCCCCGCAAGTTCCCAATGCTTGAAGGGATATTTCCAAACAATCGATTATTCTCGATCCATAATAGATTCAATTGGGAGGATAAGTTGCCTATAGATTCAGGCAAAGTACCCCGAAATTGTTGTCATTGATTGCCAGGATCTTCAAGCTTGTAGAATTGATCGATTCAAGGAATTTCAGGTCACCTTGCACTCCACTACCTAGCTGGTTGTTCGAAATACTGATCCATTCTAGCTGATTGAGCTTTTCCATAGTAGGCACGTTTCCAGAAAATTTGTTCATCCCATTATTAGCAATGCTAATTTAGTGGCATTTGATATGGAAGTGGGAATGGGCCCAATAAATTGATTCTCCGCGACATTTAAAGAAACAAGATTAGGAAGAGTAACGCCTAAATCTGGCGGAAGACTCCCTTCAAGTTGGTTCGTGGAAAACTCAAACTTGACAAGAGAAGATATGTTGAACAAGGAGGAAGGGAGAGTGCCATAGAGTCCATTTCCATTAAGATAAAGATGCTCCAAATTTTGCAAACGGCCCAACGAGGCTGGAACTCTTCCCACAAAGTTATTAAATGTCGCCGAGATGCACACCAGAGATGTGAGGTTCCCGAAGAATTCAAGGAACTTTCCAGAGAGATTGTTGAAGTATATAGAAACTATTGTTAGCTTCGACATAGAAGCAATTGCTATCGGAACTTCACCAACTAGCATATTATAGCCCAGTCTCAAAGCTTCCAGATTTTTGCAGCCTGAGATGTTGGCGGGAATTTGACCAGAGAATGAGTTGTTTGATAGGCCTAAGTATTTGAGTCTATACAAGTTACCAATCTCTAGGGGGATTTCGCCAATGAAACTGTTGTTTTGGATGTCTAATATCTGGAGGAAGCTTAGGTTTCCAATAAAAGGAGACAGCGACCCTACGAGTTTCCTAGACTCAAGTATCAAATGGGTTATCCTTGGATGCCGACGGCCACATGTGACCCCGTACCACTGGCAGAAATGGATAGAGTCATTCCACGTGCTGAAAACCCCAAACGGATCGTCTAATATCTTATCCTTGAACTGAAGCAATGCATCTCGATCGGTTTTGTTGTTTCTAGGAATCAAGATTGCTCTACAATGGGGCATTGGCACCACCAATGTAACGAAAGAAAGTAGATAGAGAGAAGTGATCGAGAAGGACATGAAAGAACTCATGCTTGAAAGTTTTTTGGCCCCTCACACTCTGAACACTATCTATTAAGAAATGGATGGAGTTTTCGGCCACAACCCCCAACCGCTAGATATTCATTAGAAACACGATCATCCCATTCAGAATCCTATTCTTGGCATGATGCAGAAGACTCATAAAGCATATGAGTCTTAGTCATTTGCTTTATGAGTCTTCCACAAAAGACTCGCAAAGCATATGAGTCTTCCGCAAAAAACTCATAAAGCATAGCACAGTAGCCTTAGTCCTTTGCTTTTCATGGGTCCTTTGCTTCACGAGTCTTCCCAAAAAAACTTATAAAGCATAAGTCTAAGTCCTTTGCTTCATGAATCCTCTGCATGATGCCAAGAGTAGGATTGTAAATGAGATGGCTATGTCTCAATCCTCTAATAAGCATGTGATGACCATGTTGTGCCTAAATGTACCCAATAATCTAAAAGCACCACTCACCTAGAAATGTCCAAACCTAACAACGTGTAACTAAAAGAGCCGACGATTTGGCAATCCTATCAATTAAATGAAAATTGATGTTAAAACCAAGTAAAATATTATGACAATTGCAAATCAGCTAAACGTCACCTAAATGCAAACAAAATGACTCCTACATGCTAATAAATCGCTCACTTGAAGCGATTACACAAACCTAAACGCAACACCATACTCGGTCTCGAAACCCTAAAATCTTGCTCCAACTAACTGCTGCGCCAAAATGACTCATAGCTCCATAACACCAAAAACCACCATTCCCATGAAACCCAAAGCTCCACAACTCAATAAATGGATTACATGGCTCAAATTTCCCAAAATTCCGAATTTAAGCACTAAATCCAAAAACTACTCCAATCGAATAAACGAGGGGCATGAGCATTTACCGAACGTTACGATATGTAGTTGCGTTAGGCTCGACGAGGTGTCCATGGCTTGTATGCACAAAGCCCTTTCTCTTTTCTCTTTTTCTTCTTCTTCTTTTTTTCTCTTCTTTCTTTCCATTTCTCTTCTTTTTCCTTCTTTTGCCAGCATCTACTTCCTCTTTTTGCTTTCTTTTGTTGACTTTTCAAAAAAAAATTTCTCTTAAGTTTTAAAGTGGGTCCCACCACCTTATTTTTTGACCTAGTCAAAATCTCAAAATGTTACAATATAAGTCTTAGTCCTTTGGTTTGTGAGTCTTCTGCGGAAAACTCAAAAAGCATATGAGTCTCAGTCTTTTGCTTTACGAATCTTCCGCACATCATGCCAAGAGTTAGATTATGAGTGGGATGACCATGTTTCAATGCTGGTAAGCATGTGATTTCCATGTTAAACATCTTAAAAGTCACAATGAATTGTAGGAGCGGACAGTTGAAGTGCATGTGATTTTTTTGTTACTCTGATTCACGAATCTTTCAAAATCCCCTAGCTCAAAAGCAGACCCAATAGCAAGTCTTGGGCAGCAAAAGCATTAGTTAGTAATAAGTATTAAAAAGGGGTTAATATTATGAAAGTCTCAAACTCCAAACTAATCATGGCTTATATGTGCAAAGCCCTTTCTCTTCTCTTTTTCTTCTTCTTCTTCTTTACTCTTCTTTCTTTCCCTTTCTCTTCATTTTCCTTCTTTTCCCAAGCATCCACTTCCTCTTTTTGCTTTCTTTTGTTGACTTTTCACACTTTTTTTCCTTCACGTTTTAAAGTGGGTCCCATCACCTTATTTTTTGACCTAGTCAAAATCTCAAATGTTGCAATATAAGTCTTAGTCCTTTGCTTTGTAAGTCTTCTGTGGAAAACTCAAAAAGCATATGACTTTTAAGTCTTTTACTTTACAAATCTTCCGCTCATCATGCCAAGAGTTAGATTGTGAGTGGGATGACCATGTTTCAATGCTGGTCAACGTATGATTTCCATATTGAGTATCTTGAAAGTCACAATGAACCGAAAGAGCAAACAGTTGAAATGCATGTGATTTTTCTGTTGCTATGATTCATGAATTTTTCAAAATCCCCTGGCTCAAAAGCAGTCCCGATAGCAAGTCTTGGGCAACAAAAGCATTAGTTAGTAATAAGTATAAAAAAGGGGGTTAATATCATGAAAAGTCCCAAACTCCAAACTAATCGTGGCTTGTACGCACAAAGCCATTTCTCTTTCTCTTTTTCTTCTTCTGCTTTTTCTTCTTTCTTCGCCTCTCTTCTTTTTCCTTCTTTTCCCAAGCGTCCACTTCCTCTTTTTGCTTTCTTTTGTTGACTTTTCAAACTTTTTTTCTTTTATGTTTTAAAGGGGGTCCCACCACCTTATTTTTTGACCTAGTCAAAATCTCAAATGTTATAATATAAGTCTTAATCCTTTGCATTGCAAGTCTTCTACGAAAAACCCAAAAAGCATATAAGTCTTAGTCTTTTGCTTTACGAATCTTCCGCTTATCATGCGAAGAGTCAGATTGTGAGTGGATGACCATGTTTCAATGTCGGTAAGCATGTGATTTCCATGTTGAGCATCTTAGAAGTTACAATGAGCCGTAAGAACGGGCGGTTGAAGTGCATGTGATTTTTCTATTTCTCTGATTCACGAATCTTTCAGAATCCCCTTGTTCAAAAGCAATCCCGATAGTAAGTCTTGGGCAGCAAAAGCATTAGTTAGTAATAAGTATAAAAAAAGGGGGTGTTAATATCACAAAAAGTCCCAAACTCTAAACTAATTTTTTAATCATCAAAAACCCAAAATCGGTATATTTATAACAAATTTACCCTTCCTTAAATTAGATTAATATCACGAAAAACTACAAACCGCTACACCTATGACAAACGGAGTGTAAAAATTGGTACTCCCGTCAACTATCACGTATCATCCAACTCAATAATTTGACGGTAAAATTTAAAAAAAACAAGCGAAATGTAAATTTGTCGCAGGTATACTAATTTAGGGTTTTTCATAGTTAAAAGATTAGTTTGTGTTAAATTTATCATAAGTATACCAGTTTGAGGTTTTCACAGGTATTTAACCCAAAAACTAATAGAAATCAATCAAAATAGAGACAGCCCACATATTGCATAAGGCCTGGCTTGCTCAGCTAGGCCTGTTCTCACTTTTTAGACCGGATTTCACTATCATGGGCCGGGCGTGCTTGTACTGCTCTTCAACTACATCCGGTCAGGATATCTAGCATTTCGCAAAATGTACCGACGACGGTGAGCACTTACTGGAACTTGCATCCATCTTCTCCACTGGCCAAGGTTTCATAGCTTGATCTTCACTCCCTCCTTGAAACTTCGTATACTCGGCCTCCATCTTCTCTATCCTCTTTCTCCATTTTGATCCCTACTTTTGGAGGGCCCAAGTTCCTCATCCTTACTTGTTATGAAGCTTTTTCAGAATGCCCACCACCTGTTTGATTAAATGCACTTGAGGAAAAAGATTTTTCTAAAGTGTTAGATCATTGAAGATGATGGTTTATGAAGGGTTCAAGGACATTCTCAAGATTCAGAAGTTCAGGAGGTTCGTGGGGTACTCTGTGTTCTACTGCTTCACTGTCGTCTTGAGCTATGCCCACACCAACAACACGTGAGTCTTTGCCTTTTACCAAAAAAAAAAAAAAAAAAAAAAACAACACGTGAGTCTTTGCCTTCTTCTTTTTTCCCACTCGGTTGAATAATTTTCTCCTTTACTATTCAGATTCCAAAGCTAATTCTTATACTTTCGCCCTCACTTGTTGCAGTACTAGAGCTGGATATTCTAGAGGAGACCAGCATTATGCAGCTTACCCAGCCGGAACCGAGCTGTTGGGTGATTCTGATAAGGTCTATGGGTGCTGTGATCATGCGACACTTTCTACCTTGTACTACATTTTCCTTGGTTGTTTATGATTTACGACTTATGTCTGATTAATGAATTTGGTCATAGTTGTACAAAGCTGCTCTTGGCAATTGCTTTGAAGCGGAAGAGTGGGGTCCCATTGGGTTCTGCATCATGTCCAAGCACTTCGAGCGCCAAGGAAAAGCATCATATGCATATCATGTGGTAAGTGACTGGCTTCCCAACTGTCGATATACTCAGTTTGGTTTTGCATTCCTCTTGTTTAAGGTTGCTGCTGTCATGATGAATGTGCTGTTATCGATGGAGAGGACAATTCAAGAGTGCCTTGTTCTATTATGGACCGCGTTGAAACCACAATGGTTGACTGTTACAATTGAAAGAATTTTTTTATTTCCCCTTTTGTATTGTTGTTTATGTATAGATCAGAAAAAACCAAGCATTTGGAGATGGAGGAAACAATAATTTTCCCTTTCTTAGCTAATTTAAAACAGATGGTTTTGGTTTCTCATCTTAGTCGTCCTCACCATGCAGGCCTTTGCTTTGTGGCCTCATGGCTTGACTGATGTTCAAGGTAAAAAACAGTTGCCCTCAGGGAGATGCTTTGACATTACTGTGATTGCCGAACTAAGTCAAAATAAAAGTCAAGAACCAAGAGGAAAAGAATAATTTCTCATTCATAGATTAGGCGTTCTGTGTCATCTCCTCTTATCCTAATGGTGCAGTGAAACCCTTAGCAACCTTCATGAAAGACTTGAAATTGAAACTACATCTTGACATTACACATTTAAGCTGCTGGTGCATGGCAGGGTTGTGCAGATCAGGATCCTTGGTTCTGATTCTTTCGTCTGCAAAGATAGGACTCTAGTACGGATCAAGGATCTAAGATCCTGAAAAATTGTCTTACTGAAGCTTGTGATGCCAATAAACATTGTTATACATAATTACCTATATATAAACCTTTAAAGAAGGAATGAAGACCAAAGAGTGTGTTCTCATTGGAGAGGTCAAGGTTTTAATCCCTGTATTCGCAAATTCCAACTTAAGCACACTCTTGCATTTGTAGTGTCAACTTCGCACTGCAAAGTTTGTTGCTTCTCATATTTGGTCTCTGTTTTTCTTTGCTGCGGCAATATGTCACACACCTTCTCTCCCTTGGACAACTAAATGGATCTGGATAGAGGGAAAAAGCTGATACTGTGAGATTTATTTGTTGGACTGTGTAAAGATGGAAATTGCAGGATAGAGGGAACATCTTCCTGTTTGGATTTGTTAAAAATTGTGAAAACCAAGAGCCCGTGGCTAATTTTTATAATTTATATGCTGTATCGTATTAGTTTTATCATATACTAGTTCCAAAAATTAAGTTTTAAATAAAGGGTATGATTTGATCGTGCTGTTCTGGGATTTTATCATTGCTTCATCTGATCAATTTATGTTGGCCTGTTTTGGATTGGTATTCATTCCGCATCCTGTTTTCTCTTATTTACTCTCATTGTGCGTCCAAACGTAGAGGATAAATTTCAGTGGTGGTCATTAGTCATTTTTTGAGTGGTTTACTGAACTTTGATTTAATCACCAAATGAACCAAACTTTCAGTTTCTTACAGTTGTTGCATTTTGTCCAGAATCCAACTTATTTCCAACAAAATGCTGACATGATGCGCTCATGTGACTTGGCATTCTAAAATTTGGCCACATATCAGCCACGTCAGTAGTTCATCGAGGAAATCGGCCGGATTTCATTTGACGTGCTTCAATTGAAAAAAAATAATAATAAAAATTTCAAAGATTAGTGTATTGAGTGATTGAAATCAAAACCGAATGATCATCCAAACTTCAATGACCACAGATGGAGTAGAGCTCAGTGAGAAAGAGGAATGGATGTTGTTCCAGTTTTCTGGTGAAACTTTTTATCGTCAGGAGCCGCAAGATCGTCTGGAGCTGTGCTTTGTGTTCCCCAACTTGACAGGAATGGGAATATAAACGCTGCAAGGGTAACAAATGACGAGGCATCGGAGTTCCACCTACAAATCCAATCGATAGATCATCAACAACAACATCGTCGTGGTGGTATGCGATTTCGAATTTCGGGAAATTTGAGAAATCTCTACTTGAGGCTCAAGGCTCACCGGAAAGCGACGAGGGACCACGTGAGGTCGATGAGGCTGGAGTAGGTGTTGGGGTTGCGGATGAGCTTGCAGCACACCAGGATGAGGATGAGGTGGGTCATGACGCTCACCAGAGGCATCTGCTTCCCACCCTCGCCGCTGCGGCTGACCGATGCCCCCACAGCCTTAGGGTGCAGCTCCGCCATGCAGCTTGACCCGAGCTTGTTCAGCCCGGTGGTTCTCCCTCTCCTCGTCGCCCTCCCCGCCTTTCCCACCGAAGCTGAAGTCATCCCCCCCGCCCAAGCCTTCCTTCTGCAACCGCTTTACATCATCAGCCAACCATGTAACGTACAGATTTTGATATTTATAACTACAGAGGGAAGAAAAATTAGTAATGCGAGCCAAACGAAAAATTAGTAATTAAACACAATTCCTTCAAGCAGAAATTGTGTTGCCTCTGATAGCAAGATTAATCATTAAATTAACCAAGTTGATAAACCCAGTAACATAGAACAAAAGGGACTACCTTTGGTCTCGCCATTGGGTGGGTGGGTGGCGACAATCATCCGGATCTCCTTGGCACCCTGATCGGACCGTCCAGATTGCTCCAGTGAGCTGAGTTCGGTCCCCCCGAACACGTGGAGCCTGCCTCCTTCGAACACCGGCGATGCGCTGGAGCTCCACACGAACATATGGAGTTCCTTGGCCTCGTGGTTGGCTTTTCCTTCCAGCTTTGGCTGCTGCTGTGCTTGCGCGCTCTTGCTGCTTTTGGTGAAAGCGGATGCGATTTCTGGATTCGGAGCCGGGTATGCGGTCAGAACCGTCTGTGCTGGGTAGAACCCGAATCTTGGAGACGGTACAGACGGTGCCATTGCCGCAGAGGTCTCCTCGAAATTGGAAGGCCTTGGGGTCGGGCCGCGCAATCCAAGAAATCAAAGCTAAAATCATAATAAATGAACTCGAAAAATTCTAAAATTTTAATATGCTATAAAGAGGACCTTATAAAACAACTTTCATCGGGGCACTAAGTCCAAAACATTTTGTATAAAGAGCAGTAATTCGCAAAAAAATGAAGAAAATCTGGTTCATTGGGACAGAGCAACCGCTCTTAAAAATGTAGTCATCTCATAGCCCAAGATGCATCAAAACATTTTGAAATTTGGATATGTTATAAATAAGGATGTCCTCTACAACTCTTATGAAGGGAGTAAGTCCAAATCAAAAGGGAAAATTTTATAAAAATTTAGGAAGACAATAGGATCACTGTTCCTACTATACTGGGCAGATTGGACATGGTAAATAACTAGAACCTCGTACCAATCATATCTCTTCAGAAAAATATGAAATTAAGTATGTTGTAGATCAAAATGTCTTGTACAACTTTCATGTAGAAAGTCTCCTCAAATCCAAACCACAGCAAACTCCACAAAATTACGAAGCAGATAAGGTCAAACAATTCCAATTCTAGAAAATCCAACTACTGTACACGAATAGATGTAACACTTGCACCACACGAGTTCATTGCTCATAGACACACCAAAACTAAAAGTCCTAAGCCACATACAACATATATTTTCAGTTATAAACTATAAAAGAACTCCTACAAGCTAAATCCGAGCACCAAAACCACATGCAACACCATCCACAACTCAAAACCACCATGCATGTTATTCTTTCCCTCAAGTCACACTTCACAGCATCTTAGCATCTTTATTTCACCATCACCACAAAGACAAGCAAACATCAAGAACAACAATTAATCTCCCTATTCTTCCAAACCAAGCCCAAAGAAGATCAAGGGGGTAGGAGAATGTCGTTTCTCCTTGCCTTTTGATTCTAGAACTTCGGTCTCTTCCTCCTAGGCTCATGGTAAGCTTGAGGATGTCTCGAGCTTGCTGGATAACTTCAGTGGGAAGGAGGGAACGAGAAAGAGAGAGAGAGCTCGCAGGTGAGAGAGAAACGGTGAAAGGGAGAGAGAGTTGCTCGGTGAGAGAGTAAGAGAAATGAGAGAAGAAGAAAGCTCGATAACTTCGGTGAGAAGGAGGGAACGAGAAAAAGAGAGAGAGCTCGCGGGTGAGAGAGAAACGGTGAAAGGGAGAGAGAGTTGCTCAGTGAGAGAGTAAGAGAAATGAGAGCAGGAGAAGAAGAAGAAGAAGGGGGCTACCGACCCAGGGGAAATGATTTATGGAGGTTTTTGGCTTCTGCAACACACTTCTTACATAAAATCTTAGTGGGCAAGGGCTATAGTCTTCATAATTATCCTAGTTTAGGCTATTTTAGGCCTATTTTGGAATTTTAGCCATTTTTGCATGGCTTGCAAGTGACTAGGGGGCGGCAATATAGTATTTAATAGATTCATATGTCTTAATTTCATGTTCATAAGACCTAGGTGACCGGCTATGTAAGTTTTGCACATTAGAGATTAAATTAGGTACTATAGTAAGACTTAGGTACATATAATAATCATACAAGGTATAATTTAATTGCCTTGGGTCCTAATTTCATCCATTTAATTAATTCATCTATACTATTAAGATTCGTCATGACTAATTAATTAGTTGAGTGAAATTCGGGCCATCACATATGTACAAGTGGCTTTTTACACCATTAAGTTGATAGAGTTGATAGTTATAATTCTTAAATCAATAGTTGATAGTCGGAGGCCCCCTGGTCACCAACCAACTTATACCTATATGTACAATGCTCGAAATGTAGGCATTTTGAAAGTAATCCAGTAATTGTCTAATGTGTAGACTAAAAAGGAAAAGAAAATATGTAAAAATCAGGTACTCCGAGGTCTAGATGATGCGGGAGCATTAAAACTTAAATCTTCCAACGATTACATGGCCATCCCAACTCAAGCTTCATCAATCCATCAAGCCAACTTGGCAATCATGGAAACACATGGCAAATTCGTACTTAACATGATCCAATGGGTCCAGGGCACACAAGATAGCATTTGTTGATGATTTGTGGCTTAAATGCAAGGTTGAAAAAGCAATGGATGTGTTCCCTTTGTTTGGTGTGTTTTGTTTGTCTTATTGTGTCTTAATTGCTCTAGTATGCTGATTTTGTCTTCTTACATTAGAGAGTCTTTAATGCAAGGTTAGGATGTCAAAAAAATTTTATTGCAAGTCTGAAAGAGTGAGGAGCTAGTCTTCATTACTAGGTTGAAGTATAAGAATGTAGGATGTGCTTAATTTGTCATCTTACATTAGAGAGTTTTAATGCAAGGCTAGATTGTCAAAGAATCTTTATTGCAAGTTTGAAAGAGTGGGGAGCTAGTATTCACTACTAGACCGAAGTGTAAGAAAGTAGAGTATACTGGCATTTATCATGAGTCTTAGTACGATGTCTTAATATGGCTATAAATAGAGATGTGATTTCGTATGGAAGGCAGACCTGATTTGCAATATATAATATTTCCTCTTGAAATGAGTAATTTCCTTCAAAATTCAGTCCTTTATCCATTTGTATGGTGGTGAGCCTTAAGTTCTTTATCATTGGCTGGTGGATTGTTCCTTTAGGCCTTGGTGGTGAGCTACATCTATCCCAACTTGATTTTCATTCATAAAACACTCCATTTGGCTTCAATTCCACAATTCCAGCAAATTCTCACTTTAATAGAAAACCACAGTACATCCCATCTTTCTCATCCCAACAAACATTTGTCCACACTCTCTGTCCTTAAAACACTAGCCCAAAAATGAATAAGCCCCCTAACTCTCAATTATTAAACAATCACTTGGTGACGAATCAATTGCTGCAGCGATACGAACTGATTGGCAAGCCTCCAAAACTTATAAGGCGACAAAAGATTCATTTCCCAAGTCAAAAAGACTTTATCAAACGGGACAACTTAACTAATCTGTTTGTTTAATGGCCGGGTCCCCCATTCCCTGGTGCTTTTTTAAACATGCATTGCGCTCTGCTTAATCCGCACCTAAAAAGTTGCTTCGTTCTGCGTTTCTCTTCTCTTTCCTCCTTTCTATCTTTTTCCCTTTCTCGCTTCGTTTTCTCCATCAAGAGAGCATCACCTTCAAGTATTGCTTTAGAAAAAGCAAAGCATGGGAAGGCCGGTGATATGTTCATTACCATATCATGTGCGTCGTGAGATGTCTGCGATGGCAACTCTAATCATGACCCAAATAGTCAATTTAGTTGCGTCCTGCTTTTGAAAAAGTTACTCTTACCAAGGATGCATGCTTTAATCATACAACATGACATATAATATATATAAGGAAAATACCAATTAACGTTCCAATTTTTTTTAACTGAGACCAAATTACATCCTCAAATTTCATGTTAGGTAATTCACTGCATCTCATATCAGGTGATATCTTATGGTTATTTACAAAAAATGTCATTCTTCTTCCCAAATTGGCTTAACTCTTTGAAAATAAACCACAACTAGCAAATGCAAACCCAAGCCACCCTAACCTCATTTCCACCACCCTTTACTGCAGCCTCCATCCGATGTCATCGCTACCCTACGCCATGCTCCGCGTCGCCTCATCTCTCTCTCTCTCTCTTTATTTTCTTTTGTCTCCCTATGTTGGTGTAGGGGCTTTTGGGGTTTTGCATTTCAGGGCTAAGGTTTGTTGCATCTCAAAGTTGAGGTTTTCCTGGTGTTTTCCAACGTAATTTGATGATTTTTCCTCGCAAATCTTGTTCAAGGATGGAGAATGGTACTTAAAAAAATGGAGAATGCCAACCGAAAATCGAGCGAAAAGTGACAAGGTTAAAGTGATACTTTCCCATATATATCGTCTACAACACTCAAAAAGAGATAGCTGGCTAACCATACATCGGTTTGACTCCCCATCGACCCATCGACCTCCGCATCATCTTTGTCGTTATGACCTTAAAATTAGACAAATTATTAACTTTGGGCAACTGGTTTTCTTTTTTTTTTTTTTTTTTAAGGTTATGTCCATCATCAGTCTATGGCTGCGCATGACAAAATTTCTGAAACAGAAATTGATTTCTGGCCAAAAATTGATTTTTGAATTTCTATTCCTAGACAAGTTTCTGAGCAAAGAAACATGTTTGATAACGACTCAAAATTTCTATTTCTAAAACAGAAATCCGTTTGATAACAGAATAAAATTTCTATTTCTATGAATCATGCTGTCCCCATCTTTTACCTCACTCTTCTTGGTGCTTGTGATGGTAATTTAATTTGATAAAAGTTGGTAAATCACTTTAATTTAGATTGGTAATTCGATAGAGTAGTTAGGAACTTCAAAACATTAGCAATTTATGTAAATAAAAGCTAGTAATTAGTATAAAAAATGCCAATATGCAAACTATAAAAGATTTGGTATTTTCAAATGCTAATATGCAAACTATAAAAGATAAGAGCGCCATTTCTCACTAGTCTAGGCTCTCGAAGATCCAAGTTTTCCTTTACGTCTTCCCCCCATTCCTTTTTCTTTCTTTCTTTTATTTTATTTTTTTCTTTTTGGTATTCCCGTTTACATTTTCTGGCCATGTTTGTATTTTGACAGTGCAATGGTCAATGACTAGTTGGAAAAGAGACTGGTTATCTTCATTTTCCTTTATGATTGAAAAGATCGGTAAGATCGGTACATGCTTACGATGGTGAATGTGCATTGACATGACATCAATCGGACATTCGATCGAGATTGCTAACAGAAGCCGTTGTATAGGTTGTAAGATCACAATTGGATGTTCTAACTAAAAGGGATAGTTTGTTGAATCACCTACAAACAAAGTCCGGCACCTTTACCATATTTCATATGAACCTTATGGGAAGTGGAGGACCCTCGATGCAGGCGTGAAAACCGATTCTTTGATGACACGAGGTTCATTCTCATCTCGTGGAATGTGAGATTAACTATATGCAGGACAAGGCTGGTCCTTTTCAACCGTTTATCGTCCTCTGTGAGTTTCTGGTGGGGACTTTAAATGATAAGCAATGTTGTTTTGGGCCGGACAGGGGGACATGCCCTGTTCTCCATAGTCTTTTCCATATTGTACAACTTAGAAGTAAAGGCATTCGAATTAGCACCTTACAAAACCATCAACCTTACCCAAACATTCCACAATCCAAGCAAAGAACTCTCCCAAGCCTTTTAATTCGAAGGGGGCGCTTTGCAAATGACTGCATCAAATGGAAGTGCAAAAGAAGAAGATAACAAACTGGGCTTTGAATATTGTAAATTATGAAAGCTGGAGGTGAATCCCGCATACAATTGTTTGCTATAAATAAGTGGACTAAGTCAAAAACATGCATTGATACAATTGACTAGCCCAGGAGTTCAGAGTCATGCACAGCTTGATTTTCAGCTACTACCAAAGTCCCCATCTAAAGCTGTCGATACAGTGTGTTGAAGTGTGCCACGAGGTGATTGTCCCCTTGAAAAAACTAGTGTATGAAAACATAATGCTCCAGTTCCTGCCTCAAAGCCGCAAGTTACCATACATGTCAAAACATGTGATCGTTTCCACCAAGGACCTAGAGCTACGAAGACATCATCTAGCAATATGCCCCCTTGATATAGAATGGCTTCACCAACAATTATGCGAAGGCAACACCAAAACCGGGCTCTTTGGTTCCATTCGGTCTCCCGACCGCGATAATCAAGTCACCATCTTAGCTAAATTTTGACCATGAAATAGAAGGCATCTTGGCCAAGAAACCAAAGAATCAAGCATGGAATTTCAAAAAATGTTGTGCCCTTCCTTGGCCGTCCCAATTATCTAGACTGCACATACATCTAAACCCGTAGTAGAAAGGCATGACAGCTTACGCAAAGGAAAGGTTAAACTCAAATGAACTCGCGAGATAAGCGCAACCTCTTTTTGTAAGGAAATTGCCTTAATGACAGATTGATCGTTCTAGCATTACTAAAGCATATCTAAAGCACGGGGTTACTTCCGGCAAAATGTTAGTCTTACATAACGACTAGAGGAGAGCTTGAATACCACTTTGTAAGACTGAAAAAAAGAATTAGGAAATGCAAGGAAAAGGTTGAGTATAGTTCAGTCTTTTAGTTGAAAAAGTGCAAAAAATAAGAGCATTAAGTGAAAGTTTTTCCAAAGACATGAAAGAATGCACAAACATCCTTATGCATGGAAAGCAATATAAGATCTCGATGAGCAGATCGCATGACAAGATTTATAGACAAAGCATAACGAGATATCGATGAAAAGCGATGCTTGACTCTCGTTCCGTAACCCCATCAAAGTCACCCGACGGAGTTATGAAGGTACAACGCCTAAAAATAACCCGAACCCTTGAGCCACACTCTCTGCAGCACAGATATCTCTCAACAACATATGCCAATTCATCCACAATCACAACAAGCAAGCAAGAAGATAGGTTCTCTCACAGATTGCTAAAGCAATCACAAAGCTAAACACCAACCATTGCTTCTAAAACACCATTTCCAAGACCAAGCACGACAGTCCTCGACTCCGAAACAGATCCACAATGTGCATATCCAGTCAACCCTCGACTCACACACGACCATTCCACATCACACATCAAACGCCATCAAACAAAGTTCTAGTGTAGCAGAAACTTAATCGGGGAAAAGAGAGGACGCGGACGAAAGCCGAAACATGAAAAGAGAGGCGAGAAGGGAAGGATTGATCGAACCTCGTGAGGAATCGCGGGAAGTTCCGGAGAAGGTCAAGCGGTGAAAGAATCCAAGAAAAGTCTTTTTGTTGAAGAAGCGAGCTTTTGAATGGCAAAACACTGGTCGCACACACAACCCCCTCCAGGCGGTAGCTCCGATCTACGAAACCATGAAAGACGAGAGAAACCCGGGATCAAATCTCAATTTGACGACACATCAATCGCCTAGCCATATATGCACGGAACATATAGCTTTTCAACTTCTTGTTTCAATGGACACCGATTAAAAATTTATCACCGGCATTGTAATTCGAAGCTTTGACATAGACAAAATAGAAACTCTTAAATAAATCAAGAGCAAGCATAATACTTAATTAAAAACAAGCTAGAAGTTAGCACCCTGCCTTCTCAAATCGTAGAGATTCAAAGGTAGAATGATAATTAGCACCATGATAGAGCCCACAAGATCTCTTCGTTCTTTTGTCTTGTACTGCATATTATATCGGTATTGCGGAAATAAAGAGAGATTGTAACTTGAAGTGATGAAAAGTGCGACGGTGAGATGAGCGACGATCGGCCGGCAAGAGGACGGCGACCCCTTTGGAGGTTGCGGAATCAAGAGCGGAAACGGGGACGCGGACGGAGGAGGCGGGTCCGACGGCACGACCGGAGCAAAAACCTGCGACGGGCGTCGACGGCGAGATGGATTCGGAATCGACGGCACTAGGGTTTTTGGTTGAAGCTTTGAGGACGGCAAGACGACGGCGACGGAGTCGACGGCAAGGATGGACAGCTTCGAAGTTGACGGCACGACCGGAGCAAAAACCTGCGACGGCGTCGACGGCGAGGATGGATTCGGAGTCGTCGGCGCTAGGGTTTTTGGTTGAAGCTTTGAGGACGGCAAGAGGACGGCGACGGAGTCGACGGTGAGGATGGACAACTAGGGTTTTTGGTTGGAAGCGTTGAGAGGAGAAAGAGAAGGAATGCCCAGATAGAAGAAAAGCCCGTGAACGAAAGGATGCCCAGATAGAGAAAAGAAGAAATAATTTCTATTTCTACTTCAGAAATAGAGAAGCTAAAATTTTTAGCTTCTGATTTCTCCTCCAAAACAATTTCTGGAATAGAAATCTATTTCAGAAATAGAGAAATCAATTTGCGTTACCAAACGGATTTCTATTCCAAATCTATTCCGGGGAACAGAGAAATCAAGAAATCAAGAAACAGAAATGTTATCATGCGTAGCCTATATGTCACGACTCAAAATAAAGCGGAAAAGGCTTCAAGTACTGATTAATTTGACCATTGCATTAGTACAGTAGGACCCACCTTCAACTAATGATCACAACATTTCAAATAAAACAGAATAAAATTTAAGATGAGAGTCTCGATGGGTAAACATCAGTCGCCTTCACCAACACAATTATACGTAACCGTATTACAAAACAGCTTGTAGATAATAAGGTACTGTAACATCCTGAATTTTTGCCCACTTATTTAACGAAAATTTAAGTAAAGATTAAGGTCGCCGATGGTCAAGGTGGAAATACAAATTTCTCAAGATGCCTTTGAAAATCTATCTGACCTATTTGAGTCCAAGAATATTGGGAAAATTCATTAGACAATTATATATTCTTGTGTTAAATTGGAATTTTATGGCCATTTTAATTATTGTGGCCATAATACCCTAAAGTGTACCTTATATTATATCATGAATGATGAAATTATGATATAAGTCACTATTAAGCCTTAATCACCCTTGGCCGGCCCCCTCAATTTCCAAATGCCCAATTTACCCTTACATATTATGCATGAGAAGTAACCAAGGGTAGTGATAAGGCCAATAGATTTTCATGCACTGTGAGTTTTGAGCAAGCTAGAATAAATATTCTCTCTTAAAGCATGGCCGAACCTCTCTCTACCTTCTTCATTTTCTCACTTTTGGCGCAAGAGACCTCTCTCATTTTCTCTTCCTCTCTTCCTTTCTCTCTCGGCCGCACCATCACCGAACCCTCTCCTCTTCATTTCCTCTATTTTCCTCGCCATTTCTTGCTCGAATCCTCCCCAAAAGTGAAGTTCAATATCAAGGCAAGGAGATGAGACTCATTCCTAAGTCCTTTGATCTCTCATTCTCTTGGTTTAGATTAGATTAAGCCATGGTGGATGTTGATGTGTTGCATGTGCTATTTTGTTGTTTTTCTTCATGTTTTGAGCAAGGAAGCCGATGATCCGCCAATGAACGACTCTGGTCGAGGCATGAAAGAGAGGCTTGAGTCCTTTTTAAGCGACACACGTCAGTTTTCTAGTGGTTTTTGATATTGCATGTGGGTGATATAGCCACAGATAGCCTTGACGGTGAGTTATGTGCTACGTTTGTGCTTTGCATGCGTTACCAATGGCTTGTGGATATGAGATGAAGTTGAAATGATGTATTGCATGGCTGTTCTAGCTTATGGCTTGGTGCTTTGATGTGTGGAAGTTGTGAGATTAAAATAGGACTTGAATTCGTGTACTTGGTTCAAGCCCAGAAAATTCGTGCATGTTGTACCCTGCTGTTCTAGCTTATGGCTTGGTGCTTTGATGTGTGGAAGTTGTGAGATTACCCAAAACCAGAAAATTCGTGCATGTTGTACCCTGCTGTTTTTCCATTTTTGCCGCTACTTTTCCATGCCAGATCTTGAGAAACTTCATCTTCAAAGTTGCTTCTAATATCTTGAAGTATAACATAATTCAATTTCAGGTTTTTCTGTGTCAATTTGGGTGGCCAAATGGTCATGTTTCTCTTCAGTTTTTCACCGTCCAGTACTGCTGCAAGTATGATTTGCACTGATTTTCGATTTTCTACGAATTTTCCAAGTTAAAATATTGATGAATTTTCTTCACAAACGTTGTTCAAAACTCTTTTGGCTACAACATATTAAAATTTGGGAATTTTTTAAGGTGGTTTGAGTTCTGTGGAAACTGATTTCTGAGGCGTTACCAAATCTGTTTTGAGGATCTGTTTTACTCAAAATTCAGGCAAATAAATGACAAGTTTGCATGTCGATTCTGCCCTAGTGTACCCATAAAAAATATTTTTCATGGTCTTTTCTGTAACATATCCAAAATTTGGAATTTTTGGAAGTGGTTTACTATTTTAATCAAAGTAATTTCTAAAATTGGGCAAAACTGTTCTATTCTGACCAGTTTTCAAAATGAGGCATTTGTGAAGGGAAAACGTGAGATTCTGGAAATGATGTCTTCTGGAGAGTCAACCAGCACACTATGACCTTTCCAACAAGATATTAGTGACTGTGATGTGATGTCATTTAATGATGATTTCAAATTATTAATTATAATAGTAGAATATGTGATTACTGGCTGTCACATCATGTGCATGCTGTGTATGATGATGGATGAGAATGAGGCTACGGATGGCAACCCATGCCATATGTGAATGGGATACCTGGGGGGTAATAAGGCTCCCCAGTACTTGAGGCCTGTGAGACAATATTCTCCGATGATGGCCTGGAATAGATGTCGGGAGGTTTTCCTAGGATGCTGTGTATTCCCTTGATGCCCTGGAGTGGGATGTGTGAAGGGTAAATGGGTTCCTCGGGATGCTTGGGGTAACAGGAGTCCCCAAATGTCCTCGCAATGTCGGAATGGATGCGAGAAGCCTGGGATAACAAGGGTCCCTAGAAGTCCAGCAAAGTGGTTAGGTCGGAAGTGACCCGGACGGTACCAACTTGTCATCAGTTGAAACCATGAGATGGGAGTGGACCAAATGATGTGACATGTGTGAAATGGAACATGTGCTGAGTTCGATTGCATTTTGTGTGCTGCACATGCTTGCAAGTACATTAAGGGTACTAAATACTATGTCACTTGCACTATATGTTCATCGTAAGTGAGTCTTAGGAATCAAGAGTGCGTTAGATAATTTGATTTATGAATTTGTCTTATCTTTGCTAAGATGTGGCTTACTTCTGTTGTATTACAATTTTTCAAATAGTTAGGAAATGAAAGTACCCCCATTGGCTTGTTATGGACAACTGTTTTATTTTGAGTGTACTTCAGAGGATGTTACTTTTCTAGGGTTTAAGCGAGTGTTTGTACGTTAGAACTTTACGGTTTGGATAGACATAGGCCGTATTCAGATGATCTCAATGCATTTTGTCGCCTGGTTCATTCGAGAAGGAGATGAACCGAAGGGACCTCCCCGTTTTTTCGACGACAGTGACAGCAACAGCATAGACGACAATGATAGCAGCAGCAGTGGACCTTCCGAAGTACAGTGACCCCAATGAGGAATGGGATAGTGATGGTTCTTCATATGCTGCGAGCTGTTGCCATTCGGGTTGCTTCCTGATCTTGATGGCTTTTGTGGTTATATCAACTCATCCGTAATCATTTATGTTCACATCGATACAGACACTGTATTCGTGCTCAAGTCTTGAACATGATTATCGAAAATATCAAGTTGAACATGCTTTTAGGCAAACTGTAAGTCAATACTTGCACAGCATAAATAATTAGATTGGAAGAAGGTCAATGATTTTTGTGTGTCGGGAGAGTATGTACTTTCGGGTGGTAAACTGTTTTTTTCACTTGGCTAAAAACAACTCAAATCTTCTTCTTCTGCATTTGTCCCTACTATCGATTTTAAGGGAGGATGAGGATGTGAGATTTCCAGTAACGTCGGGCACACTCGATCTTCCTGCAAATTACTACGAAACGGAAAACCAAACGAAGGACTTGAAGTCAAAAGGGAAAAACTATTGGAAGATTTGCGACGAGAGGACAAACGAAAGCTAAGTTGGATTTTGAGAGAAAGAATAAAGAATTTGTCGTGCTTCTTGGTCAAAGCTCTTCTTATGTGACATAGGTAATCATTGCCATCTTCAATTGGAATTGCACAAAATGATCATATATGTGTGTATGTATGTATGTATGTATATAGATTTAATGTATCTCCAAGCTTTAATTTTTAACCCATTTTTTTGAGAGTCACTTCATTTTTGGAGACGATAGAATATTGTTAACGGTGTTTTTCCTCTATGCAGATCGACAACTCGATGAGGCTAGAGTGGCTCTTGCTATTCACTGAGAACTACATCTGGGCGAAGTCATGTAAGAGTTTTCCTAATGTGAGCTGAATTAATTGATATTATGATTTATCATTTTACGAAATTAGTCTAATAAAATAAGATATAAAGTTTCTTAATAGTCGAATATGGTCCTAGCTTGTGTGATCGAGTTAGGCCTGGCTCGTGATGAGATAGCCTGGCCAAAACTCTATAAATAAGCTAAGATCCCTCCTTTAACCCTCAATTTTGTCATTTTTCAAACACACACACCATATACCTCACATAAGGAAGTTCATGAGGGGATAGTCTCATTGAGCTAGGGTCCCAAGGGCAATAAAGGAGAAGATCTTCAGCATCGAAGGATCGGATTGTCATTGTTGTGCATCAAGAACCATGGATTCCAAATCAGGTATACAAATCTCTTTCTTCTCCTTCAATATGTTTGAGTTTCTAGCTATGTTAATATTTGGAAGCTGTTTTGATGGCCAACATTTGGTATCAAAGCTTATGTAGTCTAGAACTCGAACTGTTGCATTTACCCGTTTTCAGAAATTTTATCCGTTGGAACTTGATTTTCATTATATATTCGGATTCTTCTTGGTGATCCAAGCATTTTGGCAAGTGGCACGCCTTTAAGAAAGGCCAAATGCACCGCCCTTGAATATCTCGGATTTGACAAGGCTTTGGACTGTTTTGCCGTATTCGTGATTTTTTTGTTCTGGTAAAAGTGAATTTTGATCACATATTTGGACTCATCTCGTTGAGATGAAGATTTTGGTGGGTGGCACGCCTTCGGCAAAGGCCAGACACGCCTCACGCGCCTACACGCACCAAGGAGGCGCTGGGAGCCTACATCACGCACTCATGCGTGCAGCGCATGAACTACCTTAGGTATTGATGACATCATCCATGACGTCATCCGTGGACACGTGTCATCAACATTGGACATGTGTCACTAATGATGTCATGATGACGTCACATGTCACCGCCTTACCTGCACTTAACATGTGGCATGTGACATCATTAATGATGTCACCCAACCGACCCATGTTGATTGGGTTGACCCAATTTGTTGACCCCATGACCCGACCCGAGTTGATCGGTTGACCAAACTGACTGAACCAGTCAACCCGTCGGACCGATCAGTACTGGTGGAATTAACTTTCAGATCGGCTCATGCATGCCAGCACATGCAATTTACGCACCGCGCACTCCAATGGCGCATGAGGGCGAGTGTGAGCTTCGTTCGATGCGTGCTTGATATTAGCGTACTCGTATGGAAATTCTCTACACCGTGATGTATTTATTTTACATGTTTGATGCTTTTAAGGATGTGAAAATACATATTGAATCCTAAATACACGTATTTAGGGGTATATTTAACGTATTTCTGGTGTATTTTTCTATGGTTTTGGATATACAGTTACAAGCTCACGTGTATGTCATCACATAAAGAATGTATAGAGAATTGATTCATTAATGACATATATAAGGTTCAACATATATCAATGAATGAAGCAATGTAATTGGCATAACATGTGATTTTAGTGACAAACTACCCTATCATCAAGTCTAAAATCACATGTATATAGTAAATGTAAGACATAAGTTTATATCCTTAGTAAGAAAGAATTTCAATGATTCAATTGGGTTGTGACCACCAAAGTGATACACTTAATTGGATTTAAGAAATATCGAATCATATTATGATAGGATGTCTCATCTTCTAATGCGTGATCATACTCCCAAAAGAGGTGATTGTGTATTAGTTCATGAAAGGATACATGTACAACATATGGTTGAGGAGTGACTGATCCTAGTGGTTCATACACCCAAATGTGGTGAATTCACAAAAGATTGGAATATATTCTCATGGCTGCTATCATGTAAAAAGTATACAATTGCATGTCATATATTATGCTCTCAGGATGTTTATATGATGATATATGTAGCTCTCAAGATGGTATTTATATGATTTTTTTAAGTTACAAAGTACTCACATGATGCTAATTATATGCATTACTTGTCAAATCAATCACATTCTCTGTAAATAGCAACTCCATTGCGATTGAGGTTCTAACTAGTTCAAATTTTAAAAAGTAGAAAGAGGATTTTTGTTTGGGATGGAGTTGACGGATGTTCATATTGCTTTTACTAAGGATAAGCCAGCAGATGTAACTGACACCAGTACAGAAGCCTAGAAAGCACGCTTTGCTGCCTTGGAAAAGAACAATAGCATTCGCTTGCTCATTATGAAACGATCAATTCGGGAAGATTTAATGAGTGGCTTACCAGCTGACTATACTGCTAAATAAATTATGGAAGCCTTGGGGGCCAAGTAACGTATAATGCTGAGATTGGTACACTTATGCAAACACTCTTCAATATAATGTATGATGGTTCAGGTGGGGTTAGACATTATGTGTTTAGGATGATAGCCCTGCAGACAAAACTCCAAGCTCTTCAAGTTGATATTCATGATACTTGCATTATGCATTAAGCATTAAATACTTATTCTCCTGATTTTGAAATTATCCAGACCAATTATAGCTCATAAAATGAGACTTGGTCAATTAATGACCAAATAGTTAGAGTGGTGGCAGAGGAAGAGAAACTAAAGAAAGAAAGAGAACATCTCACCTTGTATGTCTCTAGTTCTACCAATAGGAAGGATAAAGGGATTGTACATCATAATTATAAAGAAATTCCTAAAGTGTAGGCCCTTCTAACAATATAGCTTTTAAAAACGAAATCTTGAAGCTACTGGTCCTTCCAACAATATGGGTCCAAGAAAAGCACCCTTTAAGAGGGAGGGTGTCATTTGCTATTTTTGTAGGAATAGTGGACACTTAAAGAAACATTGCGATTAATATAAAACTTGGTTGTCTAAGAGTAAGTCTAAAGGTAATGATTCTTTGTCATTTGTCTATGAATCCAACCAATCTGAAGCCCCTTCCAGTTCTTGGTAGCTAAATAGTGATACTACTAATCATGTTATATTTACCATACAAGGATTCATAAATAGAAGGATGCCAAATCAGAATGAATCAAAGCTCACCATGGGAAACAACGATAAAATCAATGTTGAGTTCGTGCGAAATGTCATTTTGATTTTAGATTCTAATTTCAATCTAACATTAAAAAATACCTTTTATGTACCTTCTTTTAGACAGAACTTAGTTTCTATATCATGTTTGGATATGGGTGGCTACTCTTTTAAAATGAAGAACAATATTATATCTATGCTCTTTAACTCGAATAAGGTTGGATACTGCAATATATTTAATGGATTGTACATATTGTGTTTATCTCCTGATGATATATATGCCACTAATACAGTTGGAAATGTTGTTTTCAAAAGACCTCTACCTAAGGAATAGTTTTGTGCATTGTGACATAAACATCTTGATCACATCTATAAAGAAATAATGGAAATGTTGGTAAAGGCAAATATCCTCTACTCTCATAAGTGACCTAGAGACTTACGTAAACTGTTATAAAGGAAAGATGACTATGATAAAAAGAAAACCGTAGTTCTAAGTTTTGACTTATTAGAGATCATTCACACTAATATTAGTGCACCCTATGTCACAACCTTGTGTAAAAATTTTTATTTCATCACATTTATTGATAACTACTCTCGATATGGTTATCTATACTTGATTAAGGAAAAGTCTAAGTCTCTTGACAAGTTCAAAATTTTTTGGACTGAAGTCGAGAAGCAATCAGGAAAGATAATGAAGATTGTCAAATCCGATCGAGGTGAAGAATATTTTAGTGGGCATGGCAATGCTGGGCAAATTAAAGGATTACTTGCCAAATACTTGAAGGATTTTAAGATAGTGGCTCAGTTCATTATGCTTGGGAGTCCCGAACAAAATGGTGTGGTCGAAAAGTGCAATCATACTCTTATGGATATGATGAGGTGTATGATGAGTAGGACCAATTTGCCTGGCTTCTTATGGGGCAAGGCTTTAAAAACAACCCTTTATATACTAAATCGTGTTCCTACCAAGGCTGTTCCATTGACGCCTTTTGAGTTATGGATTGGACACAAACCGAGTTTGAACCATCTCAAGATTTGGGGATATCCTGCATAAGTAAGGTTATACAATCCAATATTAGGTAAGTTGGACTCTAAAACCACTCAATGCTATGTTGTGTTTTACTCACATTACTCGAAATGATTTCGATTTTATAATCCCAGTGAAGGCACAAAAATTGTGGAATCACAAACGGAGAAATTTCTAGAATTTAATTTAGTCGAAGAGCGTAGCTGCTCACAGATTATTAAGGATAACAATATGACAAGTGCTACTATGTCTTTTCCTTACCCGTGTAGATGATCATGGACCCTACTATATCACAGACTGAACTCGTTGAGACTCAAGATCCTGTTGTTGAGACGACCCCTGATGAAATTCTTCAAGCTCCTCAGATTCATAATGAGGTTGTAGTAGCTCCACTTAGAAGATCACTAGGGAAAGGTGTTCAGCTATACCCCACCGAACTATAGAGTCTATTTGGGAGAGCATGACTATGATATTGACTGCGTTGTAGACCCAATGACTTTTATAGACATTGTTTCCTATCTTTAATCAAATTTGTGGTTGGATGTGATGAAAGATGAGATGCAATCTATAAAACATAATGGTGTTTGGGAGCTTGTTAAATTGCCGGAAGGTTGCAAACCCTTAGGTTGAAAATGGGTTTATAAGACTCAAATGAATTCTAAAGGAAAGATTGAGAAATTTAAAACTAAACTAGTGGCCAAGGGCTTCACTCAAAGAGAATGAATAGACTATGAAGCAACTTTTTCTCCAGTTTCTTCTAAAGATTCTTTTAAAGTAATCATAGCATTAGTAACTCATTTTGATATAAAGTTACACCAGATGGATGTTAAAACTACTTTTGTAAATGGAGACTTTGATGAGGAAGTTTATATGGTGCAACCCAAAAGTTTTGCAACAGATGATTCAGGTAAGCTTGTATCTAAATTAAATAAGGTTATTTATGGTCTCAAACAATCTTCTAGATAAGAGTATTTGAAGTTTCACAATGTCATCACTTCTTTCTGTTTTGTTGAAAACAAAGTAGATCGGTGCATATACTACAAGGTAGATGACATCTTGCTTGTAGGTAGTGATATTAGATTACTGCATGAGACGAAGCAAATGTTGTCGAAAAATTTTGACATGAAAGACCTTAGTAAGGCGTCTTTCGTTCTTGGCATAGAGATTCATAGGGATCATTCTCGCCGTGTGTTAGATTTATCTCAAAAGGCATACGTCGATCGTATTTTGGAAAAATTCAACATGCAACATTGCAAGCCAGGAACTGCTCATGTCATTAAGGGTGATAAATTGAATCTCTCATAATGTCTTTAATCAAATTTTGAAAAAAAACCCAAATGAATGATGTACCTTATGCTTGTGCACTTGGAAGTATCATGTATGCTCAAATTTGCACTAGACCAAATATCGTTTTGTGACCAAACTTCTAGGTAGATATTAGTCAAATCCAAAAACGATCACTAGGTTGTTGCCAAGAAAGTTTTGAGGTACTTAAAAAGGACAAAAGACTATATGTTGATTTACAGATATGTTCATGATCTGCATCTAGTAGCATATCTAAATGCAAACTTTGCTAGCTGTTAGGATAATAGGAAGTCGACAACAGGATATATCTTTATGTTAGCAAGAGATGCATCTATATCATCCTCTATCATACAAGCGGAGTTTATAGCATGTTTTTCAGCCTCTACTCAAGCTACTTGGCTCTGGAATCTCATTAGGGAATTGACTATATTTGACCTTATGGATGGACCCATACAATCATACTGTGATAAAACTCTGTGGTGTTGTTTGTCAACAACAACATAAGTCTCAAGGATCTAAGCATATGGAGGTCAATTTTTTTACTATAAAGGAAATGGTACATAATGATAACATTACAATAGGGCATATTCCCACAGATGATATGATTGCAGATCATGAACATGGGCTTGGGAGAATCATTGGATGTTATCATTTAGTGGAGTTGCTTTAGATTTGCTCTAACAAAGTTTACATCTATGTTTTGTTGCATTTGGTAACATTTTGATATACGTCAACTCCTTTTATATGAATTGTTATTGAGTTATATACATATACCTAATGAAAATCTCAAGGTATTGTGTAAACCTTGAGTGAAGACTAGAGACATCCAGTTATTAACCTTGTATATATGTCTTGATTGCACATAAAGAAAGGTTAACCATAAAAATAAAACATGGGTGGGTTCATTAGAACCATAAAGATATTCTCTAGTGATACATCCAGTTTTTATGACACTTTCGGCAAGAGAATAGTGACCAATAAAGGGGATGGCACATAAGGTATCACTCTTTAAGAGGTGTTATCCATTTACCACACAACTATATTGAATCCATATCAGTAAAGTCAAAAGCACTTGTGACCATGGAATGCTATGTGTGTGTACATGTAGCTATTGTCGTGATCCAGTGTTTGAGACTTTATGGGATCAAATTGACTATTGAGAATCATCTCTAGACCAACATAAAGGTGCACACATACAATACAATCTCAATTAATATAGCCCAAGTGGAAGAATGTAAGAGTTTTCCTATTATATGCTACATTAATTGAGATTGTGGTTTACCGTCTTACGGGTTGATCTAATAAGGTAAGATATAAAGTTTCTTAACAGTCGAATATGGGTTTGACTTATGTGGGCCGAGTCGGTCCGACTCATGATGAGAGGGTCCGGCCAAAACTCTATAAATAGGCTAAAGTCCCCTTCAATTTTGTCATTTTTCAAACACGCACACCCATACACCTCACATAAGGAAGCTTGTGAGGAGGCAATCTCATTAAATTAGGGTCTTAAGAGTGATAGAGGAGAAAATCTTTAGCATTGAAGGATTGGATTGTCGTTCTTGTACATCAAGAACCATGGATTCCAAATCAGGTACACGAATCTCTTTCTTCTCCTTCAATATGTTCGAGTTTCTAGTTATGTCGATCTTGAGAAGCTGTTTTGATGGCCAACAAGTCCCTCTCAGTACCCTTCCTGCCCTCCCAGATGCTGCATTCTCGCGCAGCAGGCTTGGAACTTCCCAGCAGCTTTGAATGAGGGACCGGGGCCTACAGAGGTCAAAGGAGGTAGAGGAGGAGCAAAGCGGCGGTGCACGCACTACACATCGGAGAAGACGCCACAGTGGAGAACGGGGCCACTGGGACAAGGACACTGTACAACGCGTTCGGGGTGCAGTATAGGTTGGGGCGACAAGTGCCGAAGTACAGGCTGGTGGTGAGCCCAACATTCTTGTTGAATCAGCAGTCAAACTCACATGGGAAGGCTGCACTTTCTAACGCAGGCCGCGAAACAAGCGCTCCCGAACGGCTCCTAGCCGCATCCACTCGCCAGTGAGCGAGGGAGTAGGGCCCGCGGAGGCCGAAGGAGGCGGGGGAGGAGTGAAGCAGTGATGCACACACTATGCATCGGAGAAGATGTCATAGTGGAAGGCGGGGCCACTTGGGCCGAAGACGCTGTGCAACACATGCGGATGCGGTACAAGTCAAGGCGGCTAGTGCCAAAGCATAGTCTAACGATGAGCCTGACATTCTTACCAACTCAACAATCGAACTTGTGCGGGAAGGCTGTGCTCTCCGACAACAGGCCGAGGAACAAGCACTCGAGGTCGCCCGGGACTTCCCCGGCAGCTCCAAGCGAGGTGGAGGCCGAAGGAGGCAGGGGAGGAGCGACGCGGCGATGCATGCACTGCACATGGAGAAGATGCTGTAGTGGGGGGGCCGCTTGGGCTGAAGACACTATGCAACGCGTGCGGGGTGCAGTACAAGTCGGGGTGGCTAGTGTTGGAGTACAGGCCAGCGACGAGCCCGACGTTCGTGTCAATGCATCACTCAAACTCGCACCAGAAGGTGATGGAGCTACACCGGCATGAGGAGGCGCGACGGCAGCAAAACCACCGCCAACAAGGACGAGGACCGCAAGACTTCGAGGTCGGCTGACGTGGTGACCTTTCTATGATTTATTTTTCTTTCTATCATTTTCTTTTCTCTCTTTTTTGCCGGTTTATTAAGGAAAAGCCAATTGAATATTTTGATTGAAAGTTCGATTCGAATTATTAATCCAGGATGACGACACCGTCATCGAAGCAAAACATAAAAAAAATGGTTAAAAATGGGTTCGGTGCTATTTGATTTTATGGTGAAAAATTAATTTTGATTACAGGATTCAAAGTGCTAAAGGAAAATCCATCCATCAATACAACAAAGGTTTGAACTGCTGATGAAGGCTATTGTGAATATGTTGGGGAGCTTGATTACAAAAATGGCTCTCGACAGACTGATCTTGGGCTCGAACTCTTGATGGGCCTGGCATGGGCTTGATTGATGGAAAAGGCCCATGACGAAACAAGGTCGAAGGATAAGTAGGAGGCGGCTCTTAAGGGAGAAAAATACGACACCATCGAACATGTCTGATTCATACATTGGACGTGAACTCTGCACGTTCTCCATGCGATTGAATTTTCAACCGGTTTCATTCTATTATGGCGTTCGATGCGAGACGATTTATAAGTATGGTAGTATGGATGAGCTCTCGTGTAATTCCGATCCTCGTAAAATTTGTGGTCTCATGTGGATAATGAAAATAAAACGATAGAAGTAAAATAGAAGAACCCAAATAGTAGTTTTGTTTCAAATTGATCATGCTTGATACTTGATAATATTTGGCTTGAATATTGTGATGTGCTGCTATAAATATGAATAAATTCAAAGACTTTTGAAGCCTATTTGCTGGCAGTTTTCCAGTACTTCTAACATCTATTTATGTCTTTCTCTTCAAAATAAAAATTTTGAACAATATATGCCTTATAAATTTTGGAAAATCTTGAAGAAAAAAATTATATGCTGCTCTACAGTCTACATGTCAATATATGAAAATTTTCATATGGTTTCTAAGTGATTTGGGTTGATAAAAATAAAGTGTGAATTATGCAAATAAAAAAAAAAAAAACGAAACTCGAAGTTTAGAGTTCTCTACTTGACTTTTCGCTTTATAAAAAGTTGACGTTACCAAATTCAAACTTAGTTATCATATAGTATTCATATTAATATTTTTTTAAGTTTAAGCACAAGTGCTAAAAAAAATTGTAAAACTTATTACGAAAGTACAATTGAGTCTTAAGAGTTTAATAAACTACAATCAAGTTATAAAACTTGTCAAGTTGTTACAAATAAGTCTTTTCGTTAACTCCATCCAACTTAACTAATAGAAATTGCCAACATGGCCATTTTTTTTTCCTGCATGACTCTAATTTTAAGTGGAGAGTGGGTAAGTAACATTTTTAATTTGATTTTTTTATCTTTTTGCATTTTTACTAATTTTTCCTCTTTAAATTTGAATTGCATTGCAAATATTAAAAGAGCAATACAAAATTGCAATCTTTTTTGTTTTTTCAGATAGTCCAAACGAAGAAGAAAATAAAATACTTTTCGTATGGGTTGCTATAATTTTTCTGTTTTTTCAAATATTTCTAGCATGTAATTTCTGTTATCCATGCAATCAATTTTTCCGCTTAATTAGACAATAAAATTTACCATATTCACTAATATTTCTTCCACAATTTGCTCGTTACATACTATGAACTAACCTTTAGACATTTAGAAAGAGGGTTTGCGTGTTGAATATGTGAATAATTAGATTGATGGATTAATGCATTAAGATACCTTTATGGTAAATAGATTTTCATTTTAAACTATTTCTTTATTTTATATTTGGAATTGCTATTGTGAGAGAATTTTCAAGCTTTTATGTAATATGCAAACCATTTGTGATTTATGAGTTAAAATAATATTAAAATAGATATAAATTGTGAATTAAAAAAAAAAAAAAAGATTCCCGGAACTTTACCCATGGCAAGACAAGGCACCATTGCTCCATGTAAGCGGCCTTGTCTCATCATTCATTTTATCCAGTCCCATCTCGTGCCCATCCTTATTCAAGCGAATGGAAGTGCAATGATATAAGTAGTCGAGGCATCCTAATAGACTAGTGCACTTGAACTGTGTTTCTACATGACCCAACCATTTCAATCAGGCGTGCACTATCTATTTTCATTATTCAACTTTTTGACATCACAAAAAAGAACGAAACCAAAAAGCTCTTCCATCTTTTCCTATCCATCCCAGGGATGGAAAAGCAGAGACCTTCAATGTCCCATTCGGTCAAGGATTGGAGCCTTGTAATCATTAGTCAATGTGCTTCTCTTCGTTCATGATCCAATATTCCGGCGTCCTAGGCGTGGAGGAACCTCGCCAATCCATCCCGAACTAGTCGGCTAAACTCCTCCGCAGCAGCCTCGGACGAAGTCGAGGAAGCATGAGCAAGCATGAGGAAGTAGCCGCATGTTAGGGCATGCAAATTGGGCAAAGCAATGATTGTCCGTAAAGGCATGTGATGATGCTCGTGCACGCACGTGCATTGCCTCTGCCGATCATCGTACGGCCTCACGTGGCCCACTTTGATATATTGCATTGACCCCCTCCTAATTTGCCTGATTAGTGTCGATTAGAATGTGAATTTAATGGCTGGATTCCCGGGCTGGCCCGTGGGTGCCCATGTTTCTTTTGTTTAGATTAAGGTGCTCACGCTCGACGGGACACGAAAGTGTTATTTATCATCAATACCCTATTTATCATTTCTTTTTCTTGACATGATATTTATTAATCTAGGATTAATATTATAAAAAAACTCAAAATTAGTATATTTGTAAAAGATTTACTTCCAAATTAATGTTTGGACTATTAATAGTCTCAAACTGATATATTTATAATATATTTACATTCCATTCACTTCCACCAAATTTTATTGCGAAATTGTTGAGTTGGATAGCACGCGATAAAACTCCAATTGATATGGCAAGTTAACATGAAAATTCATATCGATTTTTGTGATCTAAAAATTATTTTTGAATAAATTTATCCTTGATATATCAGTTTGGAGTTTTATATAATCTAAAAGTTAATCTAAGGTAAATTTATCATAAGTATATCAATTTAGTATTTTTCATGACATCAACTCTTAATCAATTGCAATTTTTTTGGCATCATGATAAGGATTGGGTTTTTTTTTTTTCAATTTCGAGAACCAGTTATACCACGTTAATGTGGAGAATAGAAAAGACTTCTTCATAATCAATGGATCATAATCACCTCGTGACTTCTCCACCCAACCATGAAGGAACTCAATATACTATCCATTTAAAGAAAAATTGTTTACCAAACATTTTGTACTTCGCAATAAATCGGGCAAATACGTAATGTGGTCCTCCATTAGTACCCAAAAACTTATCCGATCATAGTCTCTTCATTGCGAAAGATATTTTCTTGTGGCAACAAGGACAACCGATCATATACATACGACAAACTCAATCTAATGTGGTATAGAAACCACAAGCTCTTTCGTCCTTCACATTCACGAGTTCACCTATTCATGGTTTTTCTTTTTATGCACCCGTGCAGTATCAATCAAATTTTCACCCACTAGTATCGAATTTGTTTACTTAGTATTTACATTGTCACATTAGAGATTGTGCAAGAAGACACTTTTCAACGAATTAAACATGTTGATGATGAATTCTCCAGCCCTCTAAAAGGCTAGTGTGAGCAATACTATGTTCTCATAACCATATCCGAGATCTACTTAACATGAAATTCTGTATCTGGATGAACCGATTGGATAAGTTGTATTGGAAAATCGAGAGGTATCCTTTTAGAATTGGCCGGTTCGGCCCGGTTCTCGAGGCCCGGACGTGAAAGTGCAATTGCGTGTAAGGTGCAATGTTCGGGGATTTTGCCTGACGGAGTTGTCTGCTCGGGGAGAGACGAACCATGTGCGGCTGGTGATGTGTCATTAATTGTACTTGTCCATCAATTGTGATCAAAGGGCCCGCAGCCCATTCTCACCGACACGGCCCATTAAATGCGTCGCACGTGCGACGGGTTCCCAAAATTTTCACTTAATTGATGTTAATTAAATTTGGGGAATAAATAAATAAATCTGGTCAACCTTAGTGCCTCCGGTGATAGTATGTGTAGGTCTTCTCTTCCCTTTTTTTTTAGGGGGTTTCTTCAAACCGGTCGATTTTCTTTTTTATTATTTAGGAGTAATTGGTGGCTCTACCACATGCTCGAATTGAAAACAAAATATAAAATATAGGATTGCCTATTCGTCTTTAAACGAGAGGGACATCAACCTTGACTCGACTTGGCAATAAAGTAATACTCGACTTTTTAGACGAACAAAAAACCCAAAGATAGTCAAAGACTCAATACACTGTCACTTACCTCTATTGCATTAAACTCAACCAAGACAATTCACAATGACCTGGTACATTGGAAACAACTCATGGATTGAGAAAGGCTATGCATAGAGATAAAGATAGCATGTGATATGGTAGGAATAAAAAAAGAAAAAAGAAAATTGGACATGGACCTTCTACCTTGGACTGTGATTTTTTTAGCGCCTCAATAGATATCAACCATTGATTTATGAACGTGAGGTTCTTATTAACGGTTGAGATTTGTCAAGATATGGAAGAAAGCTTTATGTAGGATGAGCAGCAGTGAGCATGATAAAAGGAACATGCAAGCTATAACTTTTGATTGAGCAGCATTGATTTCCATAAATATTAGTAGATAAATTATATATATCATAAAGTCATAAGGGATTATATATATTTTTATTTTTTTTATTGTATCATAATCAAAATCAAGTAGTTTCTCGAGTCAGCTTTCATGCACCAAAGTAAATCTGCCACTCCAGTCCAATCAAGGTAGCAAGGAACTACTTTCTTCTGACTCTATTTTCAAGTGGTCACGCTGATCAGAAATTGAAAAGCGAGATATCATATGTTTTTTTTTTTTTTTTTTTTTGGTTCCAATTCAGTTTCGTTACAAAAGAAATGAGGGGAAAAATAGAATAGATATTGACGAAGGGACATTGAAAATTATCAAACAAGATGGATGGATGGATGCATGCCGCGGATTATGCTTCATCCCGCGTGCCAGCCTTCGGATTTGTGTTTAATATAAATCCCCCGGGGGTTGATGCTGGGGGGACGCAGGGGGTCACATGGCAGCGCACGTGCGATCGCACGTGGGCGGTGCTCTCTTCGGGATCACCAAGGTTTCCTCTGCCAAAGGCGTCACGTGATTCGAGGTCTCCTCCCGCTTTCCAGCCGATGCTCCCCAAGGAAAACCTCCATCGATCTTCTCAAAATTTTTATCAAATATTCTCTCCACCACCATTTCTCATCTCTCCCACTTCCAATTTTTTCGCCCTGTCGGCCAAATTCTGCTCAATAAATGTACCCCACATTTTATTTTAAAATGAAGCACATTAAAAAAATCTAAAATTTATCATAACAATGCAAATGGGTAATAAAATTTTCAAAAAATAAAATTAAGTTTTAAAATTTGTTACAAAAGTGTAATCGAATATTAAAACTGTCAAAAATACGATCAAAGTCCTAAAGCTTGCTAACTTAGTCCAATCAAGTTTTTTCATTTATTTGTTTTTAAGAGTTTTAGATTTTAATTGCACTTTCATGGCAAGATTTAAGACTTGATGATACTTTTTGAAATTGTAATACTCGATTATATTTTCGTAACAAATTTAGAACTTGATTGCATGTTTTGAAAGTTTTATAATTTAATTATACTTTGATTAGAAATTTTAGAATTTTAGTGCCCTCATCCTCTCTTTTTTTTTTTATTGAAGGAAGATTTTTAATTAATGGAAGAAATGAAGGGGGAAAATCATTTTCTTCCTTTTTTTTTGGGTTTAAAATGTAAGATTATAGAGCATATGAAATACAGCAACTTAGGGGCATTCCCCAGCATTACAAATAGAGCTAATAATTCAAAAGGATGGAGGTAGGAAGTCTCCATATAATAGCCAATACAACATTTGACTAGGAATGTTTAATTTTTTTGTTGAAGTAAAGCTCTATGTCTTACTTTTTATGTACCTTGGCCAAAATAATATAGATGTTGGTTGATTTATTTTAAAACCGTCTATGGTTATGCTCCATACAAATGCAATATATAATTGCTAGAAAAGATATTTTGAAGAGTCTCACCGCCAAATCTTTGCCCTTTGTTGCCTAATCACCATTGAAGTCCCTCATTCCTTTCTCCTCAAGACCATCTAATCCCATGTTGCACAAGGATAATGCAGTTTATGTTTTCTTTATATACATTCAAGTAATTTGTCAAAATTTGCCCAATGGAAGTCACATCATAAGCACAATTTTGCTAAAATTACTCAAAACTTTTGTAGAATTAGGCATGAGCGACATTGCCCAATCGAACCTTTTAATTTGCTGCACAAGACTAGACTAGCTTTGAACTACTTGGTAGATGGAATCACCTTATGCTGCTCGTAAGTCGGAACAACAATTTAAGATTAAAAAAAACCCAATAAAATCGATTCTCAATGAATGATCTATATTCTTTTATAGAATTGAGGCACCGAACATAACTTCGCGTGCAAAAACTGAATCGAGACATGGCCCGATGCTACAAGGAAACTGGCCATTCCACGTGAGATTGCAATGTTTTCAATCAACTCCACCTGAAATCTAGTCAATGTCCTCTGTTCCTTTACCTTGTGGGAAGTGACCATCTTGATGAATGGTAAGGCGTTGCTCCCTATCCACAGAGGTCATGTGGTATGTCGGCTGCACTCTTTATAAGAGAACTCGTGAAAAAGATCATTCTGTCTCGCCCATGCATAATTCTGTCCGAGAGTCCACATGGTCAAGGACTATCTTTAAGGATATATAGGGAGACAGTGACACTACTATCAAAATTTTGTAGGACCATCAACAACCATTAGAGAGGTTTAACTTGTTAGATTAATTATCATTGAATTATCAAACCTTGCTTGACAGGAGGTTTATATACTCTTTATATATGTGGTCTCCATTTACCTATAAATATAAACTTTTAGGGTGACTATCTGATATGGTATTGAGGCCGAGTTCGGCTCCTTTCGCGCGTGCATCCAGCCATTGGTCCAACTCCACGTGCTACTCTGAATTCGGCTTGCACATGATAAGAAGTATGGAAATATCATACATCACTTGACATGTAGTTCATATGTTCTTTAAATATATGTGATCTCCCATCATTTAGAAGTTTAAACTCATGAGTTTGACCTTTTAATGACTATTATTTGGATACTTTAGCGCTCCCCCTTTTCCCATGCTCGAGTTGGACTTCGGCAAAAATTGAAGTGTAGAAATATAGGAGTGGGGAGGTATAATTGAGGCCTTGAAGGATTCAAATTTGGGACTTTCTATTTAACTAGGATATAAAATTTTATAAGATTGCTACTAACAATCTTGAGAGATCAAGCCACTAAAAGAAGGTGGGTTTAGTAATTTAGGTATCTTAACAAATATGAGGTTCGAGATGGCCCCTGCTCATTCTATGAGTGAGCCTAGAGAATGACCTTGGACATATCCACCGAATGAAGTTCGATTAGTCTTTTTCTTAAATAAACGACTTTGGGCAAGTAATTGAACTTCTTCTGCTTTGATCCTCCTAGTTTCATCATTAGCCAAGGCAATCACAAATCAAGGCCAATCTAAGATGGCGACCATTATCTCTGGTTTTGGATTGCCTAGGTCCATGACCTCAAATCTCAATTTTTCGGGTCGATACGAGGCCATGGTCACCTAATGGCAAGGAAGAGAGATAGAGGGAGAAGGGCATTATTATTATTATGGGTGATAGTTCGATCGAGAGTTAGAGACGACAGTAAGTGGCGATATCACGGTTGCAATAGGAGGGCGCAACAGATAAATGTGAGGGCATTGCATTGCGGTAGTGATGGATAAATGTGAGGTGGGGAGAGAGGGGGGTTAGGCAAGTTGAGTTGAGTTTGACTTTGGTTTCTTTTAAGATGATAAGTATACTGAAAGTCTTAAAATTTGTAACGAAAGTATAATTAAATTCTAAAATTTATAAAAAAGTATAATCAAAATTTCAAAACTTATCAATTAATGCAATCAAGTTCTTTCGTCAAATCCGCTAATGGAAAACGCTGATATTACTTTTTCTAAACACTTTTTCTCTCTTACGTGGCGATGGTGTGGTTAAAACATGAAATATAAGACCAAAATAATGTTGTTTTGGTCCAAATTTGATTTCTAACAAAACTTTATTTTTAACACTCTAGGCCCCGGTTGTGGTCGACAACCCTTGTCGACCATTGGTCCCCAATGGCGGCCTTCAGTCAGATTTGGGTGAGAGCCAGCAATCGCCAATCGATTTGGTGAGGACCATGATTTTTGCCTTGAGTTGCTGAGGGTTGTTGGGTCAATGGCCTTGGGCGTGGTCCCCCACCACCCATCCCTCACCCGCGTTGGCCCTGCTAGTTTGGTGGGGCACCTCTCTCTCATTTAATTTAAATAAAATTTGTATTAAATATTATATAAGAAAGTAAAATCGTTTAAATCGCGTCATTGCCACGAAGATAGAAAAAATAATAATAAAAGTCATGTCAAAATTTTACATCAGTCAAGTTGGACTAAGTTAACGAAATGATTCAATTATACTAATGCAGCGAGTTTTGGACTTAATTGTTTTTTTAAAATTTTAATAGTCAATTGCACATTTGTGATAAATTATAAAACTTTTAATGCATTTATCCCTTCTTCTTAATATGCTTCTTCCTGCATGCGATAATTACTCATGGGTCACATCAACTTACGACTAAAGTCTGGTATTAAGTTTTTTTTCTACTTAGAGCTGAAGAGCTAAGAATTTTGTGTACTAAAATCGAATTATACGGGATAGTCTCACTCATAATAAATAAATAAATAAATAAATAAATAAAGCATCTATTAATGGCTAAAAAAGAAAATAAAATGAAAAAAGGAGGTTGGGGGCAGGATAATTTGGAAGAAGGGACGAACAGAACAAAAAAGTACAAAAGGGGGTACGATTTTGCAATCTTTCCCTGACGCCGGGTCCTACCGGGCCGGTACGCACGGCCTGATTCGTGCTTCCTGACCCTTGTCATGTGCGCTCGTTTATTGTTTTTGCATTTATGGTCGCCGGTGGTCATTCATTGCTTTCTCTACTCCGCCAAACGAGCGCCAGCTAATAGCCCTTCCAAAACCTTCCAAAAATCTTAGGCTTCCTTGTTTGATTGAAAGTATTTTTTCAAAATTAGCTTTTGATGCTTTCGTCTATTGGGTTTGTCAAAAATGACTAATCAATCAAAAATATTTTCCGATCAGCAAAAATATTTATGCTTAAAGTTAGCAAAGTGAATTCCGAAATTGCTCCTCTCTTTTCTCTTGTGCTTGTATATGTTTCTCCTCTTTCTCAAATCTAAAAGGTAAAATTAAGAACGTGAACTCATCTAAAAGCCGCAATCTCTTTCTTTTTTCTGTGCTTGTGCTTGGTGGTTGATCCTCCAAAGCGGCGCCTGATCCCTCATCGCCATCGCCTTCCACCAATACAAGATCTCTTTCTCCCTCCCCTTCACTCTTATGGACATGAACTCCATGCCCTCTGCTTGAAAATTGAACAAAGGGGGAGTGAAGGAGATAGACGAAAACGAGTGAAGCAAGGGGATGTGAGTGGATGAACTTGAATAGAGGCTAAGGAGATAATCATAATGATTCAAGGAAGCAAATGGTACGCGAAGGGAAGCAACTCAATTGGCAACGTCGCACTCGTCAATAAAGAAGAGGAGACGCGATGCAATGACAATGACAACGACCGCTGACAGTGACGACGGTGCCTTCACTGAGTTCTTCAAAACAAGTTCCTCCTTTCGGAAATTTCGTTTGACAACTTCTGATTTCAAACTTTTTAGGACGAACTTTACCTTAATTTCACATGTCCATTGCCCTAATTTAACTTCATATTGACAATTTTCCTATGTCAGTTCAAACGTTATTCATGAGATTGAAATTATTTTCCAAATGTGATCAAAATATCGCAAAACATTTTCGATCACATATCACTAAATAAAGGAAAACTAATCATTTTTTGGAAAATGATTTCCTGAAAAGCATTTACCTTTTCATGGAATTTTCCCCAAACAAACGCACCCTTACTGGGAGAACCAAGAAAAAGTCCACTTTCAAAATATTATTTACGCGTAATACAAGATGATCGGTGCATCAAAAACTGTAAAATTTTTTAATTGGTCACCTAATATGTGTCTTGGAACATCCATTAACGGAATTCCACGATAATCTAACATATTTATAGCTATTTTAAGATTTTAGGTGGAGGGAGATTATATGCATAAATAAAGCATATAGGATTTGTTGTCGCATAATGTGAGACAATATTTCAATCCACCATGTCACATACCCGCCATATTTGAAGAGGCGCATGGAATTTGACTGATGGCGGTAAACACATGAGATATGGATAAGCATTGGTCTTGACATTATATTAGAAAATCCAATTCAAATTTTAAGTTAATATGTGGAGGAAGACCCTATATACATAATTGTAGATTATTTATGACTCATTGTCGGGCAATTTGGGACAACAATTACAACATAAAGGTCCTGCACAAAAAGAAATCGAGTTCTTTTAGGAAATTTCCCTATCTCTTTTGTTAGATAAATTTCCATATCTCTCGTCCTGACCCCATCTAGTCCATTCGTACAGCTGGCGATTGCGCCGACCCTAAAGAGATTAGCTTGGCCAAGGGTCATGGTGATCAAAATTGGCAACCGCATTCGCTCTCGGCTTGGCGAAACATTACAATAAGGGAAATTAAGGGCTGAGACCCTGCAAATCTGCAACAAGAAAAGGTGCAATTCCTCGTGAAATTGCAGGCTTCCATCACCCTTGGCTCAATTCCCTCTGCCTTTTCTTTGCAATAGTCAACTCAAGCACGTAATTTTCCATATGACAACCACCATTTCCGTTCGCCACCGTGAAAGCAATTCGATGATTCCTCGAGAAACGGGTCCTCAATCACGACCGCGTTTTATCATAGGTTTGGTATAAAGTGTTGTGACGTGTGAATATTTGGAAATGTTTTCGATAAACGATCGAATCTCATCTCGGCAAAAATAATTTCTTGGTACAGGATTGTGGAAGTATCGAAGTTGAGACTCCGCATTTAGAAAATGCTTTTGAATGAGTCTGTAAGAAATATTGACATTTTTCAATTTCTATCGTAATCCAATGGACAATCAATGCGGAATACTTTAACTCGATATGTAAGAAATATTGACATTTTTTGTACATTTTGCACATATGGCGATCGGGCTGTAGAGAACTTTGCATTTATTACACAATCTACATGATTTTAATCCCAGTTAGTCAAATCTAAGCAATCCAAAATGTTCCATAAAAGAACAAGAAGTAATTATGTCAAGATATTCACGTGAAATGATTTCTTCCGATTATTATGCATTTATTTCACTTTGTGAAATTTTGAAAAGACAGAGAATTGGATAAGCTCGAATTCCATTCTCTTCCTTTTGTTCTTTTTAGGAAAATGACCCAAATGATCTCTGGATTTTGATTTAATATGCAATGTTGCCTCTGAATTTTTAATTTGTTCGATGCGATTCTTGAACTTTAGGTATATATTCAATTTAATCTATAAATTGTATTAAAATGTTAAATCTTGTTCTCCTATTAATTAAAATTAACATAATTCGTTCATTTGGCTTTCAATCCGGTACTATGAACGATGAACACTAGAAATGTTTCATACTCAACTCAAATTAGGATATACAATCCCTTTAATTTGTTTAATTTGTTCAATATGGTAAAATGATCATCCATATTATTCGATGATATAAACTATCATACCTCAATTTGAGTCGAATATTTTACGTGGATAATTCGCGTCATTCACTCTATTTTTCTTTTCATCGTTCAAACTTATCGGATTGAAAGCCAAATCAACAAATCCCACTAACTCGAATCAATCGAAGGATAACATTACATATCTTCATTCAGTTCGTAGACTAGATTGAATACTCATTGAAAATTCGGGGATGGGATTGCACATTATATATCCTCTCGGCACGTTCCCGTGTCCCACCCTCTCTCCCCCTCCCTCGATATATCCCCCTTCCTTCCCAAAGCCTCCCTCCTCCCTCCTCCACCGTACACCGTACAACACTCTCTCTCTCTCTCTCTCTACGCTCGATCTCGCCGTCGCTTGCACCGGCGCGGAGCTCCCGCCGGCGGAAAGGCCTCCCGAGAGATGGACCTGTACGGGCTCTCCGCCGCGCCGCTCGACGCCTTCCCCATCGACGACCTCCTCGACCTCTCCAACGACGCCCTCTTCTGCTCCCCCTCCCCCTCCGACCACCTCCTCCCCCTCCGCCCCCGCCGGACCTCCACCACCCCCACCCCTCCGCCTCCGGCCACCACCGCGCCTGCGCCGACTCCTCCTCCTCCACCTCGTCCTCCTCCTCCCCGCCCCCGCCGTCGTCCGCCGCGTTCCCCGCCTTCTCCACCGACTTCGCGCACGAGCTCTGCGTCCCCGTAAGCTCACTCTCGCCGGAACCTCCGCTCTCCTGTTTTTTTTTTTTTTTTTTTTTTTTTTTTTTTTTTTTTTTCTATCGTGGGTTTTCAGTTTTTTTTTCGAGAATTTTTCTGAAGTTTCACCATCGGTTTTGCGGAGTCGCGCGTTTCGTCATCGTCTTTGCGCTGACGGAATGGGAGAAGCTTGGCTTCGGCACGAAACGGCTTCCTTATTCCGCTCGGGAAAAGGCAGACTGAGATCGCGACTTTTTTTGTTTCGCATTCGTAGTTTCAGTCAAATTCGCCGGAATCTCGCCGAGATTGATGGGCATTTTTGGGCGTCCGTTTGTTTTTTCTTCGACTTCCAGCGTTTTTGCTGAGAGCCGCTTCGCTCCGGAGACGGCTGTTTCTACGATGTGGACTGATTGCTTTTTACTTGTTTCGCGCTGCGATTCGGAGAGCGTCCGCTCATGGTGCTTTTTCTTCTCTGTGCAGAGCGACTACGCGGCGGAGCTGGAGTGGCTCTCGCGGTTCGTCGACGACTCGTTCGCCGACGTCCCGGCGAGCGAGTTCGCCGCGGGGGCCCCGGCCGCACTCCCGGACGCGGCGTTCTCCGGCGGCAGGCCGCGGAGCAAGCGGTCGAAGCCACCGGGCGCTCCCGCGGCGGCCCCGAGCGAGGGCGGGGCCCGCGGAGGCGGCGGAGGGAGACGGGGGCGGGGCCGGGAGCGGAGCGGGAGCGGGCGGCGGTGCGCTCACTGCGCGTCGGAGAGGACGCCGCAGTGGAGGGCGGGGCCGCTGGGGCCGAAGACGCTGTGCAACGCGTGCGGGGTGCGGTACAAGTCGGGGCGGCTGGTGCCGGAGTACCGGCCAGCGGCGAGCCCGACGTTCGTGCTGACCCAGCACTCGAACTCGCACCGGAAGGTGATGGAGCTGCGGCGGCAGAAGGAGGCGCGGCAGGCGCAGCCGCCGCAGCAGCACCAGCAGCCGCAGCAGCAGCCGGGAGGAGGGGGGCAAGGCTATCGTCACCCGCGGGACTTCGAGGTCTGCTGACGTGGCCGGCCGGGGCGGTTAGTTACGGGGATGACGTGAGGATTTGGGACGGCGCTCTGTTCCGCATGACGGATTTCTGCTCTCTCGCTGCATTATATCATGTGTGCTCGTCCACTTTTTCTTTTCTTTTTTTCCCTTTTTTCTCTATTTTATTTTCTCTCTCTCTCTCTTTTATTTTCTCTTCGGTTTCTTTGCTTTTCCAAAGGAAAGCCAGTCGAGCATTTCGGTTTCATGTCATGGCTAGCTTTGCCTGGTGTTTGCGAGTCGCGAGTGAGAAGGCCGTCGATGCAGGAGAAAATAAGTCGAGTCGTGTCGAATTATCAAATTATCAAATGAGATGAGGAAGTGTCATCAAAACGAAACGAAACATGAAAAGCAAATAGGTAAAAATGGGTTCGACGTCATTTAATTTGCGAGCTTACCTTATTTACTCACGAGATTTCAATTTAACGAGAATTAGTCAAATGGTCGAAGAGTTTGATTACGCATGCAATTCGAACATGATTCGTCCATAAACTCGACTCTTTATGGACTAATGTATGGCCCGAACTCCCGCTGGGCTTGACATGGGCTTGATTGGTGGAAAGGCCTGTGACGAGGCATTTTGCAGGCATTTTGTCAGGAGAAGTAGCGGGCCCTTTTGGTTGGGCTTGGTGATCTCTTCTTGTAGCTAAATCTAATTACTGATAAGAATAGCATACAAGATAGGTCTCTCCTCATTCGCTCTTTCGATGCTCGACGGAACCCGTTTGCACCACCGCGCAAGATAAGACGCGAGGCAAGACATTTAAATACGGAGAGAAATTCGAATAAGATGACACGTAAGATGCTTTTAACTCGTTCATCGGGCCGAACTTGCCCGTTCGATAGAATTATAGCGCTTGATATGTATAGATGTGATAATTCACGCTCTTGCATAATTCCGATCATGAAACAAAGGGTTATATTGATGGTGATTATTAAGGTCTTGTTGGGCTGATTGAATTGAGATGGTATAAGTAAAATAGAAGGAATCATAATAAGTAAGGAATCAAATTAGTGATTTCTTTTCAGATTCCATCATCAAGAATAGATTATCTATGTGCGAGACTTTTTTTTCTTCAAATTTGGAGCATGTTTTAAATAATTTTATATTGACACTCTCTCATGAAAAACTAGAGAAAGATAGAGATGGCGGCGCCGGTGATGAACTGGAGTCTTGTTTCTCTAACTATCATATATCCACCTCTGAACATATATAACATGTGCGTACGATGTTATAAATCCCATCATTATCCTATTCGACAAAAACATTGAGTTGACCAAACACAACCTTAGTGTCAAAGTTTAGTTTCCATCACTTAATTAGGTTACTAAATAGGTCGATGTTGAATTTTAAGTGTTGACAAACACAAGCATCGTAATCAAAATGAAAAGTGATTCGACGATAATTCAAAACCAAGCCCTAGATAATATTAATTTCTTACTATGAATGGAATTGCATTATTTATCTACGGTTTCAATCGATATGATTGGCGAGATTTTAAATTCCATCGATTACCTTTTTCTACTCAATGAGCGAAAGTAATCCATTCTGTACTCATTTCATCAAGACATTGTCTAGCTTAACCGATCAAACAAGTTTGATCTCATTAAGTATCGGATTTTTTTATATAATTTCCAGCGGTGAAATATCTATCGAAACATACACTAATGTTATATTAAAGATCGAATTCGATCCGCAAATTATTAAGACGTAAACCTCACAGGAGCATTCTCGACTTTCGAAATAGCTCAATCTCCCACGACCTAAATTTTAGTGAGAGAATGCAATTCCGCCCTCTTTCGAATTTTCGGCAAAGACAATGACACCTGCAATCGATCAACAAATTAGGGATCGTTCCGTAAAGGACCGATTCTCACCCGCGCCGCCACGTGGCGGATCGGGAGTCGGCGGTCGCCGAGCCAAAGCGACCCGGCCCGTCACCCGCCCGGTTTCCTCCACTGACGCGACTCCTCTCTCTATTTCGCCGCTCTTTCTCGACAGACGCAATCGGGAAGTCCCTTCACTCTTCTCATCATCTTCTTCTCCTTCTTCTTCCTTGTCCTCCTCCATCATCTCGCCCCCAAATCTCTCTCTGCGAAACCCTAGGCGGCTCCCGATCGGCGCTCCGACCATGCTGAAGTTCTCGGACATCGTGTCGAAGCAGATTCGCTTCCTGCTCGGGAGCGTCGACGAATCCAACCTCGACTCCGTCCTGCGCGAGCTCTACCAGGTCTCGTCCTCTCTCTCTCTCTCGGTCTCTCTCTATGACGGACCCAGTCGCCGCCTGCGTGAAAAGCTTGTCACTGTCCTCGTCTCTCGACGCGCGCGCGATTTAGGGAGTAGCATTGGCGTCTGTGCTGATTGGGGTTTGTAACCCTAGCTTGCTTCCCCGCCACCTGCACTGGTTTTTCCTGTTCCTTTTTCTTTTTGGTGGTGATGATTAGAGCGCTTTAGGTCAAGCTCCTTCCGTGAGTTTACATTCGAACATCGCTTTGATTCTCGTCTGCTCTTTTTTTTTTTTTTTGGGGGGTTTGGGGTTTGTATCTGTGTCTGGTTGGGTTTTTTCGGTGGAAGAACCCTAACTATTGGAGGCTTGTCGGTCGAATGTTGGTCTACTTCTTTTTACTGGATTGGTTTATAGGATTGTCACGCTGATGTTCTCTCTCTCTCTCTTTCTCTCTCTTTCCCCCCTTCCCTCGAGAACGCTTGTTTTGTCGCCGAGTTCTCGTGGGAGTATGGTTTATGGGTTGGGAATTCTGGTACATGTGATGGTCGCCAGAGCAAAATGGAAAATATGAGGAGAAAAAATTTAAAGAACATGAGATGGCGTTTGTTCTGAGGTTGCCAGGCTCGGTTTCTCGTCTAGCATCGACGCGATTTCGTTAATAAGTGGCCCTAAGATGAAGTGGCAACGTTCCTTATGAGTTCTCTATCCAAAACAACGTGCTACGGTTTGTTTTTCCATCTATAGAGGATGGATCGTTGGATGACTTCCATTACCCGAGGTAAACTAAGGCTTGGTTTAGTGGTGCGAACTCAGTAAGATTGAGGAGGTCTTGGTGTGAAACTTGTCTTCCTCTCGACATCTCGTCGTAATCCAATGACCTCTTTCTGTTCGTGAGACAACCTAACCCCAACCATAGTGAACCAAATTAACATTATCCAATAAATTGTAGGTCCTCTATTTTTCAACAATTCTGAATTAGCGGGAGTGGAGTTTCTGCCATTAATAGAAGCAGAACGTCTTAACTGTATCCTATGGGAGTTGATCAGGATAAAGTCCCTCTAATCAGCCTCAATGGCCTCCAGCTGACAGCACCTAGAATATCTTGGAAACCATCTATTATTACTTATAACTTCTGCAATCAATACTTCCTTTCTTAACCAGAAGCATGTAATAACATTCTCAAGGAAAAAAAAAAACAGAGTAGATAGCACCCATTTGTCATGCTAAAATGAATTCTTGCGTGCGTCTCTGGTGATGTGTTTAGCATGTTGCCTCAGTAATTGTATAACAGTGAGTGTTTATTTTCAGTAATAACTAGTGGTTGGAATAGTTCTTCCTCTTAGCAGATGAGAGCTTATCCATTCTTTCCTTGGGTAGTTCTTTCAAAGAATATTCCATAGAATCAAAGACATCTCAGTATGTTGCCATATTCCGGGTAGTCAAAGTGAATGTCCCGTTTGCTTTAGCATAGGATTATAAAAGTACAGGCTGTTTGGTTTGGCTTTAAGCTGACCAAATAAGCTACGTGAGAATTCCCCACCAGACATATATTTTAATTTAAAAAATTGAAAAGGTTTGGGGTGACTTCAGTGATAGGGAAAAGTTAAACATTTTTGAAGTCGAAATTCATCCTCTTGTTCCCCCTTCTTTCCTTTGAAGGTCAAACAAATTATATCAAGTTACCAAGGGGTACCACCCTTTACAAACAACTTAAACAACTTTAAAGTGATGTCTCCCATGTACAAAATTTAGGAACAAAATACCATTTCTATCATTCCAGTAAGCTATAAGTATGATATTGAACTTTTCCACCAAGGAGGCTTGAAGTTCCGTTGGGTAGATTGGAAAGTTGGCAGACAAGCGAGGGTGGTTTAGCCATTGAGCCCCCTTGTTAATCAAGAAAGCTCCTTTCAGTAAATGGCTTTGGCTGTTTAGTGTCGAAAATTAACATCTTTAAGAGGAACTAGCGGTTGCAAAATGTTGAATGATTGAATTCCTTCTTCTTGCTTCGCTTAAACTAGGTACCAGAAATTGGATACAGTTTTGGCTTGACGTTTGGTGTGGAGACGCAGCATTAAAAGATTGGTTCAAATCTGTTTGACATCGCTGGGAGCAAAATTGTTATTGTTTAAATGATGGTGTGATCATATGGGATATCAATTTCATGAGGCAAGCTCAAGATTGGAGTTTGGAGCTTTTGCCTTTTTTTTAAAATGTTTTGAATGATTTTTCTTAATTCTGAGGATGTTTTAGTGTGGACCAATGGAAGAGATGGAATCTATTAGAAAGTCTTACTACAAGCTGCTACATAGAGAGGTTGTTGGTGGTAGACTGGAGTGGAAAAGCAGTTTGAAAAGTGAGGGTTCCGACAAGAGTTTCTTTTCTTCTTTTGCTTGAGAAGCAATTTTGCAGTGAATCTTTACTTTAGATGACCTACAACAGAGAGGCAGAGTACTGGTTAAAGGACGCTGATACCGTGTGGCATCTCTTTCTTCATTGCCCTTGGACGAGTATGGTTTGGACTGCTTTCTGTGCTTGCACTAGATTAGCTTGGGTTATTGGAGGTTCTATGATACAGAACTTTGGGCTTGACTGGTGCAACAAGAAAAGAAAAATTGCCTAGATTCCTCTCTCTGTCTTTTGGTTGATTTGGAGGAGTGAAACGAGATTGCTTTTGATGGAGAGTAATGTTCCATTTCTGATTTTATTGGAAATTGGCTTAAACTAATACACTTGGTAGAGTGGAAACTTGCATATGGATGTAAATGCCTTGGTTGATATAGTTGATGATCTGTCCTGCAATTGAGCTCCCTTTTGTTTTTGAGAGCTCTTTTGTATATGGCTGTAGCTTTTGAGCTCTTTGGTATATGGGTTTGGACTTCTAGTGCCCTATAGTTCATCTTTTTTACCCATAAAAAAAATGATATTGAGCTTGTCCACTATGCCAAAAGTGAAGGGTGCATAACCACTCAGCTCTAAAAGAGTCTGAAGAGGAGTCTTGTCTTTCAAAGGCTTTCCTGTTTCTTTCTTGCCAAATGAGCCAAATTATCTCATTTAACTATTCGTGAATTATAATAGTGATAACAGCTGTCATCAAGATGGTCATTAAGTCTTTATCCTGCTTCAGACGGGGAAACGTCAGTAATTTGTTGGCTTTTTGCATGCATCATTTCTTTCTGACACCATTTTTGTCCTCCATGCAGTTTCTTGGCTATGGTGTTGAAGGAAGCATTTTGCTGCTCCAAACCTGCCTGGACTACCTGAATCTTCACTGGGCAGAGTTGAACTCGCATGTTAAAGCTGCTTTAGTGTCAATTTTCAAGTACATCTTGGAGAAGCCAAACTTTAGCACGGTCTTTTGTCTCTCATTAAAAAGTGGAGTGCTGAGTGAAGCTTTTCTGGAGAATCTTTCTGATACATTATGCTTATCCCTGTGTGAAAAAATTAGCATTGGTCTTGCTTTGTCAAGCTCTGAAAATCTCGAAATCAGGAAGTGTGGTAAGTTTTATTCTTAAATGAGTGGTCTTTATTAGTTTTCCTTTAATGCGATGTTTTGTTGCTGAACAATAGCACAATTTTGACATAATTCCCAGGGAAGAACTTTTGTATGGCTCAGATTGAAGAATTGTCTGCAAATCCTGCTCCTTTGAAAGCTGCTGAACAGATCCAGGGAATTATACTGTTCCTTCAGCACTCGGACGACCTACGCAAGCATGTAGATTCTTTCATGCAGATGTTGTCTTTGGTGCAGCCTAAAGATGTTGCCTCATTCATTTTAACCCCTTTGCTTTCGGATGAATTGCGTGATGTCAATACAATGAGGTGCCAGTTATGCTCAACTTGTTGCCTTGATTTTGTTGAACTAAAATGTTTTGTCCGCTTAATACTTTTCTGCTGCAGGAGCTTGGATCTACTGTATGATTGCAAAGAAGATGATTTTGATGCTATCTTGGCAGAAATGGAGAAGGAGATTGGCATGGGGGATGTCATGAGGGAGTTAGGTTACGGTTGCACAGTTAATGACTTGCAGTGTAAAGAGACCTTATCTCTGTTTTCTCCACTAACTGAAGTCACACTCTCTAGAATAATTGGTACTATCGCCTGTACTTGTATTGGTCTTGAAGATAATCATAGCACAGCTTCGAGTTTTGCTATGGCACTTGGCAACGGCAGTTGGTCTGATCTTCCATCTCCAAGCTCTTGGAACATTGATGTTCTTGTAGATTCAATCAAGCAGCTTGTGAGTTCGACATTTCTCATTCAATCTTAGGCTTTAATGGTAAGTGTACAGTGCATACTAAGAATCGCGTATTTGAATACAGGCGCCTGGAATCAATTGGGCATCAGTAATCGAAAGCCTGGATCATGAAGGATTCTACTTGCCTAATGAGGAAGCATTTTCTTTCCTCATGTCTATTTATCGATGTGCTTGTCAGGTGTGTTTGCATGTCTTGGCTGGTTTTTGAAAGTTATTTTGCCTGGACATGGAGTCCTATTGGGAGCTCTAGCAATATATCTCCTGAAGTTTACGGAATCTTAAACTTGGGTTGTGCAGGATCCTTTTCCTCTGAAGGCCATATGCGGGTCTGTCTGGAAGAATATTGAGGGCCAGATATCATTCTTAAAATATGCTGTGTCAGCTCCTCCCGAAGTATTTACCTTTGCTCATTCTGGGAGGCAGCTGGTATGTGCTATAGAACTTGTAATTCTTCCCCTTCTTGTTTATTTGGTTCTAATTATATGGTAAAATTCTGTGTAGGCTTATGTTGATGCGATGAATGGTCATAAGCTCCAGCTTGGACATGCAAATGATGCTTGGTTGTGCCTTGACCTCTTAGATGTGTTGTGTCAAATTGCTGAAGCTGGTTACGCTGGATCTGTTCGTGCAATGCTTGAATACCCTCTTCAATACTGTCCAGAACTCTTGCTTCTCGCAATGGCACATATTAATGTACTCCCTCTTCATTGGCAGTGTATTGACAAGTTTCATCATTTGTCTTGATATAATTTTCCCTGAATATTAATCTATGTATTCTTGTGCTTGCAGACTGTATATAATCTCCTGCAGTCTGAAGTCTCCCTTGCTGTGTTTCCCATGATAATGAAAAATGCCGGGGGTGTTGGTATGATACTTTACCTCTGGCACATTAACCCGATTCTTGTGTTGAGGGGGTTTGTTGATGCTGTGAGTCTTGATCCAGACTGCATGACTAGAATACTGGACATCTGCGAAGAGCTTAAGGTGAGATACAGCCGGTAGTTTTTATGGATCTACTCTATAGGATATTTTTATGAATTGTATTGCTCAGATACCCCGACATTGTTGTCTTCATTTTGCATTAGATTGTGGAGCTCTTTTTAACTGATATGAAAGTGGTTCCATATATCCCAACTTTATAGTAGGAAAGATAGTAGATGTCTTTGAGTTGATTGGGCTCATTCTTTTCTGTTTACTACTCTTGTCTTTCATGCTAGCAGAGAAACCTGTTTTTGTTCCGATATTTGCTCTTTTCTCTGTTGCACTGATACCTGGCTTGCTAATGATGCCAGATACTTTCTCAAGTTCTAGAGATGGTTCCTTCTTCCTTTGGCATCAGACTGGCTGCCCTTGCATCACGAAAGGAACTCATAGACCTTGAAAATTGGTTGAACAATAATCTGAATACTTACAAGCACATTTTCTTTGAGGTAGTAATTTGTTTTCCCTGGCTGTGAAGTGGTAGTGATTGTTCTAAAAAGTGATGCTGAGATGCTATAATTGATTTCTCATTTTGAATTTTAATTCTGAAGAGCTACTTTTGTTCCTACTGAGATGCATTTATAATTGTCTAGGAGTGTCTTCAATTCCTGAAGCTTATGGAATCTGGTGAATCAGTGGATATTACTGCCAAGGGCTCTCTGCGTTCTGGCAGTCTTTTGAATCTTTATCTGGATGCAATCCCTATCTTCTTCAAGGTTCTGTTGCCATTTCTCGGACATCTGGTTTAATTATGTGTAAATTTATCTATGAGTAAAATTTAATCATGTTACCATCATTTTTGCAGACGCTTGTGGCTCATGCAAGCTTGATCTCATCCCACCAACATTTGGAGGAATTGGAGAGATTGCGTATAACACTTACAACCTCAACTATGAGACTTCAAAATGGTGGGACTGCAGATTCAGCATCCTCTGAGGAATATACTGAGGACATAGAGACAGAAGCTAATTCATATTTCCAGCAAATGTTTTCTGGCCAGTTAACGATTGATGCCATGGTTCAAATGCTGACACGGTTCAAGGAATCTTCTGTGAAAAGGTACACTGTTGTCGAGTCTAGTCATCATGTGCCACTTCCATTGGACCTTTATCTTCTCAAATAAGTTACTTGTGAAACTTAAAAACAGCAAGTTTGGAAGAAATAGCATAAATCATTCAAATGTGTATGGTGCTAATTTTACTGCTTGCCATCCTGATGCATATCGAGAATGCAGCCATTCTTCCACCATGTCAAGCATGAAAGTTAGTCATAGAAAGATAAAATTACATGTTCTACGTGATGTAGACCTGCTAAGTTGGGTATGGACTTATTTGGATCAGATCCTAGTTAGAAAAGAATCTCACTGGACACTGGCCAAGACTTTTATAATGTCAGCGATTATAATATGATGTGTTTCCTGTTAAGACCAATATATCTCGCAAATGGATATCAGTCAGGAATGGCTTGGCAATCATAACATCCTGTAATAATCTAACAGCTATTTCGTATTCGATATTGTATCTAAACTTATTATGTGCTCTCCATTAGTTCTTCCATAATGGGGCTGTTAAGGATTGAGTAGCATTGGAGAGCGAACATTGAGTGATATCACTTTTGATGCATGCGCAAGAATGTGAGGAAAGCAAAAGCATGAAGCTGATTGTTTCTTGGTATATTTATTAATGCGGCCAAAGTCCTGTAGTTGCTTTATGAGTTGTTGATAATTAGATGGATACAATATTGCGGTGAGCCTCTTTTGAAATTTTTCATGTAATGTTCAAATATTGGCTGTGAATATTGATTTGAGCTACTTTGATAACTGCAGGGAGCAGTCTATTTATGACTGCATGATTGCCAACCTATTTGAGGAATATAAGTTCTTTCCCAAGTATCCCGAAATGCAACTTAAAATTGCTGCAGTACTCTTTGGTGAGTGTCATTGTGGCAATTATTGTTGATGGCTGTCTTATATGTTCGCTTAGAAGCCATGATGCATTCCTGTTACTCATTTTGAATGCCTGATATGTGTTTTTGTACACTATTACGGTAGTCATTTCTTTTACCTATAATATGAACTATTTGATTGAGCTTGGTATATCCAAATCTCATGCATAGAGACCAATAGACGATGCACTCTCCCAACAGTTAGCTTGCCATACTTACATTTTCCGTCTTAGCCTGCATATGTACTTAAAGTGTAAAATTTGTGTGTGTGTATATATATATATACAGTAAATTTAGAGTTACGTTTTATGGTTTACTTACATGGAAAATAATTTCCTGGATTCAGTAACTTCTACATTTCTTAATGGTTATGTGGGTATACAAAATTTGAACGAGATGGAGGTTTGTTGCCCTAACCATTCTTCTTAGTTGCTATGTTGATAGTAGAGGATCCATAATTTATATTCTATTATTTCTTTCTTATTTTTTGCGAATAAATATCAATCAAATAATTTGTGTATTTTCTTTCGATCTAGATATATTGATCCATGAATCTCTATGTATGTAGATCCTCTGTCTGTCTATTTGTCTTGTGAAAAGGATCCCCGATATATGGAATTTTCTTTGGCACAAAAGAATATGGTATTATTGCTAGGTGCTGTTGGCAATTCATTTTAGGACTAGAGATGCTTGCCTATGTTGTATAGTACCCTGGTGTCAAGCATTTCTTTGATGACTATCTCCTACTATCTAGGAATTGCTTAATGTACATGGGAGCACTTGGGTTGCATATATTTATATATAGGGGTTGTATTCTCCTAATATACAGAAGGCTAGCTTAATTGCTTAGAAGCCTTCAATTGGAATGACATTAATCCTGCCTTCAAGAGTTGTCTGACTGGTAGTATGAACGGTAAATGCTGGCAGCGGCAGCTGACATGACGTAGGAATGATGTGGCACTGACTTTATGAATGGCTTCAGAATTTCACATTATGGATAAAATGTACAACTACTTTTAAAATTATTAAAGAAGTATGGAAAGTAGAATACTGAACCACATTATCAAACAATATATGAATATAAATTCTGTCAAGTTCTCACGATGAATGAGAGGATATGGTTTGGTTCCTGGTATGAACTCACTGCTGAGGTTCTTAGTCACGCCTTTCTCTGTTTCTTATGCTGATATGGCACTTTGTTTGATTATGTGTGCATCATATAGCTGATATGTTTGCCACTTGAAGCAGTCAATGCCACATTGGGGGCCTTGAGATTGCTCTTTTTTAGCAGTCTGATGAACACTGAATGGCCCAGATTAACCGAGTACAGACAGTGGGATTACTGGGGTAGAATTGGAACTGGAATTAATATTTAGGGGCAGGATTGGAAGCTAGTAAAGTATTGGCAGAATAGTAAAAAAGCATGATAGGTTAGGCAAGCCTTTAGAAGTATTGCCAATTCAGAAGGTCTTGGTCAACCCTTTCTTTGATATTCTTGTGAAATGTGGGTATACTTTGCTGTTTTTGGTATTTGAGTAGATATGGACATTAGACTAAGAAATTCCACTGTTAAGCGAACTAGAAGTTCTTCAAATAATTACAAGTGGAATCTTCTGAATTATGACATGACCTGTTACAGTGACATTTTTGATATGCTTACATGACTTTTGGAGATGTTTGGACTGGAAATTACTGAGTGATCCTCCTTATTTCTTAATGACGAAGTTGGTAAGATGTACTGTATACTCTGTTTGCGTTTGTCTGTTAGCCCTGCTCTATCTACATAATCTGTTTGTGGCTGGGAACTCTGCTGGTATTTGACATGATTCTAAACAGTCCAGAAAGTAGGTATTGCTGTTGTTATGTCAATCCAGAAAAATAATGGTTGCACACTTGAAGTAAATTGACCTGTCCTTACAGTTTTTGTATGTAGTTTGGGTGTTTGTCATTCAGTTTTATTTTTTGAGAATCTTGTCTTTTCTTCTTGTTCATTTGTTTCCTTACACTGCTATTCTAAAACTTGTCCAGGCTCTGTCATTAAGCACCAACTTGTAACTCATCTGTCACTTGGGATTGCCCTGCGTTGTGTTTTAGATGCACTCCGTAAGCCTCCAGATTCAAAGGTTTGTGTTATTATTTGAGACATATAGTTCCACTTATTTATTTCTGTACTGATGTGCCTGGCTGCATGCAGATGTTTGTATTTGGAACCAAGGCATTGGAGCAGTTTGTGGATCGATTAATAGAATGGCCACAGTATTGCAATCATATTCTACAAATATCTCATCTTCGGGGCACTCACTCAGATCTTGTTGCTTTTATTGAGCGAACTCTTGCGCGAATATCATCAAGTCATTCAGATCCTGATGGAGGCAACAATCCTGCGAGTGTTCATCATGGTCCACCTCAAGGTGGTGCTGCAAATATGGAGGTCAGAACAATGTTTGTCTTCTGGCATGTTGCATGCATGACATAATTTCTTTTGGGATTAGAATTGAATTTTTTTGAGACCGGAGGGGGAGATCGGAATAATGTTTTGTTTGTATGTTGGAAGTTGTTTTGAGATGTCTCTGTGGCATGGTAAGCCTCCTATTCCAGGCATCCTAAGCTAATGGCATGATCAACGTTTTCATTATTTTCCTCAGGGATATGCTGCATGTACCGCTGTGGGTTTTTTCTCTTCTTGGTGGTACTGTTGCCTTTACAGGAGTTGTTTTGAGTGACTTCAACCAATGCCATTGGATTTAAAATTTCCTTTCATCTTCTAGTTGCATGTTTCACATTTATTCCCGTTGAAGTTTCTGCCTGCTTCTGTTTTTTTCCCTGCTAAAAGCACACCTGGCTGTATCATCCTTGTTGGAAAATGAGATACCGTAATGTGAGCTTGAGGTCACAGAAAGAATACGGACATATGCAATTGGGATTATTCGCATACTTGTGAGATTGCTGATGCTTCTCTTGTAAAGTATGTGGACAATGTCCTCTCTCTCTCTTCTGTTTTTTTTTTTTTTTTTTTTTTGGGGGGGCGGGTGGGTGATCAAGCCATTTCAGTCCACCAGAAGAAGGTCACATTGAATTTTATGTTAGGACATCTTATGTTAGAGCATAAAAGTATGTTTTTTCCCTTCTTTTTTTTTTTGTCTAGAGTTTGATGATGTGCTATAAAATCCTGAACCGGTCTGTTAGAGCCCCTTGAAGCTGCTTCCACGTGATCAGCGTGTTGCTGAATTAGGAGAATGTCTGAACTTCCATGACTAAATAGTCAAAGCTTTGTCTATTTTGTGGTGGAATTATTTTTGCTCGTGTCTTCCTTCTGAAATTATGTTTTTGTTTAATGAACTTATCATTATTTGACACGTTGTTGACTTATCCATTTCGTCCTCAAAGGCTTGGATTAATGTTGCAGGTGAATAGCACTTCAGGCATTCTTGCTGGACAGCAACTTCCTTTGTCATTCCAGCTTCAACAGAGACAGGAAGCATCCCTTGACGACAGGCATAAGATTCATGCATCTTCAGTAATGGAGGTGAAACCTGTGGTACCTGCACCAGGGAAACCTCCAGCTAGCACATTAGTTGAATCTTCAAATATCCACAAGGTATACTTGCTACTAGGCCATGGCTGCATTTTACTGTTCCTTCTGTTGATATCCATTACTGACATCTAAGTCTGAATTGCTTTTGTAAGTTGCAGAGCCAGAATGCAGTGAGTACCGCTGTATCATTGTCTTCATCACCTGGTTTTGTTCGTCCTCCCAGGGCTCCTGCTTCTGCCCGTAGGTTCCTACTACTCCTGTGTAAATCATACGTGTTATTGTGTTTAATATCTTGAGGGACTTGTACAAATGCTTCGTTCAAGAATTGACATGGAAATGATCGTACTTCGTTCAAGAATTGACATGGAAATGATCCATTGGATTGAGATGCACAATGAGGATCACATGTTGACCCTTGTGAAGTCAAAGTTGATGTTGATTATTGACATTGTGCGCTTTTAAATGTATTCATAAAATGTAGGCCCTTGTTTTGTTAACAGATGAAAACCAATGTCCAGATGTTCTGTTCTGTCGAGGACTCTCAGCACACGGCATTGTGCTTACCCTTCTGGTCGAAAGTCAATGAACCATCACTATAAAATGAAATACGACTGTTCTCTGATAGGCTAGTAAATTTTGTGCCTCCTCATTGAGCTTGGTTTATACGGAAAAAGCATGAAAATATATATGAGGGTAATAGTCACCTTATCTACGCTGTTGCCATCACCTACAAGGCCATGTACATTTGAGGGATTTTTTTGAACTCTTGATGAGTATGTTCAATGTGTGATTTATTTTGATGCAGGATTTGGCTCTGCTTTGAACATTGAGACCCTCATTGCTGCTGCTGAGAAACGAGATACTCCTATAGAGGTACTTCTCCGGTCGCTATCTTCCAGACTGCTTTATCATTATATCGAGAACTGAAATCTTGGGAATGCTTTTGTGGGCAAAGATAGCATAGTCTTGCACGCTCGAAAAGTTAAAACATCTAATTTTCATTCATACAAGAGGGAGATTATTCAGTCTCAGAAAACCATGTGAATCGAAATCATTCTATGCTCCTTTTTCCTGGAATTGTTACTCCCTCTCATACTCTTGTTATGTCTTCCGAGTAATCTTATGGAACCTGATGTGTTCTGTGTGGAATGCGATTTGAAATTTGTGATCTGTTGAGGGAATATGTTTCTGATGGTCTGGACAGTTGGTAGATCTGGTCTGGAGGCAATGGCGAAGATCACTCATTACTCTGTGTTATACTGAAGATTCTTTCTTTAACAGCATTCATTTTGTGTAGAAAAGCATGATACTTTGTAATATGGCCATTGCTTTGGAACATGGCCTTGACATGCACACATGGTCCTATAAATGTTGTTGGAACGTTATGATTAGTGTTAGAAGTTAATGTTACAACATTGTGGCGGTCAAATGGCATACACTGTGGCGGTCAAATGGTATATACTGTGGCTTACGTCAAACTATTTTGTTTGTTGCCTTGGATTATCTCTTTTATGTATATGAAAATTGTTGGATCCCTGTGCTAAATCAGAGAACATTCAGTCAGGTTAGTTTTGAAATGTGTTTGTGATCTCAACCTGATTGAGCTGTCTCTTGCTTATATTAGGGCACCTACTTGTCTGCCGGTCATAATATCTTGTGCCTGTGGTACAGAGTATGTTGTGAGCAGTTTAGTTTTAAGTTGTATTTTATTCTGATTGATCTCACTGGCTTGTATATCGTGATGACTTAATATATGAGTGCTGGTTGTCAGAATCTACTTGGGCTGTGTATGTGAGTTATCGCTGATTCTCATTTATGTACATAGTTAATGGGTTTCGCTTAGTGATTAGGATCATTTGTCCCTGAAATCTGTTTCTTTTTGTTTACTTAATTTATGCAGGCTCCGGCATCGGAAGTTCAAGACAAGATATCATTCATTATCAACAACATTTCAGTGACGAATATTGAATCTAAAGCGAAAGAGTTCACTGAAATTTTTAAAGAGCAGTTCTACCCATGGTTTGCGCAATACATGGTCATGAAAAGGTTTAAACTTAAACAACTGCTGTACTTTTAAGCATTTTTTGCATGCACCAGTATATTTTTATACCTTGAATCTTATACTGAGGAAGTCTAGTTACATGCACTATTCTTACTATTCCGCTCTTCGGAGATGCCTCCACACCCCATTCTGAAATTAAAAAAAAAATCCTTTTATTTCAACGATGAATGTCTTCCAACATTGTCTCTCTTTTTGTTACATCTGTATGTGCAGTAATCCTGAGATATTATGATGGGTTTGGCTCCACTTATGTTAGTCATGCCTTACTTTTTGCTAATTTTCCTGGCAGAGCAAGCATTGAACCAAATTTTCATGACCTATACTTGAAGTTTTTGGACAAAGTCAATTCAAAGGCCTTAAATAAAGAGATTGTTCAAGCAACTTATGAGAACTGCAAGGTTTGTTACCACTAATATGGTTGGCTCTGTATTTGATGGATACTACAAGTGGGATGACGCAGGATTTTTTTACTTTCTAGGTCCTTCTAGGATCTGAGCTCATAAAATCAAGTTCAGAAGAGCGCTCACTGTTGAAGAACTTGGGTAGCTGGCTTGGGAAATTAACCATCGGCAGGAATCAAGTTTTAAGGGCTCGTGAAATAGATCCAAAGTCATTGATTATCGAGGTGCTTGCACTTCAGGGAAATTTCTTTGTGTATATTGCGAACATCATTGCCTTTTAATGTCTTATGCATTGTTTTCTTCACTTTATTCTTTTGTTTAATTGCATAATGTCTTTTGTTCGTCTCTTCCTGTATCTGATTTGAGTTTTATTTAATATTTTGCAGGCGTATGAGAAGGGTAAAATGATTGCAGTTATCCCATTTACTTCAAAGGTAGGGTTGTAAATCTGCTCCACTAGTGGATATTACCTCTGCCCTTGAGTTTTTATCGCTAACTCTACTCTTTCTGCAGGTTCTTGAACCCTGCCAAAACAGTCTGGCGTACCAACCACCTAATCCATGGACCATGGGGATTCTTGGATTACTGGCTGAAATTTATCTGATGCCGAACTTGAAAATGAACCTCAAATTTGATATTGAGGTACATGAAAACCATGTTAGACAAAGACAGGAAAAATCTTTCCTTCCATTTTGTCTTGCCTGATATAAAATGCTAGATTTCTTCTTATACAGCCCTTTTGATCACAGGTCCTGTTCAAAAATCTTGGGGTGGATTTGAAGGACATGACGCCTACGTCACTTCTGAAGGATCGTGTAAGAGAAGTTGAAGGAAACCCTGATTTTTCAAACAAAGATGTTGCTGCAACCCAACCACAGATACTTGCGGATGTTAAATCTGGAATAATATCACCAATAAATCAAGTAGAATTACCTCTGAAGATTGCAAGTCCGCCTGATTCTAGTGGACATACACACTTATTGTCTCAGGTATGCATAGTATTATTGTCTTGTTGGGGCATGAAGTGGTACTTATATGCTGTAATGTGACATGATGTGGATCTTCAGTTTGCTGCTCCTCTTCAACTATCATCTGGTGCACTGATCGAGGATGAGAAGTTAGCAGCTTTGGGTCTGTCTGATCCACTCCCCTCTGCTCAAGGACTCTTACAGGCTGCCCAGTCCCAGTCTTCATTCTCTGTTAGTCAGGTGGCTGCGTATGTTTGCTATTTCAGTTGTGGATGATAACTGTTTTTATGCTTATTAACAAGTCCAGTTTCCTGTTGTTTTCAGCTGCCTTCTCCAATTCTTAACATTGGAACTCATGTTGTAATCAACCAAAAGTTAACTGGTCTTGGCTTGCATTTGCATTTCCAGAGGTAATGTTGCTGTTCTAATTCCTTCACACATTTAATATTACATTTTGTCTCTTTCAACCCCGCCTGTTTTCAAGAAAATTGTGAATATATTTCATGTGCCTGCACATGCACACATACTCAGGCGCGTGAACGGTGTATATGAACCATCCGCCCAGCTATCCATCCATGAGCTTCCTGGAAAGATGAATCCGTAATATTCCAAACGTATATCTTTGAATATTGCTGAATAAATTATTTTGTGCATATTGCAGGGTGGTCCCAATAGCAATGGACAGAGCTATCAAGGAGATAGTACCTGGGATTGTGCAACGTAGCGTTTCCATAGCAACTCAAACAACAAAGGAACTTGTTTTAAAGGTGTTATTTTAAGGCTTTGCTTTTTTCAAAACACAGAGTCTAACCTATTGCTATGAATTTGACCTTGTACTATGTTGGATGTGTTTTCATTGTTTCCCCTGCGTATTTTTGAAATGGTAAAATTGTCCAAAGTGGCTAAATGTCAGCCAAAACAGGTTTCATGTGGAGATGATAATAATTCCTTTCTTAATACATCCCTGCCATAGCTCTACCCTTTTGATTTTGGCCAGTACCATGGCTCAACTCTTCAGTCACAGCCGACTTCACCTTAATTTTGTTTAACCTGTTTTAGATCATTATAGGAACTTGTTTACTATCAATCACATGTAACGCGTCTACCTTTGACTACTATATATTTAAGTGGTATTGCCTGTTCACCTGATTGCCTTGCCTGTTGTTTTTTTGAAGCCGTTACTATTTGCACGTGCTATGTTGCATCATTTTCGGAGAAACTCTACACCTGATGCTTCATATATCTTGTGCTCACATCAGTTTATATCGCCTATCCCTTCAGTTTGTTCAATAATAGTGGAGAGAGAAATCTTTCGGCATTTACAAACTAGAAATCTAGGATCGATTTTCTGAAAAATTAATGAGCACAGGTTCTAAGTTTTAGACTCACATAGAAAGAAATTCGTATGGGTGCTATCCCTTGGCCTGTGAATTTTAACTTATTAGTGAGTAGAACAGAAAAGGCTCTAGTTATGGCAGGATGCTCGAGCTGGGGATATGTTTGCACTTGGCAGTCCACATTGTCAAATTAGTCATTTCTGGCTGGGAATAATTCTTCTTTGTGTTGAGTAAACTTATTGTGGTTCACACTTATTGGATGGGATGATAGGATTATGCTCTGGAGTCAGATGAGACAAGAATATACAAAGCAGCGCGAAAAATGGTTGCCAGCCTTGCTGGAAGTCTAGCTCATGTGACATGCAAGGTAATGTTATTCATTGTAGAAGTTAATTGTACTTACGTTCTCATTTTTGGTTTTCAGAAGAGCTGAATACTTTCTCCTCCAAGGAGTGACCTCTATGATCTGGCATTTGACAGCAGGAACCTTTGCGTGCTTCAATATCAAATCAGCTAAAAAATTCGCTTCAGGGCTTGAATCTATCTGCTGAACTTCTCGACCAGGCTGTTCAACTGGCTACCAATGATAATCTTGACCTTGGCTGTGCAGTCATTGAACGGGCTGCAGCTGATAAGGTTAGAAATCCAGTTCTTATTAGCTTATAACTTATCGTTTTCTTCCCGTGTATGCTCTTCTTTAACGATGCTATCTGAGCGTAAGATGATTGGCACGGTATTTACTGGTGGTGCACATAATTTAGATAGACTATGCATCAGTAAATTTATGTGTGAAGCTTATGCAGGATCTATCAAGTTTAGAATTCAGCTCCTGTATGTTTGACCTTGTTAGGATGAGTCTTTGATGGGTTCCAGCATCTGCTTCTTGTGTTGTTTTGCTTTAATCTTGTTGATAATTAATATTTGGTGAGATAAATGGACTGACATGTGCTTGCTTTCTGTGCATCTTTAAATGAGTGGATTGCACAATCTAAGTTAATAAATAGGTTTCATTCTGTGCAGCATTAGTGGAAAGTTCTTTAAGCAACCATAACTTTTATCCACTTGCTTTTCAACAGTACATGTTTAACGTTGGTGTGGCAACATAATTATACGGTAGTATGTTTGTAAAAAAGACTATAATTAATGTTTGAGCTTGCAAATTCATCTATTGAATTAGGATAATGCAAGTTATGCATCTCTTACAGAATTGATGATAGAGGGATTTGCTTTCCTGATTCATATTGGGGTGTGGGTTGCTTAGAACTTCTATTTCTCGACGGAATTAGGATCAATTACTGTTTAAATACTTAACGGTTCCGTTTGCTAGTCGAGATTTTTCTAGGACTTGCATGGGCAGGGTTCTTGTACTGGGTGCTTAGCTAAATTTAAATAGTGGCAGTAGGATTGAGAATAATTATACCATAATGGGGAGTTGGCAGTACATAGTGTAGATCCAAATATTTAACCTCATTTGTATAGCTGATGGTTCATGACATGTTTGAGATAAGTGCCTTTTGGATCTCTCCTTTGAATTGTCACTCGGATGAGGGTTTTGTGTTTTCTTGTAGGCAATTCAAACCATCGATGGTGAAATATCTCAACAACTTAACCTAAAGAAACATAGGGAGGGTGTTGCTCCAGCATTTTTTGAAGCCACTGTATTTGGTCAAGGTTCAATGGGCATTCTCCCAGAGGCTCTTCGCCCCAAACCCGGTCACTTGTCCCTTTCTCAACAACGGGTTTATGAGGTATCACTGTTGGGCTGTTTTGAGAAGTCATGATTTGATGTTAGATTATGCCTCTTTGAGCCTCTCTTTTCAACTATTCCATGCAGGACTTTGATAGGCTTCCTTGGCAAAACCATTCGAATCAAAGTTCACATACACTGCCTTCGGGACATTCAGCTTCATCCGGAGGTTCTCTACCTTCTATTAATCTTAACCTGGTATCTGGACAACTATCTGGCTATGCTCCGTCCTACATTAACTCAGGAGCTGAAACAGTTTCTCGTCAATTGGATCTTCCAACTGAAGGAATAGAGGCTAATTCAGCTCCATTTCTCAGGTTCCTGCTTTTTTCTTTGGAAAGGTTTCCATTCATGGTTTCATTAAAATTGAAGTTTGGGATTCAGGGTTTCTGGCTAATCGGTTTTTCTGTGATTTCAGTGTGTCCTCTACTCATATTGGCACAGTGGATGGGGTTACTCATAGTTCTGACAAAAATGCAGTTACCGCTTCACTGCCTTTGTCTGCTCCTGTATCTGAATTGAATTCAGTGGAAACCTCCACTGCTATGAAGGTTAGACTACTACTTTTGTGTTGATACTTCTATAACATAGATAAGTTCTGTTGCTGAGCTGTGCTTTCTTGAACTTTGCAAGGACACTGCTCCTCCACAGCCATTGCCCTCGCCCGTGCCCTCTGAGCGCATTGGAAACGGCATATCAGAACCTTCATTGCAGCCAAGGGATGCATTAGACAAATACCAAATTGTTGCACAGAAGGTTCTAAATAATTTCATTCTGAAGTTTGTGCCCCCCTTTCCTTTTTCTCCTCTTTTTCTTTTTCCTTTTCTTCGGTGAACTTTCTTGAAGCATTTAGCTTTTTAATTCAGAGTGTCATAAATTTTATGGAACTCTGTTTGTGTGGGATGGAGGATGGACAATAAACTGAACGCAGTTTAACCACCCATTGGATTTTCCTTTAAAACTGGCTTCTCAGGGACAACCATCACTAAAATCAATGTAAACTGTATCCATATGGACTGGATATGATCTTGCTGTCTTGGATTCCATACAAATGGATTTCTTAATGTCTCCTTTGCAAAACTATTCAAGATTGTGCATCTGTCTAGTTGAAAAATATGGATTTCATCATTTAAAGGAAATCATTTTCTTCATTTTCTGTTTTGGTTTTTGTCTTGGGAGTTGACAGATATGCTATTCCTTTTCCTGCATATAATAATTCTCAATTATTTGCTTTTGTTAATTTTCTATTTAGTCGGTGTTGGAGTGGTTCTTGTATATGAGGGTGCTCTTAAACCCCGCTCACTTATCTTAATACCTGAAGAACTATCTACTGATCTTTTGCTCCTAACTTTTTGTAAGTTATTCATATTTTTTCTGTGTCATCGTTGTGGCTCTTTAACAATTGTCTGTTTTAATTCCAGTTGGAAGATTTGATGACTAATGATGCTAGAGATGTAGAAGTTCAGGTATTATTCTTCTGGTGTCTCCTTGTGTTCATTGTATTCTTTTGTTCATTGCATATTTTTTCCTTTTTTTTGTGGAACTCGTGGTGTGTCATGAGGTATGTTAAATTGCTATTGTTTCCTCTTCTCCTGTGGGGATATGTGGTCTGAGTTTATTCTGTATATGTCTTGCGCTCCCCTCTGATATGTCTCTGCTAGACAGTATGTTAAACGTAGTTTCTGTTACTTTGTTAATTATTCTTCACTTTATTTTGGAAGTGGCTTCTCTTGGTTGTATGTTTTTCTACATCTATTCAATTGAAATATTTGTGCACTAGTCTTGTGGACATATATTTGATAGAGGAAATAATCACTGATGTTGTTGTGACTTGTTTCAGAGAATAATTGCTGAAGTTCCTGAGATCATACTACGCTGCAGAGGTCGAGATGAGGCTGCTTTGGCCGTAGCTCAAAAGGTTTCCTATGTTCTATAATGAGTATTCTTATACGCAGTATTACCTTTGAACTTTCTTTTGCTTCCTATATTGCTCATTGGCTGATGTTGGATACTATGCAGGTTTTCAAGGGTTTGTATGAGAACCCATCAAATAACTTTCATGTCAGTGCTCATCTTGCAATTTTGGCTGCCATCAGAGATGTTTGTAAGCTCGTGGTTAAGGAGGTTACAAGCTGGGTATGAATGCGTGTTTCAATTATGTTAATTTTCGGTAGTTTCAGCAGTTTGGAGTACTTTGAATGTGCAACATTGTTTTCCTTAATATCATACAAGCTTGGAAATGCTTCTATGATGTGATTCTTGTGCTTTATCTTTTTCTTATATGTTCCTTCTGCTTTCTTACCATGTGTAGTTCAACTTTATGCAGAGTAGAATTTCTTTTGTCCATGAATAAAGCATGTGATTTGCGGACTGTAATTTCTAGCCTTTTGGTTCTTTGGGATGCTTGTATTGTTCCATAAAGTATCCCTGGTGAAGCTTCAAACTTTGCTTGGTTTTCCGTGGAGGATTGCACCGGCATCAAACTCCCCTCTGTTGAACATTTGAATAATGTTAAAGCATATTTTTCACATTTCTATCTTCCTGTGATCAATTTTTTTAATGTGTAGCACTATGGAGTAATTGGCATTGGAAACGTGGTAGGGCGTAGAATTAACTTTGACATAGACCATTGGCCAGGGCTATGATCTATTTTCTAATTTGGTTTGATGCAGTTCAACTCTTTTTATAATGTATGATGATATTTTTTTTTGGCTTAACCTTCTATGTATTGGTTTTTCATAGATAATGTGTCTATCATTGATTATGTCTTTCTTCTCTGTTTCAGCACCCCCTGCATTCTTTTTAGATTTAATCTAATAATGGTATGGTTGGTGAACCCCTACCTTCAAGCCGAGGGTAATTACTTAATCGTTGTCTTGTCATAGGTAATATACTCAGATGAGGAGCGGAAGTTCAATAAAGATATCATTCTGGGACTAATCCACAGTGAATTGCTAAATCTTGCCGAGTACAATGTTCATATGGCAAAGCTGATAGATGGGGGCAGGAATAGTACGTAGCACAAAGATTTATTTTATTTTGGGATCTATTCTGTAGCATTTTCAACTGACCAGCCCATGTTCAAATCTGCAGAGGTGGCTACAGAGTTTGCTGTTTCTCTTCTGCAAACTCTAGCAGTTGAAGAATCTAGTGTTGTTTCTGAGCTCCATAGTCTTGTTGAAGCATTGGCAAAGGTTTGTTCCACTCTGTGAGTAATTTCTGTCTTATGTTTCCTATTTTTTGATGAATCTTGTTTTGTAGCATGCGGCAAAGCCTGGAATGCCCGAGTCATTACAGCAACTGGTTGAGGTTTTGAAGAATCCTGGTGCTAATGCGAATGCTTTAGCTAGCGTCACTATTGGAAAGGAGGATAAGACCAAGCAATTGAAGGATAAAAAGGTCGGGGGAATTGCCATAATAAGATCTTTGCTTCTTGTGATCTCTTGTAACCTGTTGTCTCATTCTTTATGTGGAAATAGGCTCCTGGCCCTACCGCCATTGGTAGAGATGACTACAACAATGTCGATATTGTGGAGCCCGATCCTGCTGGCTTTAGTGAGCAGGTAAATGGATCATCATGCACCTGCCAATTGAATTTTGTACTGAGCAGGAGTAAGATCGGAGGTGTAGGTATGAAGTCATAGCTAATGAAAATACTGTTAGAAAGGTCATTAGCTAGGGAGGCTACTTGTTTCTCTATGTAAGCTTACTCAAGGTATTGAGGGCAGCCAGCAGCTTCCTTTGTAGATTTCTGTTCATTTTTAGTACCTGGATAAGGAGACATCATTATCTGACTGGGTCTAGCAGTGTTAGGTGTGTCTGGAAAATCCGGCTTCAAGCATTGTGTATTTATTGGGAGTGGAGAATGTTTGAATATGCTGGGCTTACACCAGTCATTCAGTAATTTGCACATGCACCGACAATTTCTGACAAACTTGCTGTTGAATGTTCTGCAGGCATCTTTGCGTTTTGGAGAATGGTACAGGATATGTGAACTTCCTGGTTCAAATGATGCTGCTTGTTCACATTACATCTTACAGTTGCATCAAAGTGGACTTCTTAAAGTTGATGACATGACAGATCGGTTTTTCCGTGCTCTAACGGTGACAATTTTAATACTACATAGAAATTTGGATTGATAATGGAGTTGCAATCCGTTTTCTTACCATTGGCTTTTATTTCCTAATGTCAGCATATTGCTGTTTCTCATTGCGTTTCCACTGAAGTGATCAATTCAAACACTACACAGTCACCTCAGCCATTACAAAATCTTTCATTCCTTGCAATCGACACATATGCAAAACTTGTCTTTTCAGCTGTTAAGGTAATTCAAGCTCCCCAGTCATGGTATTTCCATTTCTTGTTTTGGTTGACTGATTGTATTTTTTTAATTTCTTCCTGTATTTGTTCGAAAGTATTGTCCCATGGACCAAGGATCCAGCAAGCATGCACTTTTTTCGCGGGTGAGACATTTTCATATATGTAACTGCAGTTTATAATTATGTACGATATTCAAATTCTCTGTCTCCCCTTTTGCTAGAATGATAAAAAGATCTGCTTTGTTGTAGATACTGGCTGTTACTGTCAGATATATCCAAAAAGATGCAGAGGAGAAGAAAGCTTCGTTTAATCCGAGACCGTATTTCAGATTGTTTATCAATTGGCTGCTAGACTTCAATTCCGCAGATTCTGCTATTGATAGTGCACATTTTCAGGTACTCCTGTCAAAGGGTATTGTTTGATGGATTATGCTCTGACCTAATTGACTTAACATTTAGTGCATGATTCAGATTTTGACAGCATTTGCGAATGCATTCCATGCTTTGCAACCTCTGAAAGTTCCAGCGTTCAGGTTAGCATGACACCACTTCCAAAGCTTGCAAATGGAGAAATCGTTGTGTATTTTTTTTTTTTTTTTTTTTTTTTTTTTTTGGGGGCTTAATTGCATGTAGACCATCAATTGCTGCTTTCTGTAGAATTCATCAAAGTGTCTTTAACAGACACATTAAATGATTCTGTCGGGCAATTAGGTCCATTGAATAAATAACTTAGTTGGGTGGTAAGTGGATAGTGTTTAGATTAGTCGAGGCGAAAAGTAGTGATTTTGTTTCATGGCATCATTGTGTATTGTGGAATGTGTCGCAAGTTTTGATGTGCAGGTGTATCATTTGGGCTTTTGGTTTTGAAATGAGCGATTATTTCAATGACTTGGCAAATTTGCACTGACCCAGAACTTGTGCTTCGTGCATTGTTGTGATCCAAAAGTTTCTTGCATTGGGTTGCACTTATGTGCAGGTCAAGAAACTTCTATGTGGCTAGGACCACTACTTGCCTTTGGCCACAAACAACCACCCTTGTACAGCTGCTGGCCCAGTGAATGAACACCTACTAATAAAAGCTGAAAAAACACGGTGCCCATAGGGTACTGTCCCCGTACTAGCAACTGATTCCATGATGAGTTGCAATTACCGGCAGTACTAAAACAAAAGGATTGGCATGTTAAAGAACATATAACTTGCTCATGGTTTTTGGTGCCAAGAATCAAGAGTCATTATCTACCCATTTGTGTTGGAGATTTGTGGAGTTTCTTTGAATGTTTGCTGAATAACTTTCGCGTGGATCATTTTTTTCCGGATAACTTCCATGTGGATCATGACTATGCTTGCATGTACTTTACAGCTTTGCATGGCTCGAGCTGGTTAGTCACAGGAGTTTCATGCCGAAGATTCTCTCAGGGAACTCTCAGAAAGGTTGGCCTTACTTCCAGCGCCTGCTGGTTGACTTGTTTCAGTACATGGAACCATTCTTGAGGAATGCTGAACTTGGTTTGCCGGTGGGCTAAATCTTTCTCTATTATTTTTAATTAGTCATCTTTATGGTTCTCAAATTTAACCTGCTTGATTGGCAATTAACGGTTCTAATATTCTTGTTTCCCTTTACTTGCACAGGTTCATTTTCTGTATAAGGGAACACTTAGAGTGCTGCTTGTGCTGCTTCATGATTTTCCAGAGTTCCTTTGTGATTATCATTTTACATTTTGTGATGTGATTCCCCCTAGCTGTATCCAAATGCGAAATATCATCCTTAGCGCATTTCCTCGCAATATGAGGCTTCCTGATCCATCTACTCCCAACTTAAAGGTCTCTATAGTTGATATTCCTCATGACTTCTTATTGCAGGTGATGGATATTAAAAATAAGATCTTTTCTGCTTTTGTAGATTGATTTGCTGGCAGAGATCACTCAATCACCTCGCATCCTTTCTGAAGTTGATGCTGCTGTAAAACTAAAGCAGATGAAGGCTGATATTGATGAGTATCTTAAGGTATACATGCATGATTTTCTCTTTGATACTGGCCCGCCTGCTAGAGTAGGATTTAAATTTTTTTTTTTTTAATGGAATTGTTCCGTAGCATACAGTACGAGAATTGGAAATTTCACATGGACTATGGAACCTTCTTTTTTAAAAAAAAAAAAAAAAAAACTTTTTCAGTGCCTTCTCCCATATGACATATATGGTCATACTTTTGTGTACTTTGAGCAGACAAGGCCACAAGGATCGTCATTTTTGACTGAACTGAAACAGAGATTACTGCTTCCACCAAGTGAAGCCTCAGTCTCTGGCACCAGATATGATGTGCCGTTGATAAATTCTCTAGTTCTTTATGTCGGGATGCAGGTAACTTCCTTTCTGGTATTGAGTGGATTTCCTGTTATTTGGGGGTTTTGGGGGCCTCTTGGTTTCTTGAGACACCCTAACAATCTCTAGTCTAAGCTGTTGTGCTGAGCTATCTCTTTCCTTTATAGCATGCTTCATTCATGAAAATGAGAATTTTCCAGGGGAATAAAAATTGCGATTAATTAATTTGTTACCAGTTTACATCACATTGATTTGATTACAGTTCGGTAGTTCAAATAAAACTTCCTTGGAAGTCGTAAAAGATTTGATCCAAAAGAAATAAAAAAACACCATGAAGCTTTTGGATTATAAAATAAGAAGATGCAGTCCCAAATGTCATTGGTGTTTAGCTGTTGGAGTCTGGTGTTTGGTGAAGCCTGAGACTAGAGAGGTATGCAAACCGAGAATTGGGAGAGCGAAGGTGCCGTAGATTGAGCGGAGTTGAGGCTTTTTCTTTCTCCTATGCTAGTCCTCTGTTTTGGTCATAAGGAAAACCCTGGAAACTATCAAAATCAATTGAGTTTCTATATATGAAAAATTGGAAATAGAATACCCACATTTCCATTTTTGATCTTGTTTCTAAAGTTCCGCCAGAAGTGTTTCCTCTGCTCGTTTTCATTTTAAATGGAAATGCTGTGGAAGAACTTGTTTTCTCCAGATACTAAAACCACCCTTTTTCTGATGATTCTATTTAATTAGTTGACGTTGAAAAGTTCGGTTCTTTGTTATCTTGGGTGAAATTTACTCGTCTTTTTCTTTTATAGAACTGGCAATTTGTTTATTCCTTTTATGTCTTCTCTGTCTTAAACATGGGAGGGCTAACATTATGGTGTTGAGGCGAAGACATCTCTATATTTTAGGAATAAAGCATCATTTAAATTTTTCCCCTATTATGCAGAAAGATTTTGGCAGAAAAATAAAGTCTTATGGGATAAAACGACGTCTGATTTAGTTTTTTAATGTTCATCCTCCCAATTGAATATGTAACTCTGGAGAGTGGAGTTATGTGGGTAACAGTTTTTAAAATGCATACTCCGAACATTAGATTCTTTGAGAAGCGCTCTCTCAGTTGCTCTGTGACATATGGCTGTTCACTTCTATATCTATATTTCAGGCCATTCAGCAGCTACAGTCGAGGACAGCTCATGCACAAACACCCGTAAATCCTGCTTCGTTGGCTGTTTTCCTGATCAGTGCAGCACTGGATATTTTTCAGACCCTGATAGTGGAGTTGGATACTGAAGGACGCTATCTCTTTCTGAATGCAATTGCTAATCAACTGCGTTACCCTAATACCCATACACACTATTTCTCTTTTGTCCTCCTCTACTTATTTGCGGAAGCGAATCAGGTAATTGCGCTGCCACTCATTTTCCTTACCTTGGGTGGTGTTACATGTGTTAGAATGTCATTGTAGTTGGTAGAATATGTTTGATGTTCCCAAAGAGTTATTTCTGAGCAAGAAGAAAACAGTGAAGCTCATAGCTTCCATGTTGTTTGGTTATATATTGGACTGACACATTGTTCTTAAGAATGCAAAGAATCACATGGTAAGTAGATGCTTAGTTGGCATATAGTTAATAGCTGTCTTTCTGGGGTTGAAGGATTTTAATTTGTATTGAGTTGCCATACTTTGATAGTTTTGACACTGTTGAGATTTTAGCCACAATCTTGAATTTCACTTTTGGAAGCTGTGTTCCGAACTTTGTAAATTTTCATTTGCGAAATAGGTCTATGCTAGCTCTATGGCTGCTTACAACCAACAGCATAGGTGTTGTAATTTCTATGCTAGCTTTCTCCTTTCAGCTTTCAATGCTTCCGTCTGTCTGTATAAAACGTTAATGAGTGCTCAAGACATCAGTTTTTATGCGGTTCTCATTGGTGTTGGCACATGCGGTCAAAACAATATGTTTTATATCGAGTCTTACCATTTATTTTTCGTGGTGCCTTTCTCTTTTATCCAATCTTTCGTATGCTTCATTGAGGTTATTGATATACTGGTGCCTTAAAGCAGGAGATTGTCCAAGAGCAGATTACAAGAGTGTTGTTCGAACGCCTAATTGTGAACCGCCCTCATCCCTGGGGTCTCCTTATAACCTTTATCGAACTCATCAAGGTATACCGTGTTTCGGAAATGTTACTGTAGTGAGATGCCTGCCATTTACATGGTTTCGTTAAAATTGTTGGATCTACGATTTGCAGAATCCGCGATACAACTTTTGGAACCGATCCTTCATACGCTGCGCTCCCGAGATTGAGAAGCTTTTTGAATCAGTGGCAAGATCGTGCGGGGGTCCGAAAACTGTGGATGAGAGCGTGGTCTCCGGTTGGATATCCGACAGCGCCCACTGACTGTAAGTTTGTGGCCGTAGTTTCCTTTTTCTTTTTCTTCAATGTTTCCTGTATAGACCTTGTCTGTCTATATGTTTTCGGCCAAAACTTGGACATTGTAATTGGCCTTTGTACATTGTAGGACAAACTCAAACTCAGAAAATTCCAGAGCCAATTTTTTTCTATGGGCACCTTTGGAACCGTGGTTATTGCAATGTCGCATGATGATCAAAGTGAAGAAATTGGTTGAGATTGTTTTGGCTAAGATTGTTTGGTAACACTTCCAGGAACAAATGATTTTATTTTTTTATTCCGCTGAACAAAAAAAAAAGGAATGAATATGTAAATTTTTTATACTCGAGAATAAAAATCTGTTCTTTTGTACCCAAGATTGGATTTGGAATAGAATCAAGAAGTTAAAAAAAATTGGTTTTTGTTCTTGGAAATAATTCTTAGAATGAAGTCTAATTTTTTCCTTCGTTCTTTCCTTTTCTTCTTCTAATTTTTGGTTGGTCGTCAGCCTCAGCCATGGCTGGCCATCGGCCAGACGAGGGCCGGGGACCTCGTTGGAGTGTCATTGGGCCTTGGCAATGTCAAGACATGGGGAGGCTTGGTGTCGCCAGACGGCATGAGGTTGGGCTTCACTAGGTTAGGGCGAATTGACGCGAGCCTCGCGTCACCTGGCCAAGGTAGAGCCTCCCAGGCGAGGCGAGGCGAGGCTTGTCTAAATCTGAGGTCTAAATCTGAGGTCGACGGTCACGGTGGCTAGGAGAGCCTCCGGCGAGGTTGTTGGACCTTGACAATGGCCGGCAATCGGGGAGCTTGTTGGACCTTGACAATGGTTGGCAATCGGCCACAAGGAAGAAGAGAAAATGAAAAAGAAAAAAAGAAAAAGAAAAAAGAAAAAGAAGAAAAAAAAATAAAAGTATTAAAAAAATAAAAGAAACAAAAAGTTCTGAGAATTTTATCAAGTACATTTTTATTTTGAGAATAACAATTTTGGATAGTTATCGAATATCTTCAAATGTTTAGGAACGGAATTAAGAAAAATCATTTCTGAGCAAATGTGCCCTTAGTTACTTGCTCATGTTTACTAGTACAGACAGCATACAAAAGAAAGAAGAACAATTTCAAAACAATGCATTCAACTTGTACCCCTCAGGAGAAAAGGGAAGATCCTCTATATGCCCGACCATGCCAGCTCTTCCTCTACAAGTGCATTCACCTAGTCGCACGTTCTAGCCTCTTCCTATTGACCACAGTTAATCCAACATGGTAGTTGAAAATTTCTTTTTTCTTCTGAATTGATCAGATGAACTCGGTTTCAATTTCAAAATCGACTTGGAAAACTAAGTGTCGACATGGAGAAAAAGAAACTCGATTCAAGAATTCAAGCTCTTTCGATTTCCGGGGTCTCATTTTTTGTTCTCTGATTTAGATGACTAAACACGTTGATTTCCAGTTGCGAGAGACTGCGATGTTCGACCTTACCAGCACGCTTGTTGTGTAGCTACGTCAAACTTAACGGCTAGAAATTTGGTGTATCTATTTGGGGGAGCATGTTGATTTCGCGGGTTCAAGCTGATGCGTCTTTTGAGAATTTGGCCATAGGAGGAAAGTCGCGAAATAAAGGGAGCTAACATACGGTGGTTCGTTGGAGGTAGCAAATCTCTTTCGCTTCCAATTGATTTTCTTTCTTTCTCGGGGGACCGAGGAAATCAAGTAATAGCAGCTACAAGTACGCTGGTCTTTCAGGTAACGGCTAATGACTCCTTACGTACCAATTACTTCTCTTTAAGTACAATGTACACTACATTTACTGTCGAAATCTTATATCTAAATTAGTTCATTTACTTACTAATTTGCTTAAAATTCGGCAATTGAGCACTTGTAATAATCCGAAACCAACGTCTTGAATTATAAGCAAATTACAGCTAAAACTCAGAAAGAGTTCTTTCCCGACTAACCTCCAATGTAGCAAAACAGCGGATTCATCTGGAGATGATGCTCGGTGAAATTGCAGAACACCTGAAGGCATAGTAAACAAAGTACAATTCCGAAGGATTAGTTCATGCGTCATCGTTGAAAACAAATTTTCTTAATGTAGACCGCTTTGTTAACGATTGATGGACTTACTTTTTCTTCACGTGTATCATGCTATTCCATCTCCGTGAAGTACTTCCGCCGGGCGGAGACAACAGCCACCACAACATTTAGGCGCAGAAAAGGTTCGTACGAGTCGGCACTCGATATTTATGCTTCATGTCAGAGGAGGGATTGCGCAAATAATTGTGTCAATATGCCTCAAGCTCACTGATGCGAGATCTTGGTATCTTTGGTGGACCAATTTGCTTTCACATCGAAATCGTCACATAAGTACAACGTTATTTGCAGCACCCGAATCACATAGACCCGCAGCGTATCCGAGCCATGAGCCCCATGAAATTCAACGCTCACACGTGCCGAGCTAACCGCATCGGCGGTGCCCTGTAACTTCCATATGTCGGTACTATCGAAAGCCCCGATCGATCCGGCGGTTTACTCGCTCCCATTTCGCTTTTCAAACTGGTCCAATCTACTACTAACGATATCTGCTGTGTAACATTGCAGAGTTCACAAATCCGACCGGCTCGCGAGATCGTTCCAGCATGTCCAAATAGGCGAGCCCGCCGACTCCGGGACGAGAAAACCGATACACCTAGACATTTCTAAGATTCTTAAATTGAATTGGGCGACATTTAAGGTGAAGAACCTGGACACAAGCTCATTCAATACTTCTGTCCGTAGGAACCGGCCGGAAAGAAAACTACAAAAAAAAAAAGGGAAAAGGGCAGTGAATCTCTCCGTACGGAAGGGAGGAAATGGGAAGGGAAGTTTCATTTTTCCATCTTGAGATTTTTGAGAGGAGGGTGTTGGGGCTGGATCTGGAGTGAGTCAACTCAGTGCGCACGTGTAACTGGTCACTCGCTCTCTCACTTCCGACGACACAAATGTCGAGACCATAGTCGTACCTCCATTATTGCCGTCTCCATATCTCCATTTCTATTCATTTTGATCATTTTTTATAAGTTTATTTCTCTCTCACCCTCTCTTTTTCTTTTTTATAATTTTTTTTTTTCTGATTTGCTGCAAGTTTATGTTATTTAATGTGGGTCCATTCTCTTCTTCCAAGCGCCATACGAACTGTCGGCGGCGATTTTTATTTTACGGAATCGTCCAAGAAAATCTTTTCCAAGATTTGTATGGGTTAATTCATATATAAAGACAAACACTCGTTAGATCCATTTTTTTTTTTCAATTTGATCAGATAGTTTCTATTTACGTCAAAAAAATTTTGCCGGATGATTTACCACTGTCATGAAGATCTAAATTATTGCTCATCAAGTGAATTTATAATGTAAAAAGTCATTTACGCAAGTCATGGAAAATCCCACAAGTTTCATATGAGGATTTGAAAATTATGGATCGTGAAATTCGACTTTCTGGACCACTTCAACTATGACAAATCGCAATGACCAATCCTTGTTATGACAAAAATGAGTGGACCAAGCTAATTAATAGGAGAAAGGGGGGTTATTATTTGAGCTCGTTCAGATTTCTGGGTCTCATTTACATTCCACTCTTCTGAATATACATAAATAGAATTGCGATCTCATTCAAATGGTCGTCTAAACTCTGAAAATCAAACGCAACCCAAGTAATCAATGGAGTCCTTACTAATCACTTTCACCCACATTTCAAAAACTACAGATACAAGAAATCGGTTTTGAATGAACGGCACGCTCTCCATATTGATTCAAGAACCACTCAATGCTCAACCCAAGATGAGAAAATAAAAGAAGAGTCAAAGCTCAAGTCGGCCTTAGACACTGAAGAAGAGGAGGACAATCCGCCCTTAATGAACTACTCTTCTTGCCATATCATGTCCCATATCAGACTGTCGGTGAGCTGTCAAGGTCTCCCAACGTGTGAAACCCTTCCTAAGTGGCAAATCTAAATTAGGTCAAATCCAATGAAATCAAAGCAGCTTAGAGCCCCATGCATTATACAATTCGCTTAGCTGAGCTGTTGTGTCTGTACACCGTACTTTCAATGCACAATCTTTAATATTATCTTTCCTTCCACCCACCTTCCAAAAGATGGAAAGGAAAGAAAAAAAACCCTATTTTTCTTCTGATGATTCATTGTTGTTTCCTTTCCCTCTATTCCATCCACCCTCCTTAGTACCTACTCATTGGGGTCCCTATATAAAACCCCCTCCCTCTCAAAACCTTCCCAATCATCTCAACTCAACATCAACACCACCAAGAATTTTCAAATTTACTCCCCCAAACCAAGCGCAAGAGCCTCCCCAGAAACGCTCTCCAATTGGAAATTCTCCCTGGGCAATACGTTTCGAGAAATGGGTTCGTCTTCTCTCGCGACGATCTCGCCAAGGACGCTCCGGTCTGACCTCTACTCGTTCACCTACCGGCAGGACTCGAAGACCCCGCTCGTCGTCTCGGTCCTCGCCTCACTCATCGAGCGAACCATGTCCCGGAACGAGAGGATCGCACGGAGCTGCTCGTGGGCTCTGTCGAAGGACGTGAAGACGCGCGTCTTCGACTGCCATGAGTCGCCGGACATGACGATACAGAGCTACCTCGAGAGGATTTTTCGGTACACGAAGGCCGGCCCGTCGGTCTACGTGGTGGCGTACGTGTACATAGACCGGTTCTGCCAGGCCAACCCGGGGTTCAGGATCAATGCCAGGAATGTCCATAGGCTTCTCATCACGACCATCATGGTGGCTTCCAAATATGTGGAGGACATGTGAGTTTTCTACCTTCTTTCTCCTTTTCCCTTCTCGAATCTTTTTTCTCGATGGTTGAATTCGAGTGAAACTTGGGTTTTCCCTTGGCATTTCCAAGAAACGTGGTCCCGAAAAGCCAAATAAAAAAAATGCCATTCTTGAACTTTCTATTCCATTTCTGAAAATCATTTCGAATCATGACAAAAGGTTAAGGTGACTTAAATGTCATGCGATGCGTTTACCGACAGTACCATCATTTTCACTTCCACCCTCGAAACAAAATTCCAAAAAACATTAATTTCAAACGACCCTTTCAAACACAATCGTTAAATTCTCCAAAAATCTGATGATCTAAGGCATCAAATGTCTAATTCTCGATTCCCTTTTTCTTGGAACAGGAATTACAGAAACTCCTACTTCGCGCGAGTCGGGGGACTGGGGACGGAGGAAATCAACAGGTTGGAGCTGGAGTTTCTGTTCCTGATGGGGTTCAAGCTGCACGTGAACCTGAGCGTGTTCGAGAGCTACTGCTGTCACCTGGAGAGAGAGGTGGGCATCGGAGGCGGCTACCAGATCGAGAGAGCTCTCCGGTGTGCAGAGGAGATCAAGTTCTCGAGGCAGAGGGCGGGGGATCCGAGGCTCAATCATCATCACGTCGCCCGAATCATGCTCTAGAAAACCCTTGATCATAGACAGACAAAAAATTCGAGAAAAAATCGAGAGAAGGAAAAAAATATGGAAAGGGAAAATGAGTGTACAGATGTGGTGATTGATGTACAGGTGGTTTTATCTTTCTGGGGGGGTTGAGTACGGCCATTGTACTGTGATGTTACTCTCTCTCCCTCTCTTTTTGTAATGAATATATGGAGAAATTCAATTTTTTTTTTACTGAGGTAAAAGGGATAATTTATCGTTTGCGAATTAACAGAAAATTGCTTTATCCAGCGGTATGCATTGAAGTCTTGAAGATGTGCGATTTTGATTTACATTATGTTGTTTTATCTCTTAAGTTGCAATGTTTCACACAATTAAATGACTTCTATATACATTGACTAGTTGATATTTTTTTAAGTGTCTGGAGTTAGCTTATTTGAAGGCTATCTAGGTCCCCTCCCGTGCCCCTATTTTGTAAAATTTTGATTAGCTGCCGCGAAGTTTAAATTATGTTCACAGGTGAAATTTGCAAATAAAGAAATCGGCGAGGGAATCTAATGAGTGGATGTGAGAGTTTCAAACTCGGTCGTTTGGAGTTAAACAATGTTGTCTAAATTGTACACTTTAGATAAATAAGAAGAATCTCACTCCGCGTGCAAATAGTAAATGAGGCTCTCAAAAGCAATTGGCTTTACAGCTCGTTGGAATTAAGTACATGCCGCAATCTTCCTTACTTAACCCTTTATTTTTGGTAGGAGTAGGAGCACGATATGCTCTTTTTCTTAATTCTGTGGCACGATCGTAGAGTGCCTCTGCCATTTGGCGGCTTGTGAAACATCATGCAACGGCAGTAAGCCAGGGTAAGTACGGAGCTTTGGCTTGTACAAACGGTCCAGATCTAGAACGGTTCACGCATAATTTATAGAGTTTGAAAAAGGGTGGCCTTCCGTTCTTAAGCTGAAAAATTCAATTGAGGCTACCATCTACCTTGGACACTTTTAAACAACTAAATACATGCATGCACGAAAAGACCTTTTGCCAAGAATAATTAGATATTATTATTGAGGCATGCTTTGTTTTTTTGTGTAATCGTCTGTGAATTACATATAGAGAGAAAGAAATGATTTTTTCGAAAGGAATTGAGCAATCGGCTAATTTAGTGGATTTGTAAAGGATGATAATTAAACATGTGTAAGTTGAATGGTAGCTCTATGAAAGACAAAGTAGTGAGTGATTTTTTTAGACTCTATTTATTTCGTAGAAAATCAATTGTTTGAAAAATATTTTCCTAAAACTAATTTTTGTAATAATTGAAAAATTTAGTCGATGAGAATCATTCTCATCATCAATACTAAATTAAATCTGAATATTTTTATGAACAATGAAAATACTTTTCTTTCATTTATATTTATAAATGATACAAGTCATTTTTATGAAAATATTTTTCAAATCAGTTATTTTCTGTGAAATAAATGGAGCCTTAATGAGAGAATAAATTAAAAAATAACAGAAAAATGAGATAAAAGCCAGTTCTAATTTAAATACATCGATATGCAAATCACAAAGAGACAAGATTCATTCCTAATAGTGTGACGGTTCCCGCTTTTAACTCAAGGAGATTGAGGTGTCCCTTTTGTATAATGATTGAAGTCTACACCTTCTTAGGTTGAGATGGCCGAATAATTCCCTGATCAAGGTGGAACTTGATATGACTCGACTTTTGTAGTTTTTGTTAATTTTTTCTCGAGATTTGTCTTAACTTGAACCTTATTTTAATACATGGGCCGGAAACTTACGCTCGCAGCAATATTATAAATAGGTGCAGAATGTTGACATTTTATATACATACCGATTCTCTAAACTCAGTTCATAGATACTTATATGGTAATTTAGACATGCGTGAGATTTTGTGGAATCACTAATAACTTTTCTAAAAAACTTAACTTGTAAAATGAAATAATTATTTAATATATAAATATTCTAACACTTTTCCTCAAGCATAGACTAGATTTAGGATAGTGTACAAATTTGTAATTCCATCCAAATTGTGGAAATTCACAATGACTCCAAGTTTTAAAACAATTGTAATGAGGTCCATATACTATCAATGGCCATCTTTAATAGATTATACAATGAACTTTTGTGTGATTTTGCTCATCTTATGATTGTAATTGAATTCATGGACAACACTTGATAAGGGTTTAGTTACGTGCTCAAAAAACATTAAATATCACAATCAATATTCCTAAAAATAAAAGAAAAATCACGTGCAACTTAGTTATCAAAGTGCTCATAATCGAGAAAACGTGCGTAACTCAACCGAAATCAAAGTGAAAAGAGAGAATGAGGAGAAAGGGATGTGCGAAGCACAGAGATGCAAAATGAGACCACCTCCATCGAACATCGTATGAGCTTCCTAAACATAGAATTTTAAATTCTAATTTGTCAACAGAATTAATTTGAAGAAAAATCATCAAAGAGCTTTCTCGGATCTGGATGATCTCGTATTGCCAAAAGAAGACAAAACGAAAGAACGTGGAAAGTGGCCACAAGACAAGCACCTAACACAAGTAAAAGGACAATTTTCATCTATTTTAGTAGGGTTCGTATATGAATTATATTCCCCATAAATCAGAATGATTAGATCATAGAGAGTTTAATTATATACTAATTATCTTATTATGTTTTGCTCGTCCTGATTCTCGCCAGACAAGCACCTAACACTCTGCTCAAACCTATGACCACATATGTCCCATATGCATCATCATCCAACCTAAGAATTGTTTAAAAAAATGAGCAGGCAATTTTTCAATTTGGTACCATTGTACCTTGACGTTGTCCATCGGGTCACCTTTTTCAAGGCCATTTTATTTTCTAATTTGGGCCAAATCGCAATTATAAGAAACATTCACAAGCGCACTAAGGCTGTTCCCCACCTTCCCCTTTTTAGCTGACCTTTTCCTTTCCTCTTTAACTGGCAAACAAAAAATTGACTCCAATAAAGGAATAACTGTCATTTTTTAGAAGAACAATTAATATAATCATCATATTTATTTTTCCGCATAAGTATGGTAGGCTTACTTCCTATACCATCTATTAAAGAGATGTCATCATTCGCTTGTATCTTTGTAAATTAGTAACTATTATAATACTTGCTTACCGAAAACATTCTTGACGTTCACTCGTGTGCTTTCTAACTATTACTAGGATATCAAATAAACTAGTTTCTTGCGTCATAATTAAGATTTCGATTCGCGGGTCTATGAAATTGAAAAAGTAAAAAAAATAAAATTCGAGATCTAAAAATATTGATTGGACTATAAAATAATTAGGATTGTTGCGTTTCAAGAAGTGCGAGGCTTTGGTTTTAACTAGTTGCTGTCGCCACTTGGGATCTACACGACAAGGGGATAATCCCGTTGTGAATTCCACAGTGCTGCTACTGCTAGTGCCAATGGCTTGTCTTCTACATTTATGGCAATTAGTATATGCTGCAATCTTCCTTGCTACTCGAGAATGCTTATTTTTTCCTCTCATTTTTTTTAACGCTTTATTTTTGGTGGGACTAGAAGCACGATATTCTCCATTTCCTAATTCCACCTGCACGGTCGTGAAGTGCCCCCGCCTTTCGGAGGCTAGTGAAACATCATGCAAGGGCAGCAAGAGAGAGTAGGTTCAGGGATTTGGATCGTACAAACGGTTCAGATCCAGTATGATTCACGCGTAATTTATAGAGTGTGGACAAGTGTGGCCTTCCATTACTAAATACGTTCACGCATGTAAAGGCCTATTGTCTATAGTAATAAGATATTAGTGTTGAGGCATACGCTGCTCATATGCGTGATTGTTTGTGAATTACGTATGAGGAGAAAAATAATCTTTTTTCGGAGGGAATTCAACAATAAGTTAATTGAGTGGATCTGTAAAGGATAACTATTAAACATGTTTGAGTTTTTTTTTTCTTTGGTCATAAACATGTGTGAGTTGAGTAGTAACTCAATGAAAGAGATTTAATGGGAGAATACTTTCGGAATTAGTAGAAAATAGAATAAAAAGCTGCTTCTAATTTAAATACATCAATATACAAATACACAAGGACAAGATTTACAATAAGATGAAAGCAGTTTTAGGGTCTCGATTCTATCTAGAACCTGGAACCTAACTTGTCTAAGCTGATTTTCCAATTTTTGAAACCTAAAACCTACAATGCATACTCTAGAATCTATAACTTATCTTCTCAATTAGTTTTAGGATTTACATGGGAACCTATCAATTTTTTATTATTATTTTTTTTTTTCATGTTCTTTTTTTTTTTTTTTTTTTTTGGGATTTCATTTTTAGTTAAGCAAAATGAAAGTGAGTGTTATAACAAAATTCCCATTTATCAGCGGCAACAATTCATGAAACACTAATACATTATCTCGTTAATGAGTCATAATATCCTCCCTTCTTCCGTAATAGTTTTTCGTCATCGCTAGGCGTATGCAATAGCTTCTGGTGGTGCAATCTCTCCTCCTTACAAGACCACAAGTGCACGGAGACAAATACAAGATCACAGAAAAACCATAATCATGCTGGTAACAGTAGCAGCAGTTTACGAGATGAAAGAGAAGAGAACCGTAATCTGTAGAAGGGTTTGAAGCATCCGACAAGGCCAAAGTGGGGCAACTTCTGCTTCGAAAATGACTCGAGTTTGTTCTGGATGCTTTCATTCTTCTCCGGACAATAGGAACTTGCCACAGGATTCAGACCGAGAACATGCATAAAAAGACTGAGTGATAATTAAATGATTGATATGTAGGCTTGGGGTTCGGTTCTTGTTCTGATTCCCGATCTAGTTCTTTGGTTCTTAGTTTCTGGTCCGGTTCAAAAAACATGATGGAAAAGTATAAAAAAATAAACATAAAATCCTAAAGCTATTGTATTGGTCCCAATTCAGTCATAAACCTTTTAATGATGTCAATTTAGTCCTAAATTTTTTAATGGTATTAATTGAGTCATAAATCTTTTGAATTAGTGCGAACTTGGTCCTAAACGTTTTGACTTGATGCCAATTTAATTTTTCTGGCTAACTTTGGTCGGATATTGCATACATGGAAGTTGGCCCGTTGATGTGGTGGCACCGCCGGCGGCGGCGTGTATAATTATTAATAATATTTTAATATTTTTTTTCCGAATTTTTTAATTATTTTTCGATTTTTTTCTCTCATTTCTTCTTCATTTTGCCAGTGATCGGCCATCGGCCATAGGGATGACCAGCCACCAGCCACGGCTGGGCGCGCTAGCCTTGCTTGGCCATGGTGAGGCCGAGCTCGGGCAAGGGTTTGCCTTGCCGGATCTTACCAGAATTTGGAATCGGATTGGCTCCTATCGATCTAGTTCTGCGGTTCCTGATTTCACCTTGAAACCATACTCACCTTTATTCACAATAAGGCAGGAGTTCCTACTTTTAACTCAAGTGAATTGAAGTGCCCCTTCTGCACAATGACTGAAGTGACACATTTACACCTTAGGTTGATACGTCCGAATAATCTCCGAATCGAGGTTGAACTTGATATGATTTGACTTTTGTATTTTTTGCTTTTTTTTTTTTTTTTCTCAACATATGTTTTAATTTGAATCTTATCTTAATATTCGGGCCGTAAATTTACCCCGCCAACAATATCATAAATAGGTGCCGAATGTTGACATTTCATATACGAACTGATTCTCTAAACCCTGTTCATAGATATTTATATAATAACTTAGATATGTATGAGATTTCATGTGATCTTTGTCAACTATTTTAAAAGTTTAAATTACTATATGAAGTAATTGTTTAATATTTAAATATTTAAATATTCCCCATCAAGCGTGCGCTGGATTTAGGTCAAGCCTAGAGTGTGCAAATATGTAATTCCATCCAAATTTGAGGAAATTCATGATGGCCCCAAGTTTTAAGGTCCATATACTATCACTAGCTACCTTTAGTAGACGACAAAATGAAGTTTTGTTCTTTATGAAAATTAACCTTTGTGTAATTTTGATTGTATGGTGATTGTAATTAAAACTGTGCGAAACACTCGATAATAATTTAGTCAGGTGTTCAAAATTCCAGAAACCAATAAAAGAAAAATCACGTGCGACTTAATTATCAAAGTGCTCATGATGGAGAAAACGTACGTAATTCAACCGAAATCAAAGTGAAAAGAGAGAATGAGGAGAAAGCGACACTTGTCAAAGAGTGCGAAGCATAGGGATGCAAAATGAGACCACCTCCATTGACCATCTTATGAACTTCCACAAAATAGAATTTTAAATTCTAATTTGTCAACGGAATTAATTTGAAGAAAAATCATCAAAGAGCTTCCTCAGATCTGGATACTCTTGTATCGCCAACAGAAGACAAAACGAAAGAACGTGGAAAGTGGCCACAAGACAAGCTCCTAACACGAAGTTAAATGGAGAATTTTCACCTATTTTAGTAAGATTCATGTATAAATTATATTCCAATTAATCAGAATGATAAGATCATAGAGTCTAATTAAATACTAGTTATTGTATTATGTTTTTCTCATCGTGATTCTCGCGAGACAAGCACCTAACACTTGGCTCAAACCTATGACCACATTTGTCCCATATGCATTATTATCCAACCTAAGAATTATTAAAAATTTGGGCTGGCAATTTTTCAATTTGGTGTACCTTGACATTGTTAACGGGGTCACCTTTTTCAAGGCCATTTTATTTTCTAATTTGGGTCAAACAACAATTATAAGATATACACCTTCACAAGCGCACTAAGACTGTTCCCCACCTTCCCCTTTCTTAGCTGACCTTTTCATTTTCTCTTTAAGTAGCAAACAAAAAAATGACTCGAGTGATATAATAATTCCTTTCTCTTCCCTCTAGGAATAATTCTCATTTTTTCAGAAGTATAATTAATTTAATCATTACTTTAATTTTTTGAGTATGTATAGCAGGCTCACTTCCTATACCATCTACTAAAAAGATTAAAGTCATCGTTTGCTTATATCATTGTAAATTAGTAACTATCATAATGCTTGCTTACCAAAAACATTCTTGAGAGTCATTTGTATGCTTTTAGTATTACTAGGATATCGACTAAATCAGTTTCTTTCATAATTAAGATTTCGATTTGCAAGGTCTATGTAATAAAATAACTAAAGAAATAAAAGTCGAGACCTAAAAGTGTTGATCCAGCAATAAAACAACAAGCATGAAGTCTCGGGTTCGATTACTTGATACGACCTTTTGGGGTCCATGCCAAAAGGGGATAATCTCGTGTTAGTCTCGCAGTGCTGCTAGTACGGATTGCTTGTCTTTTACCAGACCTGAGAGGTGGATTTAATCTGGTGAATGAGGACTGTTCGAGAATATATACCGTCTCTCGCTTTTAAATGCAAATAGGAAAGAAAAATTGTAAAATGTGAATCAAACTATGGGCAAGATCCGGAATATTTCAGTGCCACTTCCCTAAGCATTAATTATAATTTCCTAGAGTACCAGCAAGCACAAACTGCTGCTGCGTCCGTTCTGAATACCACCTTTTTCCAGCAGAAGACAGTATCTCAGGAGGAAACACCCAAGAAAGGGCCTTGGCATGGCTAAACGACAAAATCAATTACAAATTAATAAGCATTAAAAACTAGTTTCTTAATGGAATCAGTGCTTATTAGTTTATTGACCATCGATTAGCACTGTTCAAACATGTTCTCTAATTGTCATTTCCAGTCTTAATCCACCAAGACAGGCAACTAACCACTTGGCCCAATCAAGGCAGAACAAATTGTGATCTGCTATCATGAGATCTCATGATTCCTAGGCATGTTCTGATGGCAAATCGAACCAGATATCTCAGGCAAATCAAACCTGTTTATTTCTTTCTGTCCTATAAAGAAGCTAATTTCTGTTTCAACTAATTAAAAGGCTAACTACTTAATGATGGATGGTAGGGAGATTTGTTAATGGACATTGGACATGAACATCAAAAGGGCAGGCTGACAGATTATTTTTGTCGTTTTTTTTATTGGTTTATAACCATTTAGTACGACTATAAAAATTTAGCTTTGGAAAGTTCAAAGAAGACATATCAATTTATAATGCATGAAATAAAATAGTATTATAAAATAATCAAAATTTGAGAATGTGCCGAAAAGATGGCGCTCTCTGGTAGTTTGAAAAGGTAGGAAATCACCAAGTACTCAAATAGTTATTAATGTTCTAATTACCCAAAGAAAAAGGGAGTAATGAGTGTATTGGTGGTTGCTCATTGATTAGAAAAAAGGCAGTTGAAACGCGCCCTTTGCGCCGTTCTTTTAGACGATAGTAATGATGATGGGGGACAGCGATTGAAAGTGGAGCTTCCTGGTTTGTTACGTTATTACATAAATAAGACTATTTGAACCGAGCTCTAATCATTAAACATCTCAAGTGGAGATTAAAATCCTTCAAGAAAATTTTATATTCAATTGACAAAATTAAAAAGGTTTAGGATTGCATTGTTTAGAACTTTTTGGACAATTTTTGCAAAAGAAGTGAGATGACTAATAAATATGAGCTTTGATTTCGTGGTCCAACAAGTTGGAATCCTTTTGGATGGGCGTGCCTTGAACCTTTGTGTTTCACTTTAGCAATCCCTTTGTCCTTGGTTGGTATTTTCTCTAATAAGCTCGCATTACGCCGTTTAGGCTGATTTGTTTATATATTACTTATTTGAAGACAAAAGGAGTTCAAAATGATGAGCTCTCTTTAGAGAATTAAATCGAGTCCGGTTTGAGATTTCTCATACTCGATTCGAAATGCCTTCACTCAGAAGACAGGATTTTCCCAATGCGACCATGGATAATATTGCTTCGACTTCTGCATCTTGCTAATGCAAAATCATTCTCAGTGCATAACAAAATGGTTCCCAACACAAATGATTAATATGGGAAAGAGGTAGGACAACCAGAGTGGGGCGGTCATTGTGGGGATCGAAATTAGCTTCGATCGAGCCTTTGGTCGAATCATGCGATGATAAAATTAAATTTGTATTCTGAATCTCTACGAACGTATTGAGGACGAGAGGCTGAGGTATTGCGACCCCTGGCCCCTCCACACGTTCCCGTTGCCATCCCCGTGAACATTTCGTTTCTTCTGTGATTTATATGTCTTGAAAATGTCAGAAGTGGAAGCTGTTGAATCGAAAAAGGATCAAATGTTCCCACTATAAGACATCAGAAAAGTATCAAAAAAAGTTTCTAAATTTGTTGCATTTCTGTCAATTTAGTTTTAAATCTTTCAATTGGACTTATTTAATCTTTAACTTTTTATATTTATGTTAATTGAGTTTATCCAGTCAAATTTTTGATTCACTAAATTTTTAATTTAGTTATCACTCCTCTAATTACTAGCTCTTTTTAAAGATTACCAACCTAATTTAGAGTGAGTTACCAACTTTTTCCATTTACTTAGTTAACCCTTTTTTTTTTTAAATCTTTCTTGCTAACACCTCAATATCTACCAACTCTTATATGAAATTACTAAGTCTTGTTCGAGTGCTTATAGACTGTTCCTTCAATTTCTTCCTTTTTTGAAATTGCTCCATGATACAACTTTAAAAGTTTGTGATTCTTATTCAATAGAAAACATTGTATGAAGGATTTCTACGTCATTCATACTATGATTGATGGAAACTGTGAGAATGAGGACATAGGTTTGTAGTAAATGACCAGATAACGAAGACCAGATTCAGTCACAGTAAGTATGTTGGCAATGTACAACATCAATCTTACTCTGTTCATTGCTTCCACAATTGACCCTCAACATAAGTGGGAATACGTGAGACATTTAATCAATGATTTTTATGAAAGTTAGCTTATAGAAACATTACGAGATAAAACATCTCCAACGTTGCCATTTGAGCAATACCAAATTGGTGTGCCTTCGAAGCAACAAGTGAGGGTTGAGGTAAAAAGGTGTAAGGATGACATGCGTGTCGAAGACTCCTCTAGTTGGTACTGGCATTGTGACTGCGAAGTGCCTTTGCCAAACGGGACAATACAATCTGAAAGAAAAATCTGAATTGGATAGTATTTAGATGATGCATGTGAACGTGACAGCCTTGACTTTGATATGTTGAATTGGTGGAAAGTAAATTCTTCAAGATATCCTACTTCTCTTCCATTGCTCCAGACATTTTGGTCGCACCGCCTGGGATTTTGTTTTAATGAGAAATGGGATTTGATTCTCTGTTTAAGCTCTTCCTTTTCCTGATATCATAACCAAAGAACACGACTTCAGAGCAATGTCCATCAGTCATCACTAAAAATATCGAAACAAGGCACTGTTCTCAAAGTATGGCAACTGGCAATTTTCTGGCTCCAAGTATCTAAAGAGCCAGTGTTCATCGAGCAAGTCTTTAACCCACTATGGAAACACATGTGCAAACCATTGAAGATAACCAACAATAAATGGTGATACAGAAATACTAATGAAAGCAAATGACCATAGTCCGCCAGTTTACCTTGAACCAAGAACTAAATTCATAATAAAAATAAGAAATGGGATTAAATGTACCAATACGCAACTTCATTAGTCATCAAAAGAAACTACCATCGAGTTTGGCTCCATGATTGGAGTTGAGAACTCTGTGCATTAAATTGAAAACTTAAGTAACCATCATGATATAGAAGGGAATAAACACTATAAAACTTATTTTTACCTGATTCGAAATTTTCAAGTTCTTCCAAGTCATCCTCAATTGAAAGTGAATGGCATATATTATATATAATCTTGAACACATATAGTGTTCTACCATACTCAGTCTCAAGGAGCTACATAAAAACCTCTCGTACTAATGTGGCCTCTGATGCTACAGTTGACGGGCACATCCAATATGTCTCGAGCAGTGAAAGAGAGAATAGGATATCTTGACGCATTCACTTTCCACTAATTTAAGATATCAAAGTTGGGCCTATAACTTCTCATGCTTTCTTTGAACAATCATCAAATTCAGATTTTTTTTCCAAACTTTGTCGTCCCATTCGGATACAGTACTTCGCCGTCACAATGTCATCACCAACTACAAGAAACTTTGATAGGCTTATAATCCTCGTACTTTTTGACCTCAACCCCTTATTTGTTGTTTTGGGGGCATATACCAGTACGGTATTGCTTGAACAATAACACCAGAGATGTTACTTTTATCTCCTAACGTCTTTGCCTGCTTACTTTCATATCAATCATCTTACACATTTCCACTTTGTTGAGGGTCAAGTACGCAAGCAATGAATAAAATAAGATTAATGTTGTTCACTTACCAAAACACTTATTGAATTTGGTCTTCATTCTCTTGGCCATTTCGTACATTCTTTATTCCTCAATCTCACAATGTCCATCAATCATCAATCCCATAGACACGCAATCATTAGTAGTGACATAACTTTTGCCTTGGAAAGGTCTGCAAGTTTGCTATCTTGAATTTCCAATACACCAAATCTGGCTCCAACATCATATGTGTTGAGTTCCAACAGTCTCAATATCCAAACATACAAAACTCTTGTACTCCACATTGTCTAGCTCAATGCAACTGCTGAGCCATCTCATCCGAGCATGAGAGAAGACCTCACACACCACACAATGTTCTAACCATGGAATCATTTCTATCTTTCATCTCTTCTCTTACAATCAAACTCAATACATGAGCACAGCACCTCAAGTGGAGTAACTCACCTCTCAATACTAGAGAGTTTCAAGAGTTTAAGTTTCTTTTTTTCACATATTAAATCCCAAGATATTTGAGCTCGATGATTGAGAAAAACCCTCTGAATCCCCGACCAATTAAGCACTTCTCAACTGTTTTTCCTATAACCTCTCAGCAAAGTGACTAGAGATCTCACTTTTTAACTGCTGCTTCCAATCAGCATCTACGATATGATAAGTGAGAGACATAGCATATGTTAGTGGTAAGACAACATCTAGAAGATGCATCGGAAAAATAATTCGTCAATTTACTTCTTTCTTCCGCGTATAACTCATAACAATCATGTCTCAAGTGTTATGTGACAGATCAAGAACTTTGAGTGGATTCTTTTCACCAATAGCCGAAATCTCTCATCGAAGACATCTAGCAATCCTGAAAAAATATTTCACAGTCATGTTTACATAACAGAAATTCATGGCTAGCACCGCTACTCTATGCAGCTAGCAAAAATTTAATAAACAATCTTGCATAAGTTCAGTAAACTCTAAGCTGCGATCCTGTAATTCTCTGGTAACTAAGCACCTCATTAGGCATTCATATAGGCAAAAGATCTTTAATATGTCAAGGCATGCCATATTTTGGACTTCACAGCAACCCATTCATTGATACAAGACATAACAAGATAAAACAGCATTACTTGCCCAATATACGCTCAGGTTCAGCAACAGTCACGGCAGAGTACTCAATTTAGAGCTCGAAAAATGGAAAACCAAAACATAAATGGGTAGTAAACATTTTGAAGAATGGGTGCAGCATCTAACGACAGAAAAAGTTTGATTATATGAACATTCATGTTGAATGATAAAAGAAAAGGACAAAACTGGAAAATTGCAAGAGCACTCTAGTTGGCAAGCAGAGGATCTCTAAAATCAATCGCAAATAGACAAAAAGCGACATGCTAGTAAGCCCATCTAAGCTACAATTCAACCTAGAACAAGCAGTTCACTCTGAAGAGAGAGAGAGAGAGAGAGAGAGAGAGAGTACCCTACCTCGTACTTCACAGAGTCAGCAGAGATGATCGACGACGGAGGTAACAACACGGACATCAGCCACGGGGCCGACAACATAAACAAGGGCAGAGGCAATGAGGATGATGGCATAGACCACGGCCACAATAGACACGGCAGAATAACCGGACAAAGTTCCCCATCGAGGGGACGCTGTTCCGAAGGGTACGCGACAGCAGGCAGCGTGGAGAAGCTGGAGGAGGGCCGATGGTTGCGGAGACGGGCGAGGGGAGGGGGCGGAGGTGGAGGAGTGGATGGCGGCGGAGATGCTTTTAGGTTTCCCTCCTTTATGTGTTGATAGGTTTGGAAACAAGTTTATGAATGTGTTCATGGTAGTTTTCTTCTGCACTTACTGCCCGAACCGATTGGATAATCTTTTTTACACCACCGATATACTTGAGTGTGAATTTTCCGGCTTTCAATGATGGTTAAGGCGATTTTTTTAGAGGTATGCAAAAGAGTTGGGAATGGCTCGGAAGCGGACTAAAATTAGCCTAGAATTGGCATTTTTCATGGGGATCAGTCTAATTTTCGATTCTAGGTGTGACAATGCCCATTGAGACTAAATCGATATATATATATATATATATATGTATGTGTATATGTATGTGTGTATAAAAATTTTTAGCTCACTTTCTTTCACGCTTTTTGCAACTCTCTTGTTCACTTCTTAAGTTGCTCTGTTTGTCTTGTTCATATGATGCGGAGGACCATGTTAAATAGCTCTGCACGGCTTTGTACATATTGAGCCTTTAGTTTTAGTTATCAGATGGAAGGCTTCAAAGGTGCATCAAACAATGTAGTCTTTGCCTAGTTCTTTATTATTCAAATCTTAACACGTACTCCTTTGTTTATACAGTTCCCTTTGGTGCTTTGGCAATTCTGTAGTGAGTGTGATGGTATAAATTGATAAATGCAATTTTGTATGCATTGATGACTGGTTCCATGGATTTACTGGACAACTTAACCGAACCGACAATCTGGTTCTCAGATAGGTCCAAGGAACCAATAGGTAGTTCCGGATTCTAATTTTTCTGGACCGGTTATTGACGGGTAGTTTTCGGTTCCTACTCACTTAGACCATACTCATCCCTAGTTTTTATCCATGACTGATACAAGTAACTCTCTTAAAGAAGATGGAAGATTAACCACCCAATCAAGACTGGATAGGACATCCTTCTCTAGCATTGCAAAGCCACCCGATGGTTGCCTTCGCCAAGGGACAAACCTGAAATCCAAACTCGGGAAGTGGTCTCGCTCCTTTCATGTATCTTCGCTACTCTCTGCCTATACTTACGGTTCGGTAAACCACTGCTCCAATATGGAACTCTTTGATCAGACCATCAGTGACGATGAGGATCGCCAGTCTATCCCACCATACTGATAAATGATATGTATGTCCCAATGAACTGTTGCGGCATCCATGTCGGTACACAATGTCATGCCCTGCCTGGTCAACATTAGCTTTAGTTTGCTTTGCAGATTGCTTCTTTGGAAGTGCTCTCCACCCAATGTCATGGTGGCAGAATCCTCCGGGCAAGTTGACAGCTTCAACTGCTTGGTAAGCTATTTCGCGCGCTTCTTCCGGTTTCATCCCCTGGCAGTGAGTGACCCAGGAACATGACCTCCAGCTGTGACAAAATTGCCATCTGGGACGAAAGCAGTTCTGGCATGAAATATTTTAATAGATGGAGCAACAAGCTCCGGTTCTTCAAGATTCCAGATCACACTCCCCTTTCCATAGGCTCCCGGATAGGCCGTACTTGCCCATTACAAACCACATTGGCAGATCCAAGCAACCAATTCAGTGTCGCTCAGTGCAGCTCTTCCCTGCACGCTGACAGCTACACTAAGCGCCGAGTCTGAAAGTGAGATATCAACACCTATATGTAAGAGGGAGCACAAGAGGGTGAGTAAACCCACTCTCAATGTCAACTTGTCAACACATTATAGGGATTCCATATATAAACTTCAAGATGACCCAATAAAAGGACTGAGGTTGAGCGACAAAGAAAAGGCTGAGAGGTGGGAGCATCAAGGCCAAGGATGAAATCCCAGCGTCATTACCGGATTGTCTTCTCTGTTCGCTGATTATGATCACTTATCTCACACTGATAAACAATCATCTCATACATCAAAGCTACATGAACTTCCTTATTTGCTGATCATTCACATTAGTATCTTTTATTTTTTTTGCAGCACACATGTGCTTACAGTGTTGAATTCTCACTTACGGGGGAGGGGGGAACTGCTGCTGAAGGGGATTGGATGTGAAAAACTGAAGATTACCATGCACCGATGTGAACTACCCTATCAATCTCTAATCGCATCTTTTCTACATAGTTATAGGATAATTTGGTAAATCCATAAGTACCCAGCACTCTGCACTATATTCACTATAAAACGTCATGTTCAAATTGTAGAAAATAGAGACCAGAGATCTTAGCCCAAGAAAAAGAAGACAGAGATTGCCAGTGATCACTGAAACTGAAGCATTAAGCAGCCACAACTCGGTACTTCAATACAAAATTGGTCATTATTGTTGAAGGTGGACTCTTGATAGCATCACAGAGTCATAAATAAATATTGATAAAAGACGTGTCGGAAAACCGGGTGTTTCAGATCTCCAAATCAGTTAGTTTAAGCATCCAAGATTTCTTCTCTATCATGAGTCCAGCATAGAGACTGCCAACAAACTTGCAACCTTCAACTGCTGTCCCTTCAACAGTAGGGAGAATGATGGGCCGCAGGACTAAGATTGAAATTGTGGAGTCGAGATATGTGCCGGAGAGTACCCACCCGTTCACCAGTTTCGGGCCTCGTATCCCCATCCCCAACTCGTTTATGGTCTTGAGCAGAATCAAGAGCAATGGCATTTTCCCCATCCACCAGTGCAACGAAAGAAGCTTCCTCTCCTTCGGGATATTCCTCAACCATGACCTTGCAACAAGCAGGACCAAAAATCCCCTCCACAAGCATCGAGTCAATAGCTTCATATACTTCCTCCAATGTTATGGCAATAGTAACTCCTTTCCCAGCAGCTGAGCCGTCCAATTTTATAACAATGGGTGCCCCCGTGCTTCTAGATGTATAGCTTCACTGCAGATGCGTCTGTAAAAGTCTTATACTGCACCAATTATTCGTAAACATCGTGAGGAACTAAGTCTTTTCCATGAAGCATGCGATGGAGCATGAATAATTCAGCAAATGGCAAGATGCCAATTCCTTAATTGTCCCATGTGACGGTCACCTACATCCAGTGGCATTCGACATATCATAATCGATATTGTTTTCAGAGTAACAGATTTTTGGTTTGATGATAAGTTCGTAGACCAAATGGAGGAAAAGCTAATGCTACATGTCCAACTAGGAAACTACTTGACTGGGAATGTCACACTTGTCCCACAAATTCTTCATGAAGCTCTTAGAACCCTTTAAAACAGCAACTTCTGATGAAGGACCAAAGGCAGGGATTCCAGCCTTCAACTAAATTATTTACCAAACCCGCAACAAGAAGAGCCTGTGGTCCGACCACAACTAGTCCGATTCGCTGCTTCTAGAAATAAAGAAATAACAGTTGTACTATCGAGAACGTCAATCTGGAATGCAAGCAGCGTCCCGCGAGCTGGAAATGCCGGCATTTACCGGCGCACAGAAGACCGCGTCACAACACGGAGATTGTTGCAATGCAAAGCAAAGTGCATGTTTCTTTCCTCCACCACCAATGACGAGCAACACCACTCTCTCTTGGGTAAAATATTTGGAAAAAGGATATAAATGAATAACAGAAAACTCTAGAAATGTACACATTACGAAAGGAAGGCAAATTATAAGTTTAAAATACCCTCAAAACAAAACCATAAACACAATGAATGAAAGCAAAACAAAAGCGAATCATTGCAAACATAATTTTTCTCACACATATGTTCTATACCACATAGATACCTTTATAAATAAATTTCCTGGTCATATAACGATTAATTCACCATGTTAAAATCTATCAAAGATAAAAAAAAAATGAAATGTCTGATATTAAGGGCCAACTGGAAGTAGAAATTTAACATAAGTACCCAAAGAAGGCCACAATTTGATTTCTCATAATAAGCTTAAGTTCCAATATAGCTGACAATCACATAGAGGAATTGTTAAAATATGTCTCGAGTTTGAGCCCAATACGAAAGTCTAAATATTCTCAATCGGATATTTTGCGGACGTTCGAAATCGAGCAAAGAAGATTCGAAGATCAACTTCCCCAAAATTCGAATTTGCGTTGGAGAATTTGGCCGCTAAATCAGGAAAGTCCAATTTTGACTTGGACTTGGATTTTGTTTAAAATATATAGAGATATGTTTTGGTTAAAATCGTTCAAGATAACAACAAAATAAGAAAGTTTGGTGTTGACTTTAATTTGCATCTTTGGATTAACGTGAATGTCAGGTAAGATAGGAAACAAAATCCTATGAGAAGTCAGCAAAAGAATAAGGATCTCACTTATGGTATATAGACTTGTGGCCGTGGGTGGAGGAGGTTGATCATGAAGAATTGGTCTTGAAGTGCTGTCTCGTCGTCGAGTGGAGGGATATTCTTTGTCGTTCTTGTCCGTGAATCACATCCAAGAAGATTTAGTGTTCAAGCCAATTAAATCTTGTGGTAAGATTGACGAGTAATTCCTTTGTGAGATTGATATATTATTTCTTGAGGGATTTCGGGGCTAAACACTGTGTGCGTTATTGGATGTAATTGGGGCTTGGGAAACACCAAGAGAGTGTTTGAGTGACTCGAGTATATAATCTCCTTGTATCGTTTGATCTATAGTGAAATTCGTTGCTGCTCTCCCCGTGGACGTAGGTCTTTACGACCGAACCACGCAAATCCGGTGTCTGATTTATTTTATTATTTTGTCTATATTATTGTTAGATCGCTCGCTTTTTTCGCAACAGGAATGGCATAACATCCTATGGATAATGCCAATATAACCCGCCAATAGTCTACGAGGCTTGCGTTGCTTTGCATCTATAGTTCCTAAAATGTTTTCATTACCCATGGTTAGCAAAACAAAATGATCTGATGAAGAACATCGAATTGTAGTGAGGACAATCACTGGGAAATTTGAGGATCCGTGACACCAAAACAAAGGGATAGACACACTATGCAAACAAATACTCATCCCTGTTCACAAAACCAAGAGCGCACCAGAGTAAATCCACAAAAATCGCTAATCACACCATCAGAAGCACAGTTACTTTGAGATAAATCAATGAAGACCGATTGCTCTAATGTCCCGCCGACACACTTGAAAATAACCCGAGAATTTAATCTGATCGACGGTAAACATTGTTCACAAAACAAAAGCGCTCCATGTACTTACATTCGAAATGTTTTTAAAATGAGATGGTATATCTAAGGTGATGATAAAAAGACGAACACTAGTTTTTAAATGACAAGAAAAGTTGGCAAGTTAAAAAATAAGAATTGACATCAATAAGTAACATAATTGAGACCTAGTAATCCAATATTAGGTTGTGAATCGATAGGATAAAAGGCGGCGAGTCACACTAATTTACATTGGTAAACTCTAAAAAGATAGTAAATTTTTGAGGTGTTGCTGACCAAAACAAATAAAGTTTGGTAACTTAATAATTTTTTTTAATAAAGTAAAAAAAGAACGTTGGCAATTTACTCAAATAAGACAAGGTAGCTCAATAACTAGTTATTAATTGACTATGCCAAATTTTGTCAGTTAATCTAATTTAGATTGATAAATTCATATAAGAGCTAATACATTCGAAATGTTTGAAATTTATGCAAGTATAAATTGATAAGTTGGCACAAAAATTGAAACTTACCGACTACAAAAATTATCGATTTCATGAAATTGTTAGCATGTTCACGTTAATCGCCACATGCTCTCCCTCATCATTAATTTGTGTAAACGGACCCCTACCGCATTAAGAAGCATGTATAATGGACCCCACGCTAATTCAACTCTTATTAAGCATCGATCGATTTCAACAACTAGTTTTGCATTAATACTTCTTATTTGAGAAAGTAACCTTTTTTCTTTGATTAACCAACTTCTCTTATCTTACGAAAAAAAGCAGAAGAAGCTCTCATCTCATTTAGATCTTTTTTTAACCTTTTTTTATCGACATCTTCAATTTACCAACTACTACATAAAATGACTTTACCAACTTTGTTACCGACACTAAATGCAACTCTTATTAAGCACTGATCCATCTCAATAAGATGGTGCAAACTTGGCATCTACAAATAAATGGCAATAGACAACTAAGCATTGGGTTTGGCAGGTACATTTTCCCGGCAAACCACAAGGCAATTGCAAAGCTGCTGGCTGGTTCCTTTTGGTGTACAGATGCACTTCTGCGGCATCGCGCTGGCCCCAAAATCGTTCAGGAACTTGAGAGCGCACTGGAAGCTCCCGTCTTCGCTGCACGCACCGTCGTACGTCTTCTCTTTCCGGCAGAAATTAGGATCTCCTGGATAATCGAACGAACATAAGAAAAAATCAGAGTAAAATTGAAGAGGTTTTGTCCCTTAAGGGTTGCGAAAATTATCCTTTTCATCCATGTGCTTGTAACGAGCTTTCACTTCGCAAAATGGGCAAATGAGATTTATCAATTTTCTCTGAAAATTTGAGATAAAAAACGATGAATATACCTTTCGAGAGATCGACCAAACCGGAGATAAGAACCAGCGCGAACACAGTAAGGAGGACGGACTTCCTCATGATGTTTCTCTTTCTTGGGGCCTCCTTTTTTAGCGTATTGTAAAGGGCCAATGTATCGCTCACTTGCTCACCAGTCTAGTCGGATCGTAGAGAGAAGTGTTTAGAGAAGTTCTAGGTGAGAATGTAGGGAGAGAGCACCCCTATTTATACATGAGGCATTTTAATTGCTACCATTGATCATTTCTTGATCAAACGGTGGAGATCCACTCTCCTCAACTAATATCTATACGCCACTATCAATCCTATTAAATACAAGAAATACCTTAAATGCAAATATACATCTCCAAAACCATCACTAGAATTTCTAGATTCTTCATCAAAACCGTGAGCCAAAGACATTTCAAGTCTTGTTGATCATCTAGGTTATCTCTTTGATTGGTTGGGTTTGGAAACTTCTCGTTTGTGACAATATGCTATGTGATTGTGACAATTTGCCCTAGAATTCTGAAATGTTCACGAAACAAGACAGGTATATATGAGGGCTTATGTGACCTCAATGGGAAGTACAAACGTGGCTATAAGAGGTGAAATTTATTTTGTTACTTGTTTGTTAATATCTTGGACTTTGCTTTCTTATGCAAGGGGTTAAATTTCTTGAATTTTTTCTATAGAATCACTGATTGTGGACGAGATTAATACGCGAGCGACCCTCTCTTTGGTGACACCACACATGTTTCAATCGTTGCACAAGATAAGTGACAATTAAATCAATTGTTGCGGCAGAGAGTCAGCTTCTAAAGCAATCCCATTTATCGGCATATCAAAAAAAGAAATTCTATGTTATTGTCCTCCCAAATTTAAGGGACTCAACTTGCTTACGGTCCTAGGTGACCTGCACATGTACGAAATTGCCCCTTTAAAAGTTGAGATGCTACCTCGATATGATTAGTCAATTAAAGAAAAATGAAATGCAAAAAAATTTAGTCTGCTTTTGGCTTAAGAAAATAATTTTAGTTGCATTTTCTTAAAATTTCAAGGCCTTACTTAAAAAGAAAATTTCTTTTAGAATGAAAAAAAGATTTCATATGACAAATATACTTCACCGTAACAATAAATATACGACGGGTAACTTTGTTATTCTCGAAATTCTTTTCCTGATAAACTTAGTTATACATACAAGTTAGAGAAAAATATTTGTTGTCATGATATTTAGGGAATTTCAGATTGAAATTGCTAATATCATGCTTTGATTATGCAGGATCTCTTTTGAAACTACATATTGTGACTGTTTTATTTGAGAAATAGGCTTTGCCCATTAATCGAACGGTGCATAGAATTATGTGATTCACAAACATCTTGACTAATAAAGATGGAAAATTACATGCTATCCATTTAATATTCAAAAGAAAAATAATTGTCGAGTTGGGCTGACTCAATCCAACTCAACTCGAAAACTCTTGAGTCCGATAAGTTAATCCGGTTTTCATGGCTTAAAAAAAGGACCATTGCGTTGAAAATATCTGTCTATAACTTCTTCTCTTTCCAGCTAATATATTTCTTTTTCTGTCTTAAAAAAAAAAAACAAGAATAATGTAAAGATGCTTATCGAAGCTCTCATTGATATATCCTTCCTCGTGACGGACTCATGTCTTCAACGCACGCATTTCCTCCCCCTTTTATTTCTCTAGACCGATTCTTCGCAAAAGCGTTTGTATTTCTCGACTTTAACGGACCCTTATTAGTTCATGGACTGCCGTTTCGACATCCATAAATCCTTCGGTAGTTTTCTCCAAAATTCCCATAATTCGCAATTTAAAGTATTTTAAGTGCATTAAAATCTATTATCTTACACCAAAACTGCCTCTTGAACATTAAATGCATTCAATTTAAGGAAAGGATTCCTCTTAAATTTTTTTTTTTAACATTCTTCCCAAGAAAAGTTAAATTTACTGGAAAATCTCTTGAAATCTTCAATCTTATTACGAATATTTGATTATATTGTGACAAAAGTTTCAGTCTAATTACAAAGAGTTTATTATATTATGATATTTTGTATGAGGAGGGGAATAGACTATGTACACCAACTATGTGATGAAGATGATTGTTTTCTTTTACAATTTTTTTTTCAGGAGAAGAATATCATAAGTATAGTATATATCTAATTATATTGAAAGTGATGAGAAATAAAATTAACTCCATGAGAATGAAATTATATTTATATTTACAAGTTCAAGTAAATTTGATTCTAGTAGGGAGGACATGTCATGTTGTAGAACGAAAATATGTACAAAAACATCTATACAATAAAAGAGGAGAGAAATTGATTTGTTGCATGCAATAAAAGTTGTAGCAAAATAGACTAACGCTATGTGAAACACAATACAAGGAATTAGACCAATCTATAACAATATAGTTGATATACTGTACACAATGTATTATGTATACAAAAATTATAGGTAATTATTATCATGAATCAATGATAATTACATATATAATGTTAAAAAATTATTTTGAACTAATCCAAAATAAACGTAGTAGAATAAAATATTACGGTTAATTTTACTTAATTAAAGATTGATGATTGCTTAAACCTTTCGACTAATAGTGTCAAATAAAAAACAAAATTAGTCCATGATAAACTCAATTATAGTAAAACAAGACATATTAAGGCATATTATCTATTAACCAATCAGTATGGTTTTTGTATGGTATTTTCTCTAACTATTTAAATTTTATGGCCATTGTCGTTGTTATAACTCTAAAAAATATACTATTATATTTTCAAATGAGTTGAGTGTGAAAAAGTAGAAGAGGAGTTTTTAATGGCCTTTTGAAATATAAAATCAATGTAAAGCATGCGCAAGTACACTATTTAATTTATGATTCTTCAATATGCTTTGTGAAGTGAACATGTTAGGGGAAGCACGCAAAAATCCAATACCTTCATAATGGATAGATAAAAAAAAAAGCCCGTAACTCGAGTCCATTGGCATCTTATTATGACTCATATTCACTCAAAAGTTTAAGGTATTGAATTATGGGCCAATTGAGAATTATCAATTATGTCTTTAAGCTAAAAACATCTGGTGCAAGACTTCTTTCTTTGCACCACTCATATGTGCACTGACATTCACTCCCACACATATGATTCTATCACATTGGGTCAACTCCTCATCAATCTAAGTCTGATATTATTTTCCACCAACAAATCTCAACTCAAATCTCTAATCATCACCAATAGGTAAGAACAAGCCTTTGACAAATGGTCCCCTCTTGGACCAAACCATGATGGCAAACTTTGCTTGGCAACACTATAGATGCATAAAAATCCGTGTTGAGTATAGAATACCAATATACATTGGGGGTTCACCAATCAACTATTGGCTTTAATCTCACTACTGGGTTGTAGCACTACAGAACTGCAATACCTTCATAATGGGGAGATCTATGGCGGGGCTCATAACTTGAGCCCATTGACTACTAAAAAAACTTAAACAATTGAGTTATGGGTTGATTAGGTGTTAACAATTGTTTCTTTGACCTCTAGGCATCTAGTTGGACCCATCTAATGTGATTTTGCAAGAGTTTTTTCTATTTCATTTCCCTCTTTGTGAACCAAAAGTGCGTCAATGCTAGCTTTTTATTTTTATTTTTTGGTCAAAGGAAACTTTTTTTGAATTTGAAAGTACTTAAACATCAAAGCCTACATCTGTGACATCCTGAAATTCGAGCCCTCTGAAGGACAAGTGAAAGTGAATTTCGTCAATGCATTGTTGGTTGATCTCACTCGGAATTGATCACTCCTGAGATACTGACCTTGAGGGGAAAGGCTAATGAGGACGAGAACCCGTACGACTAAAGAACTCGACGCAGGAAAACGACTTGACCGTGAGACTTGCGTGAGGATGATCCCGTAGATAGGCGGGCCGATTCTAAGGACGACTAGAAGTCGATTCGTAGGCGAGAACATAATGGAACGACGGGTGATTCCGTTTACCGTTATCGAACCCTCGAACGACCCTATGTCGATCCTTAGTGATCGTGTACTTTGAAATAAGAATTTATCCTCCGTAATTTCATGCGAGTCAAAGACGTCCATGCGTCGAGATGTCTTGAACGTGGTTTGGCACGAGTCGGTTACGCGTGAATCCTCGGGCCGCCCGTCGATCGAGTTGTTACCGAAATGGCATTTGGCGAAATTGACATGGCAAGAGAACTTAGGATTGGACTTGAATGTTGGGAATGTCCTGGACGGACTTTGGACGAAGCTACATCAAACGGTCGACGACGAACCGGTTAAGCCGAGCAATTGAAAAAGGGATTTTCGGACCGAGGAAGCAAGCCCGTGAGGACGTGGGCCGGGCCAGCCAGTGTGGGCCTTAGGCCCAAGTTGGGACAGCCACCAAATGGGCCTAAGTCAAGCAAATGAGCCCATAGGGCCCAAACCAACTATTCATCTTCTAAGCCCATGGGCCAATTCTTAGCATTTTCAAGCCCAACCAATTTCCAAGCCCACTCCTATTCATGGCCAAGCCCATTTCTTAGGCCCATCCACCAATTTCAGCCCAAGGACAGAATGGTAATTGCGCAAGGTGAAATGACCAAATTGCCCCTAAAAGCTTGTGGATAAGGCAAAAGAAGAGAGAGAAGATGATGTCATGCATGGGGACTTGAAGCATGCATTGAATGGCCTTAATGAGGCCTTGATGGCAGCTCTCCCATCACTCTCTCTCCTTCTCTTCAGCCCCACACCGGTCGACCACCTCTCTCCCTCGTTCTCCCTCTCTTCCAGTTTCTGCTCCAGCTGACCCTTCGGTGAAGAATCGAGTCAAAAGTGGTCCTCCCGGTTGAATCAGAGAACGAGCCACATATCACCGTGACCGTGAGAGACAGACCGTTCCAACGAGCCTGATTTCGTGCCGAACGGAGCCGCCGTCCGTCCTGTACGGCAGTCGCAAGCCGCCGGTCGCCGGTCCGTCGGTCCGCCTGCAGCCTGGACTGTTTCGACTTTGCAGCCCGTTTTCTCCCATTCCAGCCCTTCCTTTGCCCATCCCAGCCACCCACAAGATCCCCAAGACCCCGGGAGCCTCCGGTTGTCGACCAACCCCCTCGCCGGAGCTCCGGCCAAGCCGTTCAACTCCGTTTCTCCTCCGGCAGTCAGTTTTTGAGAGTTTCAGAGAGAAGCAGAGGCTGTGGTTGCTGTGTTGAGCTTGGGACCGCCTTGGATCGTCGTGGTAGAGGTCCCGGTGCGTAGCCACCGTCGTCGCCGCCGCGTTGGTGTCTCCGGCCCGCTTAACGGGTGAGTTTAGCTCCTAATCCTTCGTTTAGTGCCTAAACTTGCTTAGGGTTGGTTTAGTTAGATTTAATTCTAGTTTAGGTGATTTAATTAAGTTGTATTAGCCATAAGATAGGTGGTTAGATGGATGGATTAGATTAGTTTAGCTTAATCTTGCTTTATTTGCTTAATTGTGCTTATGTGTTTAATTAAGCTTGTTTTGCTTAATTAATTGTTTGGTTGTTTTAATTAATGATTTTAATGATTTCTGAGTTTAATTTATCATTTATTAAATTCTGGAAATTTACTGTTCACTCGACTATTCACGATTACTGTTCACGAGGTACTGTTCACGAAACACTGTTCACGACTTACTGTTCACAAAACACTGTTCACCCGAGAACGAAATGTGTCTAATTTCATGTGGGTTTAATCCTATGAAGTGATTGAATGTATTATTGCATAAACATCTGCATGAATTGAATGATGATTTGTGCAATTGTGTGGTGATTGGAAAATTGGATTTTATTCGAAAATCCCGGGTGTCGGTTTTGACACCGAAAATGGATTTTAAGTATTATATCAAACGGTGGGGTTTGAAAAAGGAAAGTATCAGTTTTCTGGTTCGAATTGACGTGTACCCACGCACGACTACTTTCGAGGATGTTTTTAATACGAAGAAAAGAGGCCGGGATTACTATTTTAATCGAGGCATTTGAGTGAAATGCAAAGTATCTTGGACCGATAATGAATTGTCGTGTGTTGGCTAATGAGGAACCGTCCTGAGTTGTTGAGCTAGACGTGCCCCTATATGGGATGCCCGCGCAACGGATGCCGGTCGCAGTAGAGGCTGGGCCGACTGGACCGATGCTCCTTCGGGAATGCCGTCGACGTAGTGACGGCCGTGCTCACGGGGAGACGATGCCTGGCTAAACGCCGGTAGATAGCCGAACTGCGAGTAGGCTATGCCCATGTGTGGCGATGATTAACAATTGGAACGCATGCTTGAGTGTTATTGATGCGCCGGATTATGGGACGAAATTGTGTGGCACGGAATGGGACGTGTCATAACGATTTGGTCTTATAATCAGGACTCCTGTGATTGACTGAGTTGAGTAAGGCGATTCAATTGTTGTATGCATTGAGTATATGCATTGTGTTTATGAACTGTGATAATGTGCAAGAACGCATGAGAATCATGGCATCTGTGATTTCAGTCATACAGGAGTTAAGCACATTGTTTATGGCACACACGCATGAATCGATAATGTGCGGGTGTGGCAATGGCCGTGAGATCGCTTGCGATGCGACTCGTATGTGATTGATGAAATGTATCATCTAATGGCCATGTGCATTGCGTGTATTGTGCTGAGTTATAACGTGCAGGGTATGGCATACCGGGTAAGGTTGTATGCGAATCGATTGTTGGTTGTTGCTTGTGGTGGGGTAGTTCTTGATAGATACCTGGGTTGAGTTGGTGTACTAACCGGGGCTTAGGGGTGGAACTTGCTGAGATTTATATCTCACCTGGTTATTGAATAACCATTTTCGGGTCCCTAGTGTGAAGAGCCAAGAGCTTGAAGCGGAAGGGTCAGGAGCATAGGTGGCTCGGTAGTTCTTTATGACATAGACCTTCCGTATAAGCTTGAAGTGTTTATAAAAGTGTATTTGATTTGAAATTGGTTGTCCTGCTTTTCTATCCCATGTTTGTTGTTGTCGGGGATTAGTGAATTCGCTTCCGCATGTGCAATAAAATGAAAAGGGTCGGCGATGAGTCCTGGGAACGTCGCAAAATTCTATCGACCACCGAGGGATGTGCGCGTGCTCGAGGTTCGGGGCGTGACAACATCCGAGGCATCATAAAAAACGTAGATCCCAAAGGATTTGAAGGGGATAAGCTACCCTGTTAGAAGGTAAAGTTTTCAATCTATGGGCCTCATTGATCCAATTTGCTACTCTAATCGATTTCATGAGTAGTCTACTAAAGTAATATGCTTGAACCGGCCCATAACATTGAGAGCTTCTATGATAAGGGCTTCCACTTCGCACAAAGACTGATCTGAATTGTTAACTATGTTCACCAAGGTCAAATAGTCAAACTTGGTACAATTACTTCCATCTTCTTTGCTTCGAGGAGAGAGAGTGCCACAACCAAGCCTAAAGTTTCAGTTTGGATTGCAGAAGATACCGATGCTGATTTTGCCACTCCGTCGACCAAAGCTCTCGTTGCATCAGAACAACGCAGGCGAAATATCTAGAATTTGATCCTTCAATGAAGAAGCCATCAAAATTGGCTTTTAAAGCTTGGTCCTTTGGAGGTTTCCATCTCGAGGTAGGGTTTCCTCTTCTGATATGGCTTCCTTTTCTCTAAGTTTCCACTTCCTCTAGTTTTTGAGCATGCTGTGTGTTGATTCAACGAGCAAGATTTGGGTGTCTATTTCGAACGATAAAGTCGATTCTCACTCTCTATACAAACCACAAAACATTTGCGACCATCTCAAAAGAAGGTATGTTTATTGCTTTCTCCTTGAATTTCAGCAGACATTCTTCAATCCTCAACAGTCCCACTCGTGAGATCTGAATTTGCAATGTAGGGTTTGCCCAGATCAGTGAGGTCCAAGGACAGAGCAAGAACCAGTGCTCTATTGTTTCTGGTTCTAAGTTGCAAAATGGCCACATAGCATTAAGTATTATGTTTCTCCCGCATAAATTAGCCTTGGTTGGAATTGCGTTTTGGCATAAATTCCAAATAAAGATTCTGACTTTGGGTTTTGGGGGGGGAAGAGTTTCTATATGCCAAATTTTGTTCCATGACTCTGGGGTGGCTAGAATGATGTTGATATTTGCTCTCCTGTGTTCTGCGAAACAGCTTTTCGGTCTTTATTATAGGCTATTTACTGTATAATCACCTGATTCAATACTTGTCCACACCAACTTGTCTCGTGCATGTAGAGGGATAGTTAGTATATCACTACTAATTTGCTCACCAAAAGTCTACAAAGAGTTTGTTCATCCCATTTATCTTCCGCTTTTAGAATTACTTTAGCAACTCGAGTGGGTTCGCCATAGTTCGCTGGTCCACCAATAATATCTCTTTTTAGTCATCTATCTTCTCGTATGTTAATATTCTCCTCATTACCTACTAACCACATAACTGAAGATAAAATCGCTTCTCTGCCCATCAAGATACTTTACCAACCCTAAGAGGGTCGAGATCCTTTTTCTGCCTTCCAAAATGAACCATTGGGGAATTAGATCCCTTTTAAAATTTGACACCATAAAGAAGGGTTTCTTGAGAAATTCTCCAGGTTTGTTTTCCAATCAAGTCTTATTAAAAGATATTAGGTCTCTGAAGTCCATTCCTCCTAAATCTTTCCTCAATTTCAATATCTCCCATCTTCTCTAGTGCAGCCTTGATTTAGATTCACTGTTTTTCCACCAAAAGGAAGCTATTCATCTTTCAATATATTTGCATATAGAAACCGAGATTTTAAAAATAGTTATGGCATATTGAGGCAATGCTTGAACCACTGTCTTGAGGAGGAAACTTTTGAAATCAAGTTTTCCTTCTAGCCCTCTAATTCCATATTCATTCTAGCTAATAACCACACAAAACATTTGCTTTTTTCAAGCTCCCCATTTAGATGGAATTACCAAATACTTTCCAATCTTCTCGACTACAGGGACTCTCAGTTCATATGCCATGTTTCTTATCCAAATTTGTGGACACCCTTTACTAAATGAAATGCCTAATTTATTCAAATTGATAACTTGTCCAAAAACATAGCAATATTGATTTAGAATTATAGCTAGGTTTTGACACTCTCTTATTGTTCCATTTAGGAAGGAAATAGAATCATCTGCAAATAATAGGTGAGAGTTGTGACATCCTGATTTTCCAATTATGTTTTTAATAAAACGAGACGGGCATTTCATCTTCACGCATATAGTTCTTTTCCTTGAGTTGGCCACTCATGTGAAAACTAGTCTATCAGGTGAAGCCGGTAAGAGATTCTAATGCATCAGACTCGAGAATTTGACCAGGAAGCGACATTTCGATCGAGCTAATCTGCAAGGGTCATTACGGCACAGTTAAAAATCGATTAGAGACCGGAGAAAGGTCGACTCGACAGAGGCATGTGATCGAGTGTGGGTGATTCCACCAGATGGCATTATTCTTGTTGGTCGGTACTAGATCGTCTTTTTTGTCGATTGGGTACCTTGTGTCTGTATTTGAAACCTGGAGATTACCCCGACAACCGAGAGTCACCAATGTGTTAAAGATGTACAGTGTGACTTGATCAACCATAGGTCAAATGCACGAAAATTTCTAAAAGCTACCCGGTAGATTAGGACGCGCTAATATTGTGCCAGAGTGAAATTAACCGTGAATTGAGATCGGATTCAGAAATTGGAAGTCCAGGTGTGTCACAAATCATTTAGGAACATTGACTCATCTTCGGAAGATTTTTCATGCAAGCCGAGTTTTTAGCAAAATAATCAAAGTATGGTTAATTTGGTTCGGAAAATTGGTAGGCCCGCTTTTGGTTGTATTTTTGAGATCAAGATGGTTCTATGGTCAAGTAAATATGTGAATTGAGGTGTGGTGACGTTGGATTAATTTTATGGACTTCAATTGGACTCAATTGGAAGAGAATTGAATGGAATTGAAGAAATTAATGTACAAGATTTTTATGCCTCGGCGGAAAATGAAATTTGCACCCATTGGAAGATGTTGTGGAGGGTTGAGTTAGTGGAATGTGATGTCATGTGATGTCATGGTGGTTGGGGCCAAGTGAAGAGGATTGTGACAAGTGTAGGGGTGGGGATTTGCCCTAAAAAGGTGACTCATCACCATCATCTTCTTTCTTGAATCAAGGGGGCTTATTGGATTTTGAAAGGAGGAGAGAGAGAGAGAGAGGATTTCGGCCGGAACCAGCAGCCCCGACCGGCCGCCCTCCGTCCGCCTGCTTGTCGCCGCCGGAGTCGTCGCCATCGTCCCCTTCCGCGCACGCCGCCCGTGCCGTGCGCCGGCTCGCCGGTGCGCCTCTCCCGCCGTCCGCGCATCCCGGCCGTCGTCTAAGCCGTTCCAGCCGTTGCTCTTGGTCGCCCGCCACCGCCGGAGTCGTTGTCGTCGTCGCCGTCGCCGTCCGGTACCGCCTCGAGCCGTAGTTGTTGCCCGCCGGTCTTCCTCCGTCCAACCAACCACCGAGCACCCTCCGACCGGCCAAGGACAGCCATCGGAATTTCCAGCAAGATCTAGATCTTCAAGGCCCGTTTTGGGTGCCTTCCGATCCTCTTTTGGTGCCGCCCCGAGGAGGTTTTCCGATCGCCTCGCTATTGTCTTCACCGAGGACTCGTCGGAAAGTGATTCCGGTGAGTTTAGCTCACTAAATCTTGATTAGAGGGTTAATGATGCTTAGGGTGTTCTTAGTTTAAGCTAAGTAGGCTTAGGTTGTTAGATTAGTTTAATTAGGTGTGGTTTAGATTAAGGGTTGTGATTAGTTTAGGGTATGTTTAATTTAAGTTAAATGGGTGTTTATGTTAGTTTAATGATGATTTGACTTAAATATATAATTTTGAATTATATATGTATTTCGAAATTATTTAATTATTTAATAATATATTATATTACGAAAATTATTAAAATATTATTATTTAATTAATTTCGGAATAAAATCAATTATTTAATAAATTCCGAAAATTGTTTCGAGACCTTATTTTCTCAGAATTTCGCGCTGATCGCGGCTGTGCATTCAGATTTTGAATTTGATGATTGGATATTGCAAATTGAGTGTTGATTGTGAAAAATATGGATTTTATTCAGAAAATCCCAGTGTTGGGTTTTGACATCAAAGTTGGATTTTAAGGATTATATTAAATAGTGGGGTTTGAAAAAGTGAGATACTGGCTTTACGGTTCGAAATTAATGTGCCCCCACACACGTGAATAATTTATGGAATATTTTTAATATGAAGAAAAATGACCGGGATCACTATTTTAATTGGAAGCATTGAGTGAAATGCAAAGTGCCCTGGGGCCGAGTATGATTTCGTTGTGTGATAATTAAGAGGAAATTGTCTTGGGCTGTTGAGTCGGACTTGCCCCTATGTGGGTTGCCCCTTACTACGGGCTTGGGTCGCAGTTGATTCTGGGCCTATACTCCTTCGGGAACGCCGTCGACGTAGTGACGAAGCTGCGCTCCAAGGGGGGAGGCGATGCTTGGCATTAATGTCAGTAGATAGCCGAACTGCGAGTAGGCTATGCCCTCGTGTGGCGTGAATAACAATTGGATCGCATGCTTTGAGTGTTATTGACGAGTGAGTCGGATTATGGGACGGAATCGTGTGGCATGGTATGGGACGTGTCATAACGGTTTGATCTTATAATCCGGACTCTTGTGGCCGTTTGAAATGAAATTGTTGGCGTTCCGAGTTGTTTAAGTTCTTATTACTATTTATGATTGAGTGATGCAAACTGTGCTAACCTGCATGAAAGAAATAAGGCGAGGTAAGTCTTCTGTGTGAGGTGGCTAGGCCACCCTTGGGCGTATTTTCTTTCTAATAGGGGTTTAGGGGGTTGAACTTGCTGAGACAATGTCTCACCCCGTTGTGGGCCAAAATTTCAGGTTCGTAGATGGCGGAACCCCCGGAGGCTGATTCGTCAGAAGTGGGATCGAAGAACGAGTTTGACTAGTGGTCTAGGATTGTTTCTTCTTTTTGGTGGACTGATCCCTTTTTGTAGACTACCCCTTTTTGGCATATGTGTAAACCCTAGTGTGATTACCTTTGAAAGTATGTTTGTTTATGTATGAGCTGTTTTCCTACTTTCCTATCCCGTGAGTTTTTGTCAGGGGTTTTATAATACGTTCCGCTTGCACAATAATAAATGAATAGGGTCGGCGACACTACCTGGGAAGGTCGCATTTGCATGACCATGGCGGGTTGTTCGCGTTCTCGGGGTTTCGGGGGGTGACAAGAGTGTTGGGCAGTGCCTATTTAATTTTATCCCAGTAATAGTGCCCTACTCAATTGCTGTTTTAATTAAACATGACAATGAATTTACCATCAGTATAAAAAGAGATATGGGAAGATAGGATCACCTTGTCGAAGCCCTCTAGAGGGCTAGAAGAAAGGTAAAGGCTTTCTGTTGAATTTTACATTGAGTGAAATAGTTGTGGCACAAGTCATCACCCCATTAACCCACATCTCACCAAACCATTTTTTCAGCATACATGCCTCCAAGAAATTCTATTCCACTTTGTCATATGCCTTCTTCATATCAAGTTTTAGGACAGCCTAAAACTTCTTTTTTCGATCACATATTCTCAATTGATGAAGGACCTCCTGAACTATTAGAATATTATCTTGTATTTGTCTTCCTCCCACAAAAGCACTAAACTTAGCACCTATGATCTCAGGTAGCCATGGTTTTAATCGATTTTCCAAGATTTTCAAAAAAAATTTGTACACAAAGTTGCACAAACTGATAGATCGAAACTGATCCAAACTCTTGGGGTTAGGCACTTTCGAGATCAATGTAATGTGGGTTTTATTAATCTTTGGATTAAGATACCCAGTCTCAAAGAAGTTCCTCATTGTTTGAAACAACCCTATCTTGATATTATTCCAACATAGTTTATAAAATTGACCATTAAGATCATCTAGACCTGGTGCTTTCGAGGGTCCCATCTCAAATATAACCTTTTTTACCTCCTCCGTCGTTATCCCGAGGTTAGCTTTTGGTTCATCTCCTCCGTAAGAAGGACAGGGCAATTTTGTACACACAAGATCTAAACATCGCATGCCCTCGGTATAACTCTTCAAAAAATTATGCTGTCATCTTCTTAAGTTCTCTAGGGTCACGAATCCAGCTATTTTCTGACTTTTTCAATGTTGAAATTCTATTCCTCTTCCTTTTTTGTGTTGTTGTGGTATGAAAGTACCTAATGTTCTTATCTCCCCATTTTAGCCGGTTGATTCTTGAACGCAAGACTCAATACATCTCCTCCTGTCTCTAACACTGCTCAATTTTTTCAGTTAGTTCTTTCACCTTGTTTCTTGCAAAATTCAAATTTTGTGCATTAAGCACATGCTAGGACCGAGGTTGAGCGACAAAGAACTGGCCGAGAGGTAGGAGCATTAAGGCCAAGGATGAAATCCCAACGTCATTACCGGATTGTCTTCTCTGTTCGCTGATTATGATCACTTATCTCACACTGATAAACAATCATGTCATACATCAAAGCTACATGAACTTCCATATTTGCCGATCATTCACATTAGTATCTTTTAATTTTTTTGCAGCACACATGTGCTCACGGTGTTGAATTCTCACCTACAGGGGAGGGGGGAACTGCTGCTGAAGGGGATTGGATGTGAAAAACTGAAGATTACCATGCACCGATGTGAACTACCCTATCAATCTCTAATGGCATATTTTCTACATAGTTATAGGATAATTTGGTACATCCATAAGTACCCAGCACTCTGCACTATATTCACTATAAAACTTCCATGTTCAAATCGTAGAAAATAGAGACCATAAATCTTAGTCCAAGAAAAAGAAGACAGAGATTGCCAGTGATCACTGAAACTGAAGCATTAAGCAGCCACAACTCGGTACTTCAATACAAAATTGGTCATTATTGATGAAGGTGGACTCTTGATAGCATCACAGAGTCATAAATAAATATTGATAAAAGACGTGTCGGAAAACCTGGTGTTTCAGATCTCCAAGTCAGTTAGTTTAGGCATCCAAGATTTCTTCTCTATAATGAGTCCAACATAGAGACTGCCAACAAACTTGCAACCTTCAACTGCTGTCCCTTCAACAGTAGGGAGAATGATGGGCCGCAGGACTAAGATTGAAACTGTGGAGTCGAGATATGTGCCGAGAGTACCCACCTGTTCACCGGTATCGGGCCTCGTATCCCCATCCCCAACTCGTTTATGGTCTTGAGCAGAATCAAGAGCAATGGCATTTTCCCCATCCACCAGTGCAACGAAAGAAGCTTCCTCTCCTTCGGGATATTCCTCAACCATGACCTTGCAACAAGCAGGACCAAAAATCCCCTCCACAAGCATCGAGTCAATAGCTTCATATACTTCCTCCAATGTTATGGCAATAGTAACTCCTTTCCCAGCAGCTGAGCCGTCCAATTTTATAACAATGGGTGCCCCCGTGCTTCTAGATGTATAGCTTCACTGCAGATGCGTCTGTAAAAGTCTTATACTGCACCAATTATTCGTAAACATCGTGAGGAACTAAGTCTTTTCCATGAAGCATGCGATGAAGCATGAATAATTCAGCAAATGGCAAGATGCCAATTCCTTAATTGTCCCATGTGACGGTCACCTACATCCAGTGGCGTTCGACATATCATAATCGATATTGTTTTCAGAGTAACAGATTTTTGGTTTGATGATAAGTTCGTAGACCAAATGGAGGAAAAGCTAATGCTACATGTCCAACTAGGAAACTACTTGACTGGGAATGTCACACTTGTCCCACAAATTCTTCATGAAGCTCTTGGAACCCTTTAAAACAGCAACTTCTGATGAAGCACCAAAGGCAGGGATTCCAGCCTTCAACTAAATTATTTACCAAACCCGCAACAAGAAGAGCCTGTGGTCCGACCACAACTAGTCCGATTTGCTGCTTCCAGAAATAAAGAAATAACAGTTGTACTATCGAGAACGTCAATCTGGAATGCAAGCAGCGTCCCGCGAGCTGGAAATGCCGGCATTTCCCGGTGCACAGACGTCCGCGTCACAACACGGAGACTGTTGCAATGCAAAGCAAAGTGCATGTTTCCTTCCTCCAGCACCAATGACGAGCAACACCACTCTCTCGGGTAAAATATTTGGAAAAGGATATAAATGAATAACAAAAAACTTTAGAAATGTACACACTACCAAAGAAAGGCAAATTATAAGTTTAAAATACCCTCAAGACAAAACCATAAACACAATCAATGAAAGCAACACAAAAGCGAATCATCGCAAACATAATTTTTCTCTTCACAGATGTTCTATACCACATAGATACCTTTATAAATAAATTTCCTGGTCATATAACGATTAATTCACCATGTTAAAAACTATCAAAGATAAAAAATAAATGAAATGTCTGTTATTAAGGTGCAACCGGAAGTAGAAATTAAAAATACCACCCGAAGCAAGCCACAATTAGCATGACAGACAGGATTGGATTTCTCATAATAAGCTTAAGTTCCAATGTTAATAGCTGACAATCAGATAGAGGAATGGCATAACATCCTATGGATAATGCCAATATAACCCGCCAACAGTCTACGAGGCTTGCGCTGCTTTGCATCTATAGTTCCTAAAATGTTTTCATTACCCATGGTTAGCAAAACAAAATGAGCTGATGAAGAACATCGAATAGTAGTGAGGACAATCACTGGGAAATTTGAGGATCCGTGACACCAAAACAAAGGGATAGACACACTATACAAACAAATACTAATCCCTGTTCACAAAACCAAGAGCGCACCAGAGTAAATCCACAAAAATCGCTAATCATACCATCGGAAGCACAGTTACTTTGAGATAAATCAATGAAGACCGATTGTTCTAATGTCCCGCCGACACACTCGAAAATAACCTGAGAATTTGATCTGATCGAAGGCAAACATTGGTCACAAAACAAGAGCGCTCCATGTACTTACATTCGAAATGTTTCTAAATGAGGTGGTATATTTAAGGTGATGATAAAAAGACAAACACTAGTTTTTAAATGACAAGAAAAGTTGGCAAGTTAAAAAATAAGAATTAACATCGATAAGTAACTTAATTGAGAGCTAGTAATCCAATATTAGATTGTAAATCAATAGGATAAAAGCCAGCGAGTCACACTAATGTACATTGGTAAACTCTAAAAAGACTGTAAATTTTTGAGGTGTTGCTGACCAAAACAAATAAAGTTTGGTAACTTAATAAAAAAATTCAATAAAGTGAGAAAAAAAACGTTGGCTATTTACTCAAATAAGACTAGGTAGGTCAATAACTAGTTATTAATTGACTATGCCAAAGTTTGTCAGTTAATCTAATTTAGATTGATATATTCATATAAGAGCTAATACATTCGAAATGTTTGAAATTTATGCAAGTATAAATTGATAAGTTGGCACAAACACTGGAACTTACCAACTACAAAAAATTATCGATTTCATGAAATTTTTAGTAAGGTACGTACTCACCAATACTTATTTTCACGTTAATCGCCACATGCTCTCCCTCATCATTAATTTGTGTAAATGGACCCCCACCGGATTAAGAAGCATGTAAAATGGACCCCACCCTAATTCAACTCTTATTAAGCACCGATCGATATCAACAACTAGTTTTGCATTAATACTTCTTATTTGAGAAAGTGACCTTGTTTCTTTGATTAACCAACTTCTCTTATCTTACGAGGGGAAAAAAAGCTCTTATCTCATTTGGATCTTTATTTACCTTTTTTATCGACATCTTCAATTTACCAACTACTGCCGACCAAAAAAAAAAAAAAAAAAAAATCTACCGACTACTACATAAAATTTGACTTTGCCAACTTTGTTACCGACACTAAATGCAACTCTTATTAAGCACTGATCGATCTCAATAAGTTGGTGCAAGCTTGGCATCTACAAATAAATGGCAATAGACAACTAAGCATTGGGTTTGGCAGGTACATTTTCCCGGCAAACCACAAGGCAATTGCAAAGCTGCTGGCTGGTTCCTTTTGGTGTACAGATGCACTTCTGCGGCATCGCGCCGGCCCCAAAATCGTTCAGGAACTTGAGAACGCACTGGAAGCTCCCGTCTTCGCCGCACGCACCGTCGTACGTCTTCTCTTTCCGGCAGAAATTAAGATCTCCTGGATAATCGAACGAACATAAGAAAAAACCAGAGTCAAATTGAAGAGGTTTTGTCCCTTAAGGGTTGCGAAAATTATCCTTTTCATCCATGTGCTTGTAACGAGCTTTCACTTCGCAAAATGGGCAAATGAGATTTATAAATTTTCTCTGAAAATTTGAGATAAAAAACGATGAATATACCTTCCGAGAGATCGACCAAACCGGACATAAGAACCAGCGCGAACACGGTAAGGAGGACGGACTTCCTCATGATGTTTCTCTTTCTTGGGGCCTCCGTTTTTAGCGTATTGTAAAGGGCCAATGTATCGCTCACTTGCTCACCAGTCTAGTCGGATCATAGAGAGAAGTGTTTAGAGAAGTTCTAGGTGGGAATGTAGGGAGAGAGCACCCCTATTTATACATGAGGCATTTCAATTGCTATCATTGATCATTTCTTGATCAAACGATGGAGATCCACTCTCCTCGACTAATATCTATACACCACCATCAATCCTATTAAATACAAGAAATACCTTGAATGCAAATATACATCTCCAAAACCATCACTAGAATTTCTAGAATCCTCATCAAAACCGTGAGCCAAAAACATCTCAAGTCTTGTTGATCATCGAGGTTATCTCTTTGATCGGTTGGGTTTAGAAACCTCTCGTTTGTGACAATATGCTATGTGATTGTGACCATTTGCCCTAGAATTCTGAAATGTTCATGAAACAAGACAGGTATATATGAGGGCTTATGTGACCTCAATGGGAAGTACAAACGTGGCTATAAGAGGTGAAATTTATTTTGTTACTTGTTTGTTAATATCTTGGACTTTGCTTTATTATGCAAGGTGTTAAATTTCTTGAATTTTTTCTATAGAATCACTGATTGTGGATGAGATTGATACGCGAGCGACCCTCTCTTTGGTGACACTATTGGATGTATGCCCTAAAGCTACTATGTAATAGTTACATATTAGGGATTTTAGTTGTATTTTCATTATTATTATTTAATTAATGGCAAGGACGTATTCATTCATTTGTCCAATTATTTTATATTTATGAATGATTCCATAAGATCAGTTGCAACTAGACCTATTCTTGAGACGTCAAGAATATATGTGACGGGTTCATAGTTAGACTGAATCTTTAAATCGTTCTCGGTCGATGGATTATTGAGTGGATATTAATAATCCCGTTGAGACCGGTGTATTCTTAACTTCACCATTAAGTATTGGATACTTTAGAGAATGATGAGTCACAAGTCATTAGGTATTGTGATGCCTGAGTTAAGAACACGAGTGTTTGTATTAAACAAGATCACTGAACGTGACGCATATGAAACGATTAGCAACATCGAAGCTTTTAGCGTGGTCAATGTCTAATTGTTCATGCTTTGGTCTTGTGTAAATAATCCTTAGACCTGAGGCACAGTGTTAACTTATGTGTCGAACAATTATGGTTCACGGGTGCACGTAATGTCGGGTCGTTGATCCGTCATTATACCTGATGGTCATAGTTTGTTCATATACGAAGTTACACGTGTGCGCAATATGGAATCTGTCTCTTTGTTAAATGCAAGGTATAATAATGATATCTTATGCGATTTAATTATGACACTGTATTGAAATCCTTGGCTGTGGTTGTATCCAAGAATAAATTGTTTATGTCTCGAATAAAATGCATGTCAATTAGATTTGTACATATGATCGAATTGGTGACTTGACAAATATTCCATGGTCTTTATTTGATCGGGACATAGTAAGACAGATGGATTGAATTACACTGTAGCCAAAACTGACAGGTTCATTATGTTTTTAAAATATTCACACTATCTGGGCAGCCATGACGTATTGCTAGATGTCAATCATGGCTTGTAGGATCCACAGATTAATCAGGACAATTAATTCTTTTGGGAGACTAATGTGTTAGTATAAGTCTTACTACCATCTTACTAATGAACCTAGGGATGTCACACACCATAAACAATTAGGATAACGTGGAATAAGAGAGAAATGATGTTGCAAAATGTTTGCAATTACTGCAATCGAATTGTGTTGATTTGAAATTAAATTAAATGAGATTTAATTTAATTTGTATTATAGTCACGAGCCTACGTGCATATGATGCACACACATGCCCAAAGTGAGTACATATTAATGTATTCCAAATGTACATATAAACATTATGTTCGTTTTATTTTTAAGGGATTGATTATTTATTCATTTAATTAATTAATTAATTATTCATTTAATCAATTAACTAATTAATTAATTAAAGTGGAAATGGTCAGCAATTCTTGTTGACCATTTTACACGAATTCGTGCACATGCACGCACGAATTCGTGCATGATGGTCAGCAACCGCTGACCATCATGCTTTGTGCGTGGACGGTCAGCAACCACTGACCATCACGCACGAAATCCTGCATGAACGGTCAGCGGTTGCTGACCGTTCCGTTCATGCACGATCTTGCTCGATCGTGCATGAAAAATGTGGATCAGCAACGGTTGCTGATCCTACGATCGGCAACCGTTGCTGATTCGTAAATAAAGTTAAAAAAGTAAGGCTGCAAAAGTTGTTGCAAACATAGAGAGAAACGTGCGTGTGTTTTTGTGTCTAAGAGATGCGAAAACGAAAAGGAATTCTCTCGTTTGGGCCGTGACTATAATACATCAAGGTTACAACGGATTGTCTTCACGAGATTGCTAGCACGATCATAGTGGTGAATATCCGAAAGTTCTCTCTTCCGTTCGACGTTCGTTGTTGGTGTGTCTGAACTAGAGGTCCAACGTTTGTGGGGCTCGAACTGTAGAATATCTGAACCAATTCGTATAAAGCGCGCTTCGAGAGGTAATTCGTATAACTCCCTTTTCATATTCAGATTTTTGATTAAAATGCACGAACAACGCCTTTGGAGAATCATGTATAATATATATCATCTTTGTTTCTGCTGCGTTGTTTTTTGTTAAATTTACCTATACATGATTCATGAAACCCCAACAGACACCACAGATGTTTCAACTGTTGCACAAGATGAGTGACAATTAAATCAATTGTTGCTGCAGAGAGTCAGCTTCTAAAGCAATCCCATTTATCGGCATATCAAAAAAAGAAATTCTATATTATTGTCCTCCCAAATTTAAGGGACTCAACTTGGTTACGGTCCTAGGTGACGTGCACCTGTACGAAATGCCCCTTTAAAGGTTGAGATGCTACCTCGATATGATTAGTCAATTAAAGAAAAATGAAATGAAAAAAATTGCTTTTGGCTTAAGAAAATAATTTTAGTTGCATTTTCTTAAAATTTCAAGGCCTTATTTAAAGAAGAAAATTTCTTTTAGAATGAAAAAAAGATTTCATACGACAAATGTACTTCACCATCGCTAATATCATGCTTTGATTATGTAGGATCTCTTTTGAAACTACATATCGTGACTGCTTTATTTGAGAATTAGGCTTTGCTCATTAATCGAACGGTGCATAGAATTATGTGATTCACAAACATCTTGACTAATAAAGATGGAAAATTACATGCTATTCATTTAATATTCAAAAGAAAAATAATTGTCGAGTTGGGCTGACTCAATCCAACTCAACTCGAAAACGCTTGAGTCCGATAAGTTAATCCGGCTTTCATGGCTGAAAAAAAGGACCATTGCGTTGAAAATATCTGTCTATAACTTCTTCTCTTTCCAGCTAATATATCTCTTTTTCTATCTTTTTTTTTTAATTTTTTTTTATGAAGATGCTTATCGAAGCTCTCATTGATATATCCTTCCTCGTGACGGACTCATGTCTTCAACGCACGCATTTCCTCCCCCTTTTATTTCTTCTAGACCGATTCTTCGCAAAAGCGTTTGTATTTCTCGACTTTAACGGACCCTTATTAGTTCATGGACTGCCGTTTCGACATCCATAAATCCTTCGGTAGTTTTCTCTAAAATTCCCATAATTCGCAATTTAAAGTCTTTTAAGTGCATTAAAATCAATTATCTTGCACCAAAACTGCCTCTTGAACATTAAATGCATTCAATTTGAGGAAAGGATTCCTTTTAAAAAAAGTTTTAACATTCTTCCCAAGAAAAGTAAAATTTACTGGAAAATCTCTTGAAAGCTTCAATCTTATTACGAATATTTGATTATATTGTGACAAAAGTTTCAGTCTAATTACAAAGAGTTTATTATATTATGATATTTTGTATGAGGAGGGGAATACCAACTATGTGATGACGATGATTGTTTTCTTTTACAAAAAAAATTTCAAGAGAAGAAGAATATCATAAGTATAGTATATATCTAATTATATTGAAAGTGATGAGAAATAAAATTAACTCCATGAGAATGAAATTATATTTATATTTACAAATTCAAGTAAATTTGATTCTAGTAGGGAGGACATGTGATGTTGTAGAACTAAAATATGCACAAAAACATCTATACAATAAAAGAGGAGAAAAATTGATTTGTTGCACGCAATAAAAGTTGTAGCAAAATAGACTTACGCCATGTAAAACACAATATAAAGAATTAGACCAATCTATAACAATATAGTTGATATACTGTACACAATGTATTATGTATACATAAAAAAGGTAATTATTATCATGAATCAATGATAATTACATATATAATGTTAAAAATTATTTTGAACTAATCCAAAATAAATGTAGTAGAATAAAATATTACGGTTAATTTTACTTAATTAAAGATTGATGATTGCTTAAAAATTTCGACTAATAGTGTCAAAAAAAAATAGTCCATGATAAACTCAATTATAGTAAAACACGACATATTAAGGCATATTATCTAATAAACAATCAGTATTGTTTTTGTGTGGTATTTTCTCTAACTATTTAAATTTTATGGCCATTGTCATTGTTATAACTATAAAAAATTTACTATTATATTTTCAAATGAGTTGAGTGTGAAAAAGTAGAAGAGGAGTTTTTAATGGCTTTTTGAAATATAAAATCAATGCAAAGCATGAGCAAGTACACTATTTAATTTATGATTCTTCAATATGCTTTGTGAAGTGAACATGTTAGGGGAAGCACGCAAAAATCCAATACCTTCATAATGGATAGATCCAAAAAAGAGCCTATAACTTGAGTCCATTGGCATCTTATTAGGACCCATATTCACTCAAAAGTTTAAGGTATTGAATTATGGGCCAGTTGAGAATTATCAATTATCTCTTGAAGCTAAAAACATCAGATGCGAGACTTCTTTCTTTGCACCACTCATATGTGCACTGGACATTCACTCCCACACATATGATTCTATCACATTGGGTCAACTCCTCACCAATCCAAGTCTAATATTATTTTCCACCAACAAATCTCAACTCAAATCTCTAATCATCACCAATAGGTAAGAACAAGCCTTTGACAAATGGTCCCCTCTTGGACCAAACCGTGATGGCAAACTGTGCTTGGCAACACTATAGATGCATAATATTCCGTGTTGAGTACAGGATACCAATATACATTCGGGGTTCACCAATCAATTATGGGCTCTAATCCTGCTACGGGGTTGTAACACCGTAGAATTGCAATACCTTCATAATGGGGAGATCTATGGCGGGGCTCATACCTTGAGCCCATTGACTACTAAATAAACTTAAACAATTGAGTTGGGTTGATCAAGTGTTATCAATTGTTTCTTTGACCTCTAGGCATCTAGTTGGACCCATCTAATGTGATTTTACAAGAGTTTTCTCTATTCCATTTCCCTGTTTGTGAGCCAAAATCGCCTCAATGCTAGCTTTTTATTTTTTGGTCAAAGGAAACTTTATTGAATTTGAAAGTACTCAAACATCAAAGCCAACATCCAAGGTATCATAAAAAAGTAGATCCCAAAGGATTTGAAGGGGATAAGCTACCCAGTTAGAAGGTAAAGTTTTCAATCTTTGGGCCGCATTGATCCAATTTGCTACTCTATTCGATTTCTTGAGCAGTATACTAAAGTAATATGCTTGAACCGGTCCAAAACATTGAGAGCTTCTATGATAAGGGCTTCCACTTCCCACAAAGATTGATATGAATTGTTAACTATGTTCACCAAGGTCAAATAGTCAAACTTGGGTACAATTAGGGGTGGCAAATGGGTGGGTCGGCTCGGGTATAGGTCGGGTCGAAAATGGGTCGACTCATATTTGACCCATTTAACTCATTTTGACCCATATTCTTGTAGTGTAAATCTAGTGACCCGTACCCGACCCATACCCGACCCGACCCATATTGCTAAAACCTATTAATATTCTAGGAAAACCCACTTCTACTATATGCTAATTGAATTAAAACTTCAAATTAAATTAAAAATAGTAAATAAAATAAAAAAATTAAAAAAACCTATAAATTGAAATATTTATAAAAAATTAGACTATGCACATGTTTCTCTTATTTGAAGTGAACATAGAATTGAATAACTAAAAATTGTAACATGAAATTTTTTTAACTAAACCTAAAAAAACTCATTTTTATGATTTTTTATTAAAAAAATATTGTTAAAACATTTTTATGCAATAAAAAATTTAGTGGAATTTTTTTATAATTCTCTTTAAAATATTTTTAAAAAATCGAATTTTTAATTTTTTTATTTTTAAAAATATATTTTTAAAAATATAATTTTAAATTTTAATAATTATTTTTTTTTTTTCTTTTCTTTTTTCTTCTTCTTCGGTGACCGTCGGCTACGATGGCAGCCGGCGACGGCTAACCATAGGCGAGATCGAGTTCGCCGGCGTTGGGCGGGGGCTCAATCTCGCCGATCGCGCGAGGTCGAGGCCCCGCTCGATGACGATGAGCTCGAGTCTCGCTAGATTCGCGACACTTGATCTCGCCGATTTAGCGAGGCCGAGGCCCCGCCCGATGTCGACGAGCTTGAGCCTCACCAGTCGTCGGCGACGTCTAGCCTTGCCAGTCGCCAGCGACCTATCGGAGAGCTCGAGCCTCGCTTGGCTTGTCGACGGCCGGCTGTCGGTCGTCGGCTAAGGAAGGAAGAAAAAGAAAGAAAAAAGAAAAAGAAAAAGAAAAGAAAAAAAAAGTGAAATATGAAAAATAATTGGTTTTTTTTTTATTAAAAAACATTTTTATAAAGTTAAAAAAGGCCATGGGTTTAAACTTTAAAGTGGGTTTCCTTTCCTAATAAGTTAATAACCCATTTAGACCAATTTCTTTTTGTGTTTTACTTTCTTAGACCAATTTCTGACTCATATTTAACTTTCACTTGACCAATTTATGACCCATATTATGACAGCTTAAATTTTCAGAATTTGTTTTCGATTAAATAAATTGGGCATTTCATCGACGCGCTGATAGTGCTATTCTCTGAGCTGATCACTTACGAGATAACTAGTCTATCTGGGGAAGCAATTAAGGAATCTAACTGCAATGGACTTGAGAATTCGACTAGGAATCGACTGCTCAACCGTGTTGATCTGCAAAGGTCATTACAGCACTGTCGAAATTAACCAGAGATTGGAGATAGGTCGACTTGACTGAGATATGTGATCAAAGTGTAGGTGATTCCACCTAATTGCAAAATACTCGTCGATCGGCACTATACTGATTTTTTGGTCGTTTTGGTACCCGATGCTCGTAATTGATACCTCGAGATTTTCACGACAACCGAGGGTCGCCAATGTGTCGAAGATGTACTTTGTGACTCGAGATAAATCGATCACGGGTCAATTGCACCAAAAATTCCTAAAATTACCCAGTAGATTAGGTCATGCTAAAAGCGCGCCGGATTGCAATTAACCGCAAATTTGAACTTGATTTCAGAAATTGAAAGTTCTGTGGTGTCACGATCTATTTTAGGAACGTCGACTCATCTTCCAAGGAATTTTCAGAAATTCCAAGATTTTTACGGAAAATCGTTCGGACGTTGCGGAAAATTAACGGAAATTCGTACGAGCCGAATTTAAGGGAGTTTTAACTTCCAAGCCGAGCCTTTGAGTGTTAGGGACTTATAGAAAATTGTACGAGATTTCTTTTCGTCAAATTTGGACCTCGATTTGGAAAATTGAAGCCAAGTTAGTGAAATTCGAAATTGAAATTGGGCTGAAATTTGGGACTTTAATTTGGATCAATTATAGAAAATCTAAGTCAATAAAGTATTACGGAACATGCAATTAAGGGAAGGGATAAAATTTGCTATCCTTGGGCCCCTTCCTTGGCTTCCTTCTCACGCCTTCTCGACCATTTCCTCTCTTTGTTTCCGTCTCCCCTCATCCCCGTCGAAGGACTCCAGCGCCCACATCTTCATTGATTTCTTCACCCTATTGCTGTCCACGCCTATGTGTCCTCCCCAGCAGCGACAAAGCAGCCTGTGATCTCCCCCTCGCTGCCGCGTGCCGTCTCCAAGTGCTCGGTCAACCTAGTGGCAAACCGAAGCTCCATCGTTGACCCCGCAAATCCACCGAGTTCTCTCGCCAACTGAAGCGGCAGCTGCCACGTCTGAAGATCTCTCTCTCCCTGCTCCATCTTCAAATGTCTGCCAGCGTCCCAGCTTCTGCCAGCACGCCTTCGCCAGCAAAGCTTTCCTCCACACTCGGTCAACACTTCCACCCATCGAAGCCTTTGGTTGACCGAGCAGCTCCGCTTCGCTGCCACTTGGCCGTTGAGCCAACAAACGACGTCCCCTCCTCCTGCGTCCAGCATCACTGAAGCAAGCTGCTAGCTCGCCCGTTTCTCCATCACCTGTCTTCAGCCCACCGAGTTCAGCGAGCCCATCTCCACAACAGCATTCGGGCCTAGCTTTGGCCAATTAGTTCAAGATCTCTCGGCCCATTTAAGTGTAGCTTGGTCCACGCAAGTCCAGCGGACCTCCATCCAACATCTTCGGCCCAAGCTCAGCCCAGCTGTGGTCGTGAATTGGCTAGGCTTCTCGGCCCAACAACTTCTTTGAGCCCGTGTAGTAGCCCATCTTCAGTCAAGCCCAACAAGTGTTGCAAGCCCAGTCCAGTTTTTCAGCCTTGGGTCCAGCCCATTCGAAGCCCGCGAAACAAGCCCAATTCAGTGACTCCCAAGCCCAAGTCTAAGCCCAGAAATTTCTGAGGGCTTGCAAGGCTTTTAGGCCTGGCCCAAGCCCGTGGGTGTCGTTGCGAGCCCAAGTTCGGCTGCCGTTGCGCCGCTGTCGCGGTGATCTGGTCTTCGCAAAACAAGTGAGTTTAACTCACTAAACCACACTTAGTAGGTTAATGATACTCAGGGATTGATTAGATTAAATTAAGCATGTTTAGGTGGATAGATTAGATTAGATTAGTTAATTTAATTATCTGCCGATGTATGTTAGGTGGTTAGTTAGTAGCATTAGCGAGTAGACTCGTTCTATTATTTAATTAACAAACATTGAAAATTTTCCGGGTCCGTTTCGACATCCAATTCAGCATTACGGGCCTAAATTGGATTTATTGCATTTATTTAATAATTTCCGTAATTATTTAATTAATTATTTATTTTCTGGAAATTCAACCGGGATGGTCGGCAACCGGAATTTTGTGCTGATCATTGTGGTGCTTTCTGTTTATTTAATTGAGTATTGGTTTGTGAAAATTGAGTATGACTAGTGAATACGGGGAAATATCCTAAAATTGAGAAGTGTTGGTATTTGATGGGAAAATGACTGTGAGAGGTTATGAGTTGAACTTAGAAAGCCGCCGAAGTAAGGCTGTGCTAGATGAGCCGAGATTTACCATCGAGTTGGGATTGGTTGTGCCCAATAGGGCCGTGATCCACCACCTATTAAAGATCGTGCCTTCGAGGCCGTGATTCGTCACCTGATAGGGGTCGTTCCTAATAGGGCCGTGATCTGCCACCTATTAAAGGTTGCGCCCATTGGGTTGTGATTACCACCTAAAGATAGGTCGTGTCCTTTGGACCGTGATTTATAGTCAAGAAATTGGTAGACTATGCTCGTTGAGCCGTGAGTGAGAATTGAGATGGAATAGTTGAAATGACCGGAGAGTGGTCTTGATGATATGTAATCGACTGAGTTGATTGATTGCTAAATCAATCTGATTGATGGGATGATATGATTGTCAGTATCTGTTATCTGAACTGATTTGCAGGAAGGAAACTGAGGCCAACGTAAGCCCTCTGACTCGTGGTTGTGCTTAGGTAGCCCTTAGGGCATATTTTCTTCCTAATCGGGTCTTAGGGGGTAGAACTCGCTGAGACGTTATCTCACTGGTTATTGTATAACTATTTTCAGGTCCTTAGATGGTGTTCGTGGAGAACTTGAAGTCCTGGAGTTTGGGGAAGCGAAGGAAGCAGAATCGGCAAACCTTTCTGACTCGCTAGTCATAGGACAGTCCCTTTTTGATTAAGCTGATATTTTTGTAAATGACTTGATGTGGTAAATAAACCTGTGTGTTTATAAAAGGTTGGTTTTGGTTTGAAAAATTTATGGCCCTACTTTCCTATCCCATTGTTTTATTGTTTGGGGATTTATATCTGTTTCCACATGCGTATATTAATTGAATGGGTTGGCGATGCGTCTTAGGACATCGCTATTATATCGACCAAGCAAGGATGGGCACGTGCTCGGAGGATCGGGGTGTGACATATATTTAACTTTCACTCGACCCATATATGACCTATTTAACTAAAAATGGGTCATAATATGAGTTTATGACCTATTTTGCCAGCTCTAGGTACAATTACTTCCATCTTCTTTGCTTCGAGGAGAGAGTGCCGCAACCAAGCCTAAAGTTTTAGTTTGGATCGCAGAAGATATCGATGCTGATTTTGCCACTTCGTTGACCAAAGCTCTCGACGCATCTCAACGCAAGCAAAATATCTAGAATTTGATCCTTCAATGAAGGAGCCATCAAAATTGGCTTTTAAAGCTTGGTCCTTCGGAGGTTTCCATCTCTAAGGTAGGGTTTCCTCTTCTGATATGGCTTCCTTTTCTCTAAGTTTCCACTTCCTCTAGTTTTTGAGCATGCTGTGTGTTGATTCAACAAGAAAATATGGATTTGGGCGTCTATTTCGAAAGATAAAGTCGATTCTCGCTCTCTATACAAACCACGAAACACTTGCGACCATCTCAAAAGAAGGTATGTTTTTTGCTTTCTCCTTGAATTTCAGCAGCCATTCTTCAATCCTCAACAGTCCCACTAGTGAGATCTGAATTTGCAATGTAGGGTTTGCCCAGATCAGTGAAGTCCAAGGACAGAGCAAGAACCAGTGCTCTGTTGTTTCTGGTTCTAAGTTGCAAAATGGACACAAAGCATTAGGTATTATTTTCACGCCCGAACCCCGAGACACGTGAACAACCCACCATGGTCATGCAAATGCGACATTCCCGTAGTGTCGCCGACCCCATTCATTTATTATGCGCATGCGGAACGTAATATAAAACCCCTGACAAAAACTTATGGGATAGGAAAGTAGGAAACAACTCATACATAAACAAACATGCTTTCAAAGGTAATCACACTAGGGTTTACACATATACCAAAAATGGGCAGTCTACAAAAAGGGATCAGTCCTATCACCACTAGTCAGACTCGTTCTTCGATCCCACTTCTGACTGATCAGCCTCCGGGGGTTCCGCCATCTACGGTCTTGAAATTTTTGGCCCACAACGGGCTGAGATATTATCTCAGCAAGTTCAACCCCTTAAACCCCTATTAGAAAAAAAATACGCCTAAGGGTGGCCTAGCCACACCACAAAGAGGACTTACCTCGCCTTATTTCCTTCCTGCAAGTTAGCACAGTTTGTATCACTTAATCACAAGTAGTAATAAGAACTTAAACAACTGGAACGCCAACAATTTCATTTCAAATGACCACAGGAGTCCGGATTATAAGACCAAACCGTTATGACACGTCCCATACCATGCCACACGATTCCGTCCCATAATCTGACCCGTCAATAACACTCAGCATGAGATCCAATTGTTATTCACTGCCACACAAGGGCATAGCCTACTCGCAGTTCGGCTATCTACTGACATTAATGCCAGGCATAGCCTCCCCACCTTGGAGCGCGGCTTCGTCACTACGTCGACGGCGTTCCCGAAGGAGTATAGGCCCAGAATCAACTGCGACCCAAGCCCGTTGTAAGGGGCAACCCATATAGGGCAAGTCCGGCTCAACAGCCTAGGACAATTTCCTCTTAATTATCACACAACGAAATCATACTCGGCCCCAGGACACTTTGTATTTCAATCAATGCTTCCACTTAAAATAGTGATCCCGACCATTTTTCTTTATATTAAAAATATTCTAGAAATTATTCACGTGTGTGGGGGCATGTTAATTTCTAACCGAAAGCCAATATCTCACCTTTTCAAATCCCACTATTTAATATAATCATTAAAATCCAATTTTGGTATCAAAACCCGACACCCGAGATTTTCTGAATAAAATCCATATTTTTCACAATCAACACTCAATTTGCAATATCCATTCATGAAATTCAGAATCCGAGTGCATAGCAGCGATCATCACGAAATTATGAGAAAATAAGGTCTCGAAATAATTTTCGAAATTTATTAAATAATTAATTTTATTCCGAAAATTATATAGATAATAATATTTTAATAATTTAGAATAGTAATATATTATTAAATAATTATATAATTTCAAAATATTTATTTAAATAAAAAACAAATCATTTATGTCCAATCAAGGCTTATTCTAAATAAACTTACTTATTCTTAATTAAACATACTTTAAATTAAAACACCACCTTAATCTAATCTACTCTTAAATAACTTAAACTAACCACCTAATAAAACTTAACATAAACTAAACCTCCCTAAGCATAATTAACCCTCTAATCGAGGTTTAGTGAGCTAAACTCACCGGAATCACTTTCCGATGAGTCCTCGGCGAAGAGGACAGCGATGTCATCGACAAATCTCCTCGGGCGACACCAAAGGAGGACTGGAAGGCGCCTTAAACGGGCCTTGAATACCGGAGCTTGGGCTGGTTCACGGTTGCTGTTCAAGCTTGGACGGAGGCTGCTCGGCGGTTGGTTGGGCGGAGGAGGACCGGCGGAAGGCAGCAGCGGCTCGGGGCGGTGCTGGATGGCGACGTACGGTGGCAAGGGAGACTCCGACAACGGCTGGCAGCTGCTGGTGAGGAGGAACGACGGCGCCGGAGGCTCGGCCGCACAAGCGGCCGGCGAGGCGCGAGCCGGCATGCACGGATGAGCGGCGACGGTGACGGAGTGGTGACCTGCGGCGTGCCGGCGGAGGCCAAGCGGGCGGTCGGGCGGACGAGCTGCTGGTTCCATTCGGATCTCTCTCTCTCCTCCAAGAAGTCCTTAGGTTGAAGATGGTGGTGATTGGTTGAAGTGACGTCCCACCTTTTTTAGAGCAAATCCTCACCCTCCACTTGTCAAGATCCTCTTAAATTTGGCCCAACCACCATGACATCACATGAGGTCATCTTCCACTAACTCAACCCTCCACAACATCTTCCAATGGGTGCAATTTCTTTTTCCGCCGTGGCATACAAATTCAAATTCTTGTACATCCATTTCATTCAATTCTCTTCTAATTTAGCCAAATTGAAATCCATAAAATTAATCCAATGTCACCATACTTTAATTCACATCTTTACTTGACCATGGAACCATCTTAGATCTCAAAAGTACGACCAAAAGCGGGCCTACCAATTTCCCGAACCAAATTAATCATACCTTGATTATTTTGCTGAAAAACTCGGTTTGCATGAAAAGTCTTCTGAAGATGAGTCAATGTTCCTAAGATGATTTGTGACACACTTGGACTTCCAATTTTTGAATTCGATCTCAATTCGCGGTTAATTTCACTCTGGCACGATATTAGCGCGTCCTAATTTACTTGGGTAGCTTTTAGAAATTTTCGTGCATTTGACCTGTGGTTGATCAAGCCACAATGTACATCTTTGACACATTAGCGACTCTCGGTTGTCGTGGAAATCTCAAGGTTTCAAATACGGACATAGGGTACCCAATCGACAGAAAAGCCGGTCCAGTGTCGACCGATAAGAATAGTGTGATCTGGTGGAATCACCCTCACTTGATCACATGCCTCTGTCGAGTCGACCTATCTCCGGTCTCTAACCGATTTTTTAACTGTGCCGTAATGACCTTTGCAGATTAGCTCGGTCGAAGGGTCGTTTCCTAGTCAAATTCTCGAGTCTGATGCATTAGAATCTCTTATCGGCTTCACCGATAGTAGTTTTCACATGAGTGGCCAACTCAAGGAAAATGAACTATATGCACGAAGATGAAATGCCCGTCTCATTTTATTAAAAACAGAAATAGGAAAATCAAGATGTCACAATTATGTTTCTCCCGCATAAATTAGCCTTGGTTGGAATTGCATTTTGACATAAACTCCAAATAAATATTCTTACTTTTGTTTGTGGGGGGGGGGAGGGTTTCTATATGCCAGATTTTGTTCCATGACCCCATTGTTCCATGACTCCTAGCGTGGCTAGAATGATGTTGATATTTGCTCTCTTGTGTTCTGCGAAACAGCTTTTTGGTCTTTATTATAGGCTATTTACTGTGAAATCACCTGATTCAATACTTGTCCACAACAACTTGTCTCGTGCATGTTGAGTTTTTAAGGGATAGTTAGTATATCACTAATAATTTGCTCATCAAAAAGTTTACAAAGAGTTTGTTCATCCCATTTATCTTATGCTTTTAGAATTAATTTAGTAACTCAAGTGGGTTCGTTGTAGTTCGCTGGTCCACCAATAATATCTCTTTTTAGCCATCTATATTCTTCTATGTTAATATTCTCCCCATTACCTACTAACCACATAACTGAAGATGAAATTGCTTCTCTGCCCATCAAGATACTTTACCAACCCTAAGAGGGTCGGGATCCTTTTTCGGCCTTCCAAAATGAACCATTGGGGAATTAGATCCCTTTTAAAATTTGACACCATAAAGAAGGTGTTTCTTGAGAAATTCTCCAGGCTTGTTTTCCAAGCAAGCCTTATTAAAAGATATTAGGTCTGTGAAGTCCATTCATCTTGAATCTTTCCTCAATTTCAATATCTCCCATCTTCTCTAGTGCATCCTTGATTTAGATTCACTGTTTTTCCACCAAAAGGAAGCTATTCATCTTTCAATATATTTGCATATAGAAACCGAGATTTTAAAAATAGACATGGCATATTGAGGCAATGCTTGAACCACCGTCTTGAGGAGGATTTCTTTTCCAACTTTTGAAATCAAGTTTCCTTCTAGCCCTCTATTTCATATTCATTCTAGCTAATAACCACACAAAACATTTGCTATTTTGAAGCTCCCCATTCAGATGGAATTACCAAATACTTTCCAATCTTCTTGACTATAGGGACTCTCAGTTCATTTGCCATGTTTCTTATCCAAATTTGTGGACACCCTTTATTAAATGAAATGCCTACTTTATTCAAATTGATAACTTGTCCAAAAACATAGCAATATTGATTTAGAATTATAGCTAGGTTTTGACACTCTCTTACTATTCCATTTAGGAAGAAAATAGAATCATTTGCAAATAATAGGTGAGAGTGTTGGGCAGTGCCTATTTAATTTTATCCTAGTGATAGTTCCCTACTCAATTGCTGTTTTAATTAAAAATGACAATGAATTTACCATTAGTATAAAAAGATATGGGAAGATAGGATCACCTTGTCGAAGCTCTCTAGAGGGCTAGAAGAAGGTAGAGGCTTTCCGTTGAATTTTACATTGAGTGAAATAGTTGTGGCATAAGTCATCACCCCATTAACCCACATCTCACTGAACCATTTTTTCAGCATACATGCCTCCAAGAAATCCTATTCCACTTTGTCATATGCCTTCTTCATATCAAGTTTTAGGACAGCCTGAAACGTCTTTTTTCGATCACATATTCTCAATTGATGAAGGACCTCCTAAACTATTATAATATTATCTTGTAATTTTCTTCCTCCCACAAAAGCACTTTACTTAGCACCTATAATCTTAGGTAGCCACGGTTTTAATCGATTTGCCAAGACTTTCAGAAAAAAAAAAAAATTGTACACAAAGTTGCACAAACTGATGGGTCGAAACTAATCCAAACTCTTGGGGTTAGGCACTTTCGGGATCAATGTAATGTGGGTTTTATTAATCTCTTGATTAAGATACCCAGTCTCAAAGAAGTTCCTCATTGTTTGAAACAACCCTATCTTGATATCTTTCCAACATAATTTATAAAATTGACCATTAAAATCATCTAGACCTGGTGCTTTCGAGGCTCCCATCTCAAATACAATCCTTTTTACCTCCTCCGTCGTTATCCCGAGGTTAGCTTTTGGTTCATCTCCTCCGTAAGAAGTACAGGGCAATTTTGTACACACAGGATCTAAATATCGCATGCCCACGGTATATATAACTCTTCAAAAAATTATGCTGTCATCTTCTTAAGTTCTCTAGGCTCACGAATCCAGCTATTTTCTGACTTTTTCAATGTTGAAATTCTATTCCCCTTCCTTTTTTGTATTGTTGTGGCGTGAAAGTACCCAGTGTTCTTATCTTCCCATTTTAGCCAGTTGATTCTTGAACGCAAGCCTCAATACATCTCCTCCTGTCTCTAACATTGCTCAATTTTTTCAGTTAGTTGTTTCACCTTGTTTCTTGCAAAATTCAAATTTTGTGCATTAAGCACATGCTGGATTTCCCCTTTTAAAACATCAATCTCCTCAATATTATTAGGGAAAAGCTTCTTGCTCCACTTATCCAGCTCTTTAGATAAAGCTTTCAACTTCCGGGCTAAAATCAAATTACCAAAGGGTGGAGAGTTTCATACCTGCTTTACAATTTTTCCACACTCTTCATTTTCGGTTCAGAATGCTTCAAACTTGAACAACTTGATTTTCTTCATTGGTGTAGTAGAGAATAGCAGTAAAATAGGGCGCTATGATCTGAACCGATGGCTGGTAATGCAAACACCTCAGCTTCAGGGTACAAAATTCTCCACTCAATGCTATGAGTTACCCGATCCTTCCTCTCTTAGACATATTCCTCTCCTTCGCGATTATTAGCCCAAGTGAATACAAGCATTTAGAAAGTCTCTAAAGGCATTTAACCAATATGTTTCAGCCATTCTTTTACCCACCTTCTCCCAATAATACAAAATCTCATTGAAATCCTTTAAGCATAGCCAAGGTAATTTTTCCAGTGAATTTAATCCCTGAATGTTCTCCCATAAAGCCAATTATGCTAGCTTAACTTGCATAAAAATAAGCATAATTAGAACATATTTTTCAGGCTCCAAACAAGTGCATTGTTTATTTAGCACGATGAAGAACAAGAGCAAAAGTCAGACATCAGATTTTTACTCGTTAAAGACGCTAGATATATTGTATAATATCACGTCCATCACATGCAGTTCACCAACCGCCACTAAATGTATTCAACTTCAGGTCCTAATCCGAAAGCTTGTACTTAATACAAAAGCTTTGTACTACCACAATACGGATGAACTATTTTTCTATATCATGTTCCTAGATCAAAGAGCATAACGTTGCAGCATTGAGAGCCAGAGTTTCCATCGTTAATCAAGAAGAAAATTCGATTCAGTGCAAATAGGACAAATACATAGCTCGATGACAAACGATTCAAACCCGATGTGTGTGTGTGTGTGTGTGTGTGTGAAAGAGAGAGAGAGAGAGAGAGAGAGAGAGAGAGAGAGAGAGAGAGAGAGAGAGAGAGAGTGTGGATAATTAGGGTGGGCTGGACAAAATGCAAAGATTAGGCGCGAGTCAAATGTTTCCCTTTGAATTGCATTAGCGTCGCGCTTTCCGCATAACGTCTTTCATTGCGGTTCCGGATTGATCGCAGCTCCAGAGTCGTGGAAGTGGCGGCTTCCTAAAATCGCGATGAGCAAAGGGTAGGCATATCCACACTTTGTTGTAGCGTAACGATGACAAGCAATAGCAAGGTAAAGATGAAAGTCATAGAGACAAAATAGAAGGTTTGAATCACGTACGACGAGGTTAAAAGTTGAGTAAAAGTCGTCTTATTTAGAAATTAAATTGCTTAGAGGATGGTACAATCTCCATACTCTTCCATACGGAGGCTGATATAATGAGGAAAGCCTAACATATGTGAACCTAATATTTGCGACTTGTGGACAGAGGATCATCGAAATTCCACCCCCACCCCCACCCCCACAAAAAAAAAAAAAAGTACATGAACGGAGAATATGAGGGATCTAAGATATGATTTGTTCTCGGGCAAAGCTTTGATATTGTGATGAACGATAAAAGATGGGTGTTTCTAATTTGCATCACAATATCAAATTTGAAAGGTATTTATATTACAAGAGATGATTATTGAACATGTGTCATTTGATCTATAATCTATAACCTATAATCTTTGTTCTTTGTTGTTCGTGATGTATGTTAGTCCAGTGCCTCACCATGGAATCACATGATTGGAAATGTTATCAACTTTATCCTTGGTGTACTAATCTAATGTACAGAGGACAAGTAGATCACATTTAACGTAAAATATATCAATTTCACAAACTAATCTTAATCCGCTTGAATGTAATTTTCTCCTAAAATTATTTCTTCTCCATTGCGAAAATCATGTTGACTGGGAAGGAGTCAGCATTTCTTCGATTAGAAACTTATGAACAATAAATTTTCTCCCCTCTGAAAGCGACCATCACGTGGCGCCAACCCAGTAACCTCTCAAGAATCAACGTCTTAATCCTGTTTATATTTGGCTGATGGCGATACCCACGTGGACGTTTTCCATCACTTTTGAAATATGAGGATTTGAAAGTGAAATCGAATCCATGGAAAAAAATCGAACCACTGTCGTGCAACTTCTCGAATGGAGAAAATTTTTCCCCTCGATCGCCGACCAATGATAATAATTACACTTATTACATCCAATTGTTGTCAAGTTTGTTGATTTAAAAGGAAAAATTTTGGACAACCTCGAATTAAGACAAAACGAGCGTAGATGCTCCGGATCTGAGCTTTTGTCATCGACGGGTTAAACGATGCCCGCAAATTCAGCCTGCGAAGGAACCCTAATTCTCGCCACTCATTGCGTAGCGGGAGTCGCTCTTTTTCTTCGAAAAAGGTCGAGCGGAAATTGATAAAGTAAACCTTAAGTGACGGTGCGAGGACGATCTTCAACGGCCCATAACCTCCATTAACGGCTGCATCAACGAACATGTCTCGCTTTCGTGACGAGGGTTTTGCCCTGTTTCTGTCTCGTAGGCAGTCCTTAAATGCTGGTGACTCGTAGAAACCCTAGATGACTCTACATCGAGTCATTCGCGACAGGATCGCCTGATTTCGTGGGAGTATGTATGTGCGGCGTGGAATAACTTGCTTCTCTTCTTACTATTATTTATTTATTTATTTTAGATACAATCATACTTTAATGAGTCAATTCTCGCAATATACTATATCAACCTCACAATTCTTGTTAAATACATATATTATCGACACCATGACCGGATATTTCAGCTTAGGAGATTATTGAATTTAACCCGTGACGCTTATATTCACCTTTGAATGTATATAGTAACTTGATCAATTAATAAATTCGAGAGCTAATCTCTTTTTCCCCTAGAACATGTGTGCCTATTTTGTCTTAATCAATCAATTGGAGGAACGTGTTGGCCAAAAGAAATTGTTGGTAAAATGTCAACTTTGATCGTCTGCTCGAGACGTTGGACAATAATATAAACGAAGCAGTCCCTATCGCATGGGGCGATATTTATTCGGGTGGATAACTGCTTTTTGGACTTAGCCGCTTGGACGAACCACAAAAATTCGTATGCCCGGACAAACTTGAGGACATTGGATGTCCAATCGGAGAGATTTCCGCTCTATTACCTCCAAAATTTTTGACAATAAACAATTTCGTTCATAGTCTTCTCAAGGTACATGTGCGCAAGTTTCAATTGCATTAAGAAAAATTCCGTAAACATACATAGGTCGGTTCATGACCACCGCATTCTTAAAGATAAGATTGTTTTTTCCCCTATATATACTTTTGTTTTCTGTATTTTCTAACAGTTACATCGTAATTATTAACCTTCTGGTTCCTCAACATTACATAGTAAAAGACCAACTATGCCCAAATTCTGGATTTGCAGTTGTGGCCGTGCTTCTCACTGATAAAGTTGGACAGTGGACCTAGACCTTCCAACAGAAAATTCTAAGGGTAACAGTTTCTTGTGTCAAAGAATTGGACAACTTTAGTTTGGTAATCTAGAATTATGGTTTGTGGTTTGTGCAAAGTGGCCTTGCCCTAGAGTAGTTTACACGCACTTTGTGGGATTTAAAAAAATTAATTCTAGCTTTTGAGCTGGAAATCCCTAAATGCCTCAATTAACTATGCAAATCTCGAGAAATCTTTTCGATAATGTTATTCAAATAGTATAGAGATAGATGAATTTTTTTCTCATATCTTACTACTCATAGTCATGTAAGATTTTGTTGGCATGAAAATTAAAAAAATACTAAGATTAAATGTTCCAAATTATATTTTCTATATTCATGGAATTATGTTATGGAGCCGGAAGTGCCTCTTGCCATATTTTGATAAACCTTCTCCCAGCCTAAGAAGCATGCCTGGTTCTCTAATCTCAAAGAAAAAGAGGAGCTAGATCTCGCCTTTAGAATGATTTGAAGTAATTGCAGTTAGCTTAAAGACATTCGTAGATGTCGATTGATCAATGCTTTTGGAAGTACTAAGAGATGCGCACGCATACGTGCGATATCCAAACTATTTCCGTTGACCCTCACGAAAATCTGCGTACAGACCCTTGAAACATCCCACGATCCAAACATCCCACGATCCGTCGCCGATATAGTTACGGAGATCATTGCGTCAGATTATTCAGCTTGCAAGAAAAGTTATAGCGCGAGCAAACCATATAAAATAACAATAAATAATGGCAAAAAACTGTCAGAAAATAAAAGGGGCACCGCCTACTCTCCCTCTCACTCTAGATTTCTCTTTCTCTCTCTGGATTTCTCCAGATTTCTCCCTGTCTCTCTCTGCTGCACCAGAATTTTCTCCCTCTCTCTAGACTTTTCTCTCCCCTCTCTCTCCAGATTTTTCTCCACCGACTTTGGCTCCTATAAATAGGGGCTGTTGTCTCTTGAAGTGCAAGTGTGAGTGAGTGAAGTGTGTGTGAGTGAGTGGAGTGTGTACGTGAAGTGTGTGAGTGGGTGGAGTAGGTAGCTTGAGTTGTAGGGTGCTAGAGTGATAGAGGTCTTGTGTAGAAAAGTGGGTGTAGAGTTTGTAATATAGTTTATATAAAATAAAGCAATTATTTTATTTCTACATCCACTTGTCTCTCAACAAGTGGTATCGTAGCGGGTTGTCGAGGCCGTGCGAAGACAGTGGTCGGGGACCATTGTAAGTGAGTAGGCAGTCAGGGATCGTCGAGCCAAGGAGCGGAGTACGTCGGAGTTCGCTGCACAATCCGGGATTGTGAAGTCGGTTGGTCCGGGACCAGGCTTACTTGGTATAGTGCGGGGCATTATACTCAAGTCACGATGGCGGATTTCTCAAGTTCGGTAAGTGGTGTCGAGAAGCTCAACAACTCAAATTATAACAATTGGAGTACCCGCATGCAATATTACTTGCTAGGTCAAGATTTGTGGGATATCGTTGGCGGGAGCAACACCACACCACCCACGAATGATAGCGAATTAAGAAAATGGAACATAAAATCAGGAAAGGCTCTTTATGTTCTTGCCGTGACCGTTGAAGATGAATTATTGCAACACATAAAGAGTGCGAAGACCCCGAAGGAGGCATGGGATAACTTGGCGACGCTATTTGCAAGGACAAATGATGCCAAGTTACAACGCTTGGAGAACGAGCTCCTCTCAGTCTCGCAACAAAGTATGACGGTAAGTCAATACTTTTCTAAAGTTAAATCTATTTGCGAAGAAATTTCAAAATTAGATCCTGAGAATGCCATCTCTGAGACAAGAATAAGAAGAATAATAATTCACGGGCTAAGGCCGGAGTATAATGGTATTATTACGGCCACCCGTGGATGGGCAAATGAGCCAACTCTAACAGAGTTGGAGAATATATTGGCCAACCAAGAAGCCTTAGATAAACAAATTTCTAAGGTCACAATTAAGGAGGATGAAAGTGCCCTCTTCAGTAATAAAAGAGGGTTCAAGGGCCAGAATAGAAATAGAGCAGGTGCAAGAGATGGCAAATCATGGAAAAGTCATGGAGAATGGCCAAAGCGAGTAGAAGGAACTGGACCTCGGCTAGGGGGAGCTCGTCGAGACCGCGACAAGGACGACAATGAAGATAAGAAGAATAGAAGGCGTAATGGACGGTGTTACACGTGTGGCAAAGTAGGTCACTTTGCCGGGATTGTCGGTTCAAAAGAGTTGAAGGAAACGTTGCGGCTTCTAAGGAAAATGATAGCGAAGAAGAGTGGGATTTCCAAGCATCCTTTGCAATAGAGGAACAAGAAGAGCTTGCAAACTCCTCCATAGAGTTAGAAGATGCGATGGCCCTCATCACGGTAAGTGATAAATTGATTGATTATGATGAAGATTGGATAGTTGACTCGGGGTGCTCGAATCACATGACTGGAGATCAAGGGAAGCTATTAAACATGTGTGAGTACAAAGGTGGACGAGTAGTTGTCACCGCGGACAACTCAAGGTTGCCGATTACCCATGTCGGCCAAACGATGGTAACACCCCGATTCAGTTCGCATCAAGTCGAACTGAAGAATGTATACCATGTGCCAGGGATGAAGAAGAATCTATTGTCCGTGGCACAACTTACAGACTCAGGTAATTATGTGGTGTTCGGTCCAAGAGATGTTAGGGTGTATCGTAATTTGAAACCTACTGGTACACCAATCATGGAAGGGCGTCGATTAGAGTCTGTCTACGTGATGTCGCTCGGACGGCATACGTGGACAAAACTCGAAGAAGTGAAACGCCCGATTTGTGGCATGCACGGCTTGGGCACGTGAGCTACCATAAATTAAAGGTGATGATGAAGAAAGGCATGCTAAAAGGTCTCCCCCACTTGGAAGTCCAAGAAGACGTCATCTCGCACCGGATGCCGCATGGGAAGGCACATCGGCTTCCATATGAGGAATCCGCATTCAAAGCTAAGATGCCTCTCGAGCTTATCCACTCAGATGTATTTGGACCAGTGAAGCAACCGTCGGTCAGAGGATCAAAGTACATGATAACATTCATCGATGATTTCTCCAGGTACGTCTGGGTCGATTTCATGAAAGAAAAATCCGAGGTATTAAACAAATTTAAGGAGTTTAAAGCAAAAGTAGAATGTGAAGTAGGCAAGAAAATACTATGCCTTCGCACGGATAATGGGGAGAATATACATCAGATGACTTTACAAAATTTCTTCAAGAATGGAAGATACGTCGACAACTTACTTGCCCAAATACGCCACAACAAAATGGAGTTGCCGAAAGAAAGAATCGGCATTTGGCGGAAACATGCAGGAGTATGTTGCATGCGAAGAATGTTCCACCCAAGTTTTGGGCTGAATGTATGAAGACGGCAGCACACGTGATTAACAGACTACCTCAAGCAGGGCTTGGCTTTATATCACCTTATGAGAAGTTGTGGAATCGCAAGCCCACGGTAAGTCACTTTAGAATATTTGGGTGCGTATGTTATGCATTCGTGCCAGACCATCTTCGCAACAAGTTCGATAAAAAGGCAGTTCGCTGCATATTCGTGGGCTACGATGATCAAAGAAAAGGATGGAAGTGTTGTGACCCTACAACAGGGAGGTGTTACACTTCCAGGAATGTGGTGTTCGACGAACTATCATCTTGGTGGCCATCACAACCTAATTCAAAACAAGTTGAAGCAGAGATACGTGAAGGAATGGAAGAAAATGACGAGATTGATAAGGGCCAGCGAATTGAAGAAGGAAATGATAATGTAACCGGAAGAAAAGAAGTCAGAGCACAGTCACCAGAAAAATCAAAGAGCCCATGGCGAACTGGTGTACATCCAAGAACTACAGAAGAGCTTCAACCAAGTCAGATGGAAGAACTTGAAGAACGGGAACCTCAAGTTAGGAGATCAACAAGACAAAGAAGACCAAATCCCAAATATGCAAATGCGGCGCTGACCGAAGATGTTGGAGCAGTCGAGCCGTCCACATATGAGGAAGCCTCGCAAGGCGTGGAATGGAGGAAAGCTATGGAGGAAGAGATACAAGCACTAAGAAAGAACGAAACATGGGACTTAGTGCCGAGACCTAAAGAGGTACGTCCTATATCTTGCAAATGGGTTTATAAACTTAAAACTCGACCAGATGGGTCGATAGAAAGATATAAGGCACGACTAGTTGCTCGAGGATTCTCTCAAAAGTATGGCCTAGATTATGATGAGACCTTTAGTCCAAGAGCAAAGATCACCACAGTTCGAGTCTTACTAGCACTTGCAGCAAGCAAATCGTGGAAATTATGGCAAATGGATGTGAAGAATGCCTTCTTACATGGAGAACTAGATCGAGATATATACATGGAGCAACCGGATGGTTTCAAAAGTAAGAATCATCCAGATTATGTTTGTAAGTTAAAGAAAGCCCTCTATGGCTTAAAACAAGCTCCAAGAGCATGGTACGGGAAGATTGCTGAATTTTTGGTACAAAGTGGTTACTCTGTAGCCCCAGCAGACTCGAGCTTGTTTGTGAAGGCAGAAGATGGCAAGCTTGCAATAGTGTTAATCTACGTGGATGATCTAATCATCACTGGAGATAATGAAGAAGAGATATGCCAAATCAGAACCAACCTCTCGCACGGTTTCGGATGAAAGAGCTTGGAGAATTAAAACATTTCCCTGGGACTCGAGATTGAAAACACCAATGAAGGATTATTCCTATGTCAGCAGAAGTATGCACGAGACCTCCTAGACAAGTTTGGGATGCTTGATTGCAAACCTATATCTACTCCAATTGATGGAAATGTAAAGTTATGTGCAACTGAAGGACGGGAATTGGAAGACTCAACTATGTACAGTGCAATTGGTGGGTAGCCTTATCTACCTAACCATAACACGGCCTGATATTGCCTTCGCAGTAGGAGTAGCAAGCCGATTCATGGAGAAGCCACGAAAGCCTCACTTAGATGCGAGTCAAGCGCATACTAAGGTATGTCAAAGGTACATTTGATTTTGGGCTTTTGTATAAGAAAGAAGCATCATGTGAAGTTATAGGGCATTGCGATGCTGACTTTGCTGGAGATCGTGACACACGACGATCAACTACTGGATATATGTTTAGCCTCGGATCGGCAGTAGTGTCATGGTGCAGCAAAAGACAGGCAACTGTGTCACTATCTACAACAGAAGCTGAGTATAGAGCAGCAGCAATGGCAGCACAAGAGAGTACATGGCTGGTACAGCTAATGGAGGATCTTCATCAACCGATAAATCAACCTACACGGATATATTGTGATAATCTGTCAGCCATAAGCTTAGCGGAAAATCCAGTTTTCCATGCAAGGACCAAGCATGTAGAAATGCACTATCATTTCCTGCGGGAAAAAGTCTTACAAGGCGAGATAAAGATGGAGTATGCCAAAACAGATGATCAAGTTGCAGACATCTTCACCAAAGGTCTTGGAGCTGCAAAGTTCGAAGAGTTTCGAAGGCAACTTGGTATGATCACAATGTCCAGACTAAGAGAGAGTAGTCGGTGAGGGGGAGTGTCAGAAAATAAAAGGGGCACCGCCTACTCTCCCTCTCACTCTAGATTTCTCTTTCTCTCTCTGGATTTCTCCAGATTTCTCCCTGTCTCTCTCTACTGCACCAGAATTTTCTCCCTCTCTCTAGACTTTTCTCTCCCCCTCTCTCTCCAGATTTTTCTCCACCGACTTTGGCTCCTATAAATAGGGGCTGTTGTCTCTTGAAGTGCAAGTGTGAGTGAGTGAAGTGTGTGTGAGTGAGTGGAGTGTGTACGTGAAGTGTGTGAGTGGGTGGAGTAGGTAGCTTGAGTTGTAGGGTGCTAGAGTGATAGAGGTCTTGTGTAGAAAAGTGGGTGTAGAGTTTGTAATATAGTTTATATAAAATAAAGCAATTATTTTACTTCTACATCCACTTGTCTCTCAACAAAAACTATCGCCGAAAATTCTCCAATGACGACAAGGACTCCGATTTAGTGGAATTTTGTGCTCTCAATTTGACTATAAATACCCGCCCGTTGTGCTCCCAAATTGAGTGCAAGAAATCAAACTCCTGACCAAAGTGTCTCGAGAATCACATGGCGCTTCTTCAATCTCCATCGATTTGCTTCCCTCTCGCCCTTCTCCTTTCTCTCCTCATAAACTCGTCTCACTGCTTCAAACCCAAATCGTTTAACATCTCGAAAGCTCAGTCCAACGGTGATTGGTCGCCGGCAGGTGCGACGTGGTACGGGAGTCCCAACGGCGCTGGAAGCGATGGTAATGGAACGACATTATATTTTTATTTGGTCGATTCACCTGGAGTAAAGATCTTTTTATGCAAGCGCCATTGGTCTCATCACACGCCTTTCAGTAATTTTGACTTATCAAGTCTTTCGAGTATAAATCGGTTCGGACATATGAGTAGCTTAGGTCAATCGCTTAATCGGGATTGATTTTGACTTTGTACCAAACACATATAGACTTAGAGGTCAAACTGGAATCAAGTACAACGCTAGACAATACTACTCTAGTAATTACACATTTCACCTGATCTGCAAATATACATATATATATTTATACATACATCTATAATATATTATATATAATAAGCTTTGTATGATATTTTGTACGTAGGTGGTGCATGTGGGTATGGGAGTGGGGTCGACCAAGCTCCGTTCTCTTCAATGGTGTCCGCAGGAGGGCCTTCTCTTTTCAAATCAGGCAAAGGATGTGGAGCTTGTTACCAGGTTTCTCTCTTGCCAGAAAAGTGTTTCTCGAATTATTTTTATATTCGCCGTCATCGAAGAAAATTTGCCATGGACAAAGTTAATATATGTTCACGAGATATGCTTTTCCTAAATTAACAATCGTGGAATAGAATTTATGAAAACATCTACTGCGGCACGCTTTCTAGACTCCCATTAAAAGTAGTTTAAATTCTTCGTATTTAAATTGATTATTTGACTCGGTACATATTGTCCTATTCAAACAGATTATTTAGTAGTAGTTAGGAAGTGCAGTCTTTTGAGCTCTTGTTGATTAAATTTCAGGTGAAATGCACTGAAAACGCGGCTTGTTCCGGGAACCCGGTGACGGTCGTTATAACTGATGAATGCCCTGGTGGCCCTTGTGTCGCTGAATCGGCTCACTTCGATTTGAGCGGCACGGCTTTTGGAGCCATGGCAAGCTCCGGCAAGGCCGATGAACTTCGCAACGCTGGGGTGCTGCAAATTCAATACCAAAAGTCCGTACGGTTGATCCTTTCTCTATGCATCCTTTCGAGTGAATTCCAATTTTAACAGATGCGCAGAGGGAAAAAAGGAAGATAAAACGCATTGAAAAGTGCTTTAAATTAACGAGAAACTTTGCTTTCACCAGACTTATACTAATCAGCAAATAGTCTAACTTGCTTATTAAAAGTCTATTTATGTGCACATATTTACAATGTCAAGCAGAGTAAAGTGCAATTTCCCCGGCGCGAAGGTGGCATTCCACGTTGACTCCGGCTCGAACCCCAACTATTTCGCTGCGCTAATTGAGTACGAGGATGGGGATGGCGAGCTCGGCGCCGTCAACCTGAAGCAGGCTCTAGACTCTGACTCTTGGCTTCCGATGCAACAGTCGTGGGGCGCGGTTTGGAAGCTGGATGGCGCGGGCCAGCTGCGCGCCCCATTCTCGATCAAGCTCACCTCTCTTGACTCCGGCAAGACCCTGGTTGCCAACAACGTGATCCCCGCTGGGTGGCAGCCCGGACAGACGTACCGGTCGGTCGTCAACTTTGCTGTCTAAGGGTTGTGCGTCGTTTGCTTGGGAGACGAAGAAATGGAGATTGATCGTCCGTGAATTTGGTTGTGTGTGTTTTATGTGATTGGCAAAAATAAAATATAGGACGGTGTTGGAAAAAGAAAGTATTTTGCTTTTTCCACTCTGTGTAATCTAGTCAGCTATGAGCTACCTCTTGGAAAAGAGAGTAGTAGTAAGAAATGAATGGTATTGTCCTTTGAAAATCAAGAATGATTTAGGTATTTTTGTTCGCTTTTTCATGCCAATCTATTGTATTTGAAGCTTGAAAGCTTTTATGTTTTGCACCAATATATGTACCACTTCCAAAATGGATGGTTATAAATCGTGTCAATCTATATGCAAATGGGTATTTTCTTCACTTTGAAAAAAATGAAATTTCTCAATGAAAATTATAATTCCTTAGAAACCATTTTTAATACATATTCATAAATAAAACTAACGAACCCGACCTTTCAACATATTCCTATCATTCCCAACTATCACTACTTTGATTCATTTCTAGGAAATCAACCTCTTGTGCGTCGAGTTTGTACTTAATACTAGCTCCAATAATATATGTGAAAAGAAACATCATCATTGATTTTTCAGTTCAATCCCAATCAAACTATTGACTAAAATTTAAGTTCAATCTCCATCAAGGTACTCTTGGACTACGTAGGACGGTCGATGTTCATGTCAATAATTTCTAACTAAAATTGACTTGAATGACTACATTAACAAATCGTCAAAAGGTTTAAATGATAAAATATCGAGATTTTGAATTGAAGTGACATTCATGTAATAGATTTAGATTTTTTTTCTTGTTAATCAAGTCAGATGAACATCATTGACATGGACAAAGAAGAGCTAGGTATTGATGCAAATCAGTTTCTTGCCACCATTAAAAGGGTAAGTGACTTAAGGCACGCATGATAACCATTCTATTTTTCTATTCTTTAGAATAGATTTGGAATAGAAATTCGTTAGGTGACATAATTTCATTTTTAAAAAATTATTTCTGGAACAACTTTCTACTTCAGAAATAGATTTCGATCAGAAATCAGAAGTTAAAATATTTACCTTTTCTATTTCTAGAACAAAAGTGAGTAATGAAAACTCTTCTTGTTGTTTACTCTCATCATTGCCCTCCACCCACCCATCACCTGTGGGACGTCGGATGCCTGCCGCTAACCATCGTATGTCAGATGCCTGCCGTCGGTCGCTCACCACCGGTTGTCGGATGCCCATCGCTGGCCCTTGGACTCTGGCCATCTACTACCGATCGCCGATCGTTCACCACTGGCTGCTGCCTGTGTGCCTCCCGCCACCGATTGTCGATCACCGGTGACACCCCTGCGATTGTTGGCCGTCGGCCAAACGCCTCCCACCACTACTCGGGAGGGGGGAGAAATTTTATGTCATTATTAAACGAATTTCTATTTCAAGAGCAGAAATTTTATAAGGTTATCAAATGCATATTTCTACTCAGAAACTTATCTAGAGAATAAAAATAGGAAAATTAATTTCTAGTAAAAAATTGATTTCTAGAATGGAATGGTTATCATACATGTCCTTAATGTCCATTATTAGCGAATTTTGTTCTTTGATAGTTGACCTCGGTGTGGACGCGAAGTGCATCATTAGTATCCTCAAAAGTCGTTCAAGAATTCCGGGTCAAAGATGAAGGAAGTCAGCGAGTTCATGAAGGATGTTATGCTGTGTTTGCGGTTCTTCATCCAAAGCCTACGTAAGGCATTTGGAGGCTTTTGCCTTCTTTTTTTTTTTTGTTATTTTTTAATCATGTATTGCAATCCCTTCTGGCTTCTCTTTCTCTTCAATTTCTTATACCTTCACTATCCTGCAGCGTTAATACAATGTTGTTAAACCCAAACTTTATACTTAAGCTCGCTTGCCTTCAATTTTGAAGGTACCCAATCGAGGGATCAAATCGTTCTAGACATCAACTCAAAAACCCCAAATCTAGTTTGCGTTCCTTTCTCGAACAGCCATTAGTTTGCGTTCTTTTCTCGAACGTCCGTTGGCTGTTTAACACACAAGGACTGTGGCTGTGCCGAAATTTCTGATCTGTTGAAGTCAAGCGACAATGAATGTGGTATGTTTCACAATTCTCTGGATCTTGTAATTTTAACATAAATAAAATGTTACTGCCGTGTGGTATGATTGTGATATAAAATACCCTCTCTGGTCTTTAGTTGCGAAGCACTTTTGGTACTTGGGGCCTAAAGGCTTAGGCTATATTTGACTTTCTCGTTTCCCTTAAGATGGATTAATGGGTTTGATATGAGACCACGTATTTGGGCTCATTTGGATCCAAATGGAGCTCGTAGGGGTGTGCAACCGGACTAGGTATACCCGGCAACCGAACCGCCCCACCTGAAAAATAGGGCAGAGAATTGGTTCCCAAAATTCGGAATCGGTTTGAACTGGTTTGGGAACCAATCCGAGTAAATACCCACCCGGGAATCAGATCGACCAGACTAATTTGGGAATCGGTTTTGTAAATCCAAAAGATCAAAACCCTATCTTTTTTCCCCTAATTTCTAATCTTAGAATTGCATTTTCCTCTCGCACAATGCTTGTCAAGCCCTGATCCTCCGAGCACGTGACCATCTCTCGGTGGTCGATTAAATAGCGACGTTCCAGGACGCGTCGCCGACCCATTCATTTTAATGTGCATGCGGAAGCGAATAAATAAATCCCTAGACAACAACAAGATGGGATAGAGAAGTAGGGCCACAAATTTTCAACCATAGCACACTTATATACATATCAAACTAAGTCATATACAATATTAGCCGATATATACAAAGTCTGCAAAAAGGTGGGGTCAGAGTGCTACAGATCCTCTAAGCATTCGAGTCTTCAACTGAATACTCCGGGGACCCTGGATCCGACAGACTCAAGTCCACCACTGAACCACCAGGAGGGTCTGCCGTGCCCTTTCCAAAAGCAACCTCTAGCACCGACATAAGGATTTCAGATTCTGGTATGAGACATTCTCTTTGTCCATTCCGCTCACGACGATACCACGATCTGTATTGATGGGGTACCTTATGGGGGTAGACCCTCATCAACCCAAACAACGGACCTCATGAGTTCATAGACCTATCCCCTTGGGTTCCCATGAAGCGGAATATAAGATACTTGCTCAGTGACCTTCTTCGACTGGCCAAAACGCTCGGGAAGTACAACCATCTAAGGACCTGTAAATGTTATCCCACAACGGGGTGAGATGACGTCTCAGCAAATTCGCCCCCTAAACTTCGACTAGGAAGGAAATATGCCTAAAGGTTACCTATGCACACAAGAGATAGGTGACTTACCTTTGCCTCAATTCCTTCCTACAAGTTAGTACGATTTGTATATTCAAGCCATCACTTCAATTCAAATCACATCAAACATCAATCAGTCGACTTACTCGACTCCATACTATCGATACCATCCACACAATACGATCAAGTCGAACGTTGCTCACCCTAAGCTGACAACAGATGGTATAGCTCACCGAAGCTGATAATAGATATATAATAATGCTCACCGGAGCTGCTATATATCTATAATGCTCACCAAATCTGTATGATACTTAATGTTATACTACTCACTCTAAGTTGATATATCAAGGCCTGCATGCTAATATAGTATACAATTCTAATCAACTAACAATTTTACCATTTTTATCATACCCGATAAAAATAATCGTGTGTGGGTACACGGTCGGCCTTAGCCAAAATACAATATTTTCCTTTTAAAAAATCCCACCATTTAATATAGTGCACCAGAATATTTTTGGCGTTGTAAACTAACGCCCGGTATTTTAAATTATTAAATTTTGGGATAAATATCCGAAATTACAATTCACACTCAATTTGCACAAACCAAAGACTCAATTAAATAAACCAATCATACCATTGTAATTAGCACGAAATTCGGTCACAGGCTATCCCAATCTAATTTCCGGAAAATAATAAATAACTAAATAATTACCAAAATTAATTAAATAAATATCAATAAATACCAAAAATGCAAACTTAGGCCGGAAAAGCCTAATTAAATACCGAAACGGGCCCGAAAAATTTTTGAACCTATCTAGATAAATACTATAGCTTATATGGTCTATAATTACACTACTCTAACCACCTAACATGCATAAACGAATGATTAAATTGCTAATCCGTTCTAACTAACCACATAATCCATACTTAACCTAAAATAATCAACCCTTAAGCATAATTAAATCCCTAAGCTGAGATTAGTGAGTAAACTCATCGGTTTTGAATTCCGATGAGTTCACGAGGATGGCGAGGTGGAGATGAGCGATAAACTCCGAAGCGAGGGCACCAAGCGAGGCCGGGAAGGGCTCGAAAATGGGCCTCGAAGCCAACAGCTTCTTGCTGGACTTTGGTTTTGCTATTGGACTGAAGGAGAGAGCTGGACGGCTAGTTCGACAAGACAGATCGACGGAGCTGTTACGGCCTAGGTGGGTGACTCCGGCGGCTAAACGGCGGTGGCACGGCTTCGACGGTGGCCTGAGGAGGCTCGGGATGGCAGGGGACACGAGCAGGACGCTTGAAAGTAGGCAGGATGGCGGAAGGACGAGCGACGAGTAGGCGATCTCGCGGCTGGGTGCGACGGGTAGGAACGGCGATCCAGCGGCTTGGCAGGTGGTTGCGATGGCGGGGGGTTTTGGTCGGTTCTCGCAACTTTGAAGCTCTCTCTCCGGTCGGAAATGGAGGAAACCGACTGGAATGGGGAAGAAGGGGGATAGCTACTCCTTGAAGGGTCCCAATTTGCTCTATCCTCACCCTTTTGTCCCCTTGAAGAGGCCCCACTGGTTTGCTGGCTTCCTCAGCACTCTTGCAGCCCACAAAGCTTCCTTGGGAAGTCTTGGAAGTGGTCCAAAAGGTCATGGACCAAGGGGCTACGAATTTTGGACAAATTTCCCCCAAAACTACTTCAATTCCCACTTGAATTAAATCAATTTAGCCCTCATAAATTCCACCAATGTGTCCTCGATCAAATTATTATTTTTCCTTGCCAATAGATCCAACTTGCATCCCAAAAACGCGATAAAAAACGGTCCCCTGAATTTTCCAGACAAAAACAACCCTATTTTGACTTTTCGCCGAAAATCTCGGTTTGCAGAAAAATCTTTGGAGGATGAGTCGTCGTTCCTAAAATGACTTGTGACATGATATAACTTTTAATTTTTGAAATCAGATTCAAATTCGTGGTTAATTTCAATTTGGCACGATTTTAGCGTGACCTAGCCTACCCGGTAGCTTTTAGAAATTTTTGGTGCAATTGACCCGTGATCAATTTATTTCGAGTCACAGTGTACATCTTCAACTCATTGACGACCCTCGGTCGTCGTGAAAATCTCGAGACTTCAAATACGGACATAGGGTATCAAAAAGACAAAAAAATCGGCCTAGTGCCGATCGATAAGAATTTTGCGATCCGGTGGCATCACCCACACTTTGATCACCTATCTCAGTCGAAATGACCTATCTCTGATCTTTGGTCGATTTTTAACTATGCCGTAATGATCTCTACAGATGAGCACGGTCGAGTAGTCGATTCCTAGTTGAATTCTCAAGTCTATTGCATTAAAATCCTTTAATGGCTTCCCAGATAGTCTAGTTATCTCATGAGTGATCAGCTCAGAGAATAGTACTATTAGCGCGTCGATTAAAGGACTAATTTATTTAATTGAAAACAAAATTGAAATTTCAGGATGTCACAATGCTCCCCCTTCATCGTTTCTCTTCTTTGCTTGCTTCCCTCCCTCGCTGGCTCACTGTCGCACCATTCATCGCATAGGATTTTTGATTGGCCTTATATTTTTGTTTATGATAATTAACCTTGTGAATCCGTAGTTTTGTTTAGTCAAAAAGTTCATGTACTTATTGATCATATGTGCTTAATGTTTCAATGTAAATTAGGAGGATTTCGTTATTTTCTCACATATTAATGTAAAATTCGAAACTGTATAGGATATTGGGCAGTTGCAAAATAGGTTCTAGTGGAAATGGGGTTGACTTTGGAACCGGACTGGAAAAATAGGGTGGTTCCAAAATAAGGTCTAGCACAAATAAGGTCGGGTATAAGATTCAGGTCTGCAAACTACTCACCCTGGACCTGATTACCCTAGGGGCTCGTAGTATCCTTTGCCTAGTTTAATGAATCCACAGTAGGACCGTCGCTTTTTAGCAGCTACCGGTTCAGTCTAATGCCTGGTCCAGGATCTCAAGACATCCAAGCAAAATGTTGCGATTTATAGACTTGCAACCAATCAATCTCAATCTAACATTCGTAACAATCTTTCTGTATACATCATTTACATCCAATGTAGTTCCACCATTATGTAATCTCCAGTAGCAGACCAACCAAGTTTAAACAGCAATGCCTGAAAAGAAGCACCCCTTGACATTTTTTAATCCAATGAAACCCAAAGTCCACACATCGCGCATCCTATTTGTACCAAAAAGATCCAACACTCTCCTCCAAACTAAAGATGAAAAACTACATTCAAAGATTAGATGATTGTTTCTCATTCACGAGGCCACATAAAATGCGGATAGCTGAAGACATAGAAACACAACTTAGCGTCCCATCTCAACTAGCAAGCCTAATCAGAACAAGCATCCATGAAACAAAACAGTGCTTGGGACTAGATGGGTTAAACTAGATACGTCTGTGCCAATCAACATGCTGGCCCTTCACTCTAATAGTCCTCCAAGAACAAGCAGTAGAGTAAGAACCAGATGAGTAAGGAATCCAAATCAACTAAATATCAGCTGCCACATTGGGGAACGACACACCAGATATATCGCTTTGAATCTGCACCATAGCATCAGATCTTGCATGGGACCAGCACCATCCAAGATTATTTATAACCCGGGATACTTTGCAATTTAAAGAATCATTAGAGACCACTTTTATTGAGAATTTATCTAAAAATGACCCAAAAGGATGCCTGGACTAGCTAATATAACTTCTTAGTCGATGATCGCTATATGCCACAACGCGTAATCCCAACAGAAACATCATGCTTCTGAATCGGGAAAAATAAGTGAAAATTTGATAACATATTATGTTACAAGAACATAAATATGCATCTAAAGTCCAAACATCACATTTGAATCTAACGTTCAACTGATTTTGTCAACAGCTTATTTGGATCAACAATATCAGAAGATGCATAATTTAATCTTGGGTTAATATCACAAAAAACCATAAATTGGTACACGTGACAAATTTACTCTAAACTAAAATCTCAAATTGATAGTCATGTAACAAATTTACTCAAAACTAGCTTTTTAACCACCAAAAAGGGAAAATTGTCCAAAAATCATAAACCTATAACATTTTTGTCAATTTAATTCAAAACTTTTCAATTCAGACATAAATTTTTTCACGTTTTGCTAATTGCGTTCATCCAGCTAATTTTGGTAAGAAATTACTGATGTGGACATTGACCATCTTATGTGTTACGATCGGTGTTGACAATTTTGTCAATAATATTTTAATATTTTTAAGAGTTTTAAGTTAATTTTTTTTTCTTTTCTTTCTTCCTTTTTTTTCCCTTTTGTCTTATTTTCATTTTCTTCTTTCTTTTTCCCTTTTTCTCATTGTCGGCCACTCTTGGGCCTCATCGATGGCCAATAAGTTGCTGGCCTCGAGCGAGACCACCCTCGCCGGCCTCGCCTCGGCCATGGCTATCGGCGGTGATTGGGATTTGAAGCTCGTGGCTGCCATAGCCACTTGAGCTCGAGCTTTGGCTCGTGGCCATGGTCGGGATCTGGAGCTCATATATCTTGAGCTCGTCGCCTCATGGCCATAGTCAAGATCGATAGTGGCAAGGAGTCTATTGCCGGCAATCAGTCGATGTTTACCTTCCATTTCCTCTCGACGGTGGGATCCAAACAATTAGTGAGTTCTGCTTCCTTTTGGCTCGTTTCTCTGTAAGAGGGTTCCATCTCAAGTAGTCCTTATTCATTGCCATGGCCTCCTCCATTATTTGTCTTAGATCTATGTGCTGCTAACGGAACACACTTTTTTTTTTTTTCTATTTTTCCATATATTGTAGAGCACTCCAGCGACAACCATGGCTGCTATGGTGGACGGGATCTAGAGCTCTAGATCCTAGCCATCGCTGTGAGGCCACGAGCTCAAGATATGTGAAACTAGCCATGGCTATGAGGCGATGAGCTCCAGATTCCGGCCATAGATGGAAGCCTAGAGCTCGAGTTGAAGTGGCCATGGTGGCCACAAGCTCCACATCTTGACAACCACCAACATCCATGACCACGAGCCAAAGCTTGAGCTCAAGTGGCCATGGTGGCCACAATCTCTAGGTCCCAACCACCATTGATAGCCGTGGCTCGGGCTGTGTGATATCCCGAATTTCCAATTCTATTTTCAATAAATTGAAATGGGCATTTCATCTACACGCATATAGTTCTTTTCCCTGAATTGATCACTCATGGGATAACTAGTCTACCAGGTGAAGCCGTTAAGAAATTCTAATGCATTGGACTCGAGAATTTGACCATGAAATGACCTTTCGACCGAGTTAATCTGCATGGGTCATTACGGCACAGTTAAAAATCGATTAGAGATCGGAGATAGGTCAACTCGACAGAGGCATGTGATCGAGTGTGGGTGATTCCACCCGATCGCACAATTCTTGCCGGTCGGCACTGGACCGGCTTTTCTGTCCTTTGGGTACCTTGTGTTCGTGTTTGAAACCTTGAGATTATCCCGACAACCGAGAGTCGCCAATGTGTCAAAGATGTACATTGTGGCTTGAATTGATTAACCACAAGTCAAATGCATGAAAATTTCTAAAAGCTACCCGGTAGATCAGGACGCGCTAATATCGTGCCAGAGTGAAATTAACCGTGAATTGAGATCTAATTCAGAAATTGGAAGTCCTGGTGTGTCACAAATCATTTTAGGAACATTGGCTCATCTTCGGAAGATTTTTCATGCAAACCGAGTTTTTCAGCAAAATAATCAATTTATGGCTAATTTGGTTCGGAAAATTGGTAGGCCTACCTTTGGTCGTGTTTTTGAGATCTAAGATGGTCCTATGGTCAAGTGATTATGTGAATTGAAGTGTGGTGACATTGGATTAATTTTATGGACTTCAATTTGATTCAATTAGAAGAGAATTGAAGAATTTGATGTACAAGATTTTATGCCACGGCGGAAAATGAAATTGAACCTATTGGATTAAGGTTGTGGGAGGTTGGCGTTAGTGGATTGTGATATCACAAGTGATGTCATGGTGTGGGGGCAAGAGTGCCTTAGATCTTGACAAGTGGATGGTGGGGATTGGCTCTTGGAAAGGTGGGATGTCACTTCCACCTATCTCCATCATCTTCAACCTTGAGTTTGCTTCTTGGATGGGGAGGAGAGAGACCGACTGAACCGAGCAACCATGGCCGTCGCACGCCACCAGCCGGAGCCTCGCCGTTCGTCCGTCGCCGCCGCCACTTCACCCGATCGTGCGCGCGTCACCCGCGCGCCTAACCACCGCGCTCCGCCCGTTCGCCCGACCGTCGTCCATCGCCAGCAGCTACTCACCGTCCACCAAAGCCTTCATCGCCGCCGTGAGCCGCCACCGGTCGTTGGACGAGCTGCCGCCGCCTTTCACCGCCGGTTCCGCGCCCAACCAGCCGTCGAGCAGCCTCCGTCCGAGCTCAACCAGCAGCCAAGAAAATGGGTATCTCAGCCCGATTTTGGCCCGTTTTGGCCGGCTTCCCGACCCCGAAGTTTAGGTTGGCCTTTGGAAAAGTCGATCCCCGACGCCCCGTCGTTTTGGTCTGCTCGGCTCGCTAATCGGGTGAGTTTAGCTCACTAAATCTTGATTAGACGGTTAATGATGTCCTAAGTGTGCTTAGTCTAAGTTAAGTAAGTTTAGGTTATTAGATTAGTTTAATTGATTGATGATTAGATTAGGGTGTTTAATTAAGTTAAAGTGTGTTTAGTTTAAAGTTAAGTAGGTTTATTTTAATATAAGCCTTGATGTGACATAATAGGTTTTATTTTTGATTTATTTAAATGTTTCGAAATTCTGGAATTTTTAATAATTTATTATATTCCGAAAATTATTAAAATATTATTAAAAAAATAAAAAAAATATTTTTGACCTCAATTGCTTAGAATTTCGTGCCGATCGCTGCTGTGCATTTAGAATTTGAATTTGATGAATGGATGTGGCAAATTGAGTGTTGATTGTGATAAATAGGGATTTTATTCATAAAAACCCAAGTGTCGGGTTTTAATGAAAAAATTGGATTTTTAAGGATTACTAGTGTAATTGGAGTATTTGAAGGAAATGCGGAGTGTCCAGGGGTCGTATTGAATTGTCGTGTGCTTTGGTTGAAAGACTCGGTCACGTGAGTGGCTAGGCCAACCGAACCTGTATTCCTTTGGGATTGCCGTCAACATAGTGATGAGGCTCGGGTCATAGTAGTGGCTAGGCCAACTAGACCTATGCTCCTTCGGGAATGCCGTCGACGTAGTGACGAAGCCGCGCTCCAAGGGGGGAGGCGATGCCTAGCATTAATGTCAATAGATAGCCGAACTGCGAGTAGGCTATGCCCTTGTGTGGCAGTGATTAATAATTGGAATGCGTGCTGAGTGCAATTGTGGTTCGTATGAATGTGATAGCGTTCCAATTGCTTGAATTCTTATTATTACCTAAGATTGTGTGATACAAATTGTGCTAATTTGCAGGAAGGAATTAAGACGAGGTAAGTCTTCTATGTGATGTGGCTAGGCCAGCCGGGGTGTATTTTCTTTCTAATAGGGGTTTAGGGGGTTGAACTTGCTGAGACAATGTCTCACCCCATTGTGGGCCAAAATTTCAGGACCATAGATGGCGGAACCCCCGGATGTTGATAAGTCAGAAGTGGGATCGAGGAATGAGTCTGACTAGTGGTGATAGGATTGATCTCTTTTTGTAGATTGCCCATTTTTAGTATATGTGTAAACTCTAGTGTGAGTGCTTTTGAAAGCATGTTTGTTTATGAATGATTTGGTTTCCTGCTTTCCTATCCCGTGAGTTTTGTCAGGGGTTTTATAACACATTTCGCATGCGCATAAGAAATTAATTGGGCCGGCGACACTACCTAGGAACGTCGCATTTGAACGACCATGGTGGGATGTTGTTGCACTCGAGGTTCGAGGCGTGACAGGCTGAGGCCGAGGGTGGCAACTTGCTGGCCATTAACAAGGCCTGGTGAAGGTTGGCGTAGGGCATGGTAGTGGCTGGCGAAGGGAAAAGGGAAAAGGAAAAGAAGAGAAAAGTAAAAAGAAAAAAAAAAAAAGAAGAGAAGGAAAAAGTCGAGGTGGCCGATCGAGGGAAAAAGGGAAAAAGAAAAGAAGAGAAAAGGAAAAGAAAGAAAAGAAAAGAAGGAAAAGAGAAAAAAAGAAAAAAAGGAAAAAAAGAAATAAAATCTCAAAGATATTGAAATATTATTAAAATTGTCCATGTCAAAAACCGATCATGTCATGTAGGATGGCCGATGTCCACATCAGCAATTTTCAACCAAAATTGATCGGATGGTCTCAATTGGCAAAACGTAAAAATGTTTAGAGCTCATTTAGTAGGTTAAGATTGACTTGACAAGAATGCAATAAGTCTATGAATTTTTAAATAATTTTCTCTTATAAAAAGCCCCAAACTAGTATATTCGTAATAAATTTATCATTCGAAAAATCACAAATTGGTACATCTGTGGTAAATGGAGGGTAAAACCTTAAAATGGTACATCCACTACTTGCCATGTATCATCCAACTCGGCAATTTTACAATAAAATTCATGGAAACTAATAGATGGTAAATTTATCACATGTATACCAGTTTGGGTTTTTTTGTGGTTAAAAAATTAGTTTAGGAGAAATATATCACACATTTACCGTTTGAGATTTTTTGTAATATAACCCTTCAATCTATTGAATTGACCAAACATAAAAGCATGTCCAAGTGGGAGAAACCAATGAAGTAGAGAATTGCCATAGGATAACAAGAATATTACTGACACTAATAAAATGCCACCGATGATATTGAAAATTGCTGCTAATAATCTTTAAAATATCGCTAAATGCATCTTATCGTGCCAATTTCAGAAATGATGCTAATGTAGTGTAAAAAAACGTTCGATATTGTTGTAGTGAGTTGGTTTGAGAGATAGTTCTCAATGATAGGGAAACTTTAGTTCTTTGCCATTTACTGTAGTGAGTAGGAGCAAATTTATTATTAACAAAAAATATAACCAACATACAAGTGAGACGAAACCGACTTTTGACTTAAACGTATAGAATATGGATAGATAAATTTGTAACTTCTTTATATATGGTAGTCAGTATTTTTGGTTTAGAAAAGTAATTTCCAATATATTGCTAAATCGAATGAATAACTTATACTGCATTCAATAGCTTTTTTTTTTTTTTTTTTTCCTTTGGAAAATTAAGCACCCACTTGTTAGTAACTATTAAATTGTTCACGCACTTAGTTGATTTTTCAATAAGGAAAAGTAACTTTCAACCTATAATAAAAATGAAAAAAAATAATATACCACTAATTATATGAAGAAGTAAATAATTCAAGGGTTGATGCCACAAAAAAATCCTAAATTGATACAACTGTGACTAATTTATCATAAGTTAATTTGTTAATCACCAAAAACTTTAAGCTAGTACATTTATGACAAATTTAATCCAAACTATTTTTTTTATCATCAAAAATCCAAAATTGATACATTTTTTTTTAATAAATTTAGCCTCCGTTAGTTTCTCTTAAATTGAATTAATATCACAAAAATCATATTGATACATCTGTGACAAATGAAGTGTAAAATTCTAAACTAGTATACTGGCGTCAATTGATATGTGTCACCAAATTCAGCAATTTGACATTAAAGTTTAATGAAAATTAACAAAAGGGTAAATTTGTCATATATAGAGTTTCAAATGGTCAAAAATTAATTTAGGGTAAATTTGTTATCGGTGTACTAATTTGAGATTTTTTAAGGTATTAATCCTAACTTTAATTAGCAACTTCTATATCTAAATTTGATCAATGATATTCTCAATCAAAAAAGAGAGGCAAATTTCGATTAAAAAGAAGTAGTGAAAATAACTAAAATGGAATGCCCGACTCCTTCGGTTGTCTAGAGAACATGACGTGCACATGGCCAGTTGTGCAGGTCACTTGGGGAAGAGCTTGTTCAATTAATTTTAGTATTCCTTGCCAACTCCTTCGCCGAACATTCTTGCGCTCCTCGTCGAAAATGACAAGTCAAAACCCAAGAGCGAGATGTAGGAATCTGTGGAAAATATTCCTGACATTGTTATTTCTCAAGTCGGCTGACTGCTTCTGAATAAGAACATCGAAACCCACAGGTGGGATTCATTAATTCGTGGGGTTTTTCTTTTTCTCTTCGTTTCCGAGCGCAAGGAGCAATACGTTGGACTGAACAGTAACCATACCATAGCCTGTTTGACAGTGCATTCATGCAAGATACTTGGGAGGAAGCATGTACGCCGTCTGCATTGCTTATTGTCCTTTTCTATCGCCTAACTCGATGAAATGTTACTATGGAAAATATTAAAAGTGAGATGAATGCTGTTGACAGTAGAGGTAACATTATAGAGGATTCGTGATAAATTTTAACAAGCCTAAAAACAAGTTCTCATAAAAAAGACAAAGATCTCTTTGTTCTTATAAGTAAAACAAGGTAGAGAGGCGTGATAGTGCATATACCATTACGGGTGTTAAAATGAGAGTTTCACACTTTTTATGAAAGATTTTGTTTAAGTTATTATTACTTAAACTGCGTTTGGAGGACCGAATATAATTTTGGGGAGGATAATATCTGGTGCTTGGGAGAACACTAGATTTGAATCTTTCTGGACATAATTTGGACAAAAAATCCCCACCTTATGGAAAATCTAAGGAAAAAAGAAACAGAAAAAAGGAGAAAAACCCGATGGACTAGCTTTGCTACTCACCGCTCGACTTCGTCCACACCAGATGAACACCTCTTAGTCGATCTCTCCTCTTGTTGTCGGCTCAATATCACCGTCCTCGAGCTCGAATACCATTGTCTTAAACTGTTGCTTCTAGCTTCGTCACGCGCAGCCATCCAAAGAGTTGACTTCCTCCAACAAGTTTCAGATTTCTTCTTCTTCTTCTTCTTTTTTCTTCTCTCGCAGAAGAACCCATTCTATTTGTGAAAATTTTGAGGGCCTATCATCGAGAATTTCGATGAACGTTGCTCTTATTTTCAATCATCCTCCACTCTTGCTTTCATCTGAATAAAAGGATGGTGGTGATGGGTTAAATTGATCGGCTCACCAGGGACGGTTCGTCTTTACAACCCATTTAATTTGGTGATGATGGGTCATCGACACGGGTTTGTTTAACGTAAATCTAGGTTCTATTTGCCGGGACTTTCTGGGTCTATGTTCCTTGTTTAGTACTTTGTTCTGCGTTGTCAACAAGTTCTTGAGGCAACCAGGTCGCGAGTTTTATTTTTTTCCTTTGATTTTCAATTTTGGTTGATGGTATGTTTTAACTTTATTTCGGAGAAAAATCTCAGAGAAGAAACAAGGGATTTGAGTTCAGTTGTGGACTCAAGTATTGATTTCAGAGTACTAATCCAAAAGGTGACTTGCAAAGAAGGAACATTGAGCAACTAGAGCGAGAAAACAGAGAATTGCGGTAGTGCACACCAGATGCGGAATTGTTAACCTCCTGCCCCTACTAAAGGATGAAGATGATGATGGTCTGTGGCGTCTCATCTTCCATGACCACTGACCATGAGAGCGAAAAAGCAAGAGAGATGAGTTGAGTGAGAATGTCAATGTATTTCAAAAGCTCATTTGGTAATATTTATCAAAATCTTTTTAATTCTAGACGTTATCGAACACCATGTAGGAGATTTCAAATTTTATTATGTCCTTATCCTATCTGATCTTAACCTATCCGATTAAAATGTATGAAAGACCAAATGTGACCTTAGTTTGCATGAGCCGGTGACCGTAGCGCTTGCCAAAAGTTAGTAAACATGTTCACATGTAGTAGCAAATAGACAAGGCACAAAATGGCTAGAGGTTTGTCCAGGATATGGGTCAAACTAGTGCCCTTTAGGAAGATAGTGTGACCTCTTTACCACCATAACTAAGAATATGGCAAAACCAGTATGTAATACACAAAGCTGCAAATTAATCAGGACATATTTTTACATGAGGTAGCAAATGCACAAGGTACAAGCTGACTAAAGATCTATTCACGACATGCCTCGAACTTATAACTTCTTGGAAGACAGTGTGAACTCTATAACCACCATAGATGATGTGTCAAACGCAATATGTAACACTTGTAAATTAATCAGGACAAAATTAACGGGGGATTTGTACTTTGGAATTATGGAATCAATATTAAGGAAACACATCTTCTACACGTATGTTGTAACTTGTATGTACGATAATAAGGTATATAAAACTATGAAAAAGATAAGTAGACTCTATAATCATGTTTCTTTTTTCCGCCGCTGGAGCGGAAGACCTATTTATCAATTGCTGGACCAGAAAAAAGGGGTGAACTTTGTGGTCAGAAAATAGGTGAATTGACATGTTTCTTTTCCTGGAATTAACATTTGACTCTGAATAAAATCCTGGACGAAGAACGTTTCTCTTTTTACTTTACTGACACACTCTTCAATTAATTCTTGTTTTGAATCATTCAAATTATTTGGGTTGTGAACAGCAAGTTGAAAAGCGAGGACAATGAACTGTCTGACGCACTCCACATGTTCCTTGGCACAAAATTGGCGCACATTTCTGGAAATCCTAATTTCTATATGCTTAAAAATGACTACGTCTCAACCCGTAGTACTGGGGTAGCTCATTCAATGGAACCTGCACATGGGTGTTCCAACCTATATATATGCCGGTATGCATCACGATGGCAATACTAAAGACGCTCTTTCTATTTTCATCTCTGTCACTCATTAGTCCTAAGTCCTACACAAACACCCACAGACAGAGAGAATTCGAATTGCCGATCCCAACCGCAGAATCCGAAATGGCGAACCCCGAAATTTTAGAGAAGAGCATGGACCAACTTACAGAGGCCAACAAGAGCCTACAAGAGCTTATCTCGAACCGCATCAGTAGGACTCAGGAATTCATGAATCTGTACTTCGTCTTCCAAGGTATTGTTTTTCTTCTATGCTGACGTCCTCGGAAACGATCAGGTGTAAACTGAAATGGACTTTGTACGCCCTCTCTTTACTGGCCTCCATTCACAACTCCCTCGCGGTATTGGTAAACATCCGTATGTCGCTGAAGTACTACGAAAATATGGCCCTCAACTGGGATCCACACGACAAACTGAGGGTGCACCTTGCCAATCTGAGGGTGCAACAACGGAACAATGCTAATGCCCAAGCAGCGGTAGAGCAACAGAACAATGCTAACGCTGAAGCGGTGCCACAGCAACAGAACAATGCTAATGCCCAAGCGACGGGGCAGCAATGGAACAATCCCTATAGATTTAGAATCGATCAAGGCTACACAATGTGTTATTTGACACTGCTGCTGCTTTTGATATTTTCGGCTGCAATGCTATATGGTTTCTCCCATATTCACTGTTGACACCGATCCAGTTACGGATGATTAGTGTGATTTTTACATTATGTTACACTAGATCACATGTCAATATGTGGGGCATGTAGACTAGTAATTCGATCATGTCGGGGTGTAGATGTCGCCCAGTTGATTTTCCATTTGAAAGTGCTTCTTGCATGTATTGAATAAATATTATGTGGACGTTAAACTATGCTTCCATTGTAAAAGAAGTAGGTTTGCATTGTGTAATGGAAAAATTGTTCAAAAATTAGCCAATTCAGTTCTAAACTTTCAGTTTTGCCAATTGAGAACTAATTTTTTTTTTTTTTTTTACATTTTACCAATTGAGTCCATTTGGCTTATTTTAATCCGAAATCAGTGATGTGGACTCCCATGGTGCCACATAGGGGTGAGCATTGGTCTAGGGTCAACCCTAGACCAGCCCAACCCTGCTAGTCTTGGTCTGGTTCCCAGGAAGACTGGGTCGGTCCTTGGTCCCCGGAATTCTGGACCAAAGACACGTATGGGTCGGTCCTTGGTCCTAAAGTTTCGGTCGGTCCAACCCGGACCATCCCTGATTATATATATAATTTTTTTATATAGAGAAAATCTTAAAATAAATGGCATTAACAACATTAAACAGCTCTTTAGTGAGAAGTTTAAATAATTTTACATTGCTATTTAATAACTTAAGTTTTTAATGTCTTTTACGGTGTCAATAGTCATAATTTACGAATGAGGAAAATATTTTTGTGAGGAGTCCTCATGGCATCCAAAAAGGCACCTTATGGTATCCTCTTCTAGTATTCGTTCTCTACCTTATTTGTCCTCTTAGTCTTCAATTTTCCAAAATCGAAAGAAACAATTTCTCCGCCGCCACTCGACACTTGCCTCGCTCGCTTTGGGTCACTCGTGCCACTCGCCGCTCGATGCTCGCTTGGCTTGTTGCTCTCCACTTGACATTCGATGCTCATTCTGTTCGACGCTCACCTTACTTGACTCTCATCGCTTGCCTTTCTTAGCTGACCTCGCTCATCATCAAACCCATTGGGTTGGTACGATCCCTGGTTGCCCTTTCAAGGACTAGAAAAAATGAAATAAAAAATTATTGGTTGGTTTTGGATTGACCTTGAAACCGGACCGAACCAATTGGGTCAGTCCGATCTTCAATCGCTTTTTAAATGAGTACAAATAATAAAATAAAAAATTATCGGTTGGTCCCGGATTGACCCTAGAACCGGACCAAACCCATTGGGTTGGTCCGGTCCTTGGTCCCAAGCTCAATAGGGTCGGTCCTCGGTCCCAAAAATTGAGGACCAACATTGTGCGGGTTGGTCCTAGGGTTAGGGGATGGATCGACCCAATCCGGACCATGCTCACCCCTGGTCCCCTAGTGCCACATAGGATTGTTGGTGCTGACGTTGACAAATTTTGTAAATTTTTTCTATAAGATTTGATTTTTTTTCTTTTTTCCTTTTTTTTTTCCTATCAAATTCGGTGAGGGATGTCACGCCCTTATCCTCAGGCACACGCACATCCCTTACCTTGGTCGATTTTAAAATGCGATATCCCAGGACTACATATTGCCAACCCTTTCCTTTTTAATAGCACATGCAGAAGCAGTTATAAAAATCCCCAGACAATAAAGCAATGGGATATACAAGTAGGACTAGAAACTTGAACCTGAAAACCACACCCTTATGTACATATATAACAACTCAGTCATACATGTACATATACAAGCCATGCTAAAAAGGTCGGTTTCTACTCAAACAGATTCTACAGCAACAGTCATCAGATAGGAGTGGAGGCTTAATTCTCATCAGGATCCTACTCTGGATCATCCTCGGAGTTCTCCTTCAGGTTCTCCTCTTCGGGTTCTTTCTCCTCAGGTTCCTCATCAGGGTCCTGAAATGTTATCCCACAACTGGAATGAGACTACGTCTCAGCAAGTTCTATCCCCTAAGACCTGATTAGTAAACTAATACACCTTAGGCCTGCCTATGCACAACATGAGTCAGAGGACTTACCTTGGCCTCAGATTCCACCTGCATATTAGCACAGATCAAATAGGCATCCAAGCAATCACATCACTGATCGAAACATCGATCAAATCGACCTAGTCGATTACGCACCAACAAGACCACTCATGGTCTCCATCAACCATTCACCGATCATTGCATTCAATTAGTCAATTCACAACATCAAATCAAAGCAAAGATTAATCGACTTAGTCAATTACATGTCAGTCGGACCATTTCTAGGTCATTCACTCCATCCCATATAATCTCCAATAGTACAATTAATCACAGAGCTCCATCAATGCTCTCGGGCATCGTTTTCGCGAAGGTGACATATACACTAGACAATTGTGTGCGTTCTTTAAGATGCCGTTTTCGCCAGTGATATCTTTAATCACCAAACCACGCATGCCTATAACGATGTATTTAATAGATAGTTACGTGCATTCTTTAAGGCGCCGTTTTCGCCACTGATATCCTTAATCACTGAACCACGTATGTCCGTGAATCGTATTTTGTGGCATCCAAGAATTTCAACGACCCTCGGATATGTGACGGTCATGACCGATCGACGGAAGTATCGTCGGACTGTGGCATTGATATCATTTACGGGCATTGATTCGTATTTGTTTATTTATTGGATTGATATGATATGTTTAGCAATGGACCGATCAACCGTGCAACAAGAGAAAATCTTTGGACTTTGATCGACTGATATTTTATCTTTTTAAGAACTGAAGGGATGGAATTCAGCCATGCACGAGGAACACGCATGCTGAATTTAAGGATAAAATTTTGAGGAGCTGGACCGAGCATGAGGATCATGTACGTCTTTTCTTTGTGCGATTCGACAAGTAAGGAAATGAAATTTTGCCACCATGTCGCTTGATCGAATCCTTTCTCCATGCAAGAACTTCGGTTATGTACTTGTACATGAAGCAAATTGATTATGGGAATATTAATTGATTTCTATGGAAACCAAAATGCCTTATAATTGTGCAGAAATTATGGGCTTATTTTTTAAGATTATGGGTCATTTAATTTGGACATTTCAGCCACAATTTTCAGGCCCAAACAGCCCAAGAAGACCCCTTAATTTATTGACCGAGAGGGGGGGGAACCGGACAAGGGGAGGTGCATTTCCTCCACCTGTCCATTGCTGCCTCAGCCACTCTCCACCTGCCTTCTTCTCTTGCTGCCACTGAGAATCCTCATGCAAGTGATTAATGATTCAACAAACCACAGAAACAAAAGAATTTGGAACTAAGGAGAGAGAGAGAGAGAGAGAGAGAAATCGAGAGTGAGCAGAGGGTGAGCGAGCGAAACAAAGAGAGAGTTCAAGCGAGAGTGAGCAGCGGGCGGGTGAACGGCGGAGGGGAAGAAGAGACTACCTTCTGCCGTGATCGAGCTGCTGCCGTTGACACCGCCGGTCTTCGCCACCGTTGAGTCGAACCCGAGACCCCGAGCCCCCGTTTTTGCTTGTAACCGAGTAGAAGAGCTTGAGGCAAGTGAAAGTTCATTGATCTATGTTTTGCATGCTGTAATTATCTAGTTAAGTGCTAGTAGATGTGAGAAAATGCAGAATTGGGAACTGCATGTTGATTTTAGATGAATGAGATGAAGCTGGACTCAGAAACTGAGCAAAAACAGAGAATGTTCTATGGATTTCGTTTTTTTTTTTTTTTTTTTTGGGTTGAAATAAGAACTTAAGGGTCTAACCATAGTGGATTTTTGAACTTAAGGGTCTAACCATAGTGGATTTTTGAAGTGAAGTAGCTTTAATGTAGTGCAATATACTTGTAAACACTTGGCTGTGGACGTTGGATGCTCGGATTCAAATGAGTAGAAGTAGTTCTCTTTGGGTTAGTAAACTGTTTTTGCAGAAAACAGCATGACCTTCGGTGATTCCATGAATTTTCTGTAATTATCTAGTCAGAATTGGACTTTGAACCCTTAATGAAAGTTGCAGGTCATATATTTAGGAATAACATATCAAAATTTTAGAATAAATGATCAAGGTTTGGCCAGCGAAATGATTTTTCTTTGTAAATATTAAATCTGGAAGCTATTACAGACGGTTAGTAAGGAATATGGCAATTTCTGTTCTTGATATACAATGAATTCGACTTGGTGTTCTTCATGAAACTTTTTACTTTAGGTCTTATTTATAACATGTCAAAATTTCAGAATTTTCTGAGTTAATTTAGAGATTATTCCGAAATTGTTATCAAAACTGTGCATTGTGATGTTTAAATTGTTTTGTTCCGAATTTGCTCAAATTGTCCCAAAGGTGAATACATTTTGAATTGTTATTTGACATGTTGATACTGTCATTTAGAATACAATGCAATATTGAGATTTGATGAAGGTTTCATGGGACATCTTGTCATTGCATTTGAAAGTACTTTTGGAAATTAAGATGTTAATTGATACTGTTGGACCCTCGGGTCAACAATGCCCTGGGAGTCGGGAGGCCCAAAGGATCGAATGAGTCGATGCCTTGTGGATGCCCGGTGGCCCTAGTGGCTGAATGCCGGAGGTTTTTCCCCGGGAGCTTCAGGATGCCCGGTTGTATGCTAGTCGGTACGTAAATCCGGAGGGCCGGGATAACCATTCTCATGGTGAGTCTCGGAGGGTTCCTCGTGATGCCAGGTGGGGTACGAGATGCCTGGAGGTGTGATACGCTCTGGATGCCCGGTGATTGAAAATCGGAGGCTTTCGCGATGCCAGGGTTGGATGCGAAATCTCAGAAGGATGCAAACATTGGTCCTCTCGGGGGATAAAACTTTTTGAAAGATAAAACGGATGATTCTACTAAGTGTGAGTGTGGTCTGGTTATAGGACTGAATTGTATGGCATAGAATGGGACGTGTCATTACAGTTTGGCCCTATGATCGGGACTTGGGTAACTGGACATGATGCATTTTGATTCTTTTAAAATTGCATTTGCCATTGCACGAAATAATTTCATGATTTTGATACATATTTATTCCTTGATTACCTGTTTTTGTCTATCTTGTATGAATCTAGATAATGATAGTAATGCTTGATATAGTTTGATGAATCTTTTACTGTTGAGTGGCCATACTCACCCCGTTTGGGGACTAACATTTCAGACTAGAAGAGATGCCACTGCTACCAGTCACCCTAGGTTCATTCTATGGTATCCCGGTCGACATTGAGTGCGAGTGTACGGAGCACTCTCATTTCGAGATACGAGGGTTGGTTTTTATGCGAGTGCGGGTCCTAGTCATGTATGACATCGGTTTACCTGACGGCCTCGTGGTTCAGGAGTTTCTGTCAGTGCACGTCCGTCGTGATGGGATCATGCTGGGGATGTTGCCGCCGCTGCCAGCTGACAGACCAGGCTGGATGTGACTGAGCGTGACGGGTAGTAGATGAAGCTTTTTGGACTGCCAGCATTGATTGATAGACTCATGTATAAGACTGTTTGGAAAGGAAAGAAAAAGAGAAGTCGATTATCTTTTGATATGTCGTTGGGTATAGACAACCACGGCAAATTTTGGTGTACCGACTGATGATGTCTATCAAGTATATGTCAATTAAAGTGTTCGGCTTGACTTTAAAAAAAAATGTCTAGTAAGTGTGCATCGTTTCAAATTTTGGGATAGTGAGATGTTGATTTCGCTTCCGCTATAAATTTATATACTGTGCGGGGACCGATCTAAATGATATAAACTCCCAGGATTGATAGACCTTTAGGTCAAGTAAGAGAAAGGTAAGTGGTCTGTGATGACCTCAGCGGATCAGAGGCCGGTTAGGGGTGCCACATATACATTCTCTCTCTCTCTAGCGCCGTTTTCGCCAACGTGATGTATATTATAGACAGGTACGTGCGTTCTTTAAGACACCGTTTTTGCTAGTGATGTCCTAACCACCGAACCATGTATGCCCATAATTCACGTATATAATAGACTGTTACGTGCGTTCTTTAAGGCGCCGTTTTCGCCAGTGATGTTCTTAATCACCGAACCACGTAGGTCCATAATGATGTAATAAGTAGACAGCTACATGCGTTCTTTAAGGCGCCATTTTCGCCAGTGATTTCCTTATCACCGAACCACGTATGTCTATTATCTCGTACCTGATCGGTCTCAGCCAATAATATTCTCAGTTAGCTCTCACCATTCTCCCTCTATATAGCCCATCCGCGTATAACTGGCGCTATATATTCATACTCGATCATCTACCAATCAATCATTCAATTTCATTCAATTTCAATAAATTAATGTGTGCCTATTTTGTCTTAATCAATCAATTGGAGGAACGTGTTGGCCAAAAGAAATTGTTGGTAAAATGTCAACTTTGATCGTCTGCTCGAGGACGTTGGACAATAATATAAACGAAGCAGTCTCTATCGCATGGGACGATATTTATTCGTGTGGATAACTGCTTTTTAGACTTAGCCGCATGGGCGAACCCCAAAAATTCGCATGCCCGGACAAACTTGAGGACATTGGATGTCCAATCAGAGAGATTTCCGCCCTATCACCTCCAAATTTTTTGACAATAAACAATTTCGTTCATGGACTTGTCGAGGTACATGTGCGCAAGTTTCAATTGCATTAAGAAAAATTCCGTAAACATACACATAGGTCGGTTCGTGACCACCACATTCTTATAGATAAGATTGTTTTTTTTCCCCTGTATATACTTTTATTTCTGTATTTTCTAACAGTTACATCGTAATTATTAACCTTCTGGTTCCTCAACATTACATAGAATACATGAACTATGCCTAAATTCTTGATTTGCAGTTGTGGCTGTGCTTCTCAATGATAAAGTTGGACAGTGGACCTAGACCTTCCAACAGAAAATTCTAAGAGTAACAATTTCTTGCGTCAAAGAATTGGACAACTTTAGTTTGGTAATCCTAGAATTATGGTTAGAGAGAGAGAGAGGAGCATACAAGCCTAACAACCTAGAGGCCAACCGAACACTTTGTATGCCCCATGAATAAGTTAAATCTAAACATGTGGCTTGTGCAAAGTGGCCTTGCCCTAGAGTAGTTTACACGCACTTTGTGGGATTTTAAAAAATTAATTCTAGCTTTTGAGCTGGAAATCCCTAAATGCCTCAATTAATTATGCAAATCTCGAGAAATCTCTTCGATAATGTTATGCAAATAATATAAAGATAGATGAATTTTTTTTCTTATATCTTACTCCCCATAGTCATGTAAGATTTTGTCGGCATGAAAATTAAAAAGACTAAGATTAAATGTTCCAAATTATATTTTCTATATACGTGGAATTATGTTATGTAGCCGGAAGTGCCTCTTGCCATATTTTGATAAACCTTCTCCCAGCCTAATAAGCATGCCTGGTTCTCTAATCTCAAAGAAAAAGAGGAGCTAGATCTCGCCTTTAGAATGATTTGAAGTAATTGCAGTTAGCTTAAAGACATTCGTAGATGTCGATTGATCAATGCTTTTGGAAGTACTAAGAGATGCGCACGCATACGTGCGATATCCAAACTATTTCCGTTGACCCTCACGAAAATCTCCGTACAGACCGTTGTTGCTAATTCTTTATTTGCCGTAAAATCTGCATGAATCCATACTTCAATGATTCAAACGTGACGCAGAGGAAGTTATGCATTCCAAAAGATCGCATTTATTTTAAATAATGAAGTGCAGATTACAATATCTTAGGTGTCTATTTATAGGGAGGTCGCCATCTAGAAAATAACCAAGTAACCAAAATCGAATAACAAAATTAAGAAAAATATATTGATAAAAGGGAAAGTTATCAAAATACAACTAGAAAATCTGCAAAACGCATTTGAAATCTGTGACATCTCAGATTTGTGGGACTGCCTGCTCTTATGACGCTCTAATGTTTCCATAAGGGCATTTGCATGTTGTTCAACATCAAAACGTCCCACGATCCGTCGCCGATATAGTTACGGAGATTATTGTGTCGGATTATTCAGCTTGCAAGAAAAGTTATAGTGTGAGCAAACCATATAAAATAAAAAAAAAAAATAATGGCAAAAACTATCGCCGAAAATACTCCAATGACGACAAGGACTCCGATTTAGTGGAATTTTGTGCTCTCAATTTGACTATAAATACCCGCCCGTTGTGCTCCCAAATTGAGTGCAAGAAATCAAACTCCTGACCAAAGTGTCTCGAGAATCACATGGCGCTTCTTCAATCTCCATCGATTTGCTTCCCTCTCGCCCTTCTCCTTTGTCTCCTCATAAACTCGTCTCACTGCTTCAAACCCAAATCGCTTAACATCTCGAAGGTTCAGTCCAACGGTGATTGGTCGCCGGCAGGTGCGACGTGGTACGGAGTCCCGACGGCGCTGGAAGCGATGGTACTGGAATGACAATATATTTTTATTTGGTCAATTCACCTGGAGTAAAGATCTTTTTATGCAAGCGCCGTTGGTCTCATCACACGCCTTTCAGTAATTTTGACTTATCAAGTCTTTCGAGTATAAATCGGTTCGGACATATGAGTAGCTTAGGTCAATCGCTTAATCGTGATTGATTTTGGCTTTGTACCAAACACATATAGACTTAGAGGTCAAACTGGAATCAAATACAACGCTAGACAATACTACTCTAGTAATTACACATTTCACCTGATCTGCAAATATACATATATATTTATACATACATATATAATATATTATATATAATATGCTTTGTATGATATTTTGTACGTAGGTGGTGCATGTGGGTATGGGAGTGGGGTCGACCAAGCTCCTTTCTCTTCAATGGTGTCCGCAGGAGGGCCTTCTCTTTTCAAATCAGGCAAAGGATGTGGAGCTTGTTACCAGGTTTCTCTCTTGCTAGAAAAGTGTTTCTCGAATTATTTTTATATTCGCCGTCATCAGAGAAAATTTGCCACGGACAAAGTTAATATATGTTCACGAGATATGCTTTTCCTAAATTAACAATCGTGGAATAGAATTCATGAAAACATCTACTGCGGCACGCTTTCTAGACTACCATTAAAAGTAGTTTAAATTCTTCGTATTTAAATTGATTATTTGACTCGGTACATATTGTCCTATTCAAACAGATTATTTAGTAGTAGTTAGGAAGTAAAGGCTCTCGTTGATTAAATTTCAGGTGAAATGCACTGAAAACGCGGCTTGTTCCGGGAACCCGGTGACGGTCGTTATAACTGATGAATGCCCTGGTGGCCCTTGTGTCACTGAATCTGCTCACTTCGATTTGAGCGGCACTGCTTTTGGAGCCATGGCGAGCTCCGGCAAGGCCAATGAACTTCGCAACGCTGGGGTGCTGCAAATTCAATACCAAAAGTCCGTACGGTTGATCCTTTCTCTATGGATCCTTTCGAGTGAATTCCAATTTTAACAGACGCGCAGAGGGAAAAAAAGGAAGATAAAACGCATTGAAAAGTGCTTTAAATTAACGAGAAACTTTACTTTCACCAGACTTATACGAATCAGCAAATAGTCTAACTTGCTTATTAAAAGTCTATTTATGTGCACATATTTACAATGTCAAGCAGAGTAAAGTGCAAATTCCCCGGCGTGAAGGTGGCATTCCACGTTGACTCCGGCTCGAACCCCAACTATTTCGCTGCGCTAATTGAGTACGAGAATGGGGATGGCGAGCTCGGCTCCGTCAAGCTGAAGCAGGCTCTAGACTCTGACTCTTGGCATCCGATGCAACAGTCGTGGGGCGCGGTTTGGAAGCTGGATGGCGCGGGCGAGCTGCGCGCCCCATTCTCGATCAAGCTCACCTCTCTTGACTCTGGTAAGACCCTGGTTGCCAAGAAGGTGATCCCCGCTGGGTGGCAGCCCGGACAGACGTACCGATCCGTCGTCAACTTTGCTGTCTGAGGGTTGTGTGTGGTTTGCTTGGGAGACGAAGAAATGGAGATTGATCGTCCGTGAATTTGGTTGTGTGTTTTATGTGATTGGCAAAAATAAAATATAGGACAGTGCTGGAAAAAGAAAGTATTTTGCTTTTTCCACTCTATGTAATCCAGTCAGCTATGAGCTACATTTTGGAAAAGAGAGTAGTAGGGAGAAATGAATGATATTGTCCTTTCTAAATTAAGAATGATCTGAGCATTTTTGTTCTTTATTTTTGTGCTAATCTATTGTATTTGAAGCTTGAAATCTTTTATGTTGTACCACTTCTAAAGTGGATGGTCCAAAATTGTGTCAATCCATATGCAATGGGCACATTCTTCATTATGAAAAAATGAAACTTCTGAATGAGAATTATAATTCCTTAGAAATTTTTTTTGATACATATTCATAAATAAAACAAACGAACCCGACCTTTCAACATATACCTATCACTCCCAACTATCACTACTTTGATTCATTTCTAGGAAATCAACCTTTCGTGCGTCGAGTTTGTACTTAATACTAGCTCCAATAATATACATGAAAAGAAACATCATCATTGAATTTTCAGTTCAATCCTGATCAAACTATTGAATAAAATTTAAGTTCAATCTCCATCAAGGTACTCTTGGATTACGTAGGACGGTCGATGTTTACGTCAATAATTTCTAGCTAAAATTGACTTTAAGGACTACATTAACAAATCATCAAAAAGTTTAAGTGGCAAAATTTTGAGATTTTGAACCGATGTGACATTCATGTAATAGATTTAGATTCTTTTTTTTTTTTTTGTTAATCAAGTCAGATGAACGTCATTTTTTTTTTGGTTAGAAAGATAGCTTCATTCATTAAACCGGAGGATTACAACGTGCGGCTAAAATATCAGTAGTTAAAAGATCTAACAACAGTGAGGGAGGCGATATGGGCCAGTCTTCAGGAAGGGCCCCTGTTCTATGAAATTTTGCAGCCCAGTCCGCTACACGATTTGCTTCTCTTCTACAGTGAGCAACCCTAGCGCAGGAGAAACTTCACAGGATGGACGTAGCTTCCTCGAAGACAGAACGTACCTCCCATGGCGGCAGGGTAATTTCATTGACAGCCTCCACCAAGATCAAACTATCTGATTCGATGATTAGTTGATCTTGATGTCGACCAGTCTTTTGCAGATGGCGAAGTGTGATTAGCAGTGCCATGAACTCCACTTGCAGAGCCGAAGAAACAGCAACAGTCCTGGTAAGTCCATCAAGCATTCTACCACTCTAATCTCTACAAATGGTGGCTATGGTGCCAATATCCGTGTGTGGCTGAAAAGCCCCATCAAAATTAACCTTGATTGTACCGGGTTCCGGTGGTCGCCATAAGTCACCGATGCTAATCACCGTCGCGCTCGTTTGCAGGATGAGGGGAAGACAACAAAGCTGATCGGGCACGTATGAGAGCAGAATCAACAATCTGACAAGGATCTAGCGGTTGTTGACGGAAAATAAAATGATTCCGCACCTTCCAAAGATGCCAGAGAACGTATGCTAATGTAGTTGAGTCAGGTGAGTTCTTTTGTTTCAGTAACAGTGCTGCTATCCAATGCTCTATGCTGTGTGTAGTCTGTATGTGGATAGGAATATGTTGAGCCGCAGTCAACCAAACATGGGCGGTTATGGGACAAAAAAGGAATAGGTGAGTTGCTGTTTTGGGTAGGTTATCCTGGCATAGAGGGCAAATCGGGTCTGAGGTAATATGCCTATGGAAGAGGTTAGCTTTGGTGGGTAAAGCATAATGGCATAAGGCCTAAATAAAGTATTTAACTTTGGGGGCTACTTTAAGTTTTCATAGATGTTTCCACATTGCTTGAGGGAGAGGGTGAGCAGGCGAACCTTGGGGCTGACTTTGTTCTACTGCTGTTTACCGAAGTGCATGGTACCCACTTTTGACTGTATAATCACCATGTGTAGATTTTGTCCAAATCAGCTTATCCTCGGTATGAGAGGGGCTAACGTGGATTGTGAGGATCTCCTGCACTGTGTGATGATCATACAGACTGTTAAGAACAGAAATATTCCAATCATTGGTCCGGGCATCTATTAATTCTGCAACCTTAATAGGTTCATTTTGATTTGCTGGACCACCTATAATACCTTTGGGCAGCCAACAGTCTTCTCTTATTCGGATTCTTTGTCCATCACCTACTGACCAGCGAATGCTTTGAGGCCCTGCCATCCCCAAGAAGGTCTAGCACCTCTAGCAGCAGTAAGAAAATCCCGAGAGTGGAAATAAATACCTATGAAAAGCTTACTCCATAGAGCTGTTGGATTTTGATGCAGGTGCCAGGCTTGTTTTCCTAGTAGGGCTTTGTTGAAATGCAAAAGGTCCTGAAAGCCGAGATCGCCTTCAAATTTACTACTCTTAAGCTTCTTCCATCGTGTCCAAGAATCCCCGATCTAGAAGATTCATTCTCGCCACCAAAATCGTGCAATTCTCTTTTCAATGGACATACAAATAGAAATCGGAATTTTGAAGATAGACATAGCGTATTGTGGGATTGCCTAGACCACTTTGCTTTTATAA